>CM053413.1:2961101-3139494 GCA_028644305.1 Xerus rutilus
TTGGTACTGGGGATTGAACTCAGGGGCACTTGACCACTGAGCCACATCCCCAGCCCTATTTTGTGTTTTATGTAGAGACAGGGTCTCACTGAGTTGCTTAGCGCCTCGCCATTGCTGAGGCTGGCTTTGAACTCGCGATTCTCCTGTCTCAGCCTCCCTAAGTGCTGGGATTACAAGCGTGAGCCACCGCGCCCGGCTCCCGCTTCTTTTTTTTAATACAACAAACCAACCTGTAGGAGGGGGGATCTTTGTAAAGCAGTGGCCATTTCTTGGCTCCATACCTTGGGAAATGAAGGGTGAACACAATCGGAACTTGAGCACTGGCTGGGCTGACTCACATCTCGGGGCCAGGGCCAGAGGGCCTGCCGCCATTGTTTAGGGGGAGATGCCCAAGCACGATTCCTGGCCCTAGCCTGCCATGACAGATGATCTGGTGGGTTTTCCCCAAGCCAATCTGTCCGTCCAGAAATTCTGGAGCACTTCGTTCCTACTTTGCATAAAACACCTAATTAAATGATTTTTTTAACATGAAAAAATGTTTCTAACAAAGTTGAATTATTTAGTAACCCCTCAAATATACCCACTCTAGACGGAACAGTTGTTGACACTTTTTTCACATGAGATGGTATGTGAAAGTCTAAGCAAAAGCACACAACTAAGTTCCTCTAAAAAATCTCAGCCTGAATTCCAAAGCATGTGGACTTCACATTTAGAGCATGCACCTGTAATTAGGGGAGAGGCTGCTGTGAAACCCCCCATCCCACCGCTGCCTCCCACTGGCGGGGAGCTGCTTGAAGGCATTTACTATTTGCTATTTTTAAAATTAAATTTAAACTCCACGAGGACTATGTGAATATGGTCCCATAGGAATTTTAAACACCCAGAACAGATTCAAATCCCCTTTGATTTTACCAAGCGTCAAACTTTCTTCCTCTCCCCAAAGACTTGCCGGCTTGGGGGTGCATTTTCGGGGCAATGACACAGGGTACTTATTGAAACTCCATGGTACTGGTTTCCGGGTTCTTATGATGTGTCTTGAATACAGAACTCTGGGCCACCCTGCAGCTGTTCAGACACTGCAGGAGATATTCAAGGACAGTGCTGTGATGCAGTTCCCCCCTCACTGCTGCTACACAGTAAGTACCCCAGAGTACCCAGTCCCCTACGGATGGACATTTAGACCAAAATATTAGGCGCTGCAGTGGGCAAACGCTTCAGAGCAGCACAGCTTTTCAGGGAGAACCGCTTGCTGAGTTAATTAGAAAAATCAAGTTGCCCCATTTACACCCCTGTCCCTACCAGCAAAGGGGGAGCATGCCCGCACCCCTGCCTGGTCCTAAATGCAATGGTGACAGCAACCCTTTCCTGAATGCTGGATGGAGGGGAAGCCACAGGATCACACTCTGGCCCAGAATGAGCAGGGAGGGCGATTCTGGGCTCATCGCTGGAACCTGCGTGCTGAGTTCTCCCAACTGCAAAGGGCCAAGCCTGAGAAAAAGCACCCAAGGCAAACGTTTTGCAAAGGAGGACAACCGAGAACATGAGAAGTGCGCGCCTCGTTCCACTGAATCCCTACGACGCCGCCAGCGGGAGCGGGCAAGACGTGATGCTGTCAAATCCATTTCACAGGGGAAACCCAAGCTCAGCCAGGGCGCTTCGCTGGAGGCCACCCCAGGCAGGCGTGGGGCCCGGCTGAGCTTCCAAACTGGTCGTCTCCCTTACGCCACAGGAAACTCGTCGGGAGGACACCCGACTGGATTCCGAAGGCCTCGCCCCTTCGCAAAGGTTTGCTGACCTGCCTTGCGGGGTGTGAATGCTTGTTGGCTGACCCTATATTTGGTGCTCTGTTTCCACGTTCGGCACGTCTCAAGTTTGTGGGACTCGGCGCCCAAATTCCGGCGCCGGTTCTCGAACCCCCGCTGAAGCGCTCCGGGCCCGGTGCTGATGTTGTGCTGATTCTCACGTACTCAGCCGCCGCCTGATAACCAGGGCGGGATCCGGAGCGAGGGGACAGTGATTGGCACCCACCCCAGCCAGTCGGCGCCTAGGGTCGATCCCTCAAGCCAATACTCGCTTCCCTCAGTGCGGTCGTTGGGCGGTCCCTGAGGCGCCTTGTCAATCCGAGGCCCAGCCACCATCCGGTTGGTCTCGGCCGCCTTGGCTGGCGTGCGCCGTACCCAATGAGAGTGGAGCCGGTCAGTAGGCACGTGAGTGGGCGCCGGCGTGTCCCTGCCATCTGGCCAATGAAGAGGCGAGGCCGGTGCCTCCTCCCGCCCAATCGCGGCGCGTGGCGGGCGGGACGTGCGGTGTTGATGGGCTCGGTGGAGGGGAGGGGCGGAGCTGTCAGCCGTAGCCAATGGGCGCGCGGGCGTGGGCTCCGCGGCCAATGGTAGCCGGGGCGGAGCTGGCGCGCCGCCTCATAAGCCCCCCCGGGGCGCTCGCGGAGGGGTCGGCCGCCAGCGACCGAGCGGGGCCCGGCCCGAGCGGGGCCAGGGGGTGCGACGCCGAGGGCGGGGGAGCGCGCGCCGCTGCTCCGGACCGGGCCGCGCGCGCCGCCTCAGGTGAGCCCGCGGGGAGGCCGGCAGCCGGCCGCGTCCGAGCGCGGGCCCCGCCGCCGCCATGCCGCCCCCGCGCCACGGCTCGGAGCTGCGGGCGCGCCCGGGACTCGAGGCCCAGGCCTCGGGCGCGGCCTGCTCGGCCCGACCGCCGCGCTTTGTCCGGGCCTGCGAGGCGGTTGGGGGCGTTAACCGCCCGGCCTCAGACGCCGCGGGGCTGCGGCGAGGCGGCGGGCCGGACAAAGGCGGGGCGCGCCCAGGGCGGGGGCGGGGGCGCCCCTTCCCGGGCCGGGGGCGCGCGGGGCCGGGCCCAGACGGCCGGGCCGGGCGGCACAAAAGGTGACAGCGTGGGTGGCCCGGCCGCCGGCCCTCCTCCTCTATTATTCAAAGTGATCCTAATGATAATTATAAAAGAAAAAAGAGAAAGGGAAAGGGAAGGGAAGGGAAGGGAAAGTAGACCCCGGGCCCCGACGGCCCCCGGCCGCGTTTCCGGCCTCCGGGCACCGGGAGGCTGAGGGGAGCGCCCGGCGCGGACGCTCGGCGGCCCGAGGTGCCGGGCACCGCTCCCACCCCCTCCGCCAGTCAACCTGCTGTGCCGTCGCGGCTTCCAAACACGCCCCCCCGCGTCCGGATCCCCCCAATAAGCTTGCAATCTGGTGTTTTTTTTTTAATTTAAAAAAAAAAAAGAAAAGGAATCTACTTGTTAGGCGCTCGCAGCTTCCAGACGCGGCCCCCAGCCCTCGCCCTTGCAGCCCGATCGCCATCTCGGAGGAAGCCCCTTCTCTGTACAGATAATCGTGCAGTTGTTCCCGCGGCCACCCCGGCGTGGTCCCCCATGGACTTCCCAGTGGCCGCTGGGGACGAATTCGTTCCGAATTGTGCTCGTCCAGGGGTTTGCCAGGGCCTGGGTCTACTCAGTGGGCGCGATGACATGAGGCGGAGTGGGGGTCTGTGTCCCTTTGGGCACCGGGGAAGGGTGGCTCAGCTCAGCGCAGCCCAGCGATCCTGTGATGTGGAAAGGGTGCCTTTTCCATGTGATTCTGTCAGCAGCGTTTATTCAGCGCGCCCCTTTGGGTCCTCCCGAGTGCCAGCGCTGTTGTAGGGTCTGAGGATGGTGGGATGCAGAGGGCTTGGGGTCGTGCCCCACTCCTCTGTCCCAACAGCCATTCATCCCACCGCCTCCAGGTTGGAGAAGTGTAAGAACAGCACCTGCCCTAACGTGGGCTCGTTAGGCGACTCCTGGGGGCTTTTGGCGGAGCCTTGTGAGGGCTAATGACTCCCCTAATACTCAGATAATAGCTGCCTCCGGAGCCATCGGGGTGGCTCCGCAGCCTCTCCCTGCCACCTACGGAAGCAGCAGGCAGCCTCTCTGCCTTTTATTTTTTGAAATCTTCGAAGGACAGAGTGTGAACTGGTACAGTCAACTTTTTACGCTCTTTGTTGAGCAAGGATTGCTAAAACTTGTCAGCCCTCTTTCCGCGCCTCTGATTGGACACTAGGCAGATCTTGTTGCTCCCCCTGGGTGCTGGGGACACCCGGAGGGTCAGACTGCCCCGGCCTGGTGGAGGTCACCTGGGGGAGGGAAGGAAGTGGCGGAGGTTCAGCTGCACAAAGGCCGCAGGGTGTTTGGTGTTCCGTGTGGAGGTGTGTGCTGCGCCAGGCCCCGCCTGTGGTCGCTGAGACTTGACTTGAGTGCAAGTCTTTTTTTTTTTTTTTTGGTACCAGGGATTGAACTCAGGGGCATTCAACCACTGAGCCACATCCCCGGCCCCATTTTGTGTTTTTATGTAGAGACAGGGTCTCACTGAGTTGCTTAGCGCCTCGCTGTTGCTGAGGCTGGCTTTGAACTCGCGATTCTCCTGTCTCAGCCTCCCTAAGTGCTGGGATTACAAGCGTGAGCCACCACGCCCGGCGAGTGCAAGTCTTGATGACAACTGTCCTTTCCTTCTTGGGGAGTGGGCTGCTAAGCAGCCCTTAAGCCCTAGAGCCTAGGGTGCGGAGGTGCTTGGTCTTTAACAGTGTGACGGACACGCCTTCGTCATACTTTTCTCTTAGGAAGACCTGCCCTCAGCCCCCTGGCTTCCTGCCCTCCAGGGCGGTCTCAGGCCCACCCTCCTAGACTCCAGTTCCGGATTTCTTTGCCCCCCTGCTGGTGTCCAGCCCCCCCCCATTTGTCCTTTGCCCCACCCCTGCCCGGGAGCCCATCTGTCCTTGGCTCCAACTGATCCTTGAGGGTTCATGTGGCCCTGGGGTGTGGAGCTCAGGCAGATTGGGAGGGGTCCTCAACCCCAGAGGGCTTGGGTTTTAGTGGGGGAGCACTGAAGGTCACCCTAGGGTGTAGTGGCTAGGAGGCATGCTGCCCTTAGGCCCCCCTCTGGGACTGAGCACTATAGTGGGCACAGTGCATGTGCCTGTGATGCTAGTGACTCTAGAGGCTGAGGCAGGAGGATGGCAAGTTCAAGGCCAGCCTCAGGAACTTAGCAAGACCCTGTCTCAAAATAAAAAAATAAAAAAGGCTGGGATGTGGCTCAGTGGTGGAGCTTCTGTGGTTTCAATCCATAGCTCCCTCCATAAAAAAAAGAGTGTTTCTGGGTGGCTCTTCCTGGGATAGACGGTGGTTGCAGGCCCAGAGCTGTGTGACCTCGGGCCAGTCACTGCTCAGAGGCCAAGGTGGGGAGCGTCAGCCCTCCCCAAGGCTGCAGGCAGCAGGGCAGTGGACAGCAAGAGAACTGTGGGCAGGAGGCCTGTGCTGGTCAGGCCTGACAGATGGCCAGCCCTCACAGCCCCGCTGGTTCCTGGCTGGCCTCCATAGACCTGCCGCATGGCTGCTTAATGGGGCCCTCAGACCTGTCTTTCCCCAGGGGCCTCCACTTCTGGCTTAGGACACTAGACAGTGCAGGAGGGACTGCATGTGGTCAGTCTGCCCTGGCGTTCTTGGTGGCAGCCTGAGTCTCTGGCCTCTGTTCCATGCCCTGCCGTCTGTGGAATCTGAAAGACCTGGGTGCAGACGCCCCTCTGGGAGGTCACTCCGCCTGCCCCTGAGCACAGAGCCAGTGGGGCTCAGCATGGAGTGCGCTGCTGCGCCCCTGGGAGCGCGGGCTGCCTGCCCTGCCCAGTGTGCCTGGGGTTCTGTAGGATGGGTGTCCTGGGCATCCCAGGGTGGTAAGCAGTGTTCCTGGCTTCAGCCCCTCTGTCAGGAGATGATTGAGATGATTCCCGGTTGAGACAATTACACATGTCCCCAGACATGGCCAGTGTTCCCTGGGGCTATTGTCACCCCATGTTAGGACTTGGGACCTAGCCTTTAACCCTGCAGCAGCTGTTTGACCAAGACCCCATCTGCCCTGATTTCTCAGTTCCCTCTGCCCGCCCCCCGCCCCAGCAGTGGCTCACATTTCTAAACTGTGTCCTGTCCACACCCTCAGTTTCCACCCCCGCGAGGAGACGTGCTCACCCCTCTCTGGGCGGCTGTGGGCTCCTGCAGGTCCCGCGGAGGTGGACTGCCATGCCCTTCCATCGCTGTACCCGTCCTGTCAGCTTGATTAGCGCTGTTCTTAAATCACTTCAGGGTGACTCACGCCTTTAATCTTGGCCTGTTCCTGAACAATAATGCCCTGGAGTTGTGGGAGGCGGGTGTGCTGCTTGCAGGGTTTTATTAACACGCTAAGAGGCACTGGCTGTGAGAGCTGGTGTCTGGGCCCTGTGGAGACACTTGCCCAGCCTGTGGGAGGCCCTGGGTTTCATCCTCAGCACCACCAAAAAAAAAAATTGTCACCTCGTTGAATTGAGTTTTTAATTTTGGGTGAACTGGTTTGTGGATTTGCCCTGCTTGGCATGGCTGGTGCTGGGACCCTCTTCTTGGCTGGGTAAAGGGTCCCAGCTGGTTGTGGGTTTTCCCTCCGGCTCCCTCAAGGGGCTTTTGAACACACCCTTACCCAGGGGGTGGGGACTATGTGGACAGCTCTTCCTTCTGCTTAGTTTTGCTGCAACCTAAAGTTGCTTCAAAAAATAGTCTAGGGGCTGGGATTGTGGCTCAGTGGTAGAGCGCTTGCCGCGCATGCGTGAGGCCCTGGGTTCGATCCTCAGCACCACATACAAAGCAATAAAGTAAAGACATTGTGTCCATCTACAACTAAAAAAAAATATTAAAAAATTTTAAAAAAATAGTCTATGTTAAAAAATTAAGAGAAACAAAAACAAAAAAATGATCTTACCCTGGTCAGAACCTTCCAGTAGCTTCCTGTTGCCCTTGGAAAAAATTCTAGGCGCCTCCTGGGCCTCGCGCTGTGCTGGCTTCCTGGCCGCCCCCAGCCTGCCCTCTGCAGGTGTGGCCCTTCCCGCCTTCGCACCTGCTGTTTCTCCACAGCCTGCTTTTCCCTCCTGGCACCTGCAGGGGCTGCTTGTCGCTCAGGCCTGGCCAGCATGGCCTTCCCTGAGCACCTGTCTGCAGTTGCCCTTGCAGCCACCCCTCTGCCCCTGCCTTTTCCCCCTTGGTGCTGACGCAGCTGGAAGTGCCTGTGAATCTCTGTGTGTGTCTGCCTGCTCCACCGGGGCAGGGCTCTTTTAGTAAAAGACCAGCACGTAAATCTTTTCCTCTTTGTAAGCCAGTCTCTCCTGACCGCCCCACTCTGCCGTCATAGCAAGAAGGCACTGGGACAGCAGCACAGTGAGCGGGTCTTCTGGCATCTCAGTGAAGCCCCGCCCACACACGGACGTGGCAGTTGCATACAGCTGTGACTGAGGAATGTCATGGGACATTCCTCTTCTTTTGACACCCCCATTAAAAACGTCAAACCATTCTTACTCCATAGGCTGCACAGAAACAGGACAGGACACGGGCAGGACTGGGTCCATGAGCCGGAGTCGCGGACACCTGGGCCATGATATGAGGGCCACGCAGCAGGACGGCATCCGTCTCTGTTGCCCAGCATGCCGTGCAGCACGGCAGCTCCTGGTGCCAAGTGGGTCCCCAGTAATGTTTCTTTTGTTGGATGAATGGGTCTCTGCCTCCTGCCTCCCTTCAATTACAGTCACTCTAGACTTAAAGCAGTGGTCCCGGACTGCAGACGTGTAAGGACGTGCCTTGAGGGCCTCTGCTCAGGCGAGTGGAGGAGAGCGGGGAAGAGGCGGAAGTGGGGCCTCGGGCTTGGGATGGCCAGACCACGGCCTGTCCTTGCCTGGGACTCTCACCACTCTTTTTTTTGGTACTGGGATTGAACTCAGGGGCACTCGACCACTGAGCCACATCCCAGCCCTATTTTGTGTTTTATGTAGAGACAGGGTCTCACTGAGCTGCTTAGCACCTCGCCGTTGCTGACGCTGGCTTTGAACTTGCGATTCTCCTGTCTCAGCCTCCCTAAGTGCTGGGATGACAGGTGTGGCCACTGCACCTGACTTGCACCACTCTTGTGCCTGAGAGCACCTGGCCCTCTCACCAGCACCAGTGCCCGTCAAGGGAGTGCTCTCGTCCTGGGAGGTGGCTTAGCTGTCACCTTGCAGGAGAGGTGGCTTCGTGGTTATGAAAACATCTTCGTGAGCATGAGTGACCAGCTCCATCAGGTCAGGGTGGTGGCGAGGGTGGTGCCCACCACTTCCCTTGCCCCATATATCCGGGTTTATGGGCATAAAAGACTGCAGAGTGCTTCCTGAGCAGGTACCAGTCAGGGACAGGGACACTGACTTGTCAAGAAGGATTCTGTGATTTCAGGGCAGTGTTTCCTTTGCGGGATTGGAATGCGCACTCTCTAGAAGGTTTCCCTGACCCCCTGGCTTTTGGCACTTGCCCGTCTTTGATGCGTGTCTTCCGCTCCCCCCACTCTGGCCATCTCAGCTGCATGAGCCCACTGGCGAGTGTGTGCCCAGCCAGCTCCGCCCGTGCCATCTGCCTCTTGATGGTGTTTGAGCTCCCAGGTGGCCTGGGGTTGTTTGTCCGTCAACAAGAGTAAGCACCGGAACACTGGTGGCTGCGCCCAGTGGATCTGGTGGGAGGGGAGCAGGGGCCTGTACAGGCCTTGCCTGTGTCCAGTCCCAAGTGAAGGTGGTTGCAGCTTCAGGCACACTGGCTGGGGAGCTTTGTCCCCGTGGACCATGCCAGCTGCCCCGCTCTTCCATATTTGAATTTGGACCCAGGCAGGGCACCCTCGGCAGCTCTGCAGCTCCACGGAGGCTCCGCAGCTCCACGTGGGGCTGGGCCCCTTTTGTTTTTGTGACTGCCCCCATCTCCAGGGAGAGGACGTGGAGAGCAGTGATTTTTGAGCTGGCAGAAGATGGAGTTGGGCTTTGTGTGAGAAGAAACCGGGAAATGGGTCCCAGGGGTCCCCTCTGACCACAGAGCCAGCTGAAGCAGCCAGTGGGGGCAGTGACGTGCCAAGGACCCTCTGACCACAATGGGGTGGAACAGGCTGCGTTCTCAGCCAGGGCTCCGGACCCCAGTGTGCCCAGGCTGCCTGCTGGGCAAGGCCCAGGGAGGGGTGTGCAGGCCTAGGCGCCTCTGGATGAGGGGCCCCAGGAGGGGAGAGCTGTGCAGTTTAACTGCTGGCCCCTGTAGCTGGTCTCACTCTTCAACTTCCTCTGGCCTCTCTTTTTTTTTTTAAGATATCATGTGTCAAAAAGGGTCAGCCCAGCTGGGCACGGTGGCGCATGCCTGTGAGCCCAGCACTTTGGGAGGGTGAGACGAGAATCTTGAGTTCAAAGCCAGCCTCAGCAATGGCGAGGCACTAAGCAACTCAGTGAGACCCTGTCTCTACATAAAACACAAAATAGGGCTGGGGACGTGGCTCAGTGGTCGAGTTCCCCTGCGTTCAATTCCTGGTACCAAAAAAGAGGGTCAGTCCTCAGCAGAGTGGCTTCCTGTCCTGGAGTGGGCACTGTCTGGCTGATTGTGGTCCTGGGAGGGGTTACCTGGCTTCGGCTTGCAGGGGAGCAAGACCCTGTGGGTTAAACTATGGATCCTGCAAGTGGCAGCTGCTCTCCTGGGAGGTGGAGAGCTGGTGGTGACTGCGAGTTCCTGACGCCTGTGGAATCTCAGCATCTCCTTTACTGTCCCTGCGGGATGCTGTTGGTGGAAACCACAGACTTCTTGGGCCCCTGGCTTCCTCGCATCCTGCTTGTGACAGGGGCAGAGGAGAACCCAGTCTTAAGTGGAAGACCAATGTGTGACCTGATTCAGCAGAGAAACTGACTCTGGTGAGCTTCTGGTGCCCATCACCAGGCCCTGGGAGGATGGCTCCTCAGCTGATGATAGCCACAGATACAGGCTGTGGTCACTGAGAGCCCCTGTAGAGTGACCGTAGTGACGCTCTGGGTCTGAGTGTTTGCTGTTATCCAGTGTAGTGTGGCGGTGGTCAAGCTTGTGTGTTCCTGGCCAGGTGCTGGGGAGCTGGATGACCAGCTTCCTGGCCACAGGGGTTAGGTCCATCTGTAAGGCAGAGAGAATCAAGCCTGAGTGGTGCTCAGGCAGGCTTTACTGTGGCCATGGGCTGAGCCTTGCTGATTTAGGGGGACTGTGAGTGAGGGGGCAGAGGAAGGGACACTAGGGTTGCAGCTTGGGAGACCATGGCCTGAAGGAGGTAGAGAAGCCAGGGGGAGCCTGAGAACTGCTGGACCCCCAGACCGTGGGGTGTCTCTGGGAACTCCCCCTCTGCAGGCGTCAAGGGCTCCAGGGGAGAAGGGGCAGCAGCTCTGCCATCAGGGAGCCTGGAGCCAGGCCAGTGGCTCTGGAAGCCACTGCAGCGTAGGGAGAGCCTCCTAGGAGCTGCCCAGGCTGGGCTGTGGTGTGTGGCCAGGTGATGAGGTTCTCAGGACAGCCCCACGAAATGATCCTGCCTGGCTTTTTTTTCTTTTTCTTTTCTTTTTTTTGGTACCGGGGATTGAACTCAGGGGCACTCGACCACTGAGCCACATCCCCAGCCCTATTTTGTGTTTTATGTAGAGACAGGATCTCACTGAGTTGCTTAGCGCCTCCCTGTTGCTGAGGCTGGCTTTGATCCTCCTGCCTCAGCCTCCCAAAGTGCTAGGATTATAGGTGTGTGCCACCACGCCTGGCTCTACCTGGTCTTTTTTTTAAAAAAATGTATTTTGTATTGAGATATATTTCAGTTACCAGATAATTTATCATTTTAATAATTTTTAGTGTGTTCAGAGTTGTACAAACCATCTCCACTGTCAAATTCCCGAGTATTTTGGTCTTGTCCCATGAGCAGCACCTCCCCCACGCCACCCTGTGATCTGCTTTCTGTCTGTGGATTGGCCCCCTGAGTGCAGTGTCCTCAGGGTGCAGCGTGTTGTGGCTGAGTCACATTTGACTGTCTGGATGGACGGGGCCCTGTGGTTCCCCTCAGGGACATGTGCACATTTGGGTAGTCTCCACCTTTTTTTCCCCCTGTGGTACTGGGGATTGAGTCAGTCCAGAGTGTTCTACCACTGAGCTATATCCCCAGCCCAATTATCATTTTATTTATTTTTTTGGTACTGGGGATTGAACTCAGGGGCACACAACCACTGAACCACATCCTTAGCCCTATTTTGTGTTTTATGTAGAGACAGGGTCTCACTGAGTTGCTTAGCACCTCGCTGTTGCTGAGGCTGTCTTTCAACTTGCGGTCCTCCTGCCTCAGCCTCCCCAAGTGCTAGGATGACAAGCATGTGCCACTGCGCCTGGCTCATTATTTTACATTTTGAGATAGGATCTCGCTCGGTTGCCCAAGCTGGCGTTGATCTTATGATCCTTCTTCAGCCTCCCGAGTAGCTGGGGTGACAGGTGGGATGACAGCTTAGTTCCCCCCTTTCCAGCCCCATTCTTTCTCTGGAATTGTTTCAGAGTTCCAGAATTCCTGCACCGCAGCACGAAGCCCTCAGGCCCCCCAGCCCTCGGGCAGAGGCTGCGAGGAGGCCCTTTGTCAGCTTCATGGGACACGGAGGGAGAGTGCTCAGCAAAGCAGGGTGGGCTGGGGCTGGGCTTCGGGGGCAGAGCCCCAGGTCACCTGCAGGAGGCACGGGGCAGTCAGCTGCGAATCCTGAGTGACCATGTCTCTGTGCCTCCCTCTGCTCTGGCCTGAGCTGCCAGGGTCCCCTTGGTGCGTAGGCTTCCTTAGGCCTTGCCTGGCTGGCCCTTCAGCTCGCAGGACCTTCGTGTCCTTAGTATGTGGACTCCGGGACCCTGGCTGGCCACAGCCCTGGCTTATCCGTCTCAGCTCCTATAATTCCGCTTCCTGGTGGGCAGGACAGGGCCTTTCCCGCCCTGGTACCTGCCGCAGCCTGAGCAGGAAAGGGCTGTGGCCTCCTCCCAGCACCCTGCCAGCACCCTGCCGGCCTCCCTGAGAACCCTGTGCAGACCCCTGCCCACCCTGCTCTCCTCCCTTCTCTCCTGGCCAGCCATGTGCCATGAGCTGCACCCTGCCTGACCCCACCCCGCGGACCAGCGTCTCCTAGAAGGCGGCTAGTGGCTGCCACAGGCGATGGTGAAGCCCACCTGTCACTGAGTGGAGTCCTGCTGTTAGGTCACAGTCCCTGCCCAGACATCTCCTGGGGCAGAAGAGGCAAGTGGCTGTCTCCTTGTCCTGCAGGCAGTGCTGTCACCTCATCAGGTGACTTGGGAATGTAGTTGGGTTCCCCAGGGAAGTAGTGGTCACACTGAGATGCCCAAGTCGGGGATGGGGTGGGGGCTGGGGTGACAGGCTCACCCTTCCCGCCCTCTTGGCAGCTCTCTTCCCTGGGGGACCTTAAGGTGTACTGGCAGGATGTAACTGGTTCTTCCCCCGGGGTGTCCCAAGGGTGCCACGGAGCTGCCATCTGCACTCAGGAAGATGGCACAGGTGTGCTCATGAACACTAGTTACCTCTCAGGCCATGAGTGTGGGGCCTCCCTCATGCCGTAGACAAAGGCTAACTCCCAGTGGATGAAGACCTGCATCCATAAGTCCCTAGAGAACAACATGGAAACAGGAAGTGCCCAGGGAAGAGCAGTGCGAGCCCAAGTGTGGTGCTGGAGTTTCCAGCAGCCACATTAAAAGATAAAAAATAGGTGAAGGCTGGGGTTGTGGCTCAGTGGTAGAGCGCTTGCCTCGCATGTGTGAGGCCCTGGGTTCGATCCTCAGCACCACATACACAGCAATAAAATAAAGACATTGTGTCCATCTACAACTAAAAAATAAAAATAAAAAAAAAGATAGGTGAGCGGGCACCATGGCCACACCTGTAATCCCAGTTGCTTGGGAGGCTGAGGCAGGAGGTCTGTGAGTTCAAAGCCAGTCTAGCAACTTAGTGAGACCTTGTCTCAAAATAAAAAGGACTAAGGATGTGGCTCAGTGGCTGAGTGTCCCTGGTTCAATCCCCAGTACCCCTTCCCCATAAAAAAGAAATAGGTGAAATTACTTAAAAAATTTTTTTTAGTTATAGGTGGACACATAGACCCTTATTTTATTTATATTTATGTGGTGCTGAGGATCGAGCCCAGTGCCTCACATGTGCTGGGCAAGCACCCTACCACCTAGCTACAGCTGTAGCCCAGGTGAAATTAATTTTAATATTTTTTCTTCCACATTTTTTATTGGTGCATTGTGGTTGTATATAATGAGGGATTTGTTGTTACATATTTATGCTTGCACAAAATATAACAATAATATTTGGCCAGTATCACTCCCCAGTCTTCCTACCTCCATCCCCCTGGTACCTTTCCTCCACTGATCTCCCTTCGATTTTTTTTTTTTTTTTTTTTTGGTACCAGGGATTGAACTCCAGGGTACTTGACCACTGAGCCACATCCCCAGCCCTATTTTTTGTATTATATTTAGAGACAGGGTCTCACTGAATTGCTTAGCACCTCACCCTCGCTGAGGCTGGCTTTGAACTCGTGATTCTCGTCTCAGCCTCCCAAAGTGCTGGGATGACAGGTGTGTGCCACCGCGCCCGGCTCTCCCTTTGATTTTCATGAGATCTTGCCCTTTCTTTATTTTTCTTTTTCCTCTATCTTCCACATGTGAAAAAAAACAAGACCCTTGACCTGAGTTTTTCCTACAAATGCTATGATTTTATTTTTCTTTATGGCTGAATAAAAGTCCATTGTGTATATACACCACATTTTCTTTATCCATTCATCCATTGATGGACACCTTGGCTGGTTCCATAGTCTGTTGTGAACTGTGCTGCTATAAACAGGGGTGTGCGTGTGTCACAGTAGCACGATGACTTTAGTTCTTCAGGGTAAATACCCAGGAGTGGTGCAGCCAGGTCACAGGCTGGCCCCATTCCTCGTCTTCTGAGGAGCCTGCACGCTGGTTTCCATGCTGGTTGTACTAATTCACAGCCCCATCAGCAGTGTACAGTTCCTTTTTAGTCCACATCCTCTGCAGCATATGTTAGTCTTTGTGTTCTTGATGGCTGCCATTCTGACTGGAGGTGAAATCTCCAGTTTTTTTTTAAATAGAATTCTTTTTTCAAAAATATCTTTATTTTTACTTTTTTAATGTGGTGCTGAGGATCGAACCCAGTGCCTCCCCCTCACTGAGCCGCAACCCCAGCCCCTCAGTGTAGTTTTGAGTTGTGTTTCTGTAATTGGTAATGCTGTTGAACATTTTTTCTGTATTTGCATTTCTTGTGAGAAGTGTCTGTTGGTTTAATTTGCCCATTTACTAATTGAGTTATTTGTGGGTTTTTGGCGTAGTTTTTAGGATTCTTTATATGTCCTAGATATTAATTCTCTGTCTGGTAGTAGCTAGCAAAGATGTCCCTCCCATCCTGTGGGTTCTTCTCTGGCCTTCCTAATTGTTTCCTTTGCCATGTAGAGCTTTTTGGTGTGATACCTTTTTTTTAAAATATTTTTTTTAGTTGTTGATGGATCTTTCTTTATTTTTATATGTGGTGCTGAAACTTGAACCCAGTGCCTCACGCATGCTAGGCAAGTGCTCTACCACTGAGCCACAACCCCAGCCCCTGATGTGATCCCCATTAACTCTTGGCATTATTTCCTGAGCTTAGGGTTCCTGTTGAGAAAGTCGTTGCCTGTGCCTATGGGCTGGAGTGCTCACCATATGTGGTATTTTTGTTTGGTTTTTAAATTTTTTTAGTTGTCAATGGACTTTTATTTTATTTGTTTATATGTGATGCTGAGAATCGAACCCAGTGCCTCATACATGCTAGGCGAGCGCTCTACCACTGAGCCACAGCCCAGCCTCCGACTGTGTGTTTTCTTCTAGGAGTTGCATAGTTTCTGGTCTAATTCCTAGGTCTTTGATCCATGTGGAGTTCGTTTTTGTGCAAGGTGAGAGATAAGGGTCTGATCTCATTCTTCTACACATGGAGAACCAGTTGTCCCAGCACCATCTGGTAAAAGGACTATCTTTTCTCTAGTGTGTGTTTTTGGCACTTTTGCTGAGGATCAGATGACTGTGTCTGTGCGGGTTTGTCTCTGTGTCTTCTCGTCTACACCCTTGGTCTGTGTGTCTGCTTTTATGCCACTGCCATGCAGCTTTTGTTACTAGAGCTCTGTCGTATAATTGGTTTTTGTTTTTTGTTTTTTTTAGAAGTTGATCTTTTTTTTTTTTTTATAATGTCTATTTTATTGCTTTGTATGTGGTGCTGAGGATCGAACCCAGGGCCTCACGCATGCGAGGCAAGTGCTCTACCGCTGAGCTACAATCCCAGCCCTCTGTCGTATAATTGGGAGTCGGGTATGGTGAGGCCTCCAGCATTGCTTTTTTGGCTTTGAATTGCGTTGGCTATTCTGGGTCTTTTACTCTTCCAAATGATTTTTTTTTCCTTTTTTCTAAATGAATTTTAGCACTTTTTTTTTTTTCCTAGTTCTGTGAAGAATGTCATTGGTATTTGGGTGGGGATTATATTGAATCTGTATATTGCTTTTGGTAGTATGGCTTTTTTTATTTTTTTTGGTACTGGGGATTGAGCTCAGGGGCACTCGACCACTGAGCCACATCCCCAGCCCTATTTTGTGTTTTATGTAGAGACAGGGTCTCACTGAGTTGCTTAGCGCCTCGCCCTTGCTGAGGCTGTTTTGAACTCGCGATTCTCCTGCCTCAGCCTCCCAAAGGGCTGGGGTTACAGGCGTGCGCCACTGCGCCCGGCAGTATAGCCTTTTTAATAAAATTCTGCCTGTCCATGAACATGGGAAGTCTTTCCTTCTGAGGTCTTCAGTTTCTTTTTTTCCCCAATGTTATATATTTTTAATATGGAGGTCTTTCACCTTTTTGTTAGATTTATTCCTAGGTGTTTTATTATTTTGAAGCTATTATGAATGGAGTTGTTTTCCTGACTTCTTTCTCAGCAGATTCATTGTTGGTGTATAGGAAAGCTATTGATCTTTGTATGTTGACTTTGTAACTTGTTACTTTGCCAAATTAATTTATTAGCTCTAGCAGTCTTTTGTTGGAGTTTTTTTTTTTGGATCTTCTAGGTATAAGTAATGTTTGTTGTTGTTGTTGTTGGTACCAGGGACTGAACTCAGGGGCACTCGACCACTGAGCCACATCCCCAGCCCTATTTTTTGTGTTTTATGTAGAGACAGGGTCTCACTGAGTTGCTTAGTGCCTCGCCGTTGCTGAGGCTGGCTTTGAACTCGCCATCCTCCTGTCTCAGCCTCCCTAAGTGCTGGGATGACAGGCATGCGCCACCACGCCCGGCTCGTATAAATAATTTTAACAAGATTTTTGTTTGTTTATTTGGTGCTGGGTTGGAAACCAGGGCTTCATATATGTTAGGAAATGCTCTGCCACTGAGCTACAGCCCATTAATAAGATATTTTTTATTAAATTCCATATGCCCAAATTTTATTGTTTCCATATGTACTTGCTGTAAGAACTCCAGGAGATGTTTCACACACTCTCCTTGGCACTCATTCTTAGGTAGTTGATGTGTTTCGCGCTCAGAGCCATCTCTCCATGGCCAATCCTGCGGGTCACTGCGTGAACTAAGCATGAGGTCCAGGTCGTGACGGATGGGATGCCTGGGGCTCAGTGGATCTGGGTCGGTAGCCCCTTTCTCCCGCCCTGCCAGCCCTGCCCCTTCCTGTCCAGGCACAACTCCTGGCTCTGGTGGTCTCTGACTGGGGAGATGACATGGACCTGGCTCACAGCAGCTCTGGGGTGGTGGAGTACAGCTGGGAGAGCCCCCTAGGGGCTGCAGAACGCCCAGTGCCGAGCTTATGTGGGAGGCGACCCAGTGTTCACAGAGCCCAGGGGAGACCCTGCACTGGCACGCTGCCAGGCCCGTGTCTAGCCCCTGGTCAGGTCCAGTACTGATGATCTCTGAGCTTCTGTCTTGCCTTGACCGTGAGTCGCAGTGCTGCAGTTGCTAGACTCAGCCTCCCTGCCAGGACGGCCGGTGGCCTTTATGCCGCCCTTCCGGATTTGCGACCAGGGAAGGAAGATGATGCAGGGCCGTGGCCGTGATGCAGGGCACCTGGAGGAGAGGCTCAGCCATCACCTCTTGGAGCCTCTGGGTGTGACCGGCACGGGCAGGCATCTGGGGGAGGGGCGCGGACTGGCGCAAGGCAGCACTGCCCTCATGGGTGGCCTGTCTTGGCCGGCTCCCTGTGCTGCGCCAGTGTCCTGTCCTGCCCTGCCGAGGCCTTGAGTATGGCAGAAGCTCTCATAGACCCCCCCTTGTGAAGATGATTTGGTTAGCTTTCCTACCCCGTGGCTGTCCCCTGGCTCGGGCACAGGAGTTCTTGTGCAGCCCCTGTGATGGGGACTGGCTGCTGCTGGTGAGGATTCTAGCCCCTGCTCCAGGAACTCGGGGTCTCCCTGGGGTCATCTGTTTGGCCTGTGGTCAAAAGGAGGGCTGCAGGTTTTGGGATCATCCAGGTCACTGTGGCTGTTGCCCCACCCAGCTTCCCAGAGCCCATTTGATGTGAGAATAACTCAGGGTGTAAAAATGAGCTTGGGAGTCGTCCTTAGACGTCCCATTTGCCAGGCCTGGTGCCTAGCGACAGCGAGGAGCCAGTGAAGACAGGGTGCTGTGGGATGGGGGCTCAAGGGCGCCACCTTAGCTGGATGTGCAGGTCAGGCAGAGCTCCCAAGAGGCCCGAGTGCTGGCCCTCAAAGACAAGGAGAGGACAGTCGTGGGGAAACGGCGCACAGAGAGGTCCTGCGGTGGGCACACGGCACGCGCGAGGAGAGGCTGGCCGGGCTCAGCGTGTCCGGCTGTGGGGAGCAGCGGCCCCGCCTCAGGGTGCGTGGCCCCGAGGAAAAGGCAGGAAGGATGCTTGGCAGTGCTGGCGCCGGAGGCCTGTGCTCTGGCCTCGCTGGTGGCTGTCAGGAGTGGAAGTAGGGAGACCCTTTGTCCAGAGCAGTGACAGTGGCTCTGACGAAGTCTGGCTGGGGCCCAGCAGGCCCAGGCAGGAGGGTGGGTTTGGAGGCGAACCTGAGGCCTCACTGGTGAGTGTGAGGAGGGGCCAGTGGTGACTGCAGGGCGCAGTAGCTGGGGCTCACCCCGGCTCACCACCTCCTCCCCGGCTGTGACCGTGCACAAGTTGCCTCTGAGCCTCAGCTTCCTTTCTCTGTGCGATGACTTGGGCAGCTCCCTGACAGGGCCACTGCAGGTGGCGGGCGTCAGTGGGCACCTGGAGGCAGGTGGGCTCTGTCATATCAGGCGATTCTCTGGTGTGTGGTGGTTGTCTGGTTGTTTAAGGTGATGTCCGGATTATTAATTTGAGACTTCTTATTTTAAGTTACGTAGCTGTAAAATTTCCCTTAAGAATTGCTCTAGCTGCATCTAAGTTTTGTTTTGTTGTATTTTTCATTTACCTCAAGGTATTTCTCATTTTTCTCATGACTACTTTGTTGACCTATTTTTTCTTTGTACCAGGGATTTGAACTCAGGGGTACTCGACCCACACCCCAAGCCCCATTTTGTGTTTTATGTAGAGACAGGGTCTCACTGAGTTGCTTAGCACCTCTCCCTTGCTGAGGCTGGCTTTGAACTCACGATTCTCCTGTCTCAGACTCCCAAAGTGCTGGGATTACAGGTGTGTGCCACCGCACCTGGCTTTTGTTGACCTATTGATTGTATCAGTTTCGTGTTATTTACTTTTCATAGATTTATGAATCCCCAAATTTCTGTTATGGATTTCTAATTTCCATTATGGTTTGAGCAACTACTTTGATTTGAATTATTTTTAATTTATGGAGACTTGCTTATAGGGTTTATCTTGGAGAATGTTGTTTATATCCTGAGAAGAAAGTGTATTTTGCTGTTGTTAGGTGAAGAGATGTAAAGATGTCTGTTGTTCATTTCTTCTATTTCTTTGTTGATCTTCTGTCAAGTTCTTTTATTCTTCATCAAAAGTGGGATGTTGATGTCTCCAGCTATTATTAAGTTGTCTGTTTTTCTTTTCCTGTCAGTTTTTGCTTTATATGTTTTGGGGCTCTGTTTTGGGTGCATATGTGTTAATAATTGTTATATCTTCCTGATGGATTGCGCCCTCTATCATTATAAAATTTTCTAATAACTTTTTCTCTCTATTTTTTTGCAGTACTGGGGATTGACCCTAGGGGCTCTTTACCACCGAGGTATGCCTCCAGCCCCTTTTTTTTAAATTAAAAAAAAATTTTGAGATGGGGTGTTGCCAAGTTGCTGAAGCTGACCTTGAACTTGTGATCCCCTTGCTTCAGCTTCCTAAATTGCTGGGATCTCAGGCATGTGCCACCGCACACAACATAGTCATTTATTTATCTTGTGGTGGTGGCAGTGGAACCAGGGCTGGCACCTGTGGGGTGCACGTTGCACCACTCACCGCCCCACATGCAGCCCTGTCTCTAGAGACACCTTTGCGTGGGAGTGTGTCCTGTGTAGTGCTGGGGCAGCCACGCCAGCTTTCTTATGTTTGTCGTTTGGGTGAACACCTGTTTTTCATCTTTTATTTTCAGCCTGTTTCTGCCTTTGAATCTAGAGCGTGTTTCTGTGGGTGTTGTTCTGTAGGGTGGTGCTGTGTGGCTCTGCTGTCGCGCTCGTCCTGTTCCTCTGCTGCCTGCCGCTGTTTGCATCTGCGCTCTGTGGATGTTTTCTGATTAACACTTTAGTTCCTTTAATGATTTTTTTCATGATATTTTTGGAAGGATGTCTAAGTGGTCGCTCTGGGTCTTACTTACATCTCGGCCCCCGTGGTATTTGGAGCGCACCTGTGCGGGGCTCTCTAACTGTGCCCAGCGGGGTTTCACTCACTTGGCGGGGAGGTGCCTGCATTCCTGGGGATTCCTCCTTACAGGTGGCTCAAGTCTGTAATCCCAGCACTTAAGGAGGCTGAGACAGGAGAATCGCGAGTTCAGAGCTAGCCTCAGTAACGGTGAGGCGCTAAGCAACTCAGTGAGACCCTGTCTCTACATAAAACACAAGGGCTGGGGGTGCAGTTCAGTGGTCAAGCTCCCCTGAGTTCAATCTCCAGTATCCCCCCCTCCCACAAAAAAAGATAAAAGAACTGTTTGTATGGCTCAGGTTTGGAGAATAGGAATGCCACCTCCTCCCTGACGCATAACTCCAAGTCGGGGTCAGTGTGCCAGGCCACCTGCAGGCAGGTCCTTGGTTCTTAAGGAGCACTCAGGACAAGAAAGCCCCAAGTCAGTCTGGAGATCAGCTTACAGAAGGCAACAGGGCAGTGGGGGTTTGGCGGTGGCATTGTGAATTGCTTGGAGGTGGTGACCCTCTTGGTGAGAGCCGAGGACTGAGACCTGAGTGTGGAGGTTGGGAGGCCTGGGCACTGAGCTGGGCGTCCGCAGAGCCCGCAGCCGTGGTTGCCTAGATATCTTTTTTTTCCTTGAGTTACTGGGATGGAACCGAGGTGCGCTCTAGCTCTACCACTGACACAGCCCTTTTTATTTTTCATTTTCATTTTGAGGCAGGGTCTTGCTGAGTTGCCCAGGCTGGCCTTGAACTTGCCATCCTCCTACGTTGGGCCCAAGTTACAAGGAACCTGGATACCTTCAGTTGAAGCTTTTGCGCAGCAGTGAAGAGTCGATCGGAACTTCAAGATGCACCCCACACCCATCTCCTGGCCTGTTTTTGCTTTTTACATAATAGCTTGGTCAAGTATGACTTGCTTGCCATACACAATCCACCCTTTAGAAGGGCACAGTGTCGTGGTTATTAGTGCAGTTACAGAGCTGTGCAGCTGCTGTCCCCTGATCTACTTTCAGAATATTCTCCTCTCTCCCAGAATGCCTCCTGCTTACGTTTCCTCAGTCACAGGGACGACAGGTGGGCACTACTGTGCCTGGCTGGACTTCACATGCTCAGTCCCACAGGGTGTGATTTGATCTGGTCAGCGATGGACCACATACACCATGGTATATGGCCCTAACTGGTGCCCTGAGGTGGTCATGAGCTGTGCTGACCCACACATTCGTGGTGGACATTTGGATTTTTTGCCCAATGTGAAAATGCAGCTGTGACGATGCTGGTACAGCTTGTGTGACCTGTGTGCTCGGTTCTTGTGAGCAGATATCTGGGAGCAGAATGGCCACGGTAACTCCATGTTTAATGCTTTGGGGAACCACCAAATCCTCACTTTTGATGGCTTGGCAAAAGTCCCCTGGACATCTGGTTATCACCTCATGTCTGATGTAGATCTTTTTATTTATTTTATTTTTTAAAATTCTTTTTAGCTGTAGATGGACACAACACCTTTATTTTATTTACTCATTTTTTTGTGGTGCTGAGGATGGAACTCAGTGCCTCACAGGTGCTAGGCAAGCGCTCTGCCACTGAGCCACCACCCCAGTCCCCTCAATCCTTTTTTAAAAGCAAAAATAAAATGTTTGAGACAGAGTCTCGCTCACTTGCTGAGGCTAACCTCAAACTGCCTCAGCCCTGAGCAGCTGGGATGGTGGCTGTACCACCACACCTGGTCATGTGTGCTTTTATGTCTGGAAGCCCACCGCTCGGTTGCCTTGGGTGAGCTGATCTGCACTGACGCCCCTGTGGCGTTGTGGGGTCTTCATTGAACTGGTGTCAGCCCAGCTTCTGTCCTTTCTTTGTTGGAACTGAGAAATGAACCCAGGGGCCACTGAGCCACATCCCCTGCCTTTCTCATTTTTTTATTTTGAGACAGGGCCTCACTGAATAGCCAAGACTGACCTTGAACTTGTGATCCTCCCCTTCCTCAGCCTCCGGAGCCTTTGGGATTGTGGGCGTGGCCACCTCGCCCACCTCTGCCCCTCCTTTTTACCTGTCCTTTCCTACTTCTCTTTTGAATTGCTGGTCCATACCCTTGCCCACTTGTTGAATTGGAGGTTCATGGTTTTTCTGACTTAAAACTCTCCCCTTTGGCAGTGCGGACATTTGGGGCCAGGTCCTCCTCTGGCTGGGGGTGTTCAGGGCCCTGCAGGGTGCTGAGCAGCATCCCTGGCTTCCACCCACTCCAGGCCATCAGCTCACCTGTCTCCCAAAACATGACAGCTACAGATGTCTCCAGACATTGCCAGGTGCCCCGGGCAGACTCAACCCAGAACCACTGACTTACAGTGACCTCTGTATTGGGGTTGTTGGCACCCTTTTGTGTTATTTTTTTTCTCAGTTCCTTCTTTATCTTGTTTTATTTTTGATGTGTTGTTATATAGAAGGTTTTAAAATTTATTGCCAAATTTGCCGTTTCCTTTAAGGCTTCACATTTTTGACCCATTTAGAGAGGTGTCCCCCACCCTAAGATTTTTTTGGGGGGGGTACTAGGGATTGAACTCTAGGGTGACCACTGAGCCACATCCCCAGCCCTATTTTGTGTTTTATGTAGAGACAGGGTCTCACTGAGTTGCTTAGCGCCTCGCCTTTGCTGAGGCTGACTTTGAACTTGCGATCCTCCTGTCTCAGCCTCCCAAAGTGCTGGGATGACAGGCATGCGCCCGGCTCCCCCACCCTAAGATTTTAAAAATGTTGGCCATTTTAAAAATCTTTAAAAACTGATACACTGATATCCACTCTATCAGTCTGTGAGTTTCATTTCTTCCTTGTATTTCTGCGGGTTGTATGAGGAGGTCTGTCTAGAAGCAGCGACATGGGTGAAGCTTTGGGTGCTTCCCCCTGTCTCCGTGCGGGTGTGGCTGCAGGCCTCCCTGCATGTGGACCTCTGGATGTTAGCTGTGTGATCTTGGGCAAGTCACTTCACTGTTTTGTGCCTCGCTTTCCTCATCTGGGAAGTGGGTTTAATAGGTGTTTCCCAGGGCTCTTAGGCTGGCAGGGATGCCAGGCCCTGCGGCTGGCCTGGAGCGTAACTGGTCCCTCTCTTTTACCTCTATTCTGAGAGCCAGTTTGGCAGTTCCGTGGGAACTCCTGGAGCACATTTTGGAAGAGTGTTGGAGGAAGTTAGGGACCTTGTCTGGGTCACAGGGGCCTGAAGGGAAGTGTATCCCCCGTGCCCTTTCTTGGTCTATGGAGACTTCCCAGCTCTCAGCAGAATTACAAGGCACATTTGCAGATAAATGGTAAGATTATTTTGTTAATGGCTGTGGTTTTAAATAGTTAATTTTGGGAAATCAAAGACTTGTCACGCCATGGCGATGGGCTGTGTGGCTGCTGTGATGGCCTTCCCGCTAGTGGGAGCTTCATTGCCTCCCCCACCCCAGGATGCAGGCCTGCCTGGACTGGGGCCTCTGGCTGCTTGAAGATGCAGGCAGCTGGCTGCCGTCCCCAGCCCCCGCTGGGGTGTGAGGTTCCAGAAGTGAGCGCTGCAGCCTGGGTGCCTGGCCCTTTGCCCACGAACTCCCTTCTTGTTTTATTGTTTCTGTGGCTTGAGGGCTGAACCCCTGCCCCGTGCGAGGCCGGGCCTGCTGTGGAGCTGAGCCGCATCCCCAGCTGAGCACTTCTTTTCTGTCTCATTTTAGTTTGGACACAGTTTTAGATGGACCAAAAGTCGCCAGAATGGTAAGGATGGCCTGTGCTTTGGTCCAGGCCCCGGTGGCGCAGCCTGTGCTTGCTGCTCTCCCCTTATTCTCTGTGTTTCTCCCAAACTGTTTGAGGTGGTTGCAGGGCAGAGGCCCTTCGCCTCTGAACCCTGGGTGGGGGCTTCCCCAGTTGAAGAATTCCCTTACTGAGTTTTCAAAATCAGGCCAGGGGCGTGGGTGCAGTGCCGCCGTGTGATCTGTGACCCTCTTCTGGCTCTGCAGCAGCCCTTACGCGTGTCAGGAGAGACCCAGGATCCAGCTGCCTCAAGCTGCCGTTCCTGTCCTTCCATTTAGTCTGGAACAGTGCCTGAGTCTGTCCTTGGGTTTTGTGGCTTTGGCTGTTTGAAGAATTAAGTCCTGTATTGGGTAGGCTCTCGCCCAGGGCGAGGGGGCGCTGTTGGCTGATTCCTCCTGAGCGGACTTGGCAGGAGGCGTGCTCATCTCTCTGACTGGGGTCAGCAGGGGCCATGATGACGGTGGGTCCCATTTCTGTGACGTGCACCCTGAGCTCTCTGCTGAGGTGGTGCAGTTTTGCTGTAGCTGCCCACCCAGTGTCTTGTGGGGATGCGCAGAGCCCCCAAGAGCTCCCCGCTCCCCAGTCCTTTACCACTGCGCACCCTCCCTCTCCCTCCCTTCCTCCCTCCCCCTCCCTCCCTCCCTTCCCTCCTTTCCTTCTCCCTTCCCTCCCTCCCCCTCCCTCCTTTCCTTCCTTTCTCCCTCCCTCCCCCCTCCCTCCTTCTGCACCCCGGGGGCTGCCACCACTGAGCTCAAGCCCAGTGTTTTCTTCTCATTTGCATTTGAGACAGGGTCGGGGTCCTGCAGCCTGGCCTGGGCCAGCCTTGCTGCCTGCTCCCCTGCCTGGCTTGCAGGGTGCACTGCTGATTGGGGCTCAGGCTGGGGTTTACTGCCCTGCGGGTCCTGTATTTATTTGCTGGCTTCTGCTGTAAGGGCAGTTCCCTCTCCCTTCCCCTCCCGCCTCTCCCCCTCCCTCCCTCCCCCCCTTTGGTTGGCATGGACGGTGGATTCTCTGCTGAGCAGGTGGTTATCCACTGGTGTCATTAATCTGGTGCTGATTTGGCCCCAGGTTTGTCCTGAGGGAGCCCCGCGTGCTGGGTAGTGCTGGTTCGGGTGCCACTGCTAGTGCTCAGCACTTCTGCCTCCCGCTGTCCTGCAGCCTCCCTGCCCCTGGGGCTGGCCTCCATTTGTGGAGAGTGCCATTAGAGCCTGAGATGTGGCACCAGGTGTGCTCTTTGCAGCTGGGAGGTGGAGGTGTGCACGTCAAGCACACGTGCGTGGTTAGTGTGTGGACTCCAGCCTGTGGCCACAGATGGGTGCCTGCTGCCCTCCCCTTTCCTTCTTTGTGACCCCCTGGCTGACAGAGGAGCCCTGCCCACATCAGCAGCAGCCTCTGGAGTGTGAGTGGCACTTCGTTTGTGGTTCTTGAATCGCTGAGAGCGGCGTGGACTGCTCTGCCCTCGTCCACGGCCTGTGCCGCGCTGGCCACGCGCAGTCAGCTTTGGGTTACTCGTCTCTGACTGTATTTGGTATCAGGACTGCCCCCACTTCTGGGTGGTTTTATTTTTTGCCTGTTGATTGATTCACCGGGAACATAGAACATTAGTGTCCTCAAGGTAGCAAGTGGCCAGAGGGCCTGCGTGCAGAAGAGTCGCCAGCCCCAGTGTCCGTTAGGCCCCGCTCAGCCTGGCTCCTGTCGGGCTCCCTCAGGCCACAGGGACTCCAGCGCCTGGGCACTGTGTCGCAGCCTGGCTCCTCTGGGATGAGGGGTTGTATCAAAGGTTTTGCAGCTGCAGACTGTACCGCAGCGTGGCACGTGCCGCCTGCGGGTTCCCAGATCCTGGGGCAGAGTCTGGGGGCTGAGTTCTACAGGTGGCCTTGGGTCGGGGCAAGTGTGCTGCCAAGCCCGTTCCCCACCCCACCAGCAGGACGCGCTGTTCCTGTTTAGAGTACCTGCCACGCCGGCCTGGGCGCCCAGGACCCCGGGCTTCACCAGCCCTTGTGTAATTATGCCAGGCGTTGAGCACCTTGGGGCAGGAGGAAGGCCTTCTCGCATCTTGTCTTTGAATTGCTTCTTTGCTGTCCGCCCGTTTTCCTGTGGGGTCTCCAAGCTTTCCCCCTAACTTTTAAAGCTCCGTGTGTCTCAGTAGCGGGCCCTGTGTGCTGTGCCCTGCGGACACCCTCTCTCAGTCTCTCAGTCTCTCAGTTATCGTGGTGCTTTTTACCACCTGCAGGAGGTCTCTTTCCCTCCCCGCTGCTCTCTCCTTCCTGATCTCACGCATGCGTGACTGGTTTCTTTCCTTGTCTCTGTAGTACCTTGGTCACTATATGTTGCCGTAACAAAATCCTCGAGGTCTGGGTAATTCATGAAGAGTAGAGGTTCATTTGGATTTTGGTTCCAGAGGCTGGGAGTCTCAGCGCAGCGGGGCATGCCCTGTGGACCTCCTGCTGCCTTGTGAAGGTGCGAGAGCACGGCGGGTGCCAGGGTCCCTTCCTCTTCCTAGGAGCGCTGACAACGTCACAGGGACCTTAGACTCTCCTCATTAAACTCACCTGGTCCTGACCACCTCCCACAGGCCCTGCTCCCAACACCATCAGCATAGGACTTGGGCGGTGAAGTTTCTAACACATGAACTGCCGGGACGTGGGAACCACAGCAGTTGGCAAGGTGGAGAAGGAACCCTCCAGGCTTTCTTCTGACGCCACTTAGGTTTCCTAGGTTATTCGGATCCTGACCCATTTAGACTTCATCTTCTGCATGGGGTGAGCTAGGGACCTACTTGTCTGTTTCCACATGGCCACCCAGTTGTCCCGGCACCAGGGCTGTCCTTACCCCAGTGCTCTGACACGCCAGCCTTGTCACCCACCAGCAGGGTCCAGGGGAGCCAGGCTGGTGTCTGTCTGCCCCTCTTTTCTTCTGTCTGCTGCTGCCCTGGCCAGGCCACCCCATTGTGCCCAGCTCCCTGCAACTTCCTCCTGCCCTGGGTGCTGCCCGCCTCGTCCCTCCTGCTGCCTACAGTCCAGCTGCTCTTCGCTCTGCTCTGACATGTGTCCCCACAGCACTGCAGGCGGCATGCTCCCCTGGCTGCCCGCGTCCTGCTGCCCGCACTTCCCGCCGTGCTCCTGCTCAGGCCGTGTGTGGTAGCAGTGCCCTGCAGGGCAGCGGGGAAGAGGTAGGGCAGTGGGCACAGCAAGGCGGAGTGGGCTGGGCAGCTTCCACCAGGACAGGCGTGGGCTCTTGCCAAGGTTGGACTAGGGCCTGGGCGGGGCAAGGCTAGTGTGGGAATGGAACCTTCTGGAAGAACCTTGGAGGAGGGTTCTGCCCCCCCCCATGAGCACTTCCACTGACCACCAGCTTCCAGCCCAGTCTCAGTGTCAAGGAAGACCTCAGTGTTCCCACTTGACCTGTCCTTCTGGCCATCTCACTGTCCTGAGGAAATGGTCCAAAAGGGTGGCAGGCGCCTCGGGAAGGACTGCGTGTGTCTGCCATGCTGAGTGGCCCAGGGTGGCTCGAGCCCCTCTGGCCAGGTCCTGTGGGAGCTTACAGCCAGTGGCTCCATTCAAGCCCTGAGCCTGTAGCCCTGCAGCCCGAGGCCACCAGGCTCGCTCAGAAGTGCCAGGGAGAGGGGGCCTGCGTCCTGGGGGAGCGAGTGCTGGGGTTCCTCCCCTGGCCCTCGTCCCGCTTTTGGGCTTGCTGGCCTCTGGGAGGCCTGCCTGGGGCTGCCTGTCCACCTGCTTGCTCTGTCTCTGGTGATTTGCGGGCCTTGGGAGGGGTGTGGCACCTTGGGCAAGTGGGGTCTCCGCCTTTCTCTAGGCAGGTGCTTGGCATAGGCACTGGCTTTCCAGGTGGTTCCGTGATCTCACCGGACTTGACTGTCCCAGAACCTACTTGACGCTGGGTGGGGAGGTGTCTCCCCAATGAATGGAGGCTCAGAGGCCTCCTTGGCTTCAGTGCCACATTGCTCTACAGACCTGTGGGGCAGTGGCCTGTGCTGAGGTTGGTGTCTGCCCTCTTCTCTACCTGGCCCTCCAAGACTGACGTGGGGGGCTTGGGCCAGGCTCTGGGATCAGGAGAGGCTTCCAGAAGGTCCATCTGGCTCACTCAGTGTGGCTGTGGCCTCCTTCCTGCTCCTTGGCTTCAGTGCTGTGCTGTTAGTGTGGTTTCTCTTTTTGGAACTGGGGGTTGCTTCAGTGCTGAGCGGCCTCCCCAGTCCTTTTTATTTATTTGTTTGTTTATTTTTATGTTTGAGGCAGAGTCTCTCTAAGTTGCTTAGGGCCTCGCTAGGTTGCTGAGGCTGGCTTTGAATTTGCGATCCTTCTGCTTTAGCCTCCCAAGCTGCGGGATTACAGGTGTGTGTCCTCTATTTATTTATTTATTTATCTTGGTACCAGGGATTGAACTCGGGCACTCGACCACTGAGCCACAACCCCAGCCCTATTTTGTGTTTTCTTTAGAGACAGGGTCTCACTGAGTTGCTTAGCGCCCCACTTTTGCTGAGGCTGGCTTTGAACTCACAATCCTCCTGCCTCAGCCTCCTGAGCTGCTGGGATTACAGGCGTGTGCCACTGCACCCAGTTTAATTTTTGAATGTGCCATGAGGTAGGGTCTGGGCTCTTTATCCATTTGTCCCAGGACCTTTTGTTGGACAGGTTCTTTTCCCATTGAATGGTCCTGGCACCCTGTTGAAAAACAGCTACTCTTGGGCTGCGGTTGTGGCTCAGTGGTAGAGAGCTTGCCTCGCACGTGTGAGGCACCGGGTTCGATCCTCAGTACCACATACAAAATACATAAATATATGAAAATAAAGGTTTTTTAAAAAAAGAAAATCAGCTGCTCTTAAATGACAGTGTTTATTCCTGGACTCAGTTCTTGTCCGTCGGTCTCTCTGTCCGTCCTCTGCCAATGCCACACTCTTTACTACTCAGGTGTGTATCCTGAGTTGTTTTATATCTAGTCTTGAGGAGAATGATGTGGTCCTTGGGTTTTGGGCGGGACACGGCCTCCCTGGCTGAGGTGCCTCCTCCGCCTCCCTGAGCCGCTGCAGCTCCCTCAGCTGGGCTCTGGAGGCGCGGGGTGTGAAAGATTTGGCAAAATACACAGAGGCCTTTCCCAGTGCACAGATGTTGATGAGAAGTGCGGGGTTGGGTCCTTCCCCGCGGGCTGAGCCTGAGTCCCGCAGGCTGGCTCCCAGCCGCTCCCGCTGGGCTCGTGGGCTCGTGGGCACGTGGCGGCTGGCACATGGCAGCTGCCACGTGTTGCCCCTCCCGACTTCCGGGCACTCACAGCATCTCCTCTCCTGCTGGGACCTGCCCCGCTCTGGGCTTCAGAGGACGGAGCAAGTGGCGTTTTTTAAAAAGTTTTGATTTTGAAGTAATTTTAGACTTACGGAAATGTCCCAGATGTAGTGCAGAGGGCTCCTGTGTCCCTTTCACTCAGTGACCCTCCTGCCGGCGCCTTACATAACCACACAGAAAGCTCCAGACCAGTGAGTTCCAGAGTGCTGCCAAGCTTCCACCGTCGCCCCCCAAGGTCCTTTCCCGGCCCAGGCCCCGTGTTGGCCTCGGGTTGCCCTGTCTTCTCAGGCTCCGGGCTGGGCCAGTGCCTTACCTTTCTTTCATGACCTTGACACTTTTTTTTTGGTGCTGGGGATGGAGCTCAGGGTCTCAGGTGCTCTACTGCTGGTGCCATGCTGGCCCCTGCCGTGGCACTCTTTTTTTTTTTTTTTTTTAAATACTTTTTTAAAAATATTTTTTTAGTTGTAGATGGACACAATGTCTTTATTTATTTTTTATTACTTTGTACGTGGTGCTGAGGATCGAACCCAGGGCCCCACGCATGCGAGGCAAGCGCTCTACCGCTGAGCTACAATCCCAGCCCCTGCCGTGGCACTCTTGAAGGGCACTGGTCAGAGGTGTGGAGCGCTCGCCCTGCCCCAAGTGCGTCCCCTGACTAGCCTGGCCTAGGGACTTGGGGGAGGGAGGGCAGAGGTGACGTGCAAGGTATCAGGAGGCACATGGCCCATGCTGCTCATCACTGGGGATGTTGACCTTGGCCCTTGGCTCACGGGGCATCCCCTGAGTTTCTCCAGTGGACAGTTGCTCTTTTTCCGAGTTTAAGGCTGAGCAGATCACCCGCCCGTGAGGTGTTGCCCACTGACTTCCTGCGCGCCCTGTCAAATGCCCTTGGTGATTTCACATTACAGTCCCTCCCTCCTCGGCACCGGGCAGTTAGGAGTCTTTGGGGAGGAAGCTCCCTTCTCCCCCAGTGTTGGTTCTGCTTTAAATGTTTTGCAAGCAAAGCCTTCTGTGGATTGATTCTGTCGGCTGTAGTCCATTCTGACATTCTTTGGTTGTGCAGTGGTCCCAAGGGACCTGCTTCTCGTGTCCCTTCTGCATGCCCACCAGTCCTGAGCCCATCCCTCCTCTCTGCCCCCCAGATGCCCCAGACTCACCTTGTCTCTTCCCGACCCCAACCCTGGAGTTGACCACACCTCTTCCCAGGGCTCCAGGAGCAGCCTCAGGAACCATGATCCGGGGCTGCCCGTCACTGCTCGGGCCTGCTAGGCTGGCAGAGTTTGGAGTAGAGACGCAACCTATGCGTCGGCGCATGACTCTGCCTGTTTGTGGGTGTGGGCTCATGGAATGGGGTACATAGCGTTGAAGCCCTTGGCCCCTTCTGAGGCTTTACCTGGCCTCATACCCTACATGGAGTCCCCTACAGAAGAGTCACCTTCCTGTTGGGCTGTAGGCATGGGTGGAGGCAGGAAATGGCTTGTCCTTTTTGAGGGCAGCTTTAGGCTGGTGCCCTGGAAGGAGTGGGCAGTGTTGGGCGCTGCGTGTGCTGGTCAGGTAGCTGCAGCTGCAGATGAGGGCCCTGCCTCTCAGGACCGCATAAGGCCTGGAGCGACAGGTGGGCATTTGGTCTGGTGTGGGCACAGTCACACTGAGAGTCAGCCCTGGGCAGCTGGGTTACTGGCAGTCTGATAGCCAAGAACACCCTGCTTGGATTGGGGATGGGTCCTTGGAGTCCCCAGGGATGGCACCTGTAGGTGCCAGGCCCACAGCATGGTGGTGCTACTGGCTCTCCCTGTTTCCTGCTGCATGTTTGTCCCTGGCCACTGACTGGCCCTTCATAGGGGCCAGAGGAGTGAGACAGGAGCCAGCAGGACCTTGCCTGCCCAGGGCCTGTCCTGGTGACACGTGTGGGCAGCCCGGCTGTGCCGTGGTGGGTCTCGCCTTGCTGGGGTGTTGGCGCCTGGCTCCCTGCGGGCTCTGCTGTGCTGCAGGCCGGCTCCTCTCACCAGTTCTATTCTTAGTGCCCCAGATTTGCCCAGAACTCACAGCGAGGTCATCAGGCCCGCGGGTGGCAGGAGCAGCAGACCTAGCCATCCGGGCCTTACGACATGAGCAGGCTTGATCTCTGGAGCGGTCCGGGATGTTGGGTGCCCTGAGTTCCTGTGTCCGCCCTCCCTGCTATCCCCCTCCTGGTTGAGCCTCTTGTGCTGGGCGTGTGTCTGCTGGCTGGCAAGGCGACACTGGCTGCTGTGTGTTGGCTCCACTCCATACATTATTCTGGTTCCTTGTTGTCCCCAATGTCCTCTTCTGGTCCCAGACCGACTCAGCGTCCCGCATGGCATCAGCTGTCCCGTCTCCACAGACTCTAGGCTGTGACGTTCCCAGGCCCCGTGCACCCCGGGCGTTCTGAGGAGGGCTGGTGGTAGGCAGTGTCGCCCTTGCCTGGGGTTTGTGTGAGGTTTTCCTTATGGCCGGCTCGGGGAGGAGGATGCAGAGGCGAAGGGCCTCCTAGCAACATGCTGTCCAGGCCTCGTGCCTTCTGCATGACCAGTGACCTCCATGGCTGGTGTTGACCCTCGTCACGTGGCTGGAGTCGTCTTGGTCAGGCGTGTGCACCGCAGGCAGCTTCTCTCCCATTCCGTGGAGTAGCATCGTGCAGCCTGTGCTCAGGGAGTGGGTGCCATGGGGGCCGCCTGGCCCCTCCTTGGCCTTATCCAAGCACAGCCTGTGGCCATGTCTGGGGCCAGGCCTCGGTACTCCAGCTGTGGGGCCTCCATCCCTGGAGTGCAGTGGAGGTGGTTAGCTGGGCCCTTCATCTACGGTGGACACTGGGCAGGGTGGACAGTGGCCTTGGCTGGGGCTGGGTCCTGGAGCTGCCAGCCTTCCAGTTTGGAGTTGACATCATTGTCCCCAGAGAGCAAGAGCAGGAATGGCCATGGGCCCGGCAGCCTGGTGGCTTCTGTGCCAGCTCAGACCCTCCGGTCCTGATGGCATCTCTGCCTGTCAGATGCGTGCCGGTGGCTGCGTGGTGCAAGGGTGTCTGTTGTGTGGCTCTTCACGACTCCTAGTGAACCACAGAAAGCGTGGGGCTTCACAGGGCCAGGGCCCTGGGACCCGTGTGCCTGCCGAGCTCAGGCCTACTGAGCGGACCCTGGAGTGACGTGTGGGACAGGGTGGGCGTCCGTGGAGCAACAAGGAGGTGTGAGGGGCTGGCTGTCACAGCAGGGCCGAGGGTCCTGTCCTGCCTGCAGTTGGCCCGTGTGCAGGGCTTGAGGCTCTGCCTGGGGCCAGGGCCTGTGGCTGTAGTCCCCGCCTGCCCTGCCCCTCTGCCCCTCCTGTGCCCTGGGTGGCTTTTCCTCTGGCCCCGCAGAGCCGCTGAGCAGCTCACAGGCGAGGCTTGCGCAAGTGCCTTGGTGTTTGCTGCACCGATGCAGGTGGCTCTCCCTGCTCGGGAGCTGAGTGGCGTGGGGCCAGGGCTATGGGCATCGCATGGTCTCAAACGTCAGCTGGGCCAGCCGACCTGAGTGGGGCGGTGGCGCCCTGGGCTGCTCTACTGCGCCTGCTCCAGCTGAAGGAGCGCAGGGCGAGCGGGGCTTAGTTCACCCCGTGTTCTGTGCATTTTAGGAGCCCTCGTCTCACTGCCCGCGCCTACAGAAGGAAGTCCTGCTGGTCCCCGGGGCACCTGTCACCCACGGCTTCCGCTCCTGGAACTCGCCAGGAAGGCTGAAGTGGGTAAGTGGGGCTGGTCCCTGCGCCACGTGAGGCCCAGCCTGGCTCCCCTGGGCAGTGTGTCTGGGCCACAAGCCGTGGGAGGAAGCAGACCTGCCTGGTTCTGGTGCCTGTGACATCTGGGGTCAGGTCATCCTCAGACATGGGAGCCACCACCTTGGGGCAGAGGTGGCTCTGGGATATTTCTTTGGTTAGTCCCTGGTGTGCTTCTGCCCTTCAGCGCCTGGATGCCTGTCCTCCCTCCTGGACTCGCCTTGTGCTACAATGTGGGGTTCGCTTGCGATGCACTGGCCTGGCCTTTGCTGTGGGCATGGAGTAGGGACCGCCCACAAGCAGGGGTTCACTGAGACACGCTGCCGGGCACACAGCATTCTCCCAGGACCCAGCGCCACACAGGCACCTGTTCAAGGCATGTGGCTAGTTAGGACTGCGTGGGTGAGACCCGAGCCTCTGTGTCCCCGTGGAGGCCTTCTCTGTCCTGCCCTGGAGCTCCGTGTCCTCTTTGACAGGGGTGAAGTAAACCAAGAGGCTGCAGGCATCTGCGTTGGGGTCAACCAGCTGTGGCCCATGGACCACATCTGGCCCACTCTGTTTTTGTAAATACAGCTTTATTGGCACGCAGCCAGCCAGCCCGTTCCTCTACTTGACAGCGATGGCAGCGATGGCGTAGCTGTGCTGGGGTGCTGGGCTGTGCAGATCTGAAACTCTTTTCCCGTCAGGTCCCGTAGAGAAAAGCCCGTGGGTCCTGACTAAGTGACACTGTGCTGGCTGCACAGGGGGCCACTGACTCCAAACACACCGTGCGCCTCCACCCTTGGGCTCATGCGTGGTGCGGGACAGTTACTGGGCGTGGCTTGGTGGTGGACTTAGTGGCATGCAGTGACCTTGGGTCCCATCCCCAGCACCAGTAACAGGAAGAGAAGGGAAGGCAGCTTGGCTGCGTGAGTGGCGTGCAGGCCTTCAGGGCTCTGTGGCTGGCCTTGGCCGCACACCCTGGCCTGGTCTCCACCTGAGGGAAGGAGCGCAGCTGCAGCTGTCAGAACACCTGGGGTGGAAAGAGGCGCGGGCACCCGGGACCCCTCCAAGGGTGTGTGCGTGAAGCTTCGCAGGCGCAGGCTTCAGGACAGACAGAAGGGGTCTGCTGTGGCTTGTCAGGTGGGCTGCCTTAGACTTTGTAAAAATCAGTTTCTGGAGTTTTAGTGACGCAGTCATATAGACGTTCTCCTTTAATGCGTGTGACGCGGGGGTTAGCGCGTTCGCAGTGTAGTGCAGCTGTCACCACTGTCGAGCTCCAGAACATTCTACCACCCCAGAAGCAAACCAGTGCCCATGAACAGTTATCCATTCCCCCAGTTCTGCACCCAGGGTCCACATCCTCTCTGGACTGTCCTGTCCCGGACGACGTCTGTCACTGGGTTACACACTGTGGCTTTGTGCGGCTGTTTTCGCTGAGCACGAGGTCCCCAGGTCATGCACCCTGCGGCTGTGTCCAGCCGGCTCCATGTCCTGGCCGCGAGGCGCCCTGGGTGGGGACCGGGTGTGCCGAGCGCCTGCCTCTCTCAGCAGGTACTCAGCTGCTCCTGCTTGTGGCGTCCTGAGCGTGCCGCCGTGCACACCTGGGGCAGTGTGCTCGGCTCTCAGGCGCACGCAGGAGCGGAACCCCGGTCGCGTGACTCCTGCAGCCTTTGGGCCTTCCAGGCGGCCTCCCCACCAGCGCACCGAGGGGCGCCTTTGGATTTGAAAAAGTATCTCAGAACACCAAGCCCCTTCTCGTTGCGGCACCGGAGTGGCACTGGTCCAGCTGTGGGCAGCACAGCTCCATGCCCAGGGGAGCTGGCCCAAGGCGAGCACACTTCAGCCAGGCGCTTCTCAGCTGCCTGGTGCCCTCCGCCGCTGGCGCTTTGCTCGGTGGCGCCTGTTTCTTCCTCCTAAGTAGGCCTGCCCCGTGTGGGTCTTGGGGCTTTCTCCTGCATGGGGAAGGCCCACCTCAAGCACCAGTTTTGTGCCCATGTACCTGGGCAGGGGCTGAGTCTGTGGTCTCTGTGGGGTGCTATGCTCAGCTCTGGGGGCGCCTGCTGCGACTTGATGGGCTCTCTGGGGCACTTCCTGTCCTGTCACAGGCTGCATTTTTTAAGAAATTAAAGCGAGTGCAGAAGACAGACTGCAGGGTGGGCCCGGTGCTGCTGAGGACGAGGCCGCCGTTCTTCCGAACGTCTCCTCTGACTTTTCAGCGAGGGCCAAGCAGCGTGGTGGTGGCCAGCTTTCTCTTCTGCAGTTTGGGGTGCTCGGGTGGGAGGATGGGACCTGAGCAAGGCCAGGCCCCTCGTTGGACAGAGAGCAGGGTCACCGAGAGTACTCGGCTGGCTCTTCACCTCCGTGCCCTCCTGGCCCCTCCTTCCCTGTGGGGGCTATTTCCTCAGGCCAGGCCTGTGAGTGTGGGCACCTTCTGAGGGTGTGGCCCTGGAGGTCCCCTGGCCACACATCTGGGGATCAGCGACCGGCTGGCTGGGAGCACTGGGCCTGCCTACTCTTTCCCACCAGCGCTCTCTGGGCCCCCTGCAGCGGCGCCTGCTGCCTGGGGCTCTGTCTTGTGGCCTGCCTGCTCGCTCCTAGTGCCTTGGCCTCACACTGAGGAAATGGCAGGCGTGAGCCTCAGGGCCTGGCCTCTAGGGATACCGCGCCAGCATTAAGATGCAGGCCTAGGACATAAGTGGCAGCGGACAGTGGGGACCAGCATCCCTCTGCTGCACTTTTAAGTGACTGTCCTGTCATTTGCCCTGTGGCAAAAATGGTTTTGAGGGCTGACCCTGCCTGTGAAAGTTAGGGGCCAGGTGGCGGGCTACCACCAGCCAGCCACTCCCCTCCTCGGCTGTCTGGCAGAGGCTTTTCTCTGTGTGATCAGGGCCAAAGTGTGCGGCTTCCCAGGAGGCCCTGGCGGGCAGGTGGGGCGGGGCTGGGAGGGCTGGGGGCGGGGCAAGTGCCAAGTGGTAATTTGCATACTCTTTGGGTACTGTATTTGTCCAGTGGTAATCCTGACAGACTGAACAGTATCCCCCAGTGACGCCCTGATCTCTGCAGCCTGTGACTGTGTCTCCTCAGGTGGCAGAAGGGGCTTTGCAGATGGGATCAGTGCAGGGCTCCGAGCTGGGGTCACCTTGGTCATTGGGGCCCAGAGTCACCACAGAGTCCTCATGGGAGGAAGCAGCAGGGCCAGAGTCAGAGAGGCTGACGGTGCTGCTGGTGCTGGAGTTGGAGGAGGGGCCGGAGCCGAGCGCCACAGGGCCTCAGGAGCTGGAAAAGGCAAGGAAACCTCCAGAAGGATCATGGCCCAAGTGAGGTTCACGAGGAACTTCTGATCTCCAGAACCGTAAGAGGAGACACTCAGGACGTCACAGTGGCTGGAGGCATGCGTGCCCAGGCATGTGGGTGGCCCTTCCTGCCTTCTGGGCCTTGCTCTTCCTTGTCACTGTGCCGTGGTTGGCCAGGGCTGCAGGCTTCAGGTCCCCTGCCCAGCTCACGCCTGTGCCCTGTGAGCCCCTGCCAGCTGCCTGCAGCTCCGCAGGCCTCGGGAACTGCAGGTCTCATTGCCTGTTGCCTTGGCTGCCTGTGTTCTTGCTCTGTCCCCCTGGCCTCTGCAGCTCTGTCCAGCCAGCCAGGCCTGTAGCATCAAGCGAGTGGCCTCCGAGCTGTCCTGTCCGGCACTTCTGCTCAGTGCACGCCCTCCTTGCGTCTCTGAGCCGAGCCGTGTGCTCCTGCTGCCTGGCCCTGCCACCGGGACCAGCTGAGAGAAGGGCGGGAGCGGGCCTGCTAGGAAGGTGGGGCCTGGCACAGTGGGCAGGGGACAGGGCCAGGCGGCCAGGGTTGGGCAGCAGGCGAGTATGTCTGGCCCGTAGGCTCCCCGGGGCAAGGGTCGTGGGCTCCCTGCATGTGCTCAGTGCGGTGGGTGAGGGGAGGAGGGGCTGTCCTCACACCAGACCTGTCTCCTCCCTGCACGAGGGCTCGTCCCGCAGATGGGACCACGACGAGGGACTCCCCTTGCTCCTGTGAGGGCAGCTTTCGGAGCTGCTGGTGGGTCGGGTGCCTGGGCTCACAGCTGGCCTCTTAGGCCTCCTCTGCAGGGGTTGCACCCGGAGGTGGCTTTTCTGTCATGGCCTTTAATAGGCGTGTGCTTCAGTGGGGCACCTCCTCAAGAGGGGGGCACCGTGCGCGAGCACAGGCTGGATTCGCTGGGAGTTTGGTGTTTCACTCCTGGGTCAGGGACCTGGGCAGCTGGTGCAAGTGAGAGCTGGGGAGAGATGGCTCTTGGATCCCCAGGGGCTCTCACCTTCTGTGCTTAGAGAGCCCCACTACGTTCCAAGGACCCGTCCTTGGTTTCTGTGCTTCTGAGGTGTGCCACGCGCTGCTCTTGCCCCAGACTGATGCTGCTGCTGTGCTGTCAGAGCCCCGGGCTGGTCTGTCCTCAGCACCTGCCACAGGTGTGAGCTGCCTGAGGGATGGAGGGTGGCGTCCTGGGCAGGGCTTCTCAGTGCTCAGCAGGCAGACGCCAGGGGAGCCACCACAGGGTGGCCCTGGGCTCTTCTCAGCCTGCCTTCCCGGTGGCCCTGGGGGCTCAGCCCACCCTCCATCCTGCTACTGGGGACTTCATCTCAGGGCTGACATCCAGAAGGGAGAACTGTCTGGTCGTGGGTGCATGCGTGGCAGCTGTGGGGCGGGTGAGGTGAACAGGACACTGCCTGGTGACGACTGCTGCTGCTGGTGGGGTGGAGGCCTCACGATGGTCAGCCAGTCTGTCCCTGCCCGCAGCCGGTGAGTGTCAGCCCCATCGTGAGTCCTGTGTTTGAAGACCCCTGGGCGAGAAGCTGTACAGGGCGGGAATCCGGAAGAGTGCCCCAGGCTGGTGTGACTGTGACCAAAGGAGTTGCCCAGCCTGCAACAGGTGGCTCTGCCCAGCCTGCCTGATGTGTCCCTTGTTTTTCTTTTCTTTGGTACCAGGGATTGAACTCAGGGGCACTCGACCACACCCCCAGCCCTATTTTGTGTTTTATGTAGAGACAGGGTCTCACTGAGTTGCTTAGTGCCTCGCCATTGCTGAGGCTGGCTTTGAACTCACGATCCTCCTGCCTCAGCCTCCCTAAGTGCTGGGATTACAGGCGTGCACCACCACGCCCAGCTACATGTCCCTTCTTGTCACACATCTCTGGCCATCCCTGTTGGTTCCTCCCCCAGGTTGTGGAGGTGGCCGTGTGTTACAGGACAGCAGGCTGCTGGGGCTGGGAGACATGCCAGGAAGCCCCAAGCCAGGCCTGGCCCGAGGCGTGCAGGAGCCCACAGCAAATGGCTGGGTTTTTTGTTTTTAAGTAACAACAGCTTTATTGAGATACAGCACACATGCCATACAATTCATGCATTTAAAGTGTGTAATTCAGTAGTTTTTAGTTTACATGAATGGCTATTCTTGGGCCTCCAAAGGAGGGGCGGAGAGAGAGGGACAACCATTCTCACTGGAGGCTGTGGGAGCTGCAGGGTAAACTGCTCCTGCAGCACACGGGAGCCAGGGAGCCCTCAAAATGTGTCACAGGCCCACTTGTGCTAAAGAAGCCCTGCACTAGTTGCAGCCGAGGGGTAGCCCGTGGCCTGGCCTGCAGGGCCCTCAGCTCCAACCCAGCCCCAGCTACGAGGCCAGGCAGACTCCTGCTGGCAGGGGCGTGGTGCTGCAGCAGGTGACGCAGCACCTCGCTGCCCAGGCCCTGGCAGGTGCTGCGAGGTGCCCAGGAGTCCAGCCTGGGGCATGTGCCTCTGTGTCCCAGCAACTGTTCAGTGACACATTGCCACAAGTGTGTCCTGTGACTGCTGTGACAGGGGCTTCAGGCTTGGTGGCCCTGACAACACGTGCCTGTTCCCTTGTGGCTATGGCGTGAGGGGTGGAGTGGATCCTCGTGCAGGAAAGGAGGTGTGAGCAGGAAGCTTGCCTCCGGGGAGTTCGGAGAACCTCTCTCCCGCTCTGTCCGGCTCCCGAGGCTGCCTGCCTGCCCGGCTCTTGACTTGTGCAGCCCCAGCCTATTTCCAGGCTCCTATCCTCCCGAGCACACAGGGCCTTCAGACGCTCCAGGTGACCGTCCATCTGTCCTTTTCTTCAGGAGATGAGAGGATGGACCCCAGGGTCTTGCACAAGCCACACCCCAGTCCTCCATCTGGCTTAATCCTGTCTGCAAAGTCCCTTTTTCTCTGTGAGGTGACACGCACACAGGTTCCAGGAATGAGGACACGGCCACCTTGGAGGCCTTCATTCTACCCCTTGTACAAACTACCCCAGCTCCTCCTCTCTGCTCCCCGAAGGTCAGCCCTGGCCCCCGCCCTGCTCCCTGCAGGTCGGGTGATGCTGCCCCTGCTTCCAGCTGCTCCTCGCTCACCGTGGCCTCCGGCTCTGCCCTGGCCCCCTGCAGCCGGGACCAGCACGGGCTCTGCAGGACCTGGGGGAGATGAAGCCACAGGGCACGTTCTCAGCTGGCCTGCTGGCACCAGAGCAAGAGCGCGCACCCTGTGTGTGCGTGTGTGTGTGGAGTGGGGGAGAGTGGAGTGCGGATGTGTGGTGTGTGTGCGCGCGCACATGTGTATTTGTATTTTTGTGTGGGTATCTGTGCTGCCTGGGGCCACTGCATAGGCCCCACGTCCCAAAGCTGGCCCTGCCTGTGGCTGTCCCTTACAGCAGAGTGTGATTTCTGACATGCCCCTTGGGTCGTGTTTCCTTGCCCCAGCCCCTCAGCTTCCTGTCCAAACCCTCCCAGGGCACAGGCTCCCCAGCCTGGCCACCCAACCTGCCTGGCTGGCCTCCCCTGGCCACTCGGCCTCAGCACCTCAGCTTTGCCCTGTGTCATCAAGGTCCTCTGCCTGGAATGCTTTCCCTGAGTCTGTCTGTGATTGTGCCCAATGCCTGACGCTCACACCCAGTCCCCTGTCCCTGCCTGACGGGCCTCTTTTGCCCTGGACCTGCTTTGGCTCCGGCTCCTCCCTCTCTGAGGGGTTGCTGGTTGCTGGGGCTCACCTGCTCTAGGGCCTGCTATGTGCCAGGAGCCTGGGGGCTGGCTGTGCTGCACAGAGGAGGTCCCAACAGGGCCCAGAGGTAGACCACCACCTTGGGACAGCCCTGCGTCAGGTCCAAGGTGGGGTGGTCCTGGGCAGCACAGGGCCAGCGCAGCCAGTGTTGTGGTTTTACAGTTGAGCTGCTCCTGGTGCTGCTCCTGGTGCTGGCGCTGGTTGGAAGCAACAGTCCCGCCGCGGGCCCACCCCGCGCCTGCCTCCCTCCCCAGACCATCCCCTGGAGTTCTCTGCCTGGGGCAGGATGGGCAGCCAGGCCCTGGGCCCCACACCACAGGGGCCTACTTTGGCCTGGCTCTGCCTGGTGGCCTGTGGGGGATCGGGCCTTGGTGGAGCCCACCTCCTCCTTTGGCCCGGCTGGGCCCAGCACCCTCGAGTGGACATGAGAGAAGGGCCCTTGACGAAGGGGGTCCCAGTGAGAGCCGGGCGGACTGCCCGTCAGGCAGGGGCAGACGTCGTGTCCACCCTCACGTCAGAACTGCGCACAGTGCAGTCCAAGCCTCGATGCTTCGCCCCCGTAGCCCAGCCCTGTTGAGGGGCCTCCCGCGCAGCCAGGGAGCCCGCCCACCTCCTGCAGTCCTCCGTCAGCCCTGGCGCCGGTCCCTCTGCCCGGCTTGTGTGAGGCCGTCGCGCTCCGGGTGCAGGCGCTGGTGTCCTGTCCTCTGCAGCTGGGAAGAGCCCCCTCCTTGGCCAGTGCAGGGGGCTGGATTCCCCGCTGCCCCCCCTCCCTCCTGTAAACAGCACCCGCAGCTCACCCACTGAAGGCCACCCGGGGCCTCAGTGTCTCCGGCGAGCTGTGCATCCATCGCCAGTGACCTTCAGGACATTTTCATCTCCTCACCCAGGGAGAAGGCGCATGGCTTTTGGTGTCTTTCTCCCTGAACGTGGTGTCTTGCAGGCCCTGCGTCGCATGTCCGGGGCTGCAGTCCTCTGTGAGGCTGGGCGGCACCCTCCTGTGGCCAGCTCAGGGCCTTTGGTTGGTTCTAGCTCAGGCCCCTGCGGGTCGCCCGCGGTGGGCACGTGGGCACACGAGCCCGCGTGTGGTGTGCTCTCGTGGCCCACGGGCACCGTCTGCTAGGCTCCGCCTGGCTCCGCCCCGCGTGTGTTGTGATGGCCTGGCTGGCCCTCGCCCTTGCCCACACCCGTCGCCCTGAGCCTGGTGCGGTGGGCACAGAGTGCCTCCCGGCGGTCCCGCCTTGCACTTCCTGCTGCTGAGGGTGCCGAGCACCTGCGCTGTGCTCGCAGCCCCTCGGGTGTGCTGGCGAGTGCTGCTCAGGACCCTGGCCTGCCCTTTGATCCGCCCTCGTGTTGGTGTGGTGTGTGGCTTGTCCTGGACAGTGTGTGCGCCCTCCCAGGGACTCTCTCTGAGGCCCACTGTCCTGCCCTGGTTTTGGTAAACTGTGGGGTGTGGTCCAGGGCTGGACTCTAGCCAAATTATTTTTTTTCAGAACTCGGAACCATCCAGGTCGCACACACGGTAGGCATGTGCTGTCCCACTGAGCTACACCCCACCTCTTTTGAAATTTCATTTTGAGACTTGGGTCTTGCTAAGTTGCCCAGGCTGACCTGGAACTTCGCATCCTCCCGCCTCAGCCTCCTGAGTCACTGGATGACAGATGCGGCCACTGCGTCTGGCCACGTTCGCTGTTTATTTCTTATGCACGTACACACGACTTGTAATTTCCTTTTTGACAAAACAGGGCAAGCATTATGGGTTGTGGAGACTGTGGACCATTCAGCTTTTCTTCTTTATAGTTTATCTACCAAAAAAGGCACACACAGGCAGGAAGCAGCAGCCTGCACCCTCCTCTGCGAGGACGGTGTCCCTTCCCAGTGGCACGCGCAGAAGCTGCCCAGTGCCCTGGCCTGTTCTCCCCTTGTCATGGCAAGCCTGTCCGGAAGCACGAGTTTGAGGTGAGAGCATGTGTTCACACCTGGCAGGAACAGCGGAGACAGGAAAAGCATGTTTTGGCTGCTGGTTGCAGAGGTCAGTCCTCGGGTGGCCAAGGCCATGCTGTGGGCCCAGGCAGAGCGTCATGGTGGAGGGTGTGCACAGGAAAGCTGCACTCATGGCAGCCGGGGAGCCAGGGGTAGGCCGTGATCCTGCTGGCCATGGTGGCCACGCCTGTAATCCCAGCAGCTCTGGAGGCTGAGGCAGGAGGATCACAAGTTCAAAGCCAGCCTCAGCAACTTAGTGAGCCCCTAAGCAACTTAGCAAGACCGTGACTGGCTGGGATGTGGCTCAGTGGTTAAGCACCGTTGGATTCAATATCTGGTACCAAAAAAACCAAAAACAACAAAAAGAAAGAAGATTTGTGATCTCCAGGGCCCTGCAGTGACCTGCTTCCTCCAGCCGCTCCCCACTTGCCTACAGTGGTATCTCCAGTCCCTTCATATTATTAATCCATCACGTGGTAATCCACTGGCGAGGTCACGGCCCTCAGTCTCACAACCCCATCTCGTGTTAACACAGCAGCGCTTGGAGGATCCCTCACACCCAAACCAGAGCACATGCTCCTGACGCATCCTGTCCACGGCAGGGCTGCGGGCACCCTCGGGGGTCACTCCCTGGACCCGTGCAGCATGGGGATCCCCGTGGTCTAAAGCGCGAACCTGGCACCTGTCCAGACCCCTGCAGCTGCTTTCCCAGGGCTTCCAGCCTGACCCTGGGGCACACTGCTCTGGACACGCTGGCCTGGGGCAGGAGGCGAGCATGTGGCAGGCCTGGACACAGGGTGGCTGTGCCTGGAGGCCTGGTGGTGGGAGGAAGGCCCTCCTGCAGGAGCCCCAGGGGACTGGAGACCCCTCCACTGTGGCCACCTGCAGGCAGAAGAGCCAGCCCAAAGGAGAGGTGGCCAGGGGATGGGATCTGGTGGGTGCCACTGGGTCCTGGTGAGAGACTCAGGATGGCAGCAGGACCTGGCTGGGTGCCTGGCCTAGCCACCTCTGCCTGCTGTGGTCAGCTGTGGAGGAGGGACCTGCCATGCCATCTTGCAGGTACTGCACAGGGCGCGGACATGCCAACCATTGCCCTTGCCCATGGAGGGCACCCGAGGCTTGGGATCAGGGCGAGACCAGGGGTTGTCACGCTGGGCCTGCCCTCACCTCCCTGCCCCTCACCTCCCTGCCCCTCACCTCCCTGCCTCTCACCTCCCTGCCCCTCACCACCGCCTGCCGTTCCTCCTGTGGGTCCTTCCTGGCCATCCAGCCGTCGCCCGTGTTGCTGATGTTCTGGTCAAGGGCACCACTGCCATGAGGCAGCAGGCTTCCTGAGGGCGACCCCAGCAGTCCTGGGTGGCAGGTGGTGTCTGGGTGGAAGGGCAGGAAGGACCAGGGGCTCCACGGAGGCAGTGGGCTAGGGCAGCCGCAGGTGAGGATTCAGGTAAGGGCCATGGGAATGGGCGAGGGTCTGCCAGGGACAGTGTGGTGGCCTGGGGCCCCTGGGACTCGGGCTGAGTCAGCTCCAGCAGGAATGGCCTTCTGGGCGGCCACCTCTGTGGCTGGGGACACCGGTGCCTGTACTCTGGAGAGGTAGCTGTGACAGCCCATCCTTCCCAAGCACTGTGCACTGCCCACTGTGTGGGCCACCTGCCGTGTCCCCTGCGCACCTGTGGCCTTCTGGCTGACTCAGCTTTGTGGCTCCCCAGGAGAAGCCCTGAGAATTCCCTGCAAAGAGTGCAGAGCTGGGGACGTGGGCTCTGGACAGGATCATCCCCGTCAGGGACCGTCACCCGTCCAGCTGGGGGTGCCCCTCAGAGCTGGTCCTGGCTGCTGTCCACTGGCCTTTGCCCCCTGCACCCCAGGTGGTAGTGGGTGGTTGAGGGCACGTGGTGGACACCGCAGGTGGCGAAGAGGCCAATGGTCTCTCAGTCTTACTTCCGTCCAGATGGAGGTGGGAGCTGACAGGGCTTCCGGATCCGGCCCTGCGCAGGGTTCCTGGGTGCCTGCTGCCCTCTAGTGCACACTGCAGGGACTGCCTTTGGGATGCTAGTGGGCTGCATCTTGGTGACCTCAAGCCCTTTCCAGGAGCGGGGCCTCCTGCCTTTCTCGCACTTCCTGGGTCGCTCTGGGGCTCCTGGGATGGGCAGGTGCGCTTCTGAAACTTCTCAGCCCTTGGCTGTGCGTGCACTTGGGTCTTGTCTCTTCCAAACTGAGCCGGTTCTCGCACTTGCTTTTATTGAATTTAATCTAGAGAATCTAATCTGCCAAGGAAGACCCTGGCCCACGGCTGACTGGGACCTTTTCCTGGTTGAGTGGGCTCTCAGTCACCCCCTTGGTGCCCTTAGCTCCCAGGACAGGAGAGAGCTGCCCCAGCCTGTGGCCTCCTTGGTGAGAGGACGGCCCAGTGCCTCATAGTTCCAGTGCCAGCGGCCCGTGGTGTGCTGAGCACACCAGCTGTGACTGTCCCTTAGTGCCAAACACGCAGGCTTGTAGACAGGCAGCGGGGACGTGGGAGGCGAGCTGTCGGCAGGGGCCTCTGCTCTCCCAGGCCAGGACTCCTGCTTTGGTTCTGGCTCTGCTGACAGCAGCCCGCCAGGCCAGTGCCAGAGTGCTCAGCAGGCTGCTGGCTGTGGCCTGTGCCCTGAGCTACCAGTCCCCTTGCTGGCAGGGTGTGAGGGACGCTCACTCACCCCCCCGCCCCCAGAAACACAGCAGGCCCTGCTGTCCCAGGCACACGTCCAGCCGAGGAGCGGGTGTCTTGATGTGAAGCTGACCCCAGCGAGCGCAGCCAAGTGGCTGATAAGGGCAGCTTTTCCTTCCAAGGGTCCTGCTTAAGACGAGTGCGCTGGCCCCCAGACTCGCCTGGGCCTTTAAAACCAGGACGCTGCTGTTCCTCATGAGTTGCCGTCGTCGTCGTCCTCTCAGCACGGCGCGGGGATCCTGGCCCCCGCCGTCCCGCACCCCAGCTCTGCTGTGAGGGCCCCGCTACCTTGTCCTCCTGGTGGCCCTGGGTATTTGCAGGGGTCGGGGGGCGAGGAGGTGGGTGATGGCGGCGCTGGCTTGCTCACCTCTCTGCTTTCGCCCACAGGTGTGGCCGCACTGCCGCAGCCATGGGGTCTGAGGACCACGGGGCCCAGAACCCCAGCTGTAAAATCATGACGTTTCGCCCAACCATGGAAGAATTTAAGGACTTCAACAAATACGTGGCCTACATAGAATCCCAGGGAGCCCACCGGGCGGGCCTGGCCAAGGTGGGTGATGAGTGACCCTGGCGCAGCAGCCAGCCGCCTGCGCTGTGTCCCGCTGCCCTTCCCCCGAGGGTGGTCCCCGCACGTGCCTGTCCACAGCCACTCCCGCCGCCTTCTCTGCACACTGACGGAGCTCTCACGCCTGGGCCTGGCGGGCCGTGAGGTGGCCTGCTGCCATGGCCCAGGAGCCTTCGGGCCACTGCTGGGAGGCCTTGCTGTCCCCTCTGTGCTTCTGGTTGGGGCAGTCTTGCTTTGCTTTTCGAGACGGGGCCTCGCTGTGCTGCACAGGCGGGTCCTGAGCCAGGGAGCTGCGGCCACCCTCCTGGCCTCAGTAGCTGGGCTGTGGGGCGCCAGGCCCGGCTGGGCCGGGTTGTATGGGAGGCAGCCGTGCAGGGGTGAGGGAGGGAGGGTGCAGGGCACTGGCCTCTCCCGCAGCCGCTGTCCTGGAGGCCACAGTTTGGGGTTCTTGCGTCTTTCCTCTTTATGGGAATGCATGCTGGTGCGACAGACCCGCCCTCTGCAGTGGCGGCAGGCGGCAGAGGCCTGTGGCCTGGGTGCTGCGAGTGTGCTGGTGGGGCTCAGCTGACTGTGGCCTGCGCGTCCTTCCTGCGTGGCCGTGGCCTGACCTGAGAGGCACAGCTCTCTGTCGCTCAGCCCAGGCCCACTTTCTGCAAAGTGCCAGACAACGAGTGCTTGCCACCTGGAAGCCCAGAGAGCGTGTTTGTGAGCGGGCAGTGACACTTTGTGGCCACTGGATGTGGATCTCTGTCCCCTTCACTTCCCGAGAGACACTTCTCTTGTTTTTTCCTTTCAACCGTCTTGAAGAAAAGGCTCTTATCTCAAGCCTGACAGGGGCGGGCAGTGGGCGGCTCCGACCTGGGCCTCAGCGCTGGCTCGGAGGCCGTGTCTGTTCCCTGCCGTGAGTGGGGTGGCCCGCTCCTGCCTGCCTGGTCGTGCCTGGTGCCGTTGCCGGCTTTGGCTTCCACCTTTCTTCTGGGGGTCCTCATGCCACACCCCTGCCCTTGCAGCCTTGAAAGGTGGGACCTGCCTGCTGGCAGTGCCCCATCCCCTGCCATGTGAGGCAGGGTGACAGTTCTGCTGCCTCTGGCTCCACCTCCCCCCTGTGGCTCTGGCCTCTCCCACCTCCTCCACGAGGCGAGCCTCCTTCACGAGCCTCCCCAGCTGTCCCGTGGCTGCAGCTTGCCATCTCAAGAAGACTCCAGAGCCGTGGGCTTCGCTGCCGACCGACCCCGTGGCTGGTGTGGGTTGTCTGGTTCCCTTCCAGGGACCTGCCTTCACCACGTGCCTGTGGCAGCTGGGCAGGGCTGTGGCCTTGCCTCCACCGCTGAGCCTGGCAGCCCTGCTCTCCTGGTGGGCCTGCTCCCGTGTCGCTAGGGCACAGCAGCCCTTCCTGAGTCGGGCCCGTGCTGTCTGCTCTGTCAGCAGAGTTGGGTGGCTGTCCTGTTCTCTCTTCTGGGACTCCTTTAAATGCCACCTGTCACTTCCTGCCTTTGTCATTTCACTCCAGCCTGTTTCTAACCCAGCCTTGCCTCCTGCGTTTCCAGCGCTCTGCCCATCCCCCCCATCTCTTTCCTGTCCTGTCCTGTCCCAGGAGACTCCATGTCTCTGCTTTAAACTTGCAATTCCAGTTGGCTGATTTTTTTTTTTTTTTTGGTACCGAGGATGGAACTCAGGCACTCGACCACTGAGCCACATCCCAGCCCTATTTTGTGTTTTATGTAGAGACAGGGTCTCACTGAGTTGCTTAGCGCCTCGCCGTTGCTGAGGCTGGCTTTGAACTCGTGATCCTCCTGCCTCAGCCTCCCAAAGTGCTGGGGTTACAGGTGTGGCCACCGTGCCCAGCTGGCTGATTTTCTGCTGGTTGACTTGAGTTGATGGGAAAACCATGAGACGGGACATTTCTGTGACTGTTTCCAGTCTCTGTGGGCCTCGGTCCTGCAGGCCCCATCTCCCTCTTAAGTGGGGTTTCAAGTGCTGCGTTCTCTGACTGCACGTCCCCCTTGCATGTGGAGGCAGGCCTGGGTCCTGGCTTCATGCGTGGGTGCCCGGAGAGCAAGCGCGGGCGGCTCGTGCACACAGGCAGAGCTCTTGGCAGCTGTAGTACGTTAATACCACGTGCGGCACACCACACATGCGCGGCCCTCCTGCTGCCACTCTGTGGGGACAGATGGGCTCAGGGACGCATCTGTTCTGGCCCCCGGGCACCTCCGCTTCTTCCAGATGGGGCCCTGGGCTCTTAGGGCTGCCAGCCTCTTGAGAGAAGGAACACAGTGTGCTGATGGCTCTGCTTGAGCTGTGGGGACGTGTGTCCCCTCACCTGGGTCTCCCTGGCCTTGACCACACTTTGTGCACGAGTGCAGGGATCCCTGCTTTCACTGGGACTGTGCCGTGGCCCTGTTCCCCGAGGTCCGCAGGCCTGGACTAGGGCAGGTTCCGTAGGTCCAGAGGGTGCCTGCGCCACCCCCGTCCACCTCACTGCGTGTGGACACGTGGCTGCCCTCCCTCTGGCCTCAGCGGAGCTGCACAGAAGGGCCAGTGCAGGGCTGTGCCAGCCTGGAGGGTGCCGAGGGTGGCAGCGGGACGCGTGTTCTCCAGGGCACTTCCTGACACCCTTCTCCACCTGGGACCTCCATGGGTCTCCTCTTGACAGAATTCAGAAGGTGTCACACGGGGCGGGACTTTGTGAGCAGCCTTGGTTCTGCAGCTCAGCACCTGCTCAGGGCGACGAGCGTGCGTGGCTCATGCATTGCAGGCCAGGGCTCCCCGGAGTGTCCTTCCTTTTCCCCGCGTGTGTGCCGCAGCTCTACGCTTGGTGGAGGGGCCCGCGAGTGAAGCCGCACAGGGAGTGGAGAACGGGGGTGTGTGCGTGCATGTGCGAGGTGTTCCTGGTGGCTGGCTGGGGTCACACACAAGCCTCTTGCGTGTGTGGGCTCGCTGTCTGGTGTGGGCTGGCCTGGCCCCGGCTGTGGCTTCCTTGCAGTGGAAGACACCACCCCTGTAAAGGGGGGTGTCACCTGAGTAAGTCCAAGGCAGCTTGGGGTCACAGCCCGTAGTCCACAGCGGCTATACCAGAGCATCCTGGGCTGGCCCACGCCCCATAGCTGACGTCCTGCTCAGACACCCATGTCTGTGGCTGAGGAGGACAGGTGGGCTGGAGGAGGCCTCCGGACCCCCTGCTCAGGCCCTTGTCATCTCCACGGAGTCCCTCCTGCACTGTGCCTGGGGGCTGGCTTGTGCTCCAGTGGTGTCTTGGGGGCTGTGCAGCGTCCCTGGCCTCTGCTCATTCTGGGCCAGGACACCTCTAGCCTCCATAGCCACAGAGGTCCCCAGCGTTGGGTGTGGTGGGGTGTGGTCACAGCATTGGCCTTCACCAGGTGATGGCACGTCCTGGGGAGTGGCCGGTGGCTCTCAGTAGTTCTGGGAGCTGTCACCCAGCAGCAGCCACAGCCTGGCCCCCAGGGCTCCTGGCTGGTGAGCGGGAACAGGTGGCTTAGGTCCTGCTCCTGGAGCTGAGGGACTTCGGAAGCTGGCTTGGGGCTGCACATGTCCACCCAGGAGAGGGCACCTTGGGCCTGCGGGAGTCTGCAGTCTACCCCAGGCTCAGACCTGCAGCCTGTCAGCATGGCTCCCTTTGGCCTTGGGCCTCAGCTGGTGGATGGGGAGGCCGAGTGAGTTCCTGCCCCTGAGCCATCTAAGACCTCCTCCTCTGGCCGTCATCTGCATGTGCCTGGCATCCCGGGTGCGGCCACACTGGCCCTGAGTCCAGGCATCCTGGTCCGTGTCCTGCTTTCCCCACTGGGTGTCCTTGGTCAGGTTGCTGACCGCCCTCTGCCGCAGTTTCCCTAGCCGTCAGGAGTAGGGCTGCCCCTCCTCCGCAGGTGTCACAGAGGACAGCCGGGCCCAGCAGCCACAGCACGGCACCCAGCTGTGAGCTCTGCTCCTGCCTGCCCCTCCTCCGGGAATGGCCAGTGGGTTGGGACTTTGTCGCCCAGTGTCTCCTGCCCCCGGAGCTCAGCTGCTCTCCTTGCAGGTGCTGGTGGGGTCCCCAAGCAGCCCCTCGGCAGTGCTGCAGGTCCTGTGCTCAGCCCAGCTCTGGAGTGGTGAGCGGCGGGCCTCAGAGTGCAGGCTCCACGTGCAGAGGCACCAGGGCACCCAGCCCCGCCTGTTCCCTCAGCTGTCACCATGCGAGTGCATGGCGAGTGGGCCCTGGCAGCCTGGGGCATTCCTCACTTCCCTGCACGGAGCTCAGCAGGAGTGACAGGGCCCTGGCTCTGCGGGGACCCCCAAAGTCTTGGAGTTGAGGAAGCCCAGCTGCAGCCCGGGGCACCAGTGACTCCCCCCTTGGCCTTGCAGATCATCCCCCCGAAGGAGTGGAAGCCGAGGCAGACCTATGACGACATCGACGACGTGGTGATCCCTGCCCCCATCCAGCAGGTGGTGACCGGGCAGTCGGGCCTCTTCACACAGTACAACATCCAGAAGAAGGCCATGACCGTGGGGGAGTACCGCCGCCTGGCCAACAGCGACAAGTGCGTGCAGGGGCGGGCACAGGCTGGGGCTGGGTACCCCGCTCAGCCCTGCCCCTCCAGGAGGGGGCTTCGGCCCCTAGTTCAACGCGGCCGCCCACTTCCTCATCGAGGCTGCCGAGGCTGCCGAGGCTGCCTGCCTCACTCAGGGCCATGCCTCGTCCCTCGCATTTGTGTGGGTTGATGGCCCTTCACAGAAGGTCCCTGACACACCTCTCATGTGCCACTTCCTTGTTCCATGTGGGCATGGGGTACATGCCCCAGTCACCCCCGGGTTCTCACCCACACCTGCATGGTGGGTCACCCAGTTCTCTGTCCCACCTCCCGTCCCCAGGCCTCAGTTTCCAGCCTGGGTCCTGGGTCTTACAGGTGTCCTGTGAGGGCAGAGCCTGGTCCCCACTACCCAGCCTCCCTGGCTCCACCCTTGGTCTTCAGTGGCAAGAGCCACCTGGGTTCTGCACTGGCTCCAGCCACCCCTGGGGTGTGTCCCGCCCAGTGCCTGAGGGGAAGGGAGGCAGGAGCACCTGGCCCCACCATGATGGCCATAATGTGTGCCTGCCGCACCTGGGCTCCCCGTGTACCTCAGTGGCCAGGGCTGGGCTGTGTGGTCCCGGCCCACTCTTAGCTGGTGTGGGGGCTGTTTCCCAGGTACTGCACCCCGCGGCACCAGGACTTCGATGACCTGGAGCGCAAGTACTGGAAGAACCTCACCTTCGTGTCTCCCATCTACGGGGCTGACATCAGCGGCTCCTTGTACGATGAAGTGAGTGCCAGGCCTGGAGGCCCCTCTGCTTGGGGTGCGGGCTTGCTGTAGGCTGGGGAAGGGCGCCCTGCTCTCACACGGCCCCAGGGACACGCTGCACCTCGGGTCGGCAGGGAGCCCGGAGTCTGCTGCACCCGTCGCTCTCACCAGGCCCTGGGACCCCGACCTGAGCCAGCCCCTCGTCCCACTGCCGCACTGAGGGGCCACAGCCACGTGCCTTCTCCAGGGCCTGCTCTGCATTCTGATGACTCCAGCACCACCCTCTTCTAGTTGTATCACCCCATCTTCCCACCAGACTGGTGCCCCGAGTTCTGAGTTGATCAGGCCACTTGCTGGGTTCACTCCCAAGTTGGTCCTGGCCCCTGGCCAGGAGGTCCCTGGGGACCGAGAGCAAGGGCAGGGTCTGTGCCCAGTGGCTGTGAGGCCTCCCTGGCCGGGGCTTGTCTGGGTGTGAAGACAGGGCACACTCAAGGCTGGGGGAGGCGTAGTGTGGGTGGGTGAAGGGTTGGTAGGGGGTGTTTTTAGGGGATGGTTTGCTAATGTTCAGGGGCTGTGGGTGACCAGATCCCTGTGGCACCCAGCTGCTGGGCTTGCAGAGTCTGTCTGAGCCTGCCCTTCTGGTGCCTGCACGGGAACCTTGGCTAAAGCCGGGTCCCTGCTGTGGGTCTTCATGCAGAGGCGCCTCCGCCAGGACTCCTCCACCTCCCTGCGAAGCTCCCAGGTGGGGCTGGGGTTGGAGCAAAGCCTCTGCAGGAAGGCTGAGGACCCTGCTGGACGCAGGGTGAGCCTGTGCAGGTGTTTCTCAGAAAGCCTTGGGAAGCTGGGCTCCTGAGCCCTGGGCCAGCGCCACGCCTCCCCGCTGCTGTGGCCCGTGGCCTGCCGAGCACGGTGCCGCAGGAAGAGGCGGTGCAGGCTGCAGGTGGGCTGCCTGGGGAGGCCCGGGGGTGTGGGAAGCACACCCCTTGGCACAGGGAGAGCCAGGAGAGCCACTGATAAGGCAGCACAGTCGCACGAGGGCCTGGGTTCCTCCTGCGTGCCCAGCCCGGAGCAAGCAGTGGCTGCAGAGGCCACACAGCCAGGCCTCCGGGCTCCCAGCCCGTGACACCAGCGCTGCTCCCTGTCGGGCGCAGTGGGGATGACGACCTGTGGGCACGTGCTGCAACCCTGGCACACACGGGAGGGGCACAGAGCCGCTGATGGTGGCATTGCAGGGGAAGTCCAGGAGCGGGCTCCTTGGGCCTCCGCCTCCTCAGCCCCAGCCCTAGGCCTGGTGCCTTTCGTTAGGGTCAGGTGGCCTGTGCGCGGTGGTCTGCCGCGTGGGCAGCTCCCCGTGGGCCAGCAGCTGGTTGACGTAGGGGCCACTGTGTTCCTGGAGCTTCCTGAGGACCGTGGCTCCTGCCACTTGGGGAAGGTATTGGGCGTCTTTGTGCTGCCCCTGCTCTGCTCTGTGGGCCCAGCAAGAGGGGCCCACCTCCCCAAGCCCCCTTTCTCTCACCTCAGGCGGCTGCAGCCCCAAGCATCCCTCCTGGTCAGGGTAGGGCCTTCCTCCTCTCTTGGCTTCTCTTGGCAGCTTCTCAGTCAGGCAGGAGAGCGGTGTCTTTCTGGGCTCAGGGTGGCTGCCTTTGCCTTCCTGGCCACCTCCAGGAGGAAGGCTTCCCAGGCACCTGTGACAGGAAGGTCCTGGCCCACCTGAACTCTGGGAACAGGGCAGGAGCTGAATCCAGGCCTTTCCAGGCCAGGCCTGTGTGTGGGCAGTGCCAGCAGTGCCCATTCTCTAAGTCCCAGCCCTTCCCGTGGTGACTAGTGCTCATGGCACCCAGATGCCTGCCCATCTCAAACTGGGGTCAGTGCCCCGTGGCCTCTCAGCTGTCAGCCCAGCTCTGATGGCTGAGGGTCAGTGCCAGCCAGCGTTCCGCCGTGTCCGCTGCCCACGGCATGCACACCGGCCCCCAGGCAGGCGCTCTGCGGAGCGGGGCAGAGGGTGGAGCTGCTCCTCACGCACCCCATTCCTGGTGACATGGCGTGCCCGGCGTGCAGCGGCCCGGCCTCGGGCTGCCTCGAGCACTGTGCAGGCTGCAGGCTCGGTGGTGCAGCCCTGCCCGCATGCCGAGGCCCACCCAGCACTGAAGGGCTGGGCAGACCACGCAGCGGCCTGGTCGGGGCCCATGCCACCCGCTTGGCGTGTAGCCCCTTGGGTGTAGGACAGCTGTGGCCCCCGGAAGCATCGCTGCCGTCATGCCCAATGTTCTCATGCCCCAGAAGGAAGCTGTGCTCGCCGCAGTGCCCCCGGCCCTCCCCAGCCCCTGGCCCCAAAAGTCCAGGTACGGCTCTGCACTCCCGTCCTGGACATGTCCTGTTACGGGGTTACACACTGCGGCCTTATGTGTCTGGTTCTCGTGAGCACGAGAGCCTTGGGTTTGTCCGCGCTGTCGCTGTGTTACAAGTGATGCTCTGGGTGTGCGTGGGACGTGTCCTGTGTGGCCATCTGTCCATCCAGAGAGATGGTTGCTCCTGCTTGGCTGTCGCCATCTGCTGCTGTGCACAGCTGGGTGGGCATCTGCCTGGGAGTGCTTTATTGCTCTGGGGCCCACGGCTGAGGGTGGCCCTGCTGGGCCACATGGTGACTCCCTGTTCACCTAACCAAGTTGCTGCCAGGCCAGGTCTTTTCTGTGGCAGCCGCAGCCTGTTGTGTCTCCACCGCAGGCTGGAGGCTCTGCATCAGAGAGAGCCTGGCGCCTGCTCCTCAAGTCTGGCCTCCCCGGGGGTGTGGGTGGCCTCCTTGTGGCCGAGGTGACTGGGGACGCTGAGTGCCTTCACGTTACTGGCCGTTCTGTCGTCTTTGGAGAAACGTCCGTTTTCTTCCGTTGCTTGTGCTTTGCCGTCTCATCTAAGAAGCCACTGCCAACTCCAGGGTCACGGCAGTCTGCCCTGTCTCCTCCACGGGTTCCGTGGTGCTGGCTCTGTGTCTGTGATGTGCTCTGAGTTCTTTTTCTTTTGTGTGTGTATGTGGCGTACTGAGGACTGACCCCAGGAGTGTTCTACCTCTGAGCCACACCCAACCCCCTTTTTCCTTTTTAATTTTCTTTTAGTTGTCAGTGGACTTTGTTTTATTTATTTATGTGGTGCTGAGAATGGAACCCAGTGCCTCACACACACTAGGCAAGCACTCTACCACTGAGCCACAGCCCCAGACCAGCCCACCCCTTTTTATCTTTTGAGACAGGGCCTTGCTTAGTTGCCGGGATGGCCTTGAACTTGCCATCATCCTGCTCAGCTCCTCGAGCTGCTGGGATGACAGGTGTGGTTGAGCTGATTTTTGTACACGGTGTGAGGTAGGGTACAGATTTTCTCTTTTTGATTTTTTTTAAATATAAATTTTTTCAGTTACAGATGGACACAATACCTTTGTTTAGTTTGTGTGTGTGTGTGTGTGTGGTGTGCTGGGGATCAAACCCAGTGCCTCACGTGTGCTAGGCAGGCGCTACCCCTGAGCCCCAGCCCAGCCCCAGATCCTCTTTTTCACATGTGGATGCTCAATTGTCCCTCAAAAATTTGCTGGAAAGTCTGTTACTTCCTCGTGAACGGTGTCAATGCCAGGTGGGCCACGTTCATATTTACTTTTTATTTAAAAAATAAACTTAAAAATTTTAGAGCAGTTTTAGTTTCACAATTAGAAAGTACCTTGAACTCCCACAGACCCCGTCCCCATACCCGCACAGCCCCTCCCACCGCAGCACCCACCAGTGGGGCGTTCGTGACCATCAACAAACCTGTCGCCAAATGCTAGTCCCATGAGGCTGGCTTTAGGAGCTCTGTGTCCCCTGTGTTGGGGCAGATGTGTGGCATCTCTGCCGTGGCGGTGACATGCAGAGTGAGCTCCCTGCCCTGGAGGCCTCTACCTGTGTGCTGGCCCACTGCTGGGCCTGCAGAGGCTGGCCTGTCCCGAGGGCCGCCTCCCACCTTTTGCAGAGTCCCGTGGTTGGATGGCAGCTGCTGCTTTCCCCTCTCCTGTGGGGATGATGGCACGCTCCTCTTCTTTGCCCTTCCTCCTGGTGCCCTCCACTGTGCCACCGTCAGGCTGGCCACCGTCCTGACCATTCCGTGGTGGAAGGACATGCTGTTGTTCCAGATGTGGGCAGTTAGGGGGAAGCCTGGTGTCCCTCTGCGGGCATCGAGTGAATGCGAGCAGCTCCTTCAGGGACGCTGCGCTCGGCGGGCGCTGCTTGGCTCCTGCAGCGCCGCCCTCCTGTCTCCGTGGTGACTGTGCCTTTTGCGCTCCAGCAGAGACGGCTTCCTGCTGCGGCAGGTCCCCCAGCCGGTGCCGTGGGGGTTCTGCATTCTGGCTGCTCTGAGGGGTGTGCATGTGTCTCCTGCTTGTGGTGATTTGCATTTCCGGTGCCATCTAAGGGAGCGTCCTTGCCTGCTGGCTTGCTGCCTGCGTGCTTCCTGGGGTGAGGTGTTTGTTCGAGTCTTTGGCCTGTTTGTGAACGAGGCCACGCGTCCGTCGTGGAGGCGTGTGCGTCCTCCTGTGCTGGGGCAGCAGCCCTTTATTAGGCGTGTCTTTCGCAAACACCTTCTTTCAGTGTGTGGCTCATCTCCTCATTCTCTTGAGGATACCTCATTATTGTTTTTAAATCAAAAATCAAAAAGTGGAGCCTAGTCCCATGAGTACCTCTGCCTCCAGCCAGCCTGTGGCCAGTGTCCTGTGGAGGATTCCATGTCCAGGCATCTGAGTGCAGACCGTGGCGCCCTGAGGCCAGGGTTGGGAGCGGCAGGACCAGCTGGGATGGCAGCCCCGCGTGTGCCCCCTTGTGGCCACAGAGCAGCACCTTGCTGGCTGCAGGGACACTGGTGCCCAGCTCAGGGCGGCCCCGCGCTCTTCTGGCCTGTAGCTGGCCTGCCACACTGTGGACAGGGCAGGCCGTGCAGATCGAGGCCGCGTGGGTCGAGGCTGCACAGGGACTGGTCTCGTGCCCTTGCCGTGACCCGCAGCTCCTGCTTCCGAAGACCTTGGGTTTCCTGCCTTCACCACAGGAGGCCTGGCGCTGGCCTCTGGTGTCCCAGCTCCTGCCAGGGCTTGCTTTGCAGTCACTGCTGGTCCTGCCCCATCTGGGACCTGGGAGCCTGCTCCAGGGTGGGGCCGAGAGCCATGTTCCCCATGTGCTCAGGGCGGGAGGGGTTGCCTGCCTGGGGAGTGAGGAGCAGAGTGTCTGGTTCTGAGTGCCATCTCCGTCTCCCCTGTTGCGAGGGCCTGGAGGGCCTGTCCCTGAGCTTGGGTGCTGGGCTGGGCTGGGCTGGCCCACTTAGAGGTCCCCCTCGGCTGCCACTGACCCAGGCACTTCACTCACAACCACGCTGCAGCCTCGCAACGTGGTGGGTACACAGGGCGACAGTCAGCTCTGCGGGGCGGGGCGGCCCGGCCCGGTGGTGTGTGCCGGGAGCTGAGCCGGCGGGTGGCCTTCAGTGAGGGGCAGGCAGGGTGTGACCGGCCAGTGGGCCTTCAGCCTGGCCGGGCGAGGGGCTGCTGTGGGCAGAGCTGGTGCAGGTCCTCTGCAGAGGCTCCGCTCGCATCCTGGACCAGGAGGTGGCGAGGCGTGGCCTTCTGCTCTTCCTGGGGTGTTGGGGTGGCTGGGCCACACACATGCTTTGGGATGTGGCCCTGCTGACTGGCCACTGTGCCCTGCAGGACGTGGCGCAGTGGAACATCGGGCAGCTCAGGACCATCCTGGACATGGTGGAGCGCGAGTGCGGCACCATCATCGAGGGCGTCAACACGCCCTACCTCTACTTCGGCATGTGGAAGACCACCTTCGCCTGGCACACGGAGGACATGGACCTGTACAGCATCAACTACCTGCACTTCGGGGAGCCCAAGTCCTGGTGAGTGCCCGCGGCCCACCTGGCTCCGGGCATCTGCGCGCAGAGGGCAGCGTGGCGGGCCTGGGCTGCCCTCAGGTCAGTCCTGGGGCCCGGCCGGGCATGGCTTCAGGGGCCGTGCTGGTGGCCCCAGCCCGCAGGGCAGCCTGGTTTGCCCTCGGCTTTGGGAGGGGAGAAGGAGGCCTGCGGGCCCCGAGTGTGGCGTGCAGGCTGGAGGAGGGCTGCCGGGTACAGCGCCTCCATGCCCCACAGCATCTGCCTGTGGTCCTTGTCAGGTGGAGGCAGGCGACGTGGCGTTGTCCTGTGGGCCGCAGGCCTCAGCTCTGAGTGGCCTGGCCTTGCTCTTGGCCTCCAGACTCCAGGGTGGGCAGCAGCGGCCTGCGGCCTGCAGGGCTCCTCGCTGGTGTGCAGTGCTGGGCAGGTGGGCGTGCGCCTGCAGGCCACAACACAGACGGGGCGGCTGCATCTCCAGTGACGACCCTGTGGGCCATCACCCCGTGTGCTACCCAGAATCTGGCGAGCAAGGCTGGTGGAGCGTCCCCTTCCTGCGGCCTCTCCGGCGGGACTGCTGCAGCTGTCTGCTTGTCTGGCAGCCTCTGTTCATCCTCGCTGTCCAGCAGCGACCGCTGAGCAGGGGATTTGAGCCTTCTTGCCACCTACCCCCGCTAGCTCTCAGAGGAGCAAGAAGAGGCCACACGAGCTGGCTGAGCTGAGAGTCCTGGGGAGGTGCCATGCCGAGGGCCCAGAGGACTTGGTGTGCTGCGGTGGCAGCTGAGAGCCCTGCCCAGGAAAGGGACTCCAGGGTGGGAGCAGGGACCGCCCCTCCCCGCTCCCCACAGCCTGCCAGCCCCTCAGGGCACCCTGAGGCTGTGGTGGGCCTGGGGCCTGGACCCTGAGAGCCTGCCACACAGCTGCTGGACTGCCCAGCCCTGCGCTCCCAGGCCGCTCTTGCTCCTTCCAGGGCCTGGGTCCAGGGCACGAGCTCCCCTTGGCTCCCGGGCTCAGGGCAGGACCTCGAGGCATCTCAGTCAGCGCTGCCCAGGGCAGGACACTGTGAGGAGCCGGGTCAGTGACCCCTCCACTGGGCCACAGCTGCGGCTCCCTCCATCCCTAGCCACATCGCGAATGATGGGCTTATGTTGCTCACTGGTGACACCCTGTGCTCAGGAAGAGTGACTGTATCCCTGACTGTCTCAGGTCACCCCAAGTCCCAGCCCTAAGACCCCTAAGGGCAGAGGAACGCACAGTTCTCCAGGCTCTAAACTGCTCAGCCACCCAGATGTTCTAGAAAGAGGAGCCCGAGTCGCCCTTCCTGAGCACCGAGTGTTCTCCACCCTCTCCCTTTGGTTTCTTCAGGCTGAGAATACAGAGTCGTCCACGGCTTGGGTCACCCTCTGGCCTTCCCTCAGGTCTGGGCCAGGCTCCGCCTTGGGGCTGCAGGGCAGCCTGTGGTGAGCAGGCTGTGCACGGGGATGGGGGCAGAGGCAGCTGTGGCTCTGACCTGAGTCCCTGCGTGGGCTGAGGTGCCTGTGCTCCTTCCCTGGCTGCCTGGGCTCAGCCTGCCAGCCGCCAGTGGGCTGGGTATCCTGACAGGCGGGTGGCGTGTGGCTGTGCAGACAGTGGCCTGCTGGCTGCTGAGGCTCCTCACACATCCAGCGGAGGCCATGGCGTGTGCGTGTGTGTGCTGGGCGTCCAGCTTGTTGGTGGGGACACACTCCGACCGTCGTACTGACTGGTGGTGGGATCTGGTGGCTGAGGAACTGTCCTGGAGGCCCGGTCCTGCCCCTGAGGGCCACTAGGTGGCGCTCCTGCTCTTCCGCTCTGGGCTGTGCCACTGCAAGTCCCCTGCGCTTCCACCCTTCCAGACTGCACGCCTGCCGCCTGCCCCCGTGACCGTCCTTGCTGGGCATGGCGTGGGGCTGAAGACAGAGACTGCTGGGCGGTGGGGCGGGGCAGCTCACCCCCAGATGCCCTTGTGATGGTCAGGGCCTTAGGGGGAGGAAAACCACCTTTTCCGCAGAACACACCAGGAGAAGGCAACGAGGGACGCGCCCGCCACATGTTCACAAGTGCAGGCCAAGTGTGCGGAGCCCCTGGGACCTGAGCCCCGTCACAGGGCCTCCCGTGATTGGGGACCTGTGGCCTCAGTGGGCAGCAGGAGCACCCAGGATAGCACTGTACGCCTTTAGATCCCCCCGCCACCCTGGGAAGGATGGGCCTGTGAGGGGCCATGAGGAGCCCGTCCTGGCCAGCCACGGAGGGCTGGGGCTCGGGGGCGTGGCTGGTGGTGGCGAGGTGGGGGCGCTCGAGGCTGGAGTGGCGTCGGCACAGGACCTCTCAGCACAGCCAGCGTGCGGCTCGGTCTGTCCGCCTGTGGAAGGCCCTGGTCTGGGTGGCGTCCCTGCTGCTCAGCGACAGGGCAGAGCTCCCTGAGAAGCAGGGGTGGGGCAGTGCTGGGCAGGAGCCTGCAGCCTCCCTGCCGCTTGGTCTCCTGCGCATGTGTCCCCGGGCCCCAGGGTGGGGCGCCTCAGCCTGCCCACTGCCTCTCACCTGCCCTGGGTGGCACTTGGTGGCCCACATGCTGGGAGCACTGCCCACTGCCCTCGACAGGCCCCTGCTGTGGCCCTTGTCAGGAGGCCAAGGGCAGCAGCCAGCGGGCAGCCTCAGTCCAGCCGGTCTTGCGCTCGGGGGCTTCCTGTGGTCCTGTGAGGAGTGCCCCAGCTATGTCACACTGCCCGTGCTCCCGTCCAGGGCCGGTGCAGCCTGGGGGCTGGCGTCAGTCTCCCTCCACAGGCACTGGGCTTCAGGGCATTCCTGTGGGCCTCGTCCTGTGGCCACCTTTCCTCTTGGGAGGTACCGTGCGGGCACCTGTCCCTGGCTGGGGCTTCAGGAGGCCTTGCAGGCCCCAGGAGAGCGGTGTCCACTGCGTGTCCTCGCCTCGCGGCCGAGCAGGTAGAGCTTGTGGCAGGTGCTGCGGGCGTGGCCATGCGTGGCGTCTGCACCAGCTCGGTCGTGACTGGGGCGTCTCGGTGGCATCTCTTGGTGAGGGTGGCCTGCACAGGTCTGTGGTGTTCCTGTAGCCTTCCTGGGCCCATTGCTGCCTTGGTCATGTGATCTGTGTGTCAAAGTGACGTGAGTGGTGTGGTGTCGACGAGAGCACGGAAATGGGCTTGCTGGGCCCCAGGGTCAGAAGCTGCCGGTGCCGCAAGGTCCTTCCCGAGCGGGGCTTAGGACACTCGTGGTGCCGTAGCTTGCCTGCCTGGCCCCTCTGGCGCCATTTGGTCAGCAAGGCCTGGAGGGAATGCGGGAGTGGGTGTGGGACCGGGGATGCCGGACAGTTTCCCTGAGCCCTGGGTCCAGGGGCTCTTGCTGCGAGGGGGTGCTGGGGCGGCGGCCTGGGCTCATGACTGCGGCAGCCTCTGACACCCCTGGGCCGTGGCAAGCCAGAGATGGTGCCCACAGCGGGGCCGAGGGCCACTCCCTGCCTGGCCTCCCCACTGTGCTGGTCAGTTGGCCACTGCGGGTCCACCTTCCCTGATGCCCAGGGTGGTGTGCAGCTGGTGCTAGGAAACGCGAGGCACACCCGAGCACTGTGGGGCGGCTTGTAAAGGGGAAAGGGTTATTTGGCTCACAGCTTTGGGGATTTCAGTCCTTGTGGGGGGACCAGCGGCTTTTGGGAGAGGCAGCTGGTCACAGTGGGAACAGTGTGGTGGCCCCTCCAGGTGGCCGGGCAGCTGAGGACGGGTAGCACCAGGGTCCTGCGGTCTTCTGGAAGGCACACTCCCACCAGGGCCACCTCCCGTAGGCTTCACCACTCTCAGGCTGGGACCAGGCCTTTCCCACCTGGGCCTTTGGGGACACTCCAGATCCAGATCCAAGCTACAGCAGCCGGTGTCCTCACAGCATGTCCCTGGGAAAGAAGAGGGAGCCCCAGCAGGCGCTGGCATGCCGCGGGTCCTGGTCAGCCCCATGCGAGTCTCAGTGCCGGGCACCTGTGTACCGCGTGCCTCCTGCTGTGCGCTCCAGGGAAGGTGCCGCCTGGCCGCTGCCCTGGGCAGGTGCCAGCTCCTTCCTCAGTGTCAGAGGCCAAGGTCCTTCTCAGGCTGTGGGACTCCAATGGGTTCCCTGACCCTGGGGGAGGCATGCTGACATCCGGCCTGTGTGCCCATATGCCAGGCCAGGGCTGGCAAAGGCCTTGGGTGCCTGTCTTCCCCGACCCATCAGGCAGGTTTGGGTGAGAGCCTGGGAGGCTGGCTGGCTGGGTGGCATGGGGGCTGTGGACCCTCGGGAGGTGCAGAGCCTGGGCCTCTGTAGCGGCCAGCAGCCACCCAGCTGCCGCCCTTCGTGCTCCCAGCTCCAGGCTGAGACCCACTGGCTCCTGCTCCGGCTGGGCCCCTTCCTGCTGGGAGGGTCTCCCCATCCCCTCAGGCCCCTGTAGGTGGCCCTCCTGTTTCCTGAGGAGGCCCCTGGCGGCAGAAGGCGGGGTGGTGCCCTCAGGCTGCCCACTGCCGTCCTGGCCCACCCGCCCACCTGGGCTCTGGGCGTCCTTGCCCCAGCCACAACTCTGGTTTCCCTCCTTGCCCCTCTGCATCCATTTTCCTGGCTGCATCTCCCGGGCTATGGGGCAGGGCCATGGTGATTGTGAGGACAGGGAGCCCTGCCAGCAGTGGACAGAGGTGGGTGCTCTGGGGCACAGCCTTCTGCTCCCAGCCAGGGCGGCCGAGGAGCCTCCCTGACCTTTAAGACACTGTGGGCAGCCCTGTTGCAGAGAATTTCCCCTTTTGATCGGCAGCCCAGAGCATGCTTGGCCTTTCATGGGGTCTCATGGGAGTGGGATTGGCCAGCTCTTCTCACTGCCAGGGAAGCCACTCCCAGTGGCTCTGTGCCTCGGAGGCGGGCACGAGTGCTCATGGGGAGTGTGCCCGTGTGGGCCTCGGGCCATGCTTCCAGCAAGGGCGTGGGCACAGCCATAGCGGAGGCCCAGGGCTCATGAGGGTGCCTGGGGCCTGGCTGGGTCTGTGCTGGCCATGTGGCTTCCATGGCCCTGAGGCTCAGCACCTGTGTCTCCACCAGCAGCAGGGACCTGGGGCCCCGCTCTCTGGTCCTAGTGCTACCCCCTCTGGCAACCTGACTCTCCCAGCCAACCCTGCCCCTCCCCAGCTGGCTGCAGAGGTTCCAGGAGGACAGAGGGGTCTTGGGAGAGATGCTCCTCTGCGGGGCTGGCAGCTCCCTGCAGGTGGCGTGAGCAGGGGTCGCGGCCCGACAGCTTTGCGCACTGGCTAGAACAACTCAGCGTCCCTGTGCTGCACACCGTTGCTGTCACGGGTACCAGATGAGAGCATAAGACACACATGCCCCCACCCCTGCCCTGTGCTCATCCCGACCTGGCCTGCCTGGGTGGCCGTGGTGGCCGCAGTCTCCAGAGAGTGACAATGGAGAGTCCCCAGGATGCTGGAGGCCAGTTGCCACGGACCTTGGGCTGTTGGGACGCCAGCCGTTCTCTTTCCTCAGCCACAGGTGCCGAGCAAGGTGCCAGGAATCCAAGACGGGGTTTCAGCAGCTCCTGCAGGGAGCAGAGTGCCACAGGTGGGGGCCAGGGGCCTGCTCCAGAGGAAGCGGCGCCTGAGGTGGCACGGCCAGGGCGTCTGGACATGGGCCGTCAGCTGCCCAGTCCTGTGCCTGCGCCTTCTCCCGAGCACCTGGATCTGCGTGCAGGGGCCCAAGGCTGCCGGGCCACCGAGTCCTTGCCCGGGCGGCCATCTTGCCTGTGTGGGGCCGTCTGGGAAGTTCCGTGAGGGGGTTCCCCTCTGCAGCAGGCCACCCTTCCCAGAGAGCACGGCTGGTTAGTCGGTCACGCCTGCCCCGGGGGCCTGGCACGCAGGCAGGCAGCTCCCCTGAGGGCACTGATAAGGGCTGGCAGGAGACCTGACACCCGCTGGCTGGTTCTGGGTGCAGCGTCTATTGCCCTGATGCCAGCATGCTGTGGCATTGGCGCCCGTTGCTGGGCATGGCTGTGGCGGGAAGGGCCTGTGCCTGGGCTCTTCTGGTGAAGGTGCCCAGCGTCTTGGCGGCCCACTCCCCACCCACCATCCTGACCTTCGTCTGCTGGTGCCTCCAGAAGCGTGTGTGTGCACAGAGGCTTGGCGTCTGCAGAGGCCCAGCCACCTGCAGTGCTTGGCGGCCCTGGAGCATGTGCGCCCGCATGGGCCTGTGGGTATGCGCACGTGCACTAACCCAGGTGTCTGGAAGCCGGGAGGCTGGGACTCGCAATGAGCTGGCTGAGGCTGGCTCGCCCACCCCATGCCCAGGGCCTACAGGGGGCGCCGTCCTCCAGCTGGGCCTCGCTTGCGCTGCAGAGCTTGGCACGGCCATGCCTGGGCCTGGGGCTCATTGCCACGGCCAGGAGGGCCTGGGCACACAGGAGCTTATGGAGCACAGCTGTGTCATCCCTGGCCCGGGTCCCCTCCCAACCCTCCTTACCGAGCCCTTGGCTTCGCTCTTGTCACAACGGCTGTCTGTCACGGCCGATGCCAGAGGCCCAGGCCTTCTGCTTGTCGAGATCGGGTAGTAATTCTGAAATCAAAAACAGCTTGGGTTGTCAAAGCAGGAACTCCCAGTGCTGGAGGGACACGAGTCGCAAGCTGGGCACCAGAGGCCGTTGCCGTGAGAGTGGGACAGCCTCGTGACCATGGCATCCCAGGGGCTCACGTGCTGTCAGCTGCAGAGCTGCCCCCTAGCCCCCGCCCCGGCTGTCAGGACCGTGCCTGGACCAGAGCACACTGGGGCCCTTGCCAGCCCCGCCGTGGCCCCCTCGCACTCTCCGTGAGCTGGTGGGGACCACCCCGTGTCCTCAGAGTCACGGGGCAATTTTAAGGTCATGTTTTGCACCAGAAAACAAACATCCCCGCATGCTCTCCCAAAGCCAGCGACACCGAGCTGGGGGTGTGCTGATGTTGGGGACTGTCGCGTCGCCCCGCTGCAGGTCAGCACAGCCAGGAGGCTGTTGGAGTGGCTCGTTGGTAAGCAGGGCGGTGGCACGCCGCGAGCCGTCATCTCACCCTGTGGGTGACGTGTTCTCCCTGCCTTTTCATGGGTGCCGGTTACCAGACGCCTTGCAGGTTCATTGATGTCTGAGAGGAAGCACAGCGTTCCCACACGCAGCTGCCCTCCCGATGGCCCCTGCGTTGTCATGGGCTCGTGTGTGGCGGCAGCATTCAAGGACGCGCTCTGCTCAGATTCTTCAGTGTCCCCTAACATCTCCCTCTGGCCCCAGATCCCTCATGACGTGGCCGCCTGCCCTCCTCTGGGCGAGACTGTTGGCCGTGGCGCCCCGGGCAGTGTTGCGCTGGTGGGCCCTTGCGGAGCGCCCTGCTGGGGCTGCCTGGGGGTCCCTCCCGGGCACAGGTGAAGGTGCTGGCCGGAGCGCCTCGTGGCCCTCGCTGCCGAGGCCGACCTGCCCCATCTGGCCAGGTGTGTACAGGGGCTTGCTTGTCCTTTTCCTGTTGTACTTGTCAAAACAAAGTGCACTCCCTTTCCTTTAAATGAAGTATTTAAAATTATCTAGAAAAAGAAAGAGAAGAACGTGGACAGCAGGCTGGTGCCCTGTTCTTGGGTGGACGGGCGCGGGCGGGTGCGTGCTGTCAGGCGTTTCCCGTCTCCTCCTGCTCTTCCTCATCACGTCAAGTTGGCATTCGTTCCTGCCACCACATGACCATAGAGGAGCAGCTTCTGCTTTTGTGGCTCCAAAGTCGAAGCACAGGCAGCTGGTCCTCAGCCCAGAGTGACTGCAGGGGTCGCAGGGCTGGGAGTGTGGGGAAGGCTCCCCTTTGGGCTCCTCAGGGTTGCTGGCAGAATTGAGTTCCTGTGGTCAGTGGACTGAGGTCCCCACCTCCTTGCTGCTGCCAGTTGGAGCTGCTATCCCCATAACAAGGCTGCTGTCTGGCCTTGTACCATGCCCACCCAGCACAGGGGAGTCACACTCCCTCGTAGCATCCCAATCAAGAGGGGTTCAGGAGGGGCGCTGTCCCTGTAAGTGTCCCTGGATTAGTCAGGCCCACCCTGGGGAATCGCCCCTTTCAAGTCTGCTTGTTTTGGTGTTTGGTGACGTCTGCCCCAACAGCAGCAGGAGGAGAGCTGGGTGGTGGAGTGAGGCTGAGGCCGGGGATCCCACCGTCCCCGCCTGTCACTGCACCGCCTCTTCTCTGGTGTTTCTTACCATGAAAGGTGATGCGGGAGAGAAGCATGTAAGACATCTGGGGACCGTGGAGTTGGTGGCACACGCCTGTGATCCCAGCTGCTCGGGAGGCCGAGGTCTCCCTGGGCAGGTCCTGCTCAGTGGCCCAGGCTGGCCTGGAACTTGTGATCCTCCCGCCTCGGCCTCCTAGCTGCTGGCATCACAGGCGCGGCCCTCGGGTCCGTGGGCTGTGTGCGCCCGGGACCAGGGGCTGCCTTTGCCGCCTGTCTGCCCCACCGCCCACGCGCGTGGCACCAGCTCACTTGTTCTCCTGGCTGTGACTGCCACATGCAGTCCTGCCTTGTCTGTCAATGGGTGTCCCCAGCGAGGTGCGTTGGCAGGAGGCCTGTCCAGTTTACCTGCCGCTGGGGCGCAGGGCTGGCTGCTAGCCCCTGGCGGTGCCACGACTGCTCCTCATGCATCTGCCCTGCTTGCAGTGACCCTTGGGCTATAGCCGAGGCCCTCGTCCTCCCTGCCGGGTGCGCCACAGGCGGCAAGGCGTCTGCTCAGGCCAGAGCGTGAGGGGTGGGGAGCCGGCCACCAGCCCGGGGCCGCCCTTCACATGGGGCCCGCGAATTGTGAGGGTGGCTGGGCCACTCAGGCTCCAGTGTGGGGCATGTCCCAGGTGATGAGGTGGCCGGAATGTGAAGGGCAGGAGAGGCGAGACCCTGGAAGCTCCCTGAGCCACGCGCTGCTCAGCTGTTGCTGCCGGGACTTCTCGTGGGGACAGAGGAGATGCTGCCACGCAGAAAAGGCCCGGGGCTCTGGCACCTCTGAGGTGTGGCTTCCGAGGTGGCCCTTAGTGTTGGCATGCCAGAGGGGAGCAGGGTGTTCTGGAGGGGCTGCCACCCCTGCCTGCCCCCCCAGCCAGCACCCAGTCTCTGGGCAGTACCCTACAGCAAAGGAGGCTGGGAAATGGTCTGCCTGCATGTCCAGGTGGAGAAAGAAGGGCAGAGAGCCACAGCTCACCTCTGCTGCCACGCAGGCCAGGTGCCCTGCAGGGCTGGGCATAGTGGCCTCAAAGTTTAGGAGGAGAGGGTCAGTTCCACCCTGGCAGATGCCCACTGTGACACAGTGCAAGCCATGCCAGGCACAGATGTCATCTGGAGGGAGTTCTTGGCGTGGCCTGGCAGCCAGACCTGGGAGCTCCCTAAGGTGCAGATGGGGAACCGAGGCTCTGCTAGCAGAGTGGGGAGGGGCAGCCTGTGGCAGATGCACCCAGGCGGGAACAGGGAGCCCAGAGTGGGCCAACCCCTTGTTCTAGGAGGTTCCCAGCCCTAGGCCTGCAGACCCAGGGCCTTGGTGTGGTGGGGTCTGGGGGGCCCTGGGTGCTGCAGGAGCTGTGTGCCATCTGTCCAGGTGCCCCAGCCACAGGGCTGCAGTTATGTTGTTTGTCATTTGCAGCTGCAGGCATGGCAGCCCGTTGCCCAGCCCCTGGCACAGTCCTCAGGGGCAGGTGGCCTGTGCCGGGGAGGCTGTTGTTTGTAGCGGTGCGTCAGTGGGACGCCAGTGCATCCCGCTGGCTCATGGTGCCCAGGGCTCTGGGGTCTGTGCCTTGGGGAGGCAGGTGTGTAGCAAGCTTATGTCCTGTGTCCAGGTGGGGGCTGTGGCAGGCAGCCAGCCCTGCCCTGTCCTGTGCTCCTCCTGAGGAAGCCGTCAGTTCTGACTGCAGTGTCGTGGCCGTCTTCAGCTAACCACCGCAGGCAGCTTGGAGAGGGAGTCAGGTCACCCTGAGGGAGGGGCTCTGGGTCCTGGTGGGGACCCTTCCACTTCAGAAGACCAGCCACCCTGCTGAGAGTCACTTGCCCACCCAGCTGTCACTGTGGACAGCAGAGATCTGTGCTCAGGCGGCAGGGTCTGGTTTCCATGGCAAACATCTCTCCTTTTAGTGGGACTTCTGGCGGCAGCTCTAGTGCCCCAGAAGGGCGATGGCTGCAGTCTGGGAGTGGAGGGGCCTTTGCTGTCTTTGCTTGAAAGTCGGGTGCTGAGAGCACTCTTCCCTCTTGGTGGCGCCCAGCAGCAGGGCACAGAGCCCTGGTGGCCTGAGGAAGCAGGGCAGCCAGGACGGGCCAGCTGGCAGCGGTGCTGATGGCCTTGGTGAGCAGCTTTGCCACTGAGGTTCGGGCTGCCTGCCTCGGTGACGATGTGAGCTCCCCTTTCCTGAGGTGCCGCATGCAGCCACAGCCTGCAGCCCGAGAGGAGAGCGGGCCTCCTGCAGCCTCTGCCTGGGGGGCCAGAGGCCGTGACCAGCTGGGGCTCTGACGGGAGCACACGACACAAGTGCCTTCAAGCTGGCCCTGTACTTAAGAGGCGAGTTAGGACCCCAGGACCACCTCGGGGCAGCGGGTCACACTGTCACCAGAACTCTGTCCTCAGGGGCCTGGGCTGTCAAGGGGGACCAGGCCTTGTGTGTTGGTGTGTGAAGAAGGTGAGGGTCAGCATGTACGGAGGTGGCAGAGGTCATTTTGGTGGACCTGCCTAGGTGAGTCTGGACTCCCATGCAGGCCCGGTGGCTGCCTGGCCTGGGCCACCACACACCCTGGCCCCTGTGCAGAGCCTCCCGGAGAGGCTTCTGGCCCTTCCTCTCTGCTGGCCCTGCTGCGTCCCCTGGCTTGGCTCCAGCTGCGGCCCCCTCGTCCCCTGGGCCCCAACTCTGGGTTCACCTTTGCCACCCCTGCAGGTGTGGCGTTGCTTCCGGTGGGCCTGCCCGACCCCGCTCGGCCCTCCTGTGGGTGTGGACAGAGCACGTTGGCCTGGGCTGCACGGGTGCCCCCAGGCTGCTGCAGAGGGAGCAGCGTCAGGCCCGCAGAGCCGGCTGTGGGTGCACAGGGCTGCCTCCTGCCTGCTCCGTGAGCTGGGATTGCGGCCACTCCAGCACAGGACGAGGCTGCTGTGTACAAACGGCAGGGAGTGCTCGGTGGTGCTGTGTCCTGGCACACTGGTCCCCTCCACGCTGGTGGCAAGAAGCCCTTTCCAGCCCTGACTGCAGGTACTCGTCACAGGCGCCTGCCTTTCAGACCCCAAGAAGGGCGCATCCAGCTCTCCTCGGGGGTGGCGGGGAGACCATTGTCAACACGGGCACGCACGGGACTTCGCGGGTTTGGTCTTGTCATATAGTAAAAGTAACTTGTGGCCTAACATGGGTTGAGGGTCTGATTCCTCCCATTTGGCGTTTACTGGAGACCACCCCTCTGGCCACCTGCTGCCTGCTCCTGAGGGAGGAGGGCGGGGCACAGCCACACTCGGTGCTGCAGGTCCCCAGAAAGGACCTGAGAGCAGGGCCTGCAAAACAGCCAGTGCCAGGCGCCCGCCCCGCCAGCCCCGCAGTCCAGCCCCTGTTGGTCTCACGCATGTTTGGTACTAACACTCTTTGAAGCCGTTGGTACTGCAGTGGAGACACCAGGTCCCGTCGTCCATAGTCCTGGGGAGTGGTCCATTCGAGATCAAGCTGCTGTGGCTCAGGAGGGCTCTTCCCCGGGGACAGGCCCCCTGGGCCCCTGCAGATGTGTGTCTTGTAGGGTCTTGTGCTAGGGACGACTGTCCGCAGGACCAGCTCCTCAGCAGGGAGGTGGGGTCTTGTGGCAGAAGCAGGATGGATGAGGTTCTGTGTCGGCCCCAGCGGGTCTGTGCCGTCCAGGCCAGCAGAGCACACGGGAGCTGGCCCTGCCACGTTGGGGAGGCCACCACGCCTGCCTGCTGGGGCTCCTGTGTGCCCGCTCTCGCCCTCCTGCGTCAGGCACTCTGTGGCCGCCTCCTTGAGGTGGGCTTGGTGGCTGGCCACTCTCCCTTCTCCCTCCCAGCTGGGCCCCAGGCTCCCGGGTGCACTGGTGGTTCCAGGGCTGCCCATTTGTCCTGGCCTCCGAGTGGCCACCTGCCCAGGTGTTTTCCTGAGGTCTTTATTTCGCCACACCCACCCTGGGGTCACCGTCCTCCTGGCAAGACTGTGGGCAGCACTCCTTCTAGGACCAGCCGTTGGTGACAGGCTGCTGTGCCGTGCCACATTGTCACCTCCCGTGCTGCCTTCCCATGACCGTCGTGCCCTCGTGGCTATTACAGGGAGGCTCTGGTTGCTCCTTTTGGCACCCCTGGACTTGACCACAGGCCAGGCGTGCTTGGACATGCTTCCTCCAGGCAGCAGTGGCTCCAGGGATGCGTGGCTTCCCAGGGCAGAGCTGGCTGTGTGTGGCTGCGGGCACACTGCTGTCCACCGTCTGCCTTGACCGTGGTGAGGGGCTTGTGCTTCAGACCCGAGGCGACGGACTGGCCTGAGCAGCCTGTGGCCTGAGAGGCCCTGCCCTGCCAGAGGAGCCCTTCCCTGAGCTCCGTGCTTTGCCCCCAGCTGGGCCTGGCTGGGGCCGTGGCTCCCTGTGGTGCTCGGGCTTCCCAGTGGGGCAGGCTGGTGTTTGTTCCCTTGGAATTGTTGACCCAGGGTCCCTTCGTCCTGCTGGGCCTGGCATTTTCAGTGTGGAGTTGGTGGCTGGCCATGGGGACAGCGGCCTTGCAGGGCCTCTCCGGCCTGCCCGCCCAGCCATAGCTGGCTCAGGATTTTATACTGAGTGGTCTAGAATTTTAGGTAGGTTTTTGTTTGTTTGGACCGTCTGTGCAACTCTGGGGTGTTCTGTTTTCTTTCTTTATTTGCTGTGCTGGGGATGGAGCCCAGGCTGGCACTTGCTAGATGGGTGCTGAGCACCCAGCTGCACCCCAGCCCTGTGGGGATAGTCTATTTAGGACTTACCTCCATGTGAGACTGGCCTGCCGTTTGCTGTCCCTTGTTGGGGACAGTTTCCTGCTCATTCCTTCTTTTGCTCATCCACCCACCAAGTGTGCCAGGTTCTTAAAGTCAGCTGGGTGGTGTCCCCACCCCTCCCGGCAGGCAGCTGGCCTCAGCATGAAGAAGGGAATGTGAGAGACCCCCAGGACCAGTGCCTTTCCCCTGGGCAGCTGAGGGACCTGTCCTCCTCAGGGCTCTGGCTCCTCTGATGGGGCCTGTGTCACCTGTGGAGGCCCAGAGGACACCTGTGTGCCATGTGTGGCCACGGCACCCTGCCAGCTGCCAGGGCAGGACTGCAGCCCCAGCCACGCCCTTGGAGCTGGCCAGCTATTGAACAGCTCTCCTGAGGCCAGCGTCCCTGTCTTGCTGAAGTCGCCTGGTTCCGTGCATCTAGCTGACGCGCCATCTCTGTGGTCAGCGTGACTGTGCCGCCCGGCTTCCGCTCTGCATGCAGAGGGCCCGAGCAGAGGGCCACCCCGCCTCTCGGGGAGGTGGGGTCTCTGCAGCTGGACTCGCAGGGAGTTGCCCGGGACTTCCAGGGCAGGGCTGGATGTTGGTCCTGCTTGGCTTCTGCTGGAACCATCTGTCCCACTGGGGCAGGGTCCAGGGCCACAGTAGGACCTCGTTATGCCCACCTTGTGGGGCTGCTGGCATTTGGGCCCACAATGGTCGCCTGGGCTGCTGGTGAGTGGCATCCTCCAGCAGGGTGTGGGCACACTCCACCTCCTTGTCCCCACATCTGTGATGACACGTGGTAGGAGGCCAGGGGCTATCTGCCCAGTGTGGTGCAGACACTGGGAAATTAACTTCCTGACCATCCAGTGCATCGGCTGAACTGACCTTTCCAAAGGGCTCCTGCCTGGACCTATTCTGACCCTTGTCCTTGGCAGAGGAGGGAAAAGGCCATGCCTGTTTCCACTGGCATCTGGTGGCCAGGGGCCTCCTGATGCTGGAAGCCGCCAGGCTCTTGTCACTGGCAGGAGGTCACACAGGTTTTAGGAACAGCCATGCCGATATGGTGGGCTCTGTCCCCAGGCTCCTGGCCAGCTCAGTCACAGGGGTGGCACAGGCAGCTTCTACTGCAGGACCAAGGCCCCAGTTCACCAGCCTCTTCCTGAGGCCTTGCCCAGGGCCGTGGGCTCCTGGCTGACCCACAAGCAGCAGGCCCTCTGGCCCTGCCTGTCCGTGGCCTGCAAGAGGAGGGCCAGAGGCCGCAGGGCAGGCCTGGCTCCCGTTGGGCCCCATCCTGCCTTGGTGTCCTTGGTTTCTGAGGTCAGATGTCATTGCCGCAGCCATGACAGACCCTTGGGGTGCTGTGGCACCTGAGTTTGGCGACATCACCTTGCCACGCCTTGCCCCTGTCCGGAAGTCCAGCCTAGCCCTCCCCAGGCCTCGTGTCCCCCACCCAGGAGGTGAGCCCAGCACCCACCTCAGCAGAGCTCAGCTGCGGCCCCTGCAGGCAGAGGATCTGAGGGGACAGTGCGGGAAGCTGCAGCCCGAGCCTGTGCGCGGGCGGTTGGCAGTGGCGTGCTGACGGATGGACCAGGAGCAGGCCCCTGCTCCCCAAGACAGTCTGTGTTCCTCTTCCTGACACACTCATTTAATTTTTAACTCACAAGGCATTTGCTTATTTATTTTCATTGTTCTTGATAATAATTCTAAGCCATTAGAGGGGAAAATTATATTCAAAAATGCTGTTTCACACTTTATTTGTTTGATGATTTAGAGCGATAGAAAATAGCACATTTGCTGGCTTTTATAGTCTGATAATTATTCACATCCATCAAGCCATTCCAGGGGAATAAACAAAACACCAAGAAAATTACACTATTAATAGCCTCCTTGCACGGGAAGCCTCTTCCTGGCTGGCCGGCACACAGGCGATGCGACCCATCCAGGCCTGGGGACACAGGGCTCTGTGCTGTGCTCCCTGGCCTGGGCTCAGTGCTGAGCTACTCAGCCGCCAGCCGTTCCCTCGTCTGTGTGTCCAGAGAGCCACACTGGACCCTGGCTTCCCATGCCCCGACCCCGGGGTCCTCCTCTGTCAGCCCCCGTGACTTACCAGGGGCCATGTGGGCAGAGGCCTCTGCACCACCAAGGCCACATGCTTGGTGTCCACAGAGGCTCCGCTGCCATCCTGGCCTTGGCCTGCTGGTGAGCCTGCTGTGGACGCTGGCCTTGTTGTGCTGCCCAGCCTGTCATCCCCTGGGATGTGGCTTGTGCTCCCCAGGCGTGGGTCCTGGCCCTGGCCTGCGACCGTGTCTCTGCTCTGCCTTCTGGGGTGGCAATCACGGGAGGGATGGAGTTGACTGCTCACTGTGCCCTAGGGTAGGGGAGGAAGGGCTGGGGAGGCCGCAAGCCAGGGCCCACCTGCCCCTGCCACCCATCTGTGCCTCCCAGACTCAGGTCGTTGCTTCCTTCTGGAACCTTCCTTCTAGAGCTGATCCTTTTGCCACTACCAGTGTTTCCTTGTGGCCTCTGGAGCTGTTCACCTGCCAGGTCATGCTTTTTCCTGCTGTCCTGTGGGTCCCTGGCTGGAGAGCAGCCACTTCCGGGCCTCTCTCCCCACATGCCTTGTGCCTGACACCAGTCCAGCAAGGTTTCCGAAAAGGACGTCTGCCCCGCTGTCCCCGTTGTGCCTTCCTGGGTCCCATGGCACACCACCATGGTAAACTCAGGCCCGTGGGGCTTGCTGCCTCCCGGGCCAGCGCAGGGTCACCTGGAGTGGTTGCCAGGGAGACTGCTCACAGAGGCTGGGGATGCAGACAGCTGGTTATTGGCCGAGTTCTGGGTGTCCTCCAGGAGCGCTCTGCACAGCAACTGAGGAGGTGGAGAGGGACAGGCTGGAGGGCTTTTAAAAACAGAGACAGACACCAGGGCGGGATGACTGAGGAGACAGTCCCAGCAAGTAACTGCAGGGCAGCCCCTCCCCTGAAGACTCCCTGCAGCTGCTGTGGCTGGCCCTCCCCAGCCCCTGCAGACAGCCTGGGACAGCCCACTCTGACCTTGCTGAGCCTAGCTTGTGGCAGGCTCTGCCACACCAGGGTGCTCGTCCCAGGGATGTACCCCAGAAGATGCTTCAGGGGAGGAGCACACAGTCCCACGTGGCCCAGAAGGCTTTGGCCTCTCGGGCTCTGGAGGATGAGAGGACGCCAGCCCAGGACGGGGCAGAGGAGCCAGGGACACAGAGACTTCATGGGTGCCACCATGGTGCTGGTGAAGAGCGGGGAGGGGAAGCCAGGCTCCGTGGGGCGGGCGCAGGGAGAAGCTGCAGCCATCTCGCGCTGCATGGGAGAGGACCGGGAAGGCGTGGGCATCTCCCTAGGAGGTGTGGGAGGGGCCTCCCGGGAGGCCACCTGTCCAAGAAAATGTACAGGAGCCCTTTGCTGCACAGATAGGGCTGCTGTGTCCAGTGGAGGCCACCCGCGATCACAGGCAGGCAAAGGGGGTTGATTTAGGTCATGAAGTTTGACCTTGTGATGGGGACTGAGCTCCCAGGGAGTGAGACAAGCTGCCTCCCTGCGTGGGTGACCAATAAAACCGACTTTGTTTTACATTCCCTAGAAATTGCTTGCTAATAGCCAGACAGATGCTGCTTCTGCCCGAGGGTTAGCAAACAAACACTTTCAACCCAAATAGCCACTTTTCCTGTTTCTCCTCCTCCAAAGCCAAATCTGAGTCTCAAGGATACCCCGGCGTGGTGCCAGGCGCGGGCTGTGGGGATAGTGGCAGTACTGTGCCCTGGGGAGGGGCCCGCCAAGGTTTGCACTGGAGCCCCAGAAGGGTTCCTGTGGCCTTTCCCCTGCGTGCTGACGGGACCAGCTCTGGCTGCCCTTCTCTGCCACCCTCACCCTCCTCCCTCCTGTGTGACTTGCCCTGGTCACCTGAGCCTTCGTCACCCTGGGCTCCCAGGGCACCGGGCAGGGTAGGCGGGAGGGTGGGCTCAGCCTCATAGCCACCTGGAGCTGCCCCCGACTCTGAAGGCAAGTGGCACTGGGAGCACTGGGGCCGCCATGTCACGGAGCCTTCGCTGCCCGCCTCCTCCTGGTGGACCGCCAGGTGGTGCTTGGCGTGTGTGTCTAAGGACCCCAGCCCTCGGGCTGGGTGGGCTGCCGATCTTGCGTCCACAGCCCCAGGGCAGTTGCTAGGTCCTTGTAGGTGGCGGGAGGCGCAGCTGGCTCTGGCCTTGACAGCACCATCCAGGGCCTCCGAGGCCGTGGTGCTCCCCGCCCAGGAGCTCTGCGGTCTCCAGGGGCCGCTCTTCCCAGCGCTGGCCAGCGTCCCGCAGTCTGTGCTTCCCGATAACAGAGGAACCACGTTCCAATGTATTAAACTTTTAACATCCACCAGATTCAATTAATCTTATCTTTACAACTCCCAATTACAGGCGGTAATTAAGTGGCGGCAGCATTGTAGACGGGGTATTGCATTAATCACCGCAGCCTTGAAGCCGTAAATTAGTTCCTTCCTGTCCTCCAGCTCTTCCCAGAAGGCACAGAGTGTTTCCTTTCCTGGGCGGGGGTGGGGGCCCGGTCCCACAAAGGTGCTTTGGAGTGGGATGAACTTTTATCATCTTTATACAAATGATAAAGGGTCATTTGAGAAGGAATAACCTCAACTTTGTCCAGACGATGGGAAATTCTGAAGCAATGGGGTCAAAGGTGCCTGGGTTACCCCAGGCAGGGCCCCGCGAAGGTGCCCAGGAGTTAACGTTTGTATCCTATTTGGAGATGACATGGTGTTCACCTTGTCTCCTGCCCCGACCCCTTCTAATTTTATTAGGAAGACGCTCACACTCTCGACTGGAGTGGGCATCGGCAGCTGGGGGTCTGAGGCCAGAGCAGAGAGACCTGGCTTGACGGAGATGCTGGTGGTGTTACTCTAGAGGGGGTCTCAACCCTGGCGCCGCGGACTCAACCCATGCCTTCCTCTGGGTGGCGTCTTGGGTGCTGCAGGGTGATGGGCAGCGTCCCAGCCTGCACCCCCTCCAGGCCAGGACACCTCCAGTCGTAACAGCCACAGATGTCCCCGGGCACCACCGGTGGCGGGCAGCGGGGCTTGGTTCTGTGCGAGGCCGTGGGCTGGGCTGGGCTGCGTGTTTGTTGGTGTTGGGCGTGTTGGGCTGCGCAGCTCGCTCCCTGCCAGGCTGAGGCTGCCGCACTGTCCCTGGTGGCCTCGCCAGCGCGTGCCCGCGGCCTCCGTTGGCAGGCCCCTACATCTTCCTCGTCGACGATGGGATCGCAGCCGTCTCTCAGATGCAGAGCGTGAGTGAAGCTGTGAGGTGGGCGGCAGCGAGGTCTTTCCCTTCTTGAAGCTGCTTTTCCCTATCAGCTCCAGGGCCAGGGAGCCTACAGGCAGGTGTAGAGACAGGCCAGGGGCTTCCCGCTCCAGGTGCCGGGCTGTGCCCCCCACAGTTCCAGCCGGGGCGTTATCTTTGCTGCTGTGTCCTCAGCAGGGTTTGGTGCCACTTAGCTGGGGACGTCCCACTCCTGGCACTTGCCTCTGCTGTTCCCAGCCCACAGTTCTGCCTCTGCTCCCTCCAGCTGTGCCTTGGGCGCCCCCACGGTGGGGGCCCGCCCTGGTGCCGCCCCTGCCCGCTGTCTGTCCCTGTCCACTGGGCTCTGCCTCTGACTGCCTCCCTTCTCTCGTAGGTACGCCATTCCACCAGAGCACGGCAAGCGCCTGGAGCGGCTGGCCATCGGTAGGTGTTGGCGCCCACCTGGGCGGGCGGGCTGGGGAGCGGCGGCTGCGGGTTCTGTTGGGGAGCAGCACTGTGCTGCAGGAACCCGGTGTCCTGTGCTTTGTTTCCTTTTTCCCTGGGGACCAGATCCACATCCCTGGCCGTGTTTGTCTCCTTGTCCTGTTTTCTGGTTCTTACCAGAGCCCGGGGCCTGGCGCGCTGCTGTGGGCTGGCAGGGCAGCCTGTTCTCACGTCCTCACTGCCTGTACCACGTGGGTCTTTCTCTACTTGCAAGTCTGGTTGAGCTGGCAGCTCCCTGGCCTGTGCGCGCAGCTGGTGCAGTGACCGCCAGGCCATGCCCGTGTGGTCCTAGGGCCGGCTATGCTGGCCTCCCTCCACAGATGTTGTCACTGCCCACACCTCTGGCCTGCATTCACACCCTCTCTGGGGACTCAGAGCCAGAGGACCTGTCTGAGGGGCTCCTCATTGTGGGGTGCTGAGAAAGAGCCAGACGCGCCAGGCTGGCGTGGCACAGAGGCCTGCAGCCCTGCTGCCCAAGGCTCCTGGGCAGGTGGGGAGCACAGTCCCCCAGGAGCTCCCTGTCACGGAGCCTGCTCTCCTGGTCCCAGCACCAGCTCAGGTTTCCTGCTGTCAGGCAGCTCCTCAGGGCCTGGACGGTCAAGTCTTGCCCTGCCTGTTGGGCTGCCAGAGCTAGCATCTCGCCGACTCCTCAGGAAGCGACAGAATCCTGTAGCTCCAGGTTCTGGAGGCTGGGATTTCAAGATCCAAGGCCCCGGCAGCTGTGGAGTCTGGTGAGGGCTGCCCTCGCAGGTGGTCCCTGCTGTGTGACCTCTATGGGCAGGGGCTCCCGTCCTTTCGTGAGACCTGATTGCCTCCTGGGGACCCCACCCCGCGTGCTGCCCCACTGGGGTAGGAGCGTCAGCCCCAGGTGCAGCGAGACCCAGCTGCTGCCGCGGCCTCTCCCTGGGCCTGTCCTGTCCAGCGCCTGCCTTAGAAGAACCACCAACCCCGTGCTGGCCCGGAAGCGGCCTTGGGCCACGTGAGAGGGTGAGGGGCAACAAGGACCCCCTGCTCTGGGAGCTTTGTGGAGCACCACGGGCCTTCTGGCCCCTGCCCTGGTGGGCAGCACAGGCACGCCTGCCCTTGGCTCTGGTCACTCCCTGGCCGCCTGCTGCCCTCTGACCCCTTCTCACCTTTGTCCCAAAGACACCCTGCAGTGCTCTCTCCTGCCTCTGCCTGGCTTTGGGTGTTGGAGACGAGCAGTAGGTGTTCCTGGGCAGGGCCCTGTCCTGGAGGTGGCACGTAGGTGTTTACTGACCTTGAAAGACAAGGCTCAAGACAAGGGGAGGCTTGCTGGGGGCAAGTGGGCCCGCCTGGCTCTAGGGCAGGGCCGCGTTCATTTTTGAGCATTTCTGTGGGAGCCTGGGCCTGGCTCTTGGGGGCAGGCCACACCTGGTCCCAGCAGCGTGCCGCCTCTGGACGGGCTTCTGCAGTGACATGCCACCCACAGGAGAGGGCCAGCCGAGTGGGTCCTGGTGCTACAACAAAGGACGAGGCGAGACGATTTTCACACTGTTTTTTTAAAAAAACATAATGTTAATTTAAAAGCACAGGAACGCTGCCCCATGGTGTCAGCGCCGCCTGCGCGGTGCTCGCTGTGCTCAGGGTGCTCGCTGTGCTCAGGGTGTTCGCTGGCTTTACGCGGCACACACAGCTCGCCCATCTGGAGGCAGTGGGCTGGGCCTCAGGAGGCCCCAGGGGGAGTCCTCGTGCCCCTCCTCCAGCTCCAGCAGCTCAGCCTCTTCCAGCCTCTCTGACTCTGGCCTTCCTGCCTCCTCCTATGAGAACCCTGTGGTGACCTTGGGCCCCAAATGACCAGGGTGACCCCAGTTCAGGGCCCTTCACTGATCCCACCTGCAGAGTCTCCTCTGCCACACGGAAGGACTGTCATTTGGTGATTGGGAGGTGGACTCCTGGGGTCTCCTTGTAGACTCATGGAGGGAAATAACCCTAAGCGGCGAGCTCAGGCACTCTGGTGGCCAGGTCGCCACGGCCTGGCCCTCACACACAGCTTCTCTCCTCTCCATTTGGGTCACAGCTAGGCCGTTAGCCGCAGCCCAGTCCCTGTCACTCAGTCTGCCTTTTATATTAGGAGGTGAAGGCTGATCAGGGGTGAGCTGGCACGAGCGGGGGTTCCCGGGGCCCTGGCAGGCGGGCCCATTCCCTTCTCGCTCCTCGCAGCCGGGCTGGGTCCTGGGGCAGCTGTGCCTAGAGTGCAGGGCTTGGCGAAGGGGGGAGCCAGCGAGGAAGGAGGACACCCCTGTGGGTCCCTGAACAGTGGGGGCTTGCGAGGGCGGAGCAGCCTCCCAAAACTGGGGAGAAGGCCTTGGCCTTGGCCTGGGGAGGGCTGGCGCTGAGGAAGGCAGGGCGCGCTGGATGCCAGCATCTCCTCAGCTGCGTGGCTCCCAACCCTCCCAGTGTCCTGGGGCCCATGTCACGGGCTCAGTGGTGGAGGGGGTGAAATGGGCGTGCGATTAATATGGAGCCTGAGGAGCTGCTCTGGAGGGAGGGCTGGGGGAGTGTCGTGGGCCCACGGGAGAGCATTAATGTGTTGGCGCATTATTAGTGCTAATCACTTAAAATGTGCGCCTTTATCGGAGCTTTAATGAGCGCCGCTTAAGCCACACATTAAAAAGAGGAACTGCGGCGGCAGCGCCGTGGCAGGCGGTCGTGATTCTCCTTGAGTGCCCTCAGCGAGGAGCGTGGCTGGTCCGGGGACCCTGTGCACCTTCCAGAACTGCCAGTCTTGGCTCTCGGTGCCTCTGCCAGCACCAGGGTCTTCCTGATCATCTGCCCCCAGGGTGTGTGCTGGCCAGGATGCCAGGGTCCCAGGTCCTGGCTGACGATGACTGCAAGTCCTTCCTGGAGGGAGTGGACCCCTGTGGGCTGTGTCCGCCACTGCCATGACCCCTCCCCTCCTGCCCTTTGACCTGAATGGCAGCCTGGTCTCCCCTGGGGGTGGTGCTGAGATGGGCGGGCCCGCACTATGCCCACAGCTCGAACCAGGGACTGGCTTTGGCCTGTCCTCCCTGTCCCCTGCTCTGCCCACCTCCCAGCCTCTTCATCTCGAGCAGATGCTGAGGCCAGTGGCCAGCTTCCTGCCCTTGGTCAGGGGCAGAGCAGGAAGTACCTGAGCATGGAGGGGCCTGTCCCCACACATTGCCTACCCTGGCTCGAGGCGCGTGCTGGCTCTGAGGAATGCAGCTGAGCCCACGAGAGCAGCTGGGCTTTCTTGGTGTGGTCCCTCTCAGGGACCGTGGATCAGCTGGGCCATGGCCAGGACCTTCTGTCTGGAGGCTCAGGACTCCTTTTCCCTGAACCACAAGTGTAGGCGTGGGGACGGGAGGCTCGGCCAGGGGTGGCGTGGGGGACTGGGCAGTGGTTGGGAGCTTCTGGGGCACGCAGGGGACGCTGGGTCCTGACCGAACGTGCCTTCATCAGCTAGGGGTCTGCGGGGCTGAAGCCTCCCAGCAGCAGCTGGACCATCCCTTCCCTGTGGCCAAAGAGCAACGAAAGTTGGCTTGTGAGCTTCCCATTTCCCCCTGGCTTGGGCGCCAAGGGCGAGTCTGTCTGGTTCCCTCAGCTGCTCAACAGTGACATGCAGGCCGTGCCAGGTGCTCAACACCCTGTGTGCGCCAGGGTCTCGTCTGCGGCCATCAGGCTGGTCACTGGTTCCACCCTTGAAGGAAGAAGCCTGCCGGCAGGGCTGCTCTCTCCACCCCGTCCCTCCCGTCCCTGCCTTGCCTGGCTCTAGAGTGCTGGCCCCAGAAGAGGCGGCGACACCCGTCTTTCCCCCAGAGCTGTGCTCTCAGGTTGGCACAGCGACAGCAGCACAGCAGATTTCCTCCAGGAAGAGCCCCAAGGGTGGGACTCAGTGAGTGCTGGGCCACACCTGTCACACAATGGCCCTGTCCTTTCTCAGGGAGGGGCTCTGGGCCGCCCAGATGGCCTGCTGCCAGCTGGGGCCCTGCGATCCCCTCAGCAGAGTCCTCTGCGTGTCCTGCAGCTGTGGCCCCAGCCCTGTGGCCTGACTGCAGCCTCTCAGGCCCACAGTGTCCCAGCTCAGTGTGCGCACCCGGCCATGGCCTCCACGGTCAGCTGACCCTGTCTCTCTGCCCAGGGTTCTTCCCTGGGAGCTCGCAGGGCTGCGATGCCTTCCTGCGGCACAAGATGACCCTCATCTCGCCCATCATCCTGAAGAAGTACGGGATCCCCTTCAGCCGGGTGCGTATGTGCTGGTGCCTGTGTGGGGAGGGGCCTGGGGGCCTGGGGCCTGGGCCTGGGCCTGGTGGCTGCAAATGCCCGAGGAGACAGGCTCTGGGCCCTGAGAAAGTCCAGGGGAGGCAGGTTGTCTTTGAGGTTGGCCTCCAAGCCCCACTGGCCTTGAGATAGCGGGGGTGGGGGTTGTGAATCAAGTGGGGTCCGGGCTGGTGCTCCCCCTGCAGTGTGGTCCTGCAGGTCCTTGGCAGGGCTGCGGGGGGTCAGGCACAGAGTTGGAAAGGTGGGACCTGCTATGGACCTGTAGAAGCCACCAGAGGACCCTAGGGCAGGCCCCTCCAGCCTTAGGTGCTGCTGCCCAGGCCACAGCATGTCTGGGCCCCACGGCGTGGCCTCCTCAGCCTGCCTTGGGGAGGACGCACGCCTGCTTAGAAGTGAAAGGGCTGGCTCCGCGCAGCCTGTGCTCTGAGGCAGCCGCGCCTGCTTGCAGAGAGGGGGCTGAGGACGAGGTGTCAGGCGGGGTCTCTGGTCTGCAGAAGGCCCACCAGGTGGGCAGTGGTAGTGGGAGGGCAGTCTCCTAGGCACCCAGACAACAGATACCTCAGTTGGACCTAGAAGCTGTGGTGTCCCCTGGGGAGCAGGTGGGGCACCTGGCCTGAAGGCCCAGCCAGTAGGTGTCCAGGACAGGCCTTTGTGGGCAGGCAAGTCCAGGCCTGTGTCCCCAGGCTGTCCAGGAGGGAGGTCTGTACCTGGAGCCTTCCGGACTGGCCTGCGCACTGGGGCCAGGCAGAGGAGGGCCTCTGGGAACCTTGTCCAGAGGGTCTCCCGTGAGGAGTCACCCCACGGGGCCTAACTCCTTCTCAGCACATGAGTGCTGGCTTCTGAAAGCCCGGTTACTGGGGATCAGGGGCAGCACAGGGACTGCTCCCGGCCCCGGGGCTGTGCATGGGTAGTGTGTGTGTCCTGAGGAATGTAGGGTCCCCTCCACTTCTTCCTCCTTTTGGTGGCCTCCACGGAGTCATGACCAAGAACCCCAGAGTCAGAGGACACTGTGCTGGGAAGGGAGTGAGCCCAGAGCTGCACCCTCCTCCCTGCACGTGGGGTCTAGATGGCAGAGTTTGTGACCTGCCTAGCACCACAGCCCTTCCCTCGCCCCTGGCTCGGTCGCCTGGACATGGCTTGGGGGGCCGGTGTCTGTGCCCATCCAGCTGGCAGGAGCAGCCCCTCCCAAGGGAGTGGTGAGTCACGAGCACCCGTTTCTGAGAGCAGCGTGGCGGCTCCCGCAGTCCTCTTGCGAGTCCCTGTGGTGGTGTTCACTTCTACACGGGAGAGCGGGTCCACAGCACAGCGTTTCAATGATGAGCGCACGCTTCTGCAGCCACTGGCCTGCACCCTGCAGGAGCTCACGGAGGGCCCGCGCAGGCTTCCTGCAGGACTGGCGGCCAAGCTGGCGCCCATGTCACTGCCTGCCCACGGCTCGGCCACCTGGTTCATTGTTGTCAGGCACGTGCTGGCAGCAGTGCTGTGGAGGACGCCACTGGGTGTGACGTGACAGGGACGCGCCCTCGTCCTTCCCACCTGGCCGCCCATCCTGGGCCTCGCTTCCAGGAAGGGCTCATCAGGGCACATGAGGCCCCAGTGTCCACCTGAGCCTGGCTCCTCGCTCCCAGCCTCTCCCGTCCAGGCGTCACACTTAGTGTCACGGGGTCCCAGCGGTGACCCAGACGGCCTGAGCCGGGCAGCTCCCTGGGCATGCCACACGGCGAACTTGCAGCCCTGGTCCTCCACCATGCCAGCTCAGCCTCTAGGGAGCAGAGTGCCCAGCCTGGAGTTAGAGGGAGAGGCTGCAGGGGCTTTCTGGGTCAGCTGCAACAGGCTGGGAAACCAGTGATGGCATTATTTTTATTTTTATTTATTTGTGTAGATACTGGGGGTTGACCCAGGGCCTTTAACCACTGAGCCACTTCCCCAGCCCTTTTTACATTTTATTTATTTATTTATTTATTTTTTCTTTTTGGTACTGGGGATTGAACTCAGGGGCACTCGACCACTGAGCCACATCCCCAGCCCTATTTTGTGTTTTTATGTAGAGACAGGGTCTCACTGAGTTGCTTAGCACCTCGCCGTTGCTGAGGCTGGCTTTGAACTCGCGATTCTCCTGTCTCAGCCTCCCTAAGTGCTGGGATTACAGGCGTGAGCCACCGCGCCCGGCTACATTTTATTTAGAGATAAGGTTTCACTAAGTTGCTGAGGCTGGCTTTGAACTCATGATCCTCCTGCCTCAGCCTCCCTAGCTGCTAAGATTACAGGTGTGCGCCACTGCATCTGGCCAGTAATTAACATTTTTCTAAAAAGTTCCGAGCCTTGTTTCGTCTGCTCCTGTTACACGGAGCTCTGAGGGAGGTGGCAGAGGCGGGCCTGGAGGATCTTGGCTGCGTGGGTGCTTGTAGGGCCTCTGGGACATGGGCATGTCCCCCCTCCCCGTTTCCTGCTGACACTCCATCCTGCTGCGTGAGGCTGTCACTTGGACAGAATTTAAAAATATGACTTAATGCACACTGACTCCTTTGATTGGTGCAATTAATTATTTGAAAAGAAAAATATCACCATGTTCTCAAGGACTGGCGCTCCCCAGGCTGCGTGGTCTTGATTGATGTCTGATGCAGCGGCTGCTCTGGGAAGGCAGAGCGTGTCTCTGCCAGCCCAGCCCCCGGCCTCCACTTCTCGCTTGTTACTCAGACGAGGGCGGCCTCTCCGCTCGCCTCCCTGGGGGAGGGAACACGGATCAGCAGCTCAAGAACACCTGCAAACCCACAGGAGCCCACAAGGGGATGAGGGGATGAGGGCCAGCGGTGCTGTGCACACAGGGCCGAGGCTGGAGGGCCTCACAGAGGATATGCAGGCCAGCAGGCACACTGGCCTCGGCATCTGCGGAGGCGCCTGCACGGCCACAGTGGGCCACAGGTGCTGGCGAGCCTGGGCGGCCCTCTCCAGGAAGCGCAAGCCCCGGGCCCAGCAGTGCCCTCCCGTGCTCACTTACACAGAGGACCCACAACCTCGGGGAGCCTCGCACAGGGACATTCCTGGTGGCTTCCTCACGAAAGCCCGAAGCTGGAATTGGCCCCCGTGGTGGTCAGCAGGAAGGGCTGGACCGCAGCGACACATCTTCACAACCTGCTCCAGCTCAAGAGGTGGAGGGACACACCTGGCACTTAGTGGCCAGAGCAAGCCAGCGCCTCAGCTTGGCGCACATGCGCCTGTAGAGCCAACGAGTCCTGAGTGGCAGAGGACGCTTGGGTGGGCTTGCTTGGAGGGTACTGGGGGCCGGCCCTGCCCTGGCCACCAGAAGCGCCCTTTCCTCGAGGGGCGTGGGTGGGCACCGCGTGTGAGCAAAGGGGAGTGCCCTGGACCTCAGTGGCTCCTCCCCGAGCCTTGGTCCTGTGTCTGTGAGAAGTGTCCTGTGAGCCCCATGCCTTGACCAGTGGGAGCCGTCCCCACTGTCACCTGTCGCCGTCTTTCTGAGCATGATCTTCCAAGTGCCTCAACTGTCAGCAGCAGACGGGTCGGTGGTGGTCCGCTGTCCTAGTCCTGGGAGAGGAAGGGTGGCCCAGCATGGGGCTGAGACCCCCCGCCACTGGCCAGCAGCCCTGTGCTCTAGGCCTTAGGCGGCTGTTCAGGAAGCCTCTGGTCTGGGTCACTGTGGCCTTCCCACCCTAGCCACACTCAGGCCAGCTCTTTAGCCTGGGTCTCTCCTAGGCGGACAGTCTGTCCAGGTCATTGGAACTGGACCTGGCCACAGCAGAGCATTCTGCAGAGGTGACCACTGCATCAGGCCACACACTGGTTTCTGGGGTCTGATTGGCCTCACGCAGAGCCACGTTAGGGCATGATGGGAGGGTCCGTGGCCACACCATGGCTCGCCACAGGCCATCTTCTGGCATGCAGCTGCGCGCCTGGCCACTCCTTAATACTGTCCTGCAGATAACCCTGTCCTTTTCCAGCGCCTGCCACCAGCACCGTTCCCTCCAGCCAGCCCCACCCAGGCGAGGACACATGGCAGGAGCTGTACCATAGCCACCTCCTCTGAGACCAGAGGCTCCCACCTCCCCTCGGGCTTCAGCCTAAGTGCCCAGTGCAGAGCCCAGTGCCATCTGGGAGGGTGCTGGGAGCAGGGCTGGCCGGACACGGCGAGCGCCAGTGCTGGTGGCAAGCCATGGCCCTGCCCTCGAGGAGCTGGGCAGGCACCTCTGGCTTCAGGGCTCCCTGACTCTGGAATCCCCCAGTGCCTCAAGGGGCACTCCTTGCGCCCATACACCCTGCCGTGCCCACCGGTGGTGGCTCTGGTGGCCTTTGCTCCTCCCTCATGGGCCTGCCTCCTCTGCCACCTCCCATCTCACCCGTCCCTTTTTCCCTCCTCAGATCACGCAGGAGGCCGGGGAGTTCATGATCACCTTCCCCTACGGCTACCATGCCGGGTTCAACCATGGCTTCAACTGTGCAGAGTCAACCAACTTCGCCACCCTGCGGTGGATCGACTACGGCAAAGTAGCTACTCAGGTGGGCACCTGCAGACGCCGTGCAAGGGCCTTGGGGCGAGGAGTGGCTCAACCCTGCCTCTGCCACTGTGGCCCAGGGCTCCTGGGACAGCTGCATGTGCTCAGCCAGCCCAGCTTCTGGGGTCCTCAGAGAGCGCATGCCCAGAAGCCTCACCTTGCATATTGGGCAGGGGATGGGGCAGCGTGGTGGTCCTGCTGTGGCCCAGGGCTAGTCTAGCGTGTTGTGCTCCCCAGCTGCCTGGCCTGGTGGTTGGGTGGGGCTGGCCTGTGTCAGTGGGGACTTTCCCTGGCACATGGTCGTTCTGGGGGGCTGTGGGCGGAGGAGCGTCCATTTGGCCTCTGCCTTCCTGGCCCCTGTGGGGCCTCCCGCGGCAGCTCTGGGCAGTGGGCAGGACCAGCCTCGGCCCCTCTTGCTGGCTTGGTGAAGAACAGGCTCAGTGGACTTCTGTGGCCACCTGTGCTTCTATCTGGGGACTGACATTGGCCTGTAGATGTGACATCTGAACTGAGTGCTTGTCCACAAAGCTTTGACCCTTCACACACTGTCAGGCCTGGTCCCCCTCAGCCCCGTGTGCGCCATCTGTGTGGCACTTACAGGCTGGAGGGTGTGGGAGGCCACCCCTGGGACGTGCCAGAGCTGCTGCTGGCGGGGCCTTGGGGCCCAGATGCAGCGAGTGTGGGGGGCTGGTGAGCGCCAGGTGTCCGGAAGACCGACAGAAACCACAGGAGGGAGCGGTGAGGGGCTGTTGGCTTGGCCCACCCAGGACCGTCCCTAAAGGCCACCGGATGCCTGTCCAGCGCACGACCAGGAGGCCCCGTGTTCCCTCCTTCAGGCCTGGCGGGCATTTGGCCCTGGCACTCGTGTTCCTCTCGTTGGGCCCTCGCACGGCCGTCACTGTGGCCCCTGCCTGCATCCTGCCAGCTGCAAGTGCACAGCCTCCTGGATCTCCAGGGCCCAGAGGAGCCGCACTGGGACAAACGAGAGTCCCCCCATATCCAGATGTGGGGGTGCGAGGAGAGGCCACAGGCCAGGCCAGATGACATGGCATCCCTAGACCTCAGACCTTCATCAGGGAGGTCTGGCCCTGCGCCCACCAGGATGCCCGCGTGAGCATCTGAGACTGAGGATGACAGCCACGCCTGTCACCAGAGCTGCTGGGCAAGCTGGGGCAGGAAGTGTATGCTCAAGGCCAGCCTTAGCAACTCAGCGAGACCCTGCCTCAAAGTAAAACACGAAGGGCTGGGAGCACAGCTCAGCGGTAGAGCACTCCTGAGTGTCATCCCCAGTTCCAAAAAGACATGTAGCTCCTCAGGCACCTTGCACGTGCTCGCCATGCTGTCACACGGAGCGGGAATTCTGGATGTATCAGCTTAAACAAAACAGGTCCTTAGATGAATCTGAATTTGACTTATTTCTTTGTTTTTTTTTTTTTTTTGGCACTGGGGATTGAACTCAGGGCCACTCGACCATTGAGCCCCATCCCCAGCCCTATTTTGTGTTTTATGTAGAGACAGGGTCTCACTGAGTTGCTCAGTGCCTCGCTGTTGCTGAGGCTGCTTTGAACTCGCGATCCTCCTGCCTCAGCCTCCCTGAGTGCTGGGATGCCAGGCGTGGCCCCCGCTCTTTAACTTGGTTGCTAGTGCCCTCAGTGCTGCCTACGGCTCGTGCTGTGTTTCTGTGGGCAGCGCTGATCTGCATGAAGTGGCTTTTCTTTATGTTTCTGGTTGTTTGATTCTCCATCTTCATTTTTGTTGTTTTTGTTGTTGTTATTGTAGTTTGGGGTTGTTTTGGTTTTTATTTTTATTTTTTGGTGGTTTTTTTTTTTTTGGCACTGCTGGGGATAAAACCTGGGGCCTCATGCATGCTGGGCAGGTGTTCCACCACTGAGCTGCACCCAGCCTGGGGTGCAGGCCAGAAAGGAGCAGGCCTGTAGCAAGGAGGCCTGTGACAGAATATGGTGACCAGGCTTATTATCTTTTTGAGAAGAGAGGCCAGAGTCAGGATTCCTCTTTGGCTTCACAGGAGCAGATGCCTCGGGGCTGTGGTCCCGTGGACGGGAGTGTGGCTGTGCGCATTGCTGCGGGGGTACCTTGGGTGGCCAGGACCATCTGAGCTGTGGCTGGCCTACGACCGATTGAGCTGTAAGCAGGCCTGGGCTCATCAGAGGGGCCATCAGAGCTGAAATCACAGTGGGGACTGCCCAGATATTAAAAGCAATTTTGGATTTAGCCATGTGTTCACAAACAAGTGACATTTGGGAAGAGCAGCCTGAGACGGGGCCTCCATGCCCACAGTGTTGGGCAGCATAGCGTGAAATTACTGAACAGGCAGTGCCGCGCTCTGGGCGGGCCAAGGGCTGGGGCTGCATCCAGGTGCCGTGCCCCTCCCCAGCCCCCGGCTGTGCCTGCCCCTGCCAGGCATCCCAGGGCCAGGCCATGGGGAGGGGAGGTGGCCGTGCCTGGAGTGCCGGCTGTCCGCCTTCTGTGTGGAACGGGCTTGTGGCTGCCTTGGCCTGCGGGTGGAGGCTGCTGGGGCCCGTATGCCCTGCACCTTGAGAAGCTGGAGTATGGGTGGGGCCCAGGCTTCAGCCCCACTGCAGGGCCGGAGGCAGGAAGCCTGGCCTCAGCCTCCAGTGTCCCCTGTGGCCAGGGCCCTGCACCGCGGCATCTGCACCAAATTCTTTCCCTACACCCATCAGAGGGAGCTCCCTGTCCTGCATCTTGGAGGCTGTTTTACCTTTTGGTTGACTCGCCTTCTTCCAGCCCCCTAGGATCCTCCCCAACACGTCCTGGTCTGTCTTCCCCCATCTGCTCGGCAGCAGCGATGGAAAGCCACTGTCCTGTGCCTGACTGGCCTCTGTTCACTGAAGCATTTGGTCAGGGGTCACAGTCAGGGCCGAGCGCCAGGTCCAGCAGGCTGGTCCTGCAGGTGCAGAGCAGACCCAAGCTTCACAGGTGTGAGGATGGGGGGCATCTGAGACCAGCAGCCTGTGATAGCTACACGGGGCTCACGTTTCACAGCCCAGGGCAGCTCGCCCGCCTGCCGTGCTGTGCCATGCCTGCTCGTCCTGCAGCTCTTTGGCCGAGCTTCCTGCAGAGGCCGCCCGGCCCGCCAGCCCGCAGCACACGGGGGCCCTGTGGAGGGAGGGAGTCTTTGGTCTGATGTGGAGGCTCCCTTGCAGCCCTGGGTCTGGCTAGGTGGGCGCTGAGCAGCCCCCCGTGCTCCCAGCCCAGGCCGTCTGCCTAGAGGTGCTGACCCTGCTGCCTCTGGAGGTTCCGGTGGGCCTGGGAGTGGGTGTGGGCCCACAGGTGTGAGCTGCCCCACCTGCTGCGCACCCCTGACTGCCCGACAGTGGCGGGAGGCCACCCCATGCCAGCGAGTCCCCAAGGGTCCTCCTGGCCGTAGAGCTCCAGAGAAAGGCATTTCCCTGGGTGGTGGTGGGCCTCACGGCCCTGGCCAGAGCCCTGGCTGGGCTTGTCTGGCTGACCATATGCACAGGTGGCTGCAGCCCTTGCCTGCTCTGGCTAGTGCAGGGCTCCCGTGCCAGGAGGGCCAGGCCAGCACAGGAGGCACAGATATGGCATGAGCTGCTCACTGTCACAGGATGCTGAGCCGCAGTCTGGGTCCGCTCCTCGGTGGACACTTTTCCTATCCCAGCCACTGCGCAAGCCCAAGCCCTCTCTGCCTGTGCATGAGGAGCCCAGGGCCTCACCTTGGGTTCCACACAGAGGGAGGGAGCCAGGGTCCTTGTGCTGGGACGGCCCCACAGCCACAGCAGGCCATGCCCCAGGATCCAGGGCTGGGCAGCACCTGCCCGAGGGCCACTGTGGTCGAGGTGCAAGCCACAGAGCAGAAGGCAGCAAGCAGTTCAGCCTCCGGAAACTCCACCAGTTGGCATGCTCCCATCAGGGCCCAGCAGCTCCTGGGAAGCCCACCCTAAGGTGACGGTGCCTTCCCAGCTCCCAGCCCTGCAGCAGGCACTGCCTGGCCTCCATCCAGAGCAGAGGTCAGTAGTGGGAAAGTGCTACCACCCCTTACCCCGTGAGTGAGTCCCAAGGACCCAGGCCTTTGGTCAGGGGAAGAGCTAGCCACACAGAAGCTCGCCTGCAAGGGTCCAGCAGAGGCCCCCACAGTCCCGAGGGGATTCAGGATATAGGGGATGAGGTGTGGCCCCTGAAGGAGGCTGGGACAGGACAATAGCAGGACGTTTTCCTGTCCTTGAGATGGGGACTCTGCCAGCCTTGCCCACCAGCTGCTGGGAGACTGAACAGGCAGACAGTGGAGGAGACACAGGCCTCACCGTGCCTGCCTCTCACTCAGCCAGAACAGGAGCGAGGTGACAGCTGAGCATGGCTGGACCTGAGGATCTCGTGATCAGCGAGAGCCAGACACAGGCCACAGAATGTGACCCAGTGACGGGAGTCCAGAGACGGGATGTGGGCCTGCAGGTGCCGGCCAGGGTCAGGTTGCCAGCTGCTCATGGGGACAGAGCTCCTGGTGGTGAGGAGGGCGTTCTGAAGGTGCTGGTGTGAGGTCGCACAGACCCACATGTCTCCTGCGCCTGACGCAGGACACTTCTTTTATCTGTGAATTAATCATGTCTCAGTAAGCCTTGGAAAATCCTGACCATTGCAATTTTGAAAATATGATTAAAAAGATCTCAGACCCTGGTCAACTCTCAGCAGGCTGAGAACATCCATCCGGAGGAAAACAGGCGCGCGGGCCGTTTAGAGCAGCGGCATCACAGGGCCGTGCGAGGCTCAGCGAGGAGGCTGCGCCGGCCAGTCAGAGGGCAGCACAGACGCCCAGGCACATGCATGAGGGTGAGGAGGGTCGGAAAGTCCAGGCCTAGAGCTCAGAGGCCCTGTGCGGGGCTCCTCGGGCAGGCTTCCCAGGAGGCCAGCTGCCATCAGCTACATCACCTGTAGCCATCTCCTTTGATGCCTCGGCTCTTTCTCTGAGACAGGGCATTTGCGTGGACAGGGACATGTGTGCCTTGCTAGCTGCAGTAGTGGAAATACATGTGTGTGGCCAGGGCCTGGGTGGGCAGCTGCAGAGGGTCCTCCCCAGGGGTTCCCTGCCATTCTGAGTGTGGAGAGGTGGGCTGTGCACCGTGTCTGGATTCGGCTTTGTGGTGCTCACCCAAGGGTTGGGAGAGATCAGCTTTATGTGGTAGAATTTGAATAACACGGGAAATCTCGACAGGTTGAATCTTTTTTTAAACTATGAACTCCCCTTAAAGCCAAGGCGGTGCCTCCCAGGGCTGGCACTCCGTCACCAAGTGCCGTGGCTGTCTCTGGGAGGCTCGTGCTGCTCTTGCTGGTCGTCTTGTTGGTTTGTTTTGCAGTGGCAGTTAGAACGCGCCCCCCACCCATGTCAAGACCCCTCAGCTGGCTTTCCTCCAGGCGCTGCCCTGCCGCAGGCAGCATGGGAGCCCAGCCCTGCCTAGCGCTGCTGGCACCTGCCGTGTGCATGGGGCCTGGATTGACCTCTGGGCTGGCTCCTGGGCTGGTGGCACCTGGTGGGGACCCAAGGGTGCAGAGCCCTGCCCAAGGCACAGAAGCTGCCCGTGCACCTGTCCTGTGGCTGGGGCCCTGGAGCTCTGCCTTCTTGCCTGGAGACATTGTCCCCAGTGGTGAGATGACCTCTCTGACTTGGTGATGCTAGTGCCTAGGAGAGGTGCTGGCTCTTGGCTAGTGACCTTGTGAGGACAGAGAGGAGAGTGGTCCTGCCTGGGTTACATCCACTGGGCCCAGCCCACGCATCTTGGACCCTGCTATTCCCTGGTCCCTTCCCCCCACCCCGGTGGCGTGAGCTCAGTGCGTGTCCACAGGCACCTGTGGTGCTGCCCCGATTCCCAAAGTGGTGTTGCCTGGCACATGTGCACATGGGCAGGCTTTGTAGTGGGGTTGCTAATGGGGGATGGAAAGGAGGCTCCTGTCACCCCAGGACAGCGCACACGCTCGCGGCTTCTTATCTGAACGTGGGTCGGTCCCGCAAGACTGCGCACGAGCCAGACTGGCCCAGCACGGCTGGGACTGCCGCCATGGGTGGTGCTGAGGACACAGGGTCTTGTCAGGAACCGGGACGGAACAGCGTCCTGAACTACCTGCTAGGTGGGATGTCAGCCTGGCTGGCATGACCAGTGACCCCCGTGCTTGGCTGCCCTCTGCCGCATCAAGGTCACTGCCTGCTGAGCCTGCAGCCTGGAGCCTCTGTGCTCCACCGCCAGCAGAGAGGGCTCAGCCGAGTTGGGGCGAGGAGAGGGCCTCGGGTCCTGGGAGGTGGCCAGGCAGCACCCCACATTCAGGCTGGAAGCAGCTGGCACCTGGGTTGGGGTGCCAGCAGGAGTGGGCAGGGGCCGCTGCTCAGCAGCCTGGGGTGCCTGAGCTCAATTACTGTGAAATGGGAGCAAATTGCTTGTGCTCAGAGGACTGTGAGCTCCTCCTGCTTGGTAATGACGCCGCCTGCTCTGGGTGATCAACCCGCAGCCCAGGAGTGAGGCGGCAGGAGCGGGCCTGGGAGGGGCCGCAGCCCGACCTGCAGATCCGAGGTGCGGGTGCAGGTCCGCTGTCTCTGCCTCACTGACCTCCCGATCGATGGCCTCGCAGGGCTGGTGCGTGAAGTGTGCTCTGTGTTACTTTGTGAAATATCTTTTCCCTGCGCTCCTGCCTGGGTCTCCCTGCGCACATCCTGGCCTCCAAGTTCCTCTTGGTGGGAGCTCCTGGTGTCATAGGTGTGCAGCAGTGTGGGAGGGTCCTGAGCCAACCCTGTACAGCAGGGCCTGCCCTGGGGCCTGCTTAGTTTTGAATGCCCAGCACGTCCGTATGGCCAGGCACCTCTCTGGTAGCGTCCTGGGCACTGCAGGGTGCTAAGAAGCACCCCTGCCCCCCTCCAGTCCAGGCTAAGAGCATGTGACAACCACCCTGTCCCCATCACTGGTGTCCCCTGGGGGGCAGTTACCCCAGTTAAGGGTCCCTGTGTAGGGAGGCTTCTCAGAGGGTGGTGGTCACATCTGTGGCGGGCCCAGGGTCTTTTCTGGGCAGGGCTGGTGGTTGGTGTGGAGGGACCGTGGGCCAGAGCCCTGTTCAGGCACTCCTGCTGTCCACGTGGATGGTTGGGTTTTGGCTGTAGCTGAGTGCCGTGTGGCCAGGATGAGGGGCTAGGCGCTGGCTCGCCTCTCAGTGTGCCCGCGGTGGAGCCTGAGGTTGTGGGCAGAGGGCTGGTTTGCAGCAGCTGCCTGGTGGGAGGGGTCTGCCCCAGGCTGGAGCAGTGGGCTGCTGCCCCCACTCGGGTGGCCTTCTGGGTGCAGGCCTGCGTCAGCCCTTGCAGCAGACTTGTGGCCATATCTGCGTCCCCACCCTCTGATGGTCCCTTGGCCTCACCCCCACAGCCCAGTGGCTCCCCATGAGCCGCAGCTTGGAGCTCTCTGCTTGGGGTCTGTGCCTGTACACTGCAGCCCTTGGGCAAGCCAGTGCTCCATGCCTCAGTTTCCCCATTGGTGAAATGGGGCTCCCAGGTGTGTCTTCCTGAGGGAGCACTGGGAGCACCTGGTTGACTGCCACGTGGTCACCCTAGTCTTCCAGGTGAAGCGAGACAGAAGCCCTGTTGCAGACAGGCAGCGCCAGGAGGAGCGGGGGCATGGAGCCCTGCTTGGCCCTGGGTGGCACCTGCCTGCTGCTCCCCAGAGCCTGACAGGCACATGGCAGTCTTACCTGCTTAGGTGAGGTTGGCAGTGCCCGTGGGGGAGGCCCACGGCCTTGCCGGCCTCCTGGGGAGGCCTGCTCGTTACCGGAAGCAGGCCCATGCCAGGGCCGGAGTCCGGGAGCCACAGCTGATTGTTTTGTTTGTGAAGCGTGTGTCCGCGGGTGTGTCCTCAGCCCTGCTGGGTGCTGGTGATTACGCCAGAGGCAGGGGCCACGTCTTCCACGGCGCTGGTGATTACGCCAGAGGCAGGGGCCACGTCTTCCACGACTCCTCTCAGTGAGGAGCAGGGGGTGCCATGGGAGAGACAGCCAGGACCCTGGCGAAGCCGTTCTGTTGTCCAGATGTGTGGGGCCTGGGCTGGCTGGGGTGTCACGCCCGAGTCCCTGCCGGGCAGCAGCTCACCCCAGGACACGAACGTGGGCATCTGCACCTGGCCGCAGCAGCTGCGGTGGCAGCAGGCAGTGCAGATGGGGACCCAGGCTCCCCAGGAGCCCGGTGGCAGTGCTGCTGTGAGGAGGTGTCGAGGCGGGCGCCTGGAAGGGGCTGGGCGTCTTGTCACAGGTGACTTCCGTGCTCAGGGCGCCACCATGCATCCCACAGCTGGTTGCTTCCCCGCCTGCTGCTCAGGCAGTGTCCTCAATGTTCCGCCCTGGTTCCCGTGTGGGCCACCGGGAGTTGGCGCTGCTCTGATGGGGACGGGAGGCCCGCAGCCAGGCACTCTGTGGGCTGCGGGCTTCACTGAACTGCAGTGACGAGTCTTCTCCTCAGGCTGGTCGCGCCGTGGATCTCGCCCACTTGGCTGTTTCCATGAGAAATTCTAGCACCTGCTCAGTGTTGAGGCGAGGTGGCCCAATCAGCGCTGAGTGCGGGGAAACAGGGCCGCGCCGCCAGTCACCCACGCCTGCAGGCAGCGGCCTCCTCACCTGCAGCAGGCTGGCCAGTCGCCCTGAGGCGATGGGAACACACCCCCGGAGTCCGCAGAGCCAGGGCTCCTGCCAGCACGCTGTGTGCCCACCATCACAGTACTGCGGTCCCCGGGGTCTGGGTGCCCCCAGCAGGTGCAGTGTTGAGCACGTGCGCCCTGCGTGCTGCTCGGGGTGCGAGCACACGTACGTGCAGGCCCCTAGAGTCAGGGTGCCTCGGGGCCCCCAGGCCTCACGAGTGAGGCGTGCAGCCCCTAGCTGCTACCAGGCCGCAGGAGCAGGCCCTGTGCTCCGGGACCCCCAGAGGCAGGTTGGCAGCTACTGCAGGGCCTGGTACTCAGGAGCTAGTGGGGAGGCCAAGGCCTCGTGGAGGTGAGAGCAGAGCGGGGCCAGCCCTGGCATCGCCTCCGGGCCCTGTAACCCTGGTCTCCATGGGCTCAGGGGCTCCCTGGCTCCAGCCCGGGCTCTTGGCTTCTCTTATGTGAGTTCTGCGACAGGTGGTATGTTGTCACCACATCTACCCTGGTGCAGGAATCTCCCTCTGCTTCTGAGATGGCGACAGCAGCTGAGAGGGGGACCCTGGAGCTTCTCGTCAGGGCGTGAGGGCCAGGCATGTGCATGGAGGAGAGTGAGGTCGTAGGCAGCAGGCCACGCGGCTGGCTCTCACCCACACCGCTGGAGCGCGGAGGCCCCGTGACTTCAGGTGAGAGGCCGCCCGGGCTAGGGAATGGCGCATGACTGGGAAGAATGAGGCAGCCCGTGGTCCCCGTGTGGAACATGTCCTCAATGTGCCCTGTGACCAAGGGGAGCTGTGGACACTCACCACGGTGGTGTCCACAGGAGAAGGGATCCCGAGCTGCAGTGCGTCCTGACGGTGGGCACAGAGCTGGTGGCTGGCCGCCTTCCTGTTCCTTCAGGGCTGTGTGAGGTGCTCTGGAAACAGTCCCGGCCCCTCTTTGGCCGGGTCCTCTTGTAGGAGGTGCGGCGAGGGGCCCCCTGCCGTGCCGCCTCTGCCCAGGCTCTGGGGGCCCGAGGGTCAGGCAGCACTTGTCACCCTCCACTCAAGGCTTTGCCTTTTTGCCCTGGAGACCCCGAGGACCTGTGGAGTGGGCGAAGGCTGTGCCCAGGCCAGGCCCAAGAGACTGAGCCCAGGCTGCGGGAGCAGCAGATGGGGCGGCAGGCGGGAGCCTGCCCAGCATTGGAGGAGGCCCAAGGCCCATATGGCTACTTTGTTTTTTATTACATTTTACAAAAGCAGCCAGTTGTATCTGGTTTCAGTGATTCGCCTGGGGCTGTTACGGCTGGGAAAGGAGGACCTCTCCAGACCTCCCGGACGAGCCAGAGCCGCCAGGGCCCAGCCTGCAGCTCTAGGCCCCTCCGGCCCTCCGGCCCCTCACGTCCCAGCAGCAGGAGCCCTTTCCTCCTGAGGAGGGTCCACGGCCGAGTGTCTGCCCCAGATTCAGCCCTACCCCACGCTGACGCATAGGAGGTAGGGACTCTGGGGGTGATTAGGTCACCAGGGGAGGTAGGCTCTTACTAAGGGACTCAGAGAGCCTCCTGCTCCCTCCCCCAGGCGAGGATGCAAGGAGACAGGCCCCCCTGCAGGACCTCCAGAGCCCCAGCACTGCCTGTGGCCACCCCCTGGGGCTCTGCAGCCTCCCTGGCTCCACCGCCTCCCGAGGCTGCCTCCCCCCCAAAGGCTGCCCCCCCCCAGCCTGCTGCCCTCCCTGGCTCCAGGCGTTGTCGGGTGTCGTGGCCACCCTGCGCCAGCATGGTGGAGACAGGCATGGTCCCGGTGGGTCTGGCTGCCCCCACCCCTCCTAGCCGCGGCTCTGGCCCGGGAGGTGTGTGCCCCGAGACCCTCCACTGCAGTCGGCTGGGCAGGTGCTGCCGGGGCCCCTTCGCAGAGCAGAACCCAGGCCTACAGCCGCCCCCTCGGGCCCCATCGCTGTCCTGATTCCTGTTTTTCGTGTGCTTCAGAAAGAAGGAGTCTCCTCGGGTCTGCCTGGGCCCTGCTGTGTGGGACCCCAGCCCCTCCCCAGTTCCTCGTTTTCCTGGAAGCCTGGCGGCGGGTCCTGCGAGACCTGGTCATGGGTGTTGGGCTGCTTGATGTGTCAGTCTTCCCCGGCGTGGTGACAGCCACGCTGCCCCCAGCTCTTTGGCTTGGTGTCTGGGCACTGAGTGACAGGGGCCAACAAGAAGCAGAGGCACGGGGCTGGGATTGTAGCTCAGCGGTAGAGCGCTTGCCTCGCATGCGTGAGGCCCTGGGTTCGATCCTTAGCACCACATACAAAGCAATAAAATAAAGACATTGTGTCCATCTACAACTAAAAAAAATTAAAAAAAAAAAAAAAAAAAAAGAAGCAGAGGCACTTAGATTAGATCTGGGCCCTGAGCTCAGTGGTCGTAAATCTCCAGCTGTCACTTATCAGTGGTAGCTGTGCGGCTCAGCCTCTGGCCTGGTGAGCTCCTGGCCCTGGGCCTTTCCTAAGGCTCTGTGACAGGGGCCATCCACTGAGGCTCACATACACTGATGTCAGGGGCTCCGTGTTGGGGCCTGTGTGGCCCGAGTGACAAGGGAGCAGCCCTGAGCCCTGGTGGCTGGGGCTCTCCCATGCGAGCGTCCCCTCCCCGTGCCCGGGCCTCTCCCTGCTCTGTGTGCAGGCTGTGTGGAGTCACAGGGTGTGGCCACCTTCTGCAGGCTGGGCACCTGAGGCAGGGGAGGGAGGAGGCGTCCTCCTTGTCCTTCCTTCATGCCTGACCCCACCATTCTGGCTGAGAAGCAGAGAGCCCATCTGGCCAGGGAGAGTGGGCCCCGCGTGGTGCCCTGGCAGTGGGGAGAGGCCGCGAGGGGAGGTGGCCCCTCCACCCTCCGGTCCTGCTGGCCTCTGGTCGCCCCCTTCAGGTTGCACAATGCTTTGGGCAGGGCCCTAGGTGGGTGGAAGTCCTCAGCAGGTGCTGGCGTGCAGCATGTGGTCGCGGAGACGCCAAGACGCGGCTCTGTGAGCTGAGAGTCTGGAACCTTTGTGCTCTGTGTCTTCAGGCCACAGTGGTAGGGTCTCACCTGAAGCTGGTGTCTTTCTTTCTTTCTCTCTCTTTTTTTTTTTTGGTCCTCCAAAGCCTTGGGGAGTTAAAGGCTCTTACAGCCTTGCTTTCAGCCCTGGGCGGTGCTTCCCGAGCCTTTGGGAAGTCTCTCCTGCTGTGCGTCCCTCCTGAGCCTGGCCTCGCCTCAGCCACATCCCTCAGTTGCTTGCAGAAGCCTTCGGGCCCAAAGCGACACTGCCTCCTAGCACAGGCCCCTCCCGCATGGCCTCTCCCGCGTGACTAGCGGAGCACAGGCCCCATTCCTTCCCTGGTTGTCACTGCAGGCACTTGGGTTGCTGTGTGCTTCCACCCAGGTGGGTTCAGATCCAGGAGGAGAGTAAAACTAAAGCAGCCACAGCCAGAGTGGGATCCAGAGCCCGGGGTGTGGGAGACTGTGCCCTGGGCAGCGAGGAGTGCGTCCCGTCTGAGCCAGCTGGGGTGGAGGGCCTGGGCCCGTGCAGGTGACAGGCAGTGGGCCCACATGCCCTGGGTTCCCATGGGTTCCGGTGGTGGCATCCCCACCATGGGCAGCTGGCAGTGTGGAAGGCAGGTGACCTTGGGTGATGGGACCTGAGGGTACTTTAGTGGCAGGGAGGGTGTGGGTCCCATGCTCAGCTAAAACGGGGCTGCTGTGAGACTCCTCGTGGACACGGTGTGTGCCCCCCCGCCCCAGCCTCCACTGTGCCATGGTACCCTGTGCCCTAAGTCACATCTGGCAAGTCACTTGTTCTAAATGGCCCGCTAGTGGATGTTGTGACTGCACGTCTGCGTGACTGCGAGCCTGACTGCTGGAGACACAGCAGCACACGTGAACAGGGTCTGGCCGCAGGGCCTGCTCACCAGAGGCGGAGGGGAATGCTTTGCACAGAGGCTGTTGGTCTGACCGCGGAAGGCACATGGCTGCTGACCTGAGGAATTGTCTCGTCCTTTTACAGAGTTTGCTCATTGCTGGACCCTGCTGCGTTTGCAGCCGTGCGTTTTGCATTTCTGCAGAGAGCAGATGAGGGCATGAGTCTCTGCCCTGGTGCGGCCACCTGGCTTCACGCCGGCCCTTCCGCACTCCGCCACTCTCTGGGCCTGCCTGCGGAGGCTGGATGGTGGCTGGGCTTCTTTGGGGCACGTGGGTGCTGCTGGGCCCCTGCGGGGGCAATGGCTGAGCTGGCCCCCTGCCTCCTGGGGTGTAGGGGGCAAGCCGTGGCTCCTCTGCTGCCAGGGCCTCCAGTGGCTGCGTCCTTCCTGCTTCTGGGGACGCCACTCAGCACATGGCTGCAGGCACCCCTGGCAAGTGGTGCTGGCCAGTGCTCTGGGAGGCACACTTGGTGGGCTGTCGGGCCTCCCTCCACGCAGGGAGCCCTCACGAGCCTGTCGCGCCACAGCACCACAGGTGCCGAGAGGGATGGCCTCTGTTCACAGGCCACAGGCCAGTACCCCTGGGTGGGGCTGGGCCACCGTGCGCCCGGAAGGTGGGCAGGGACAGGGCCGCCAAGGACAGCAGCCCACACGTGGAGACAAGCCCAAGGCAGGGCCCTCCTGGGGACAGAGATCCAGGTCACATGCACTGTGCCCCCAGCTGGGCCCCTAGCCCAAGTCTTGCTTTGCTGCTTTATTGTCCTCAGTGGGTGCCGTGGTACTGATGAGGCCAGCAGTGCCCCACCCACAGCTGGACTAGATGGACTGCGCCAGATGGACGGCTCGGCTCGGCTCTGCTCTGCTCTGCACTGGGTCAGACGGGTTAGACAGGTTGGCTGGGCTGGATAGACTCACGCTGCCCCCTGGGCGCTGTACCCACGTGCCGTGGCGGCTGAGCATCTGTACCGCACAAGGTACAAACACGGCCCCCGGGGCACACGCAGGCCTGTGGCATGTGCTCAGACTGCCTCCCCAATTGGGTCTGATTTCTCCATCAGAAACTAATGCCTTGGCCACACTCCCCTTGGGAGCTGCTCCATCTCTGTCACACGTGCTGGTGGGGGACTATGAAGTTGGGGACCAGACAGAACTGTCGGCCTCAGTGACTGGCAGATCCTGATGAGACATGCGTCCCGGAGGGTTGGGGGACTGACGGGGCTGGTGGGGCCCTGCCAGGGCGGGGGTTCCTTAATAAAAACAGTGTGGCTGGCCTATCGGCTGGCTCCTCCCCCTGGGCACCAGCTGGAGGCTGCCTTGAGGTTTCCTGGGGCGGCTCCTGCCTCCACTGCGCCAGCAGCTGCCCCTGAAGGCCCGCCGCACACTGCACACGCTGCTGCCCAGCCCCGTGGAGATGTGGTGGCAGCCGTCAGCAGGCGGCTTCCCAAGGAGGATGCTCTTTGTGCTTGCCTCAGGGCCTTGCCTTCTGGAACCATCAGACGGAAGCCAGGCCACAGCTCGGTGGCCCTCGCCCTGTGCTCAGCTGCGTGGCACTGGACAGTGACCACCATGTGCCTGCACCTGCAGGCTGTTAGCCCTCCCTGGGCGCCACGGGCCTCACCTCCTCCCGCTGTTTCCTTCTTGGGTGCCCACCCTCCTCTGCAGAACCCATGTGGACACGCTTGTTGTGAATGTTCCAAGTGGCCACCATCCCTGCAAGGCAGCTCCTGGAACTGCTGCAGACAGGCCTGTACCAGCAGCTACTCCTGTCAGTGTTGCAGCCATGGGCAGAGGGCACACCAGAAACGGGGCCAGCCTTGGCCGGGTGAGGGGCTGGGGCCGGCTCCAGGCCTGGGATGCGCTCGGCGGAGCGTGTCTGCGGGCCCCCACGGGTGCACACAGGTGCTTTTTTTAATTACTTAAGGAAAAGCAATTGCAAAGCTGCTCAATACAAATCCCTTAAGCTGCTGCTGATGGTGGCACCGGGGAGGCCGCAGCCCAGCCAGGAACCTGGAACACGGGCGCCATCTGTGCTCCCGCCACCGCAGCCAAGTCACGCTGTGGCCTTGCTCTCCTGTGCGGGTTTCATTAAATGAATTGAGTTTTCTGGGAATCACTTGGCCATAAATACCCCCTCCTGCTCAGCATGGTCGGATCCTTCCTGTTCCCAAGGCCCTGTGCCGGGTCCCGCATGAGGCACTGGCTGCTCTTGGGGCAGGTGCACAACTGTGCGGGACTCCGTAGAGCCAGCCCCCCAGAAGCATCCGACTTGGGGCCGTGGCTCTCTGTCTGTGGAGAAGGAGGAATGTGGAAGGCTTGTCGAGAGAGACGAGCGGTCACATTCAGTTAAGTCCTTCCCTCCGTGGAGAGCGCTGCAGTGGCAGCTCAGCGGTCCTGCAAGCAGAGGGCATCGTGGCTGCACTTGGGGAACTGGTCTGGTGGTCTGGCAGGAGGCCACAGGTTCCAAGTGGGCTCTCAGGGCAGGGCCAGAGGGTGCTGGGCTGCCTGTGTACCCGTGTCCCTGGACATCTGCCTCCCCACGAGACAAGGACTGTGTCCACACAGCTGAGGGAGCGTGGCAGCGGCACCCTCTCCCAGCCTCCTGGGAGATGTCCAGGGTGGCTTTAGCCGCCTGCGTCTGGACCAGGAGTCAGCAAGTTCCTGCCCTGTCCTGTGGCCACAGCCTGATTTTTGCAGTAAAGTTTCATTGGCACGCAGCCTTGCCGGTCATTTACATGCTGTCTGTGGTGCTTTCGAGTTCCAGTGGCAGACTGAGGTCAAGACAGAGACCTTCAAAGCTGAAAGTGTCTCCAACTTGGCCCTCATGGACACAACTTGCCAGCCCCTGCCCTAGACTATGGCTGCCCTCCCTCTCTTGCTCCCTCTCGTAGTAGGGTTGCCTTCCCACCCTGTCTCTGTCCCCCTGGCTGCCTTCCTAGGTCTAGTGCGCATGGTGCTGGGCAGGGCTTCGACAGAGCCAGGACATAGCTGCCGTGGAGCTCAGGCCCGCGCGCGCCGGGCGCTGCCCATGGCAGGAGGCATTAGGGCTGTCTTCTGCCCCCACAGTGCACCTGTCGCAAGGATATGGTGAAGATATCCATGGACGTCTTCGTGCGCATCCTGCAGCCCGAGCGCTACGAGCTGTGGAAGCAGGGCAAGGACCTCACGGTGCTGGACCACACGCGGCCCACGGCCCTGAGCAGCCCTGAGCTCAGCTCCTGGAGTGCCTCCCGGGCCTCGCTGAAGGCCAAGCTCCTCCGCAGGTAGGTCGCTGGGAGCTGCCCGTCACTGGTGGGAACAGTGAGTGCCCGGCCACTCCCACGGGCCGGGACTCAAGTCTGTCCTTCCTTTCTCCTCCTCTTTTTTATTTGTCCCCTGCTTCTGAGCCAAAGCATGTCCCCAGCCTGCCTGGCTCCTGGTGGGTGTTGCCTGCTGTGCGAAGCACCAGATACTCCAGTTGCCGGCTCCCCACGGGGTCTCGCGCCAGGTCCCCCGTTCTTCCTGCCTCCCCTGTGGTGTGAGAACACCTAGGACCCTGCTTGGTTCTGAGAGCTGGCAGGTCCGGAGCAGCACTCCCAGGGTGCCCAGGGGCCACGGCGTCTCGCCCTCCTCCTTCTGAGGCTGCGCGCTGTGGTAACGGTGCCTCTCACGTGTGAGGTCCTGGAGGTGGCTGCTGAGGCACAGCCCACAGGGAGCACCCCACCTGGACAGCGTGGTCCTGCCCAGCGGGTCTGCGCCTCCACTGGTCTGAGGAGGACTGGCTCTCGGCGCTGGGAATGGACGCCTGAGCAGCCTGACAGCAGCCCTGCGCCTCGTGGGCTCTGTCCCTACCTGCTGCTCTCCAGGCAGCTCCAGGTCTCCAGGGCTCTGAGCTGCTTGCCGACATGACTGTCTCCACAATTCCTTTCTCTTTGGCCTCAAGGAAGAGCCGGCAGCCACTGAGTGTGAGCTGGAGCCGGGGGAAAGCATGGAGCTTGGCCACTCCTGCAAGGCCCAGTCATTTGGGAGTGGCCAGCCAGGCCGTCTCGGGGACATCTGCTCGGCTCCCCGGGAGCTCAGAGTCCATGTGGAGGACAGACTTTGGGTGAAGGCACACACGGTGTGTCCCTGTGCCACGCCCACAGAGGCGTGGCTGGTCCTCAGGTCCAGATGTGGTGGTTCTGTTTTGAATCACTTAAAACTGCGACCATGTCCTGGGGGTGACCATGTCCTGGGGGTGCGGCAGCCACACAGGTGCTTGCTCTGGCCTCAGACGTAGAGGCCTCCCTGCCCTGGGGCACTGGCTGCTCCACCAGCAGCTGCTTGACACCTGTGGCTTGACCCTGCTCAGCAGCTGGGCCTCCCCAGCTGGGCCTTGGAAGCAGTGTCTGAGATTCAGTCACAGGGCCTAGAGCCCTCTCCCCGGCTGGCCGCTCCTGTTCTTCCCGTGACACGTCTGTTTGTCGGCCTGAGTCTGTGTGGTCATGGTGGGCGGTTTCAGCCTTGTCCACCTGTTTGCCCTGGCCTGATCTCTTGGCAAGAGTTCAGTCTGTTCTGGAATGTTCTCACGTCTCTTCCTGACAGCCTCCTGGCCTGTGGGTGAGGCTCTCCTTCCTGGGCTCCTTTGTTGTCTGTCCTTTTTTTTTTGGTACCAGAGGTTGAACTCAGGGGCACTCGACCACTGAGCCACATCCCCAGCCCTATTTTGTGTTTTATGTAGAGACGGGGTCTCACTGAGTTGCTTAGTGCCTCGCCATTGCTGAGGCTGGCTTTGAACTCGCGATTCTCCTGTCTCAGCCTCCCTAAGTGTTGGGATTACAGGCTTGTGCCACCGAGCCCGGCTGTCTGTCCTTTTGATGTCCTGCTCTCAGCCTTTCCCGGGAAAAGCCACGTCTGACAGCTCCCTACAGGGTAGTGGGCAGTGGGGCTCCAGCTCCTGCCCTGGATGAGCTATTTGCATAATGGTTAATTGATTGTGGCTCAGGCTAATTGGTCAACAGAGCGGATTGCCAATAAACAGGCGCCACATTCCAGGAACAGAATGGGATTAGAGGTTGTCTAGAGAGCCTGCCAGGACCAGACTCGAGATGGCCAGAGCCCGCCAGGCTGAAACCCGCCACAGAGGAAGTGGCTGGCGGAACAGCACCCACGGCCCCTCCTGCCGCACACCCCTTCCCAAGCAGGAACCTGCTCCTTTCTGGAGTGTTCCTGAGCCTGCCTGCCCTGCTCCCTCCTCGCCACCATCCTGGGGAGCTGTAATAAGCAGACAGTGGGGCTGAATAGCAAATTGTCATGTTCCCAAGGATGTGATCTCCTCTAAAGCCTTTAGTACGGAAAACAGATTCCTCCTCCTCCTCTGAGGCTGGGGCTCTTGAGGGAGGCTGACTGGTGAGCCTGGTCAGAGCCCAGGTACAGCCTGCCTGCCCTCAGCCCCAGGACCCTCCTTTTGGCCATTCTCCGCCCCCTGCCTCCTGTCCTGGCCAGCTCCTGAGCTCCTGGAGGTGTATGTGGGGCTGCAGTCCAGCAGCCGTCCTCGCTGGTGTCACCGTGGACCTGGTGCGTCCCCTAGACGGGCCTGTGCACACTGGGCTGGGTGGTGGTGCTTCTTGGCGGTGTCTTGGGCTTGCCAGGGTGCTGGGCAGCATCCTTGCCTCTGCCTCGCCCTCCCCATGGGCATCACCAGGGTCCCCCGCTGGAGCTACTGCCCCCGACCTAGGACTCCTATGGGTGCCTTCCCCACAAGGGGCCACCCTGGCCACGGCCTGCAGGGAGTGTGGCCCGTGCTCCTCGGAGTGATGGGCATCGGCTCTCCTGGGGAGCAGGCCAGGAGCCGGGAGCACCTGCAGCCGCTGCCTGGTCACCTTCAGGACGCACCTTCCACAGTGGGTCTGCCAACTGCCTGGGCCCTCGCCCTCGGGCCGCCTGCATGTTTTCCTGTGATAAATGCAACATGCGGAGCCTCCTGGGACTGGGCGCGGGCCCTCTGGGGCCTCCTCCTGAACTGCCCGCCTAGGACTCCAGCAGGCCCGTGGGGTGAGCCACCAGGAAGGAAGGTGGGGACCACATGTCCCCACTCAGAGCCTAGGCGGAGCACTGTCCACCACCAGCCCCCATGGTGTCTCAGCCCCGGCTCCTACTACGCAGTCACACCTGGACACCTGCGGACACCCTCAGGCCTTGCTCTGAGTCCTGGCGGGTGGGCCACCTCCCCACCTGCGTGCAGCTCAGTGCCGCAGCCCTTGCTGCCTGGCTGTCCTCGTCCCTGAACCACTGCTGGACACCACCACACTGCCAGGCCCCTGGCGAGACATTTCACACAGACAGCATGGCCCTGCCAGCCTCCAGAGGAACTTGCAGCCCAGTGCCTGTGTCCTGCCTCTCCCTCAGAGCGTGCCCCATGCTGGCTTCTTTGTATGCGCAGGTCCTATGGCGGTAAGGCTGGGGGCAAGTGCCCTGAGGACAGGGCCAGCCTCACGGTCCCGCCCAGGCCCAGAGTCACAGGCTGGAGGACTAATGGCCTGCCCTGAGCACCAGGCTGTGTGCCCTGCACCCCTTGGTGACAGGGCCATCGCCACGGGTGTCCACTCCCTCCTGCCAGCCGAGGTCTGAGGGATGCCGCCTCCATCTTGAAAGTGTCAGTGCTGTTGTTTAGACTAAGCCCGAGCCTTGGTTGGTGTGAATCAGCCAGGGGATGCCAGCTCAGCCTCACAGGTCAGTGCCTATTGATCCCACTCTCGCCAAGACGCCCCTCAGCTGCCAAGAGGCGAGTGGGCGCAGGGACGGGGCAGCTGCGCAGCAGCTGCAGCTCCAAGGAACCACGGACGGCCGCGCAGTGCCTGCACAGGACACAGAGCCCGCGGGGAGCAGGCGGGCCACACGGGCCGCAGTGGGCTTGGAACTAGGGAGCCCACCCAGACGCGAGAGGGGCGGCGGGGCGGCACCTGACACTTCTCTGGCCTCCTGCAGCTGGGGCCGGCACCTGTGCCTGTACCACCTCGTGCCCGTGGAAGGCGGGTGGCTCCGGGCCTGGCAAGCTGGCTCAGGCAGCTCTGGGCGAGAGAGGCTGCCTCGGGGAGGCAGCCAGGAGATGGCACCCCGCACAGGGCAGGCGCCCACCCCCCACGCCCTCTGTGGCTGTCTTCAGAACCCGCTCACCGCCACCACACGCAGTCCAGGCCGTCGCTTGCGACAGTCAGCAGCCTGGGTTCCAAGACGTCCGAGGAAGCCTGGGCCAGCCAGGGTCTGGGATAGGCGAGCATGGGCACAGCAGGCCCGAGGGCCCCTCAGAGCACCTGGAGGAGCCGAGCCTGTTGTGAGGGGCACAGCGGTGGCAGCAAGATCTCCAGGGGCACAGGGAAAAACAGTCCAGAGGGTGTGCCAGCCGAGCGAACCGAGGGGCTCCTGGAGCAGGTGGGCTGCATGCTGGATGTCGCCGTGCAGGATGCTGCCCTCCTGGGGAGTTTCCAGAAGAGCAAGAGGTGGCCCCAGCCCAAAGGCTTCATGCCGCCACCTCTGGGGGCCTGCTGGCAAGGGCCATAGGTGGTCACTCTGCAGCCTTATGGAACAATCTGCAAGTCCGAGATCATCACCGACCGAAGAGGACCCCTCCTCCCAGGAACACCACCTGGCCACAGACCAGTCGGACCTGGGAGGGAGCACAGGCGCCGTCCTCCCCTTCCTGCAGGAGGCTGCCGGCGCCGAGCCCAGCTCTGTAGGATCAGGTGGCCCCGCCCAGGAGCTGGGCAGAGCCCTTGGAGGCCCCCCATGCAGGAGTCTGGCTGCCTGGGATGCTGAGAAAATGAGCAGAGAAGGGGTCACTAGCCCTGGACCAGCGGGGAGGGTCTGAGGATGTGCACGGGCCCTGGGGACGGAGGTGCAGGACAGAGCTGGCACACGAGCCCCCGCCGTCCGCACTGTCAGTGAGGGCCTGGGGCTCGGGCGAGAAGGAAGGCAGGAGGGGGCAGAGGAGGGCCCAGGCGCGCCCTTCCCCTGTGGAGCGTGGCTGCCAGTGGGCAGTGCCGCCTTTCCTAGGTGCGGGGCCTGGGGGACAGCAGGGGCACTGCACAGGGCCGTCCTGGGCCCACAGCTCTGGGGCAGGCGGCCTGTGGCTTTACGGTCTGAAGGCCCCTGGGTCCCCGATGGAGGGGAGGGGCAGGCCCCGGAGTGCCCTGGGCAGGTGAATGGATAGGAGGCCACCTGTGAGTGCTGCCTGGGGATGGGAGCGGCGCACGCGTGGGAGCCCCAGCCCTGCAGCTGGATGCAACTGCAGGCCCGTGGTCAAGCCCGCCTTGGGGTGGCAGTTGGCGCCTCCAGTACCCAGCCCCAGACTCCCATCCCTGAGCTGGCATTTCCAGTGCCCAGGGCTGCCTAGAGGTGGTGCTGCTCTGCTGGAGAGGCCTGTGTCCTCGCTTCTCCCTGTCAGAGACTCCCTGCTCCCTGCCCACCTGCCTGTGCTCCCTGCGGCACCCCGTGTGGCCCTGCGTGTGTGACGCCCTCCATGCTTCTCCCTGTGTCCCCATCTGGAATGCTGCACCTGCTTCTGCCGCTGGTCATCTCGTGGGGTTCATGCTGCACACATCAACTGGCCTCCCTGGGCTTGGGGACAAGCAAGAACAGACCCAGGGCCAGCAGGGTGCAATGGTTCTAGTCAGGAAGAGGAGGGACAGCAGGTATCAGTGACATAGGGACGGGGGCTGCTGGCAAGAAGGCCGGCCGTCTTAACCAGGACCTCAGAATTGGCCACAGCCCTGTCCAGCCTGAGGGGTTTCATGATGACTCTCAGCTGGGGTGGGGGTGCGGCAGAAAGTCCAGCGGGGCCCAGGGAAGCCACATGGCCATGTAGGAAGCCCCGGGGGACAGCGGCAGGTGTCTCTACCTGCTAGAGAGTATTAGTGCTGGCCCAGGCCTTGGCTCTGCCCAGCTCTGGGTGAAGGCCAGTGTGGGAAGCCACAGCCCCTCGTCCCCACCTGGAGAGGCCTCGGCCGCTTGCGGGCAGGTCCTCTGCCGCTGCTCCTTTCTTCCTTTTGACCTGTTTTCCTTGTTTCCCACTAAGAACGCACAGCCAGGCCGAGCCTGCGGGCCTCCGGTGAGCTCCTCACAGGGACCTCCCGCTGGCCCCAGGTCTGTGGCTCGTCCCTACCCCAAGGCTGGGCATGGGGCTGTGCTTGTCTTCTGGCCTGGGCCCTCGCTGGGAAGGAGCCTGCATGGGTGAGCTGGGAGCCCCTGTATGTCAGCGGGACTGTAGAGAGGGGACCCAGAGAGTGGGGGACGTGCCCAAGGTGCGGCCCCAGCAGAGCGTCCCGGGGAGTCCAACAGAAGTGCTAGAGGAAAACGCCCTGAAATTTACATTCTAGACAAATTAGTCTGAAGGAAAACAGACACTGGAGAAAGACTGAGGAGGAGAGAAGGCCAAGTCTAGAGAGGAGGAAAGAGCAGACCAGGAAGCCAGGGCTGGCGTAAGTGCACCTCCTGTCCCAGCATCTCACGCGGCCGCTGTCTCCATGAGTCTGCACCCTGTGTCTCCCGCCCCACACGCTCACTCTGCCCCGTTCTGTCCTCCCTCCCTGTGTCGGGCAGCATCCCACCTCCAGCTGCCAGCAGCCTTCCCTTCTCGGCCTCAGCCAGACCAGGCCTCCCTGCCTCCTGCCTGCGCCCAGGTGGGTGGGCACCCTTCTGCCTGGCAGAGTGCACAGATGGGCCTTCCGGTCACCATCTCTCTGGCCTAATGCGCCTCCCTCTCCAGGTCCCACCGGAAGCGGACGCAGCCCAAGAAGTCCAAGGCTGAAGACCCCAAGTCCCCAGAGGAGGGTGCTGCTGTGGCAGCCCTTTTGGGGGAGGCGGGAGGCTGTGCGAAGGAGGAGGCTGCGCAGGAGGCCGACCCTGAGGAGGAGGAGGAGGAGCCGCCACCCCAGGGCCTTCTACAAGATGCGGAGGGCACCGAAGGTCAGTCTTGCCCATCGCCCTGGCACTGGGGGCAGGCCTTGCCTGGCCCCATTTGCTGCGTCCTGGAAAGAGGTGGCACTTAACCCGCCAGAGCCCTGATCCCCTGTTGGGACAGGGGAGGGGCCTTTTATGAAAACATGGGGGTGGGGGGGGCTGGAGTGGCAGGCACCCCTCTGCCCTCTCCTCCCTCTCCTCCTGGCCCCAGGGCGGATCCTGCAGCATGGCAGCTGTCTGTGGCCCAGGCGCTGGGCGGGCCCACGGCGGGCCTGGGCCTGGCCTGTTATTGAGTGGCCTCCCCCAGCTGGGCATGCCCCAGGGCCTGGGCTCCTAGGGAGGCTCTTTGGGGAACACTCCCTTGACACTGAGCTCCTGGCCCCCCAGTGTGCGGCGTGGCTTTCTTCTTCTGCCACTGGGCTCCCTGTTCCTGGGTGACACCTGTGCATGTCACTCGGGGCCCCTGGGAAGGGAGTAGGGCAGCCCTGGCTCTCTGGCCTTCCTGGGTGTGGGTCCGGTTGGGGCTGTGTGCGTGGGTCAGCAGGAAAGGTGTGTGGGCGAACTGGCCTGGCACTGCTGCCTGGGGCCGTGAGGACCTAGCAGCACAGGTGTCAGCCAGCCCGAGGCAAGACCAGGAAGGAAGAGGGCCAGCGGGAGATTCAGGCTGGTCAAGGAAGCCACGAGGCCACGGACGCGCTGGATGGCGAACTGCCCCACAGACGCCGCTGGGTAGCTCGGAGCCCAGCAGCCCAGTGGCGAGTCTCAGCCACGAGCGTGCAAAGGAGGTGTGGTTTAGAAAGAGGCCGCTGGTGACACCAGAAAGTAGCGCCCTGGAGCATGCCTGACGGAAATCAAGGCCTTCCTGGAGCTGGAGCTGCTGGACAGATGGGCAGTGTGGCCACCCGAGGAGGGCTCCTGACATGCCAGCGCTCGCAGGCAGCTGGCCACTGCCACCCCGCCAGGCTCCCCAGGCCTGGGGTGGCCATGGTTTTGCCTGTAGGCCTGCCGGTGGGAACGCCAGTGGGTGAAGCCAAGAGCAGTCGCAGAGGCTGGCAGCCCTTGGACACTGAGACCAGCCGTCGGCCTGGCAGAGCCTGAGAAGGATGCACAAATTGGGGGTGAGGCATGGGATCCCTGGTGCAGGGACCTGAGAGGTGAGCAGGCGGCTCTTCCTCCCACTGCCTGTACTGTGGCCAGGGTGAGCTCCCTGTGCTCACTGTGCCAGTGACCGCAAGCTTGGGGCCTGAAACCACATTTGTTCACCCTCTCACAGTCTCATGGTCACAGTCTGATAGGGACCTCCATGGGCCAGACCCAAGTGCAGCAGGCTAGCCTCCTGAGGCCCAGAGACAGTCTGTGTCCCCCTCCTCCAGCTCCAGAGCCAGCAGCGCAGTGTCTCCAGGCTCTCGCTGTGGCCTCCTGCCTCCTCCCACGAGGACCCTGTGGTGACCCTGGGTGACTGGGTGACCCCAGCTCAGGGCTGTTCACTGATCCCATAGTCCCTTCTGCCACATGAAGTGACTGTCAGCGTCAGGGTCAGGATGTGGACGTCATGAAGTGCCATTGCTCTGCCACCTGGCGTAAACTTTGTCGGAAAGACAGGACTCCAAAAATTCGTCAACGTGGGGTTGAAAAATCCATCTTTATAATTTTAGGCTAATTTTTTGTTAAAAAGCACAAACCAAAAAGATCAAGGTTGACCCACTGGATCACTCCAAGGTCAAGACTCCAAGGTCTGTCAAAAGATGAAGCTGAGAGGTGGAGCAGGCTGGCACGGCTGCGTCCCCGAGGAGGCGCGTCCCCGAGGAGGCGCGACAGGGAGCAGGCCCCGGAAGGAAGGCCAGGCTGATGAGCCTGCTCCTCACACCACGGGCCAGAGAGGGGAGGCCAGCAGCTTGTGTTGGTGGACACACGGCCAGCGGCCACCACCGCCACCTGGGAGGCTTGTGGCACGTCCTCCTATGACGCTGAGTGCTGAGGACTGCCCGACAGAGGATGCCCGGGCAGCAAGCGGACGAGGTGTGAGGAGCAGGGAGCCACCCCGTGGCCCGGGGACTTGGGGCGCCGGGTCCCACTGCTCTGAAATTTGGAAGATGCCACAAACTAGACCCAGGATTGTTGGGAGCGAGTCCACCTCTCCCCCGCTGCTGTGGTGCAGTGCCCTAGCCAGGGCCTCCTGGGTGCTGAGGTCCCTCCTGTTCCGCAGGCTGGAAGTCCAGGGTCCGGGGTGGGCAGGGCTTCCTTCCAAGGCCGTGTGGACAGCCCGCCAGGCCCACCTGTCTTCCTCCCTGGGCGCGTCCGGGCTCCCCTTGTAAGGGCCCTGGTGCAGCTGAGCCAGCCCCCCAGGGCTCGCCCGTACCTCTGCAGCAGCCTGTTTCCCTGGCGATGTGTGCCCAGGAGGAGGCTGCTGGGCCTGGCTGCCCGTGGGGACAGGAGGGCATGGGCTGTTCCCCTGGCCACCCTCGCCCTGTGCAGATGCACACTCCATCAGAGAGCCAGGGGCCGCGTGGGGCCGCGTTGGCTGGCCCTGAGAGCTCAGGGTGGGCCGCACCGCATGTCCTTGGTACGGCTCACGTGCTACCAGTTGGAGCCCAGGGAGATGAGGGTGAGGGTGAGCGGGCACTCGGGGATTGGCAAGGGACAGGGAGAGATGGCTGCAGTGGGGTCATGCTGCTCCCTCATGGCTGCCTGGGTGTTGGGGTCCCTGCTGGGCATGGACCAGCTTGCGGAGGGGCCCCCGTGAGTGGGCGCCAGGTCCCTCGGGGAGGGGTCGCTGTGGGAAGGACAGCGGGTGGAGGGGAAAGCCAGGCGGGCTGAGGCCCAGGCCCACCTGCCCTGTCAGCTGCCTACTGACCCCACCTGGGAGGCTGTGTGTCTTCACTGGGTGCCAGCGCATTGGGACCCAGTGGGTGTGGGACATGGGGTGGTACGGCCCCAGGGTTAGGTGGTGAGGATGGCGTGGCACCTGCAGGGGCTCCTGAGCTGGGGCCTCAGCGGGCTCCTAGGAGGAGTCTGGAAGGGGCCTGGTCAACCTCATGTCTGCCCATCGCTCTCCACAGGTTGGGGGCCTGGGTAGCCTCAGGCCGGACAAGGCCGTTGCTGTCCCGGGCACCTCAGCTTGCCCGCTGCTCCGCAGGGCCACACAGCTTCCTTCACAGTCGGATTCTTGTTTATGAACCTGCCTGTGTCCAACTGTTTGGGGACTGGTGCGTCCCCACCCTCCCTGGGGCTCTGAGCAGCCATAGCACGTGCTGTTCAGGCCCACACGCCAGCAGGTCCTTGCCCAGCAGACCCCATCCTCCTGGGGTCCTCTCCATGTCCCCTCTCCAAGCACGCTGCTGCCCAGATGGGAGGAGGCCCCTGCCAGGGTGGACGTGCTGCAGGCCGAGGCCGATGTGCCCGGCACGCCGCATGGGCTCCTGACCCCCCGGAGCCCGCCAGGCCGCCAGGCAGGCTGGGGTCCTGGGGCTGCCCCTGCTGGACACCAGACCCCCTTCCTGAGGGGAGTCTTGGGGTGAGGGCTGTCACAGGACATGGGCCTCCTGTGAGGCAGCACCACAGCCGTTGGGTGGGCGCGGGGTCCTGTGTGCCCCCGCCCTCCAGGCGCCACTGCTCAGGAGCCCCTCAGGGTGCTTGTTCTGAGTCCCCAGTTTGGAGCCCAGACTCAGGATATTGGATCCCGTCACTTGCTGAGGAGGGCAGGGACCAGAGTCCTGAGGGGAAGCCTGGCAGGTGCCAGGCCCTCGGCTGGCTGCTGGGGTCCCGGAGTTGGGACCTGGAGCTGCCTGTGTCCCTGCCCACTCCACTGCCTTAGGTCCTGGAAGAGCAGCTGCCCCGAGGCCCATGCAGGAGGCAGGAGGAAGCCTCCACCACACCCGCCTCCAGGGCCTTGCCGCTGGGACAGCAGCCTCTGGCCTTCACCCTGCCGGCCTGCCTGCCCTGGCTGAGCACCTGCAGCGGTGCTCACCTGCAGGGCAGCCCAGCTTGCTGGCCAGGAGGCCCAAGCCACACCCTCCCGTCCCCACTGTGGAGCCTGTTTGAGGGTAGCCCAGGCTGCAGATGGGCCTGGGACGAAGACAGCAGAGGCTGCTGCTCGGGAGGGCTTGCGACAGGCTGCAAAGGAGGCTCGGGACCCCCAGCACAGGCCAGCCGGGCTGGCGCTGGGGCCTGCACCCCTGTGGCGCTGAGGCCTGCTGCCTCGGGTCAGGCGCCGGGCTCATTTCCTGGGAGAGACCATGGCTTCCTACTCTCCGCAGCGCCTGTGTGGGGCCTGCCTTGGGCTTGGGATCCTGAGTCCAGCACTGGTGGTATTGGAAGCCCAGACCAAAAAGGCTATTGACCCAGTGGAGGGGACTCCTGGCCGTGTCCTTCCTCCACCCCCAGAAAGGTCCTGACAGAGCCTCACCTGTCCATCCTTAGAGGTCCTTGTGTCCTGGGGAAGGACCTGCTGGCCCCCACAGCCCCTTGGGTGACTGCTTCCCTCGGGCAGGTGCAGGGCTGGCTGGGGTCCCTGAGGGGGTGGGGCCACCCTGGCCTTCAGGAGTGCCCAGTGAGGCCCCGAGAGGCGGCGGCTCAGCATGTGTCCTCTTTGAGGTGTCTTTCTGGCCTTGGCTGTGTCCCCCCAGACGCACCATCTGGGCAGTCCCTCATGCTTCCCACCTGGAAATGAGGAGGAGGAGCGGGCCTTGTCCTTGCTCATCGCCTGGCCATGGGGGTCAGGAGACCCAGCTCCCGAGCGAGCGGGGAGGACTTCCTGGCTTTGACCCTGTTGGCTCTGAGAGGCTGTGGTAGGCTGGTGTAGTGGGCTGCTGCCCAGGCTGGGTCCCATGTGTCCCCGCTGCCTGGGCCCTCCTGGAGACCTGGGCGGAGCTGAGGCCTGGCTAGAGTGTGCGGAGGCCTGAGAGGAGCGCCCCCCCCCCCCGCACCGCCTCATTTGGATGCTGAGTACCTGGGAGGCCAGGTGCTCAGCCACATTCTGGAGTCCCCTCTGTCCTGGGGCCATGGATCCTGCACTGCAAACCCCTTTGGCCAGGTTCTGTGCTGGCCCCAAATGCATAGAAGGTAGGATAAGATAGGATAGCCAGCTTGGGGGGCACCAGTCCTGGTCCCTGTCCACTGCAGTGGAGGCTGCTATGGGGCAGATGGGACCCAGTGTCCCCATCCTCCATGCAGAGCTGTTGGAGCCCCGGTGGCAGCGTGGATGGTTGTAGGCTGCTCTCCCTGGAGGTAGGGTCATGCCCTGGCTCAGCCAGAGCCCTGGGGTGTCACCTGCGCGAGCACTCTGTGATCGCAGTAGTTGAACTGGCACCAGGGGCTTGGAGCAGCGCAGATACGGCACTCCTCAGTTCTGGAGGTCAGGGCTAAATCCAGGTTTGGCAGGCTGGCCTCCCGAGGCCCTGGGTAGAGGCCGCGTCCCCCTCCTCCAGCTCCTAAGGCCCGGGAGCCCTCTGCTCTGAGGTCCCCTCCTCCAGCTCCAGGGCCAACAGCGTAGCGTCTCCAGGCTCTCTGACTCTGGCCCTGCTGCCTCTTCTCAGGAGGACCCTGTGATGACCCTGGGTGACTTCAGCTCAAGTCTTTTCACTTAGTTTCATATACAGTGTCCCTTTCATCACAGTGACATGCGCACAGGTCCTGGGGTCAGGATGTGACTTTTTTTGAGGGCCACAACTCTGCTGCCCACCCCCTGTCTCTCTGTGTGCCTGTCCTGGCACAGACTAAAATGCCACTGAAGACCTGCCTCCCCGACTCCTCCCGCCCCTGCAGCAGGCTCCCCAGTGCCCGGGACTCCAGGCAGGGCTGGCCCGGGACCTCCAGGCCGTCTGCCGCTCCTGCCCTGCTCCAGCGCCACTTACAGTCCCGTGCTCGAGGCTTTGCGCCAGAGGCAGCGAGGTCTGCTGGAGGCCACCCAGGCCGCAGCGCCTTGGCCCTGCGCTGCTCACTCAGTCCAGAAGCACTTTAGGTCATCCAGCCTGGCCCTCCAGGACCTTGGGGCAGGAGCTACTTTGAGACCAGTTTCTGATGAGGAGCTGAGACCTGCTTTCCAAGTCCAGCAGTGACCCCTGGCTCTGCCTGCTGGGGCCAGGGAGGACCTTGCACCCCAGCAGCTGCTGCTCTGGCCAGGGTCTTCCTGGAGAGCCTGGGGCAGAGCAGGCTGGGCCCTAGGGCCCGTGGGCTCCCAGCCAGGCTCTGAGTGTCCTCTCTCCACAGAGGATGGGCGGGGCAAGCTGCGGCCAGGCAAGGCCAAGAGTGACCGGAGGAAGAAGAGCTACAGCCCCCTCTCGCCCCAGCTGCCACCACCCCCACCAGCACTGCTCCCCACAGAGGAGGCCCCGTGGCTGCCGCCCACACTGGAGCCCCCGGTGTTGGTCCCAGACTCTGCAGCCACGGAGGAGAGCGCCCTGCCTGCACCCCTCAACGTGGTGCTCCCTGAGGTCCCCGGTGAGGAGCACGAGGCCCGACCACGGCCCATCATCCCCATGCTCTACGTGGTGCCTCGGGCCAGCACAGCCGTGCCTGACAGGGACCACGGGCCTGGCCAGCAGGCTGCCCCCATGGAGCTGACGGGGCCTGAGGAGGAGACCAGGGTCCATGCCAGCGGGGTGCAGGTAGGTGGTGGGAAGTAGCTCTCGCTGGGCCCTCTTGTGCCACTGGGCGCCTGTGGCTCTTCCATGGGCAGGTGGCAGGTGGCGCACAGGGACCTAGAACAGTCACACGCAGCTGCAGCCTGCTCTGGACCCAGGGAGCTACACCTCACAGGGACAGTGTGTTCTGTGTTTCAGGCACCAGCTCCCTTCCCCAAATTAAAGATGGAGATCAAGAAGAGCCGGCGCCACCCCCTGGGCAGACCACCTACCCGGTCCCCGCTGTCTGTGGTCAAGCAGGAAGCCTCAAGTGACGAGGGTGAGCCAGGGGCCCCTCCCAGGCGGCCCTTGCTCTGGGCTGGAGCTCTCCACCCCTGCAGCCAGCTCCCCAGGCCCAGGGCCCCAGGCCATCCTCACCCTGGAGCACCACTGCTCTCTCTGTCACCCACGCCACTGGCAAGTCACCTGGAAAGCAGCGGCCCTGCCTAGCCTTCTGTGCTCACACCTGCCCACTGTGGCCAGGCTGTCTGCACCTGCCCCAGACTGCACGGGGCTCCTGGCCCCCCCCCCCCACTGCCAACCGCAAGGCCCCAGTGCTCCACCCACGGCTGCTGCGCTGTCCCCAGGACCACACAGGTCCCCGCCCGACCTCCTGTGCCCTCTTCCCCCTCTGGGAGCTCAGCCTTGCTGGACCCAGGGCTGCAGCCTCTGTGGCGAGTGCAGGGCAGGCCCAGACCTTAGCTACGACCCCGCCGCCCCCTACGCCTCAGCGTCCTCACCTGTGCAGAGGGGCCTGCTGGTCCCCGAGGGCCCATTAGGAAGGTGGGAGTGCTGCGTGTAAGTCACCTGGCTTGGTGGCAGGGGCTCCATGGCAGGTGGCAGGTGGTGTGACTGCTGTGGCCTTGTACCTCTGGTCCTGGCCGCACCCCAGCTGCCCTGCTGCTGCTCCTCCAGCAGCTCCTGCCCTGGCCTGGGCTGTGGCCCCCACGCTCAGGCCCTGTGCCCTCAGTCCTGGCTCCAACCTCACCTCCCGCAGCCTCAGCATCTGTCAGGTGCCTGTCACTGAGTGGGCCCCCAGAACGTGGGTAGGGCCCCGCTGTGTGCGTGGTGCAGTGTGGGTGGCGGGCAGTACTATGGGCCCTCCCCACAGGTGAAGTTCTTGACATGGGTTCAGAGTCGCAGGGACACAGAGCCCTGGTGGTGGGACCTCACAGCCCTGGTGGTGGGCGTCCCCTTCCTAATCTCCCCGCCCTGACTCCGTCCATCCATAGAAACAGCTGGGGTAGAGGTCTGTCCTCAGAGGCGTCGTGACTGCCTTGAGAGAGAGGGAGGTCAAGCAGAGGGAGACCTCCTGGCCTGCCATCACAGGGCCTGCTGCAGCCCATCGCCACCAGCATGGGGAACATGGCCACTGGCTTGTGTGCAAGAACCACCGAGCCAGTGTCCCACCTTCTGCCTCAGGCTTTTGGTTAAGATGCACGTGGAATCCAAAATTGTGTGCATGACTTCTTTCACCTGGGTCTGATCTGAGGCTCAAGAAAGGGGGTTCTAGATCCTGAGACCTTTGGGACAGAGGAGCCAGCTACTCCCTCTCACCTCAGCTCCTTGGGCCACTTGGGGCCTTCCCTGCCCCAGGGATCCTGGGCATATGTGTCGGGCCTGGGCCTCCCAGCTGGGTGAGCTAGGAGAGGCTGCACAGCCGAGCAAGCCCAGAACTCCAAAAGGCCCATTGGGTTGAGGGCTGGGCCTCGAAGGAGCAGCTGCTGCTTAGAGACAGCACCCCGTGACTGTGGGCTCCTGGGGCCACCAGATGGTAAAGGGACCATGGCTCCAGCTGAGGACAGGCAGTAGGCTGTGGAGAGAGGCAGCTGCAGCTTCTCTTGAGCCGCCTGTCCCCTGGCAGGCTGAGGTGCCCATGACCTGCCTGCACCTGTGCTGCAGGTCCCAGTCTGCGCCACTGTGAATGTGTGCCTGCTGCTGGCCACGTGTCCCCAGAGTGCAGAGAAATTAAGTGGGGCAGCTGAAGCGCACAGGCCATGGCAGGAGGGCCCAGCCTCTCTGGCACCATCTCCCACCAGACAGACCTGGGGGCCCGGGTGGTGGGGCAGGGAGGGCACGGCATCTGCGTGGGTCCTTGGCCTGGGGATGGCACCATTCTTCAGCCTGGGCCTCGGATACCGGGTAAACTGAGGAACAAGTCAGATGTGTCCCCACCTCGTCACGGGACACAGACCATGAAATGCCCGCTCAGCGTGGGGCGAGTGGTGGGCCAGGGATCCCTGCTGGGGCAGAGGGGCCTGCAGAAGTGGGGCCCATCGCAGGGAGCGGGGCGCCCTTCACGAGGCTGCACGGGAGTGGGGCCATCCGGGCACTCAGGTCCCCCTCTTGCCTGCTGTGTGCTAGAAACCCTGCCTTTCTCCGGGGAGGAGGACGTGAGCGACCCTGAGGCCTTGAGGTCCCTGCTGTCCCTGCAGTGGAAGAACAGGGCAGCCAGCTTCCAGGCCGAGCGCAAGTTCAACGCCGCCGCTGCCCTGACCCAGCCCTACTGCGCCATCTGCACCCTCTTCTACCCCTACAGCCAGGTGAGCGCACAGCTGGCCGCGCGGGGCCGTCCCCACCACCGCCTTGGCGCAGCCGAGGGAGAATCCCAAGGCCACAGGAGTTCATCCCTGGAGCCAGTGGCATCAGCAGGCCTCCCCGTCTCCCTGGAGAGGCCATCAGCCCCTTCTCCCTGCCCCAGGGGCCGTGGGCGGAAGGGGCGTGGAGAGGCACCGAGGCCTGGAGACAGCTGCCCTAGGCCAGTGGGCGGGTGTTGGCAAGGGGCTGCAGGTGGCATGTGTGGCAGCCAGAGCCCAGAGGTGGGTTGGGGCCCGGCTGGCAGAGGCCGCTCCCTGGAGGAGCCCTGCTCCCGCGCCGTCTCCCGGGGTACCCGCACACCTGCCTCGTGCTGTGGGGTCAGCTCCCAGTGCCCCTGTCCCCGCTTTTTTTTTTTTTTTTAATTTTGAAACAGGGTCTTGTTAAGTTGCTAGGCTGGCCTCAGGCTTGGGATCCTCCTGCCTCAGCCTCCTGGCCACAGCACCTGGCTCGCCTGCTCTTCCTCTTAAGCCCTCACATCCCCCTTTCCTCTGCCCCTTCTGGGTCTCCACACCTCCAGGGCACAGGATGGCGTACCCCACTCCCAGCCCTGTGCATGGAACTTTCCAGGCCTTGGCCATGCTGCCCTGGGGAGGATCTGAGCCCAGGGCTGTGCTTGCACACGGGGCCTGGAGAGACAGCAAGCCAGGGGCATGTGTCCCACCAAAGCAGCATGTCTGTGACAAGGTCCTGCCCCTGAGCTGCCAACACCTTCACTCTGGCCATTGAGACAAATACGTTGTGATTTCTAGAAGTCTCCATGTATGTTCCATTCCTCTCGTGGTCAGAGACTGCTGGGAGTCAAAGTGCTGGGAATCCCCTTGCTGAGCAGAGCATTGGGAGCGATCTGACCACGTCCCCTTGAGCAGGCCATGACCCTGGGGCTGCACTGGCCAGGCTGGGGCTAAGCCTGGACGTGACCCTGAGCAGGCCAGGCCAGGCTAGGGCTGTGTCTGGGAGCTCAGGAGGGCTGATGAGGGGCGGGAGGGTGGCCTGCTGTAGCAGGTGCGCCTGGGCACTGGGGTGCAGGAACCAGGCATCGGTGCCCTGAGCAGGGCTCCGCCCTCCCCATTGAAGGCCACCCTTCCCTGTAGTCCCTGCAGACTGAGAAGGAGGCACAGCCAGTCCCTGTTGGGGAGGGTCCCTCTGCCACGCCACCTTCCAAAAGCGGCCAGAAGACGCGGCCTCTGATCCCAGAGATGTGCTTTACCTCCAGCGGGGGGAACACGGAGCCGCTGCCTGCCAACTCCTGCGTTGACGACGACGGGACCAGCCCGCTGATCGCCTGCGCCAGGTGCTGCCTGCAGGTCCATGCCAGTGAGTGCCCCGGCCTGGTGGCGGCGGGTGGAGGGCAGAACGCCCCAGGGCTGGTGGGACCGCCTGCAGTCCCTCCCGGTTGTGAAGTGGCTCCCAGTGGCCCTGTCCCTGGGCTGCCGCCTAGGGGCTGTGGCAGGGCAGGGCCTCCTGCTGCTGGTCCTTGCAGTATCCGCCTTGCTCACCTTTCCCGTCTCGGGTTGGGGGCTTGGGACCCAACGTCTGGTGTAGGGCAGAGCTGCCCCCACTGGCCCGGTGCTGGCTGAGGAGGAGTGTCCGGCAGACTTGGGACCACGGGGAGGGGGCAGCCCCACGGCCCATAGTGCCCAGGAGGTGAGGTGTGGCCCAAGGTGTCCAGCCCCTATGGCGCAACAGCCCATGGAGCGTGACTTTACTGGTCCTGGCCAGGGTCTCGCGTCTGCACGCTCCCCTACAGAGCCGAGCCGCGCAAGAGGAAGCCAGGACACCCTGCTCCTTCCCACCTCTCCCTGTGGAGCTGCCCTGGGGCAGCGTCCCTGCCCTTCAACTGGCCCCTGGGCTCCTGGCCAGGTCCTCTGAGTCCTCCACAATGCAGTGCCATCAGGCACCTGGGACCCCTGTGGTGTGTGATTCCCTGGCAGTCGGGCTGACCTGTCCCCGCTGTGGCCCCGCCCTGCTCAGAGGCCTGACCAAGCAGAGGCAGTGAGATGAGCGGCCCTTCCTCGGGGGCAGGGTGGCGGTAGCTGTAGCACCTTCAGCTCCTGTGCTTACTGGGGAGCTCTGCCGTGATCCCTGTCCCCTGGCTGGGCTGCGTGCTTTGTGTGGGGGCTGGGTTAGGCAGGTGGCTCTGGGCAGCGAGGTGCAGGCTCCAGGCCTGACGTGGCTGAGGCTGCCTCAGCCAGATGGGTGGGCGCCACCCGCAGAGAGCCCCGAGGCAGGTCATGCTGCCTTGTTGTGGCTCACTCAGCCCGTCCTCTGCCCCCCGCCTCCATTTCCCCGTTTCCAAACCCAGAGCCACATTGCAAAGCAGGTCACGTTCGCCTCTGAATCGTGGTGGTGTAAGTAGCAATTTGGCCCGAACGCTTGGCGGAGCCGTCTAGGTGGTGGTTGGCTCTGGGGGCAGGCAGGCTGTTTCCCACCCAGCTGCGCTCCTTCCCAGCAGGCAGCAGGGCCCGTCCTCGGGTGCCGGGCTGGGTGAGGCCAGCGGGGCAGCCGGGCCGGCACCTGCGTCCACACAAGCTCCGCACCCACTCGCCCCCATGGCGGCCTGGGCTGAGGCAGAGGGTGATCAGAGCAATTGCCCTAAGTGCCACCACTGGCCCTGAGGGCCCTGGCTTCATGTGCAGCCCTGGTGACAGGCCGTCTCCCAGGTCTCAGCTGCCCCTGCTGTTTTGCAGGTTGCTACGGCACCCGCCCCGAGCTGGTCAAGGACGGCTGGACGTGCTCGCGGTGCACCGCGCGCGCCTGGACTGCGGTAACTGCGCCCGGCCTCTCCGGGCGGCTCTTGGGGCCCGTGGCCTTGGTTTCCTCACCTCTATACTGAGCATGAACCCGACAGCCTCCTGCCTGTCCCTTGGGTGGCCTCTGGGGTGGAGCGGGAGGAGAGGGTGGGAGGTGGCCTCACGCCGCCTCGCCGTCTGCCCGCAGGAGTGCTGCCTGTGTAACCTGCGGGGGGGAGCGCTGCAGACCACCACCGACGGCAGGTGGGTGCCCAGCGCCGTGCGCATGGGGGCTGGGGAGAGAGCAAACGGTGCCCCTTTAAGGTCCCTTACCCCAGTCAAGCTGGCAGCTGCCTCCAGCATGGGGACTGTGTCCTGCCCCGGCCCTGCCTTCGCCTCCCACTGACCCGTTGGACCCTGCCCAGCCTGGCCTGGCCAGCCTCTGTGACCATCCCCAGACTACCAGAAGCACACCTGTGACCCCTGACCCCGCCCTCCCAGGTGGATCCACGTGATCTGTGCCATCGCCGTCCCCGAGGTGCGGTTCCTGAATGTGACCGAGCGCCAGCCTGTGGACATCAGCAGCATTCCTGAGCAGCGGTGGAAGCTGGTACGTCCCTAGAGGCCCGGCCTCTGTCGCGGCTGCCCACCAGCCAGCAGGGTGACTTGGGTCCCAACAGACACACTGCCAAGTGCACGAGCCAGAAGGCACCCGGGGCCTATGACAGGTCCCCCGACAGCCCCGGTCCCGCCAGTGCGGACGCCCTGTGCAGCCCCTCGGGGCACAGCTGGCCTTCTCGGCCCTGCTTCTCTGTGCTCTGCCCGTGACGCCTGGCAGGCCTAGAGAGCTTCACGCCCGCTGACCTCCCGCCCGCCCCATCAGGCACCCTGCTTTGGGGTTGCCCACGTTAGGTCTCTCACCGAAGTGGAGCCCGGTGGCCTGTGTCGGGGACCCGCTCCTCTACTCAGGTGGCCGTGTGCATTGAGGTGGTCTGAGCCGGGCAGGGTCTCGCCCTCTTGTGGCCGAGGGCCACCCCGTGTGTGCAGTGACCGTGTTCTGGCTATTCTGCTGTGGGGGGTGCTCAGGCAGCTCCCCAGGTGGCAGTCAGCTGTGGGATTCTGAGGGAACCTTCCAAGTGTTGCCCACGGTGACCATGGGACATCCACTGTGTGGACCCCAACCCCAGATGCACATGCCCCTCACCTGCTAGAGGCTGCTCTGGGGAAGCCAGGCCTCTGGTCTGGTTTGCGCCCCCGTGAGGACAGCGGCGAGCATCCTGCCCAGCCCCTGCTGTGTGGGTGTCCGCTTTGGAGAAATGGCTGTTGGGTCCTCCGCCATTTTCAGTGGGGCCACTTGGATTTCTGCTGTTGAGCTGGCATTCCGTTCACGGCCTTTCAGGAGTGCGGCTGTGCTCGGGTGTGGCGGTGCCCTCCTGCTCTTGCTGACAGCAGCTACCCCTGGGGGGACCGAGAAGAAGCAGGGTGGTGGGCAGGGGTCAGGACCTAGGCAGACTCCTGGGCCTCTCTGTGCCTGCGCCCTCCCTGTGGCAGGGGCGGCGCACAGCTGGGCCTCCCCCGCTGCCCCTGCTGCCCCTCTGCAGCCCCGTCCAGCCTCGGGGACCTGTGTGGGCTCACACAGCAACAGCGTCCGAGGCAGCGCTGCCTCTGTCTTGCAGATGAGGAATCTGGTGCTGGAGGGGTGACTGCCCACGGCCAGTCTCAGCTCTAAGTGGCATCTCCATGGCGCCACCACGTGCTCCCCGTGCCCAGGCACTCGGGGCCCAGCCACAGCACCTGAGAACGAGTCTCGGCTCGCCCCGGACTCGGGCTGCAGCAAGCCTCAGACCTCAGGGCCGGAAGGCAGGCGCAGCTCCCCGCAGCCTGTGCACTGCCGTCCAGGGGCTATCCCTCTGTCAGGGACAGCGTCCCGGCTGTTTGTTCTGCCTAGGACTGTTCTAGACTTTGCCGCCCCAGGCTGCTGAGTGGTGTGGTGGGCAGTGGGCCTGCTGGAGAGTCCTGGGGGGATAGGACTGACCCTTACTGCAGATCCTGGGCTCCCTGAGCAGCTGGCACTGGGAGTGCACAGGCCCAGGGGCCGGGACCACATGCTCAGAGCCCCACAGGTGCAGGGCCACCTGGCAGGCTGAGCAGGCGGTTGCAGGGGCAGGTGTGGAAGTCTGGCTGCCAGCCTGCTGGGCGTGGGTGGGTGATGGGAGGCGGTGGCTGCAGGTGGCCCTGCCGCAGCAGCACTGACTCGGGCACCAACGCGGGTGAAAGCGTCATCATTCAGGTGGCGCGGCAGCGCTGTGCGTGGCACAGTGATAAATCCTCCCTCCCAGACGCTTTATGGATCATCTGACATTTCCAGCAGGCAGCCTCTTCATCGCGAGCACTTGTAACGATGAATTAAAAACCCTCGTACACGAGGCTCGCTGTACTGCTTAATGGGGCTTTGCAAGGAAGTCGCAGTTAACTCCTGCTGGCCCAGCGCCCACCTGTAGGCCTCCGGCCAGCCATACCACACAGCTGGCACCCTTGGTCCTGCTCCCTGGACTCCCTGCTGCCGGCTCTGGCGCCTGGAGCCTGGGTCTCTGAAGCGTGTGGCCATGAGTTCCTCTGCCTCGCCAGGCTGGGATGGACTCGCAGCTGCAGAAGCAGCACAAGCTTCCTGGAGGCACCCGGAGTCTCCAGGCGGGGGTGGCTCTGAGACTGCTGGTGTGGGGCAAGCAGGTCACGGCAGCTTCACCTGCTGTCCAAGGCCAGCTTTGCCTAGTGGGGTCATGGCCAGGCTTCTGGTGGCAGGGAAGGGCTCTCTCCACACTCGCCGACGCAGGGCGTCACAGCCAGCATGCTCCGGGATCTGGGGGCCAGTGTGGGCAGTCCACGGCTCTCTGCAGACACTAGAAGTTCTCCCCGGATCCTCAGCCCTAGGGCCTCCGAGAAGGGGTACCAAGCTGCAAACCAGAACCAAACCGCATGCCCAGGCCCCTGCGGGCACTGGCCAGGGCCGCTCTGCAGGAGGCTCACACCGAGGCTCCGGAGGAGGCCTGATGCTCGAGGAAGCCCAGAACCTCCCTGCCTACAGGACCTCCTGTGGCCACATGGCACATGGCAGATGGGGCTTCAACTTAGCAGGTGGCACTTGGAGCGACCTCAGCCCCACCCAGGCTGTGGCCCCAGCGCAGCCCTGACGGGTAGGGGATAGGGCTGGAGCTGCAGGCGGTGTGCAGTGGGGACCAGGAGCAGCGAGCTGCCACCCCTGGACCCATGGTGACAGCATGCTGTGCCCCAGGCTCGCAGGTGGTTGGCCTTCTCAGAGCCTCGGCTGTCGGCCAGCTCTCTGGGCCCTCTGGGTACACCTTGCAGGTAGCTCAGAGCCAGCTAGCTCTGGGGCGGGGACCTCCTCGGGGCTGAGCCCCGCTTCTGTCTTGGCTCCTCCTGAGGAAGGTCCCTCAGCAGAGTTAAGGCCAGGCCCCGGGCGCTATCTATCAGTGCTGTCCCCACTGGCCGGGCATCAGGTATTGGCAGTTTCATAATGAGATCTCATCACCATCGATCCGCAGTCCTTGGGTCCTGCTGCGGGCCCTTTGCCACGGGGCTCATCGGCCTTGGACATGGTTTACAGAGCGTTAAGGGCCTGCTTATTAAACGCTCAGGGCAATGGTGTGGGGCCGGCTCATCCTGAGTGAGGCAGCCACCCAAGGCTCTGGCCTCCAAATGCTGGAGCAGGTCAGGGCAGGGCGCCTCCCAGGGCCCATGCAGGGTGCCCCTCATTACCAAGGAGGCTGCTTGGCACACTTGTTACAGATTGAGGCTCGATTCTTTGTTCTAACCTTGGGAGTGGAGAGCTGGACCCCTGCCCCAGTTCACTTATTTAAAGTGCACGATTCTCTGGTTTTTAGTAAATTTAGTGTCTTTAGATTGGACAACCATCACTACTAGATCTAGAACATTCCATCACCCCTGAGGGAGGCCCTGTCACCCCCATCTCCTCCCATAGCCCATGGCAACCTCAGCCCGCCTCCTGTCTCTGGACTTGCCTGTCCTGGACTCTGCGACGGTGGCCTCCCCTCGTGGCCTATGTGTGGCTCCCTCCCTCCCTGCCTGCTGTCCAGGGTCGGAGGCCCCCGTGGCACAACCCTCCTGCCTGAGGAGCTCCAATGTGGGCTCCCGGTGGATGGGTGGCCACACTCCCGTGCTTCCTGCAGCTCAAAGGGCTGCGGGCAGAGGCAAGTGGTGCCCCTGCAGGGATCCCACTGGGCAGCTGGTAAAGATCCCTACCCCGACAGGGCAGGGCCTTCCCAGGAGGCTATTGCCCAAACTTGGGCGAGGGTGGCCGTGCTGGGGGAGGGCTTCATCTTCCAACCCTGGGCCTCAGGGTCATTCCTAGGTGATGTCCTGGGGCCTGGCACAGGGGCTCCCCACCCCAGGAAGCGGGAGATCCCAGCTAGAGCCTCATTTCACTACCTGTGACCCCCAGAAATGTGTGTACTGCCGGAAGAGGATGAAGAAGGTGTCGGGGGCCTGCATCCAGTGCTCCTTCGAGCACTGCTCCACCTCCTTCCACGTGACCTGCGCCCACGCCGCCGGGGTCCTCATGGAGCCCGACGACTGGCCCTACGTGGTGTCCATCACCTGCCTCAAGCACAAGTCCGGGGGACACGCTGTGAGTGCCCTGCCCCGTCCCTGCCCCGCCCGTCACCCCCTCCCCAGCTGACAGCCCCTCCCCGCTGCCCTCCCAGGTCCAGTTCCTGAGGGCCGTGTCCTTAGGCCAGGTGGTCATCACCAAGAACCGCAACGGGCTCTACTACCGCTGCCGCGTCATCGGCAGCACCACGCAAACCTTCTACGAAGTGAACTTCGATGATGGCTCCTACAGCGACAACCTGTACCCGGAGAGCATCACTGTGAGCGAGGAGGGCTCGAGGCAGGACCCTGGGTGGGGCGGGGTGGGGCAGGGCTGGGGGCGTGGCCTGTTGCCCCAGCTTCCTCCCTCCCAGAAGTCCCTCTCCCGTCACCCAGGGATGTGCCCTCCCAGCGCTTAGCCTTGGCAAGGAAAGCTGGATTTCCACAGAAATCGCCCCACATGAGCCCATGAGGAGGGCCACACTCCAGCTGCCCCCTTTCCGGCCAAGGGGCAGAGGGACCAGGAGCCCAGACACACACAGTGCCTCACTAGGGCTGCGCTCTGTCTGCAGAGCAGAGACTGCTTACGGCTGGGGCCTCCGCCTGAGGGCGAGCTGGTGGAGCTCCGGTGGACCGACGGCAACATCTACAAGGCCAAGTTCATCTCCTCTGTCACCAGTCACATCTATCAGGTAAGCAGAGGACTCCTGGAGCCCTGCAAGGCCTTCTCGGCCCTTTTCCCAGGCAGAGCAACAGGAGGGGTTTGCAGCAGGCGCGGGCGGGGCCCCCACAGGCGCCTGGCGGAAGTGCAGGCTGTTGGTTCCTTAAGCTAGAGGCTCTGCTGTTGGGCAATCGGAACCAGGCTGCCTGCTGCGCGAGGCCCCCAGGCTGAGCTGCGCACCCCCCAAGCATTTGGAGCTGCAGCTCAGCTCCGTGCGCTGCAGCGCCCTGCTCTGTGCCGTGGCTGGGAGTCTCGTCTCATGACTGAAGAGGAATTATTTCAGAGTGTGATTCTAGAAAGCCCCACGCTCCTCAGCACAGCGGATGGTGCCTGGGCTCGGGTGTCCGCCTTTCCCTGCCACCCACCCTGGCTTCTGCCAAGGTGCCGTGTCACCACTCCTGTGCACCCTTCTCCCACGTCCTGACCCCAGCTTGCTCCCGGACAGGCTCTCTGCTGGCTTTTGAGTTTGGACCTTTAAGAGGATGGTTACAACGAGAGTGGCAGCCTGTTGTCCCAGATACTCGGGGCTGCAGCAGGAGGATGGCAAGTTTGAGACCAGCCTGGACAACGTAGCGAGGCCCTAAGCAATGCAGCAAGGCCCTGTCACAAAATAAATAGAAAAGCTGGGGGTGTAGCTTGCGATAGAGCCCCCGGCTCCGCCCCGGCACATAAAATACAGAAAGGAAGAAAGTGTCAGCCCCGCAGATGGCCCTGAGACCAGCTGGGACACAACTAGGATCCCAGCGCGCCCAGGGCCTGGGCCCCGGACCCCCAGCCCTGCCCCTATTCAAGTCAGGCCCCCAGGCGCCACACACAGTCTCGCTGGGTTTCCCTTTCTAGGCCTCTTGCAGGGAACATGGCCACACCCCATGCCTGGGACTCAAAAGCAGGTGCTTTCCAAAAGGCTGTAGGGGGCGAAGCGGCCCATCCAAGGCCTGTGGGTGCTGGACAGAGGGAAGTCTAGCTGTGGGGCTGGGCCTTCCGTCCTGCCTGACGGTGTCAGGACCAGCCCCGGGCCTCATCACCAGGGGCAGACAGTGTCCTGCAGGGGCCTGGGCACACCACTCCTACTCGCCCCGTGCTAGGTGGAGGCTGCACGAAGGGCCTGTCCAGTGAGTGGCTGTCAGCTGTCCAGGGTGCGCAGGCCTCGGGTCCCTTCCCTTGCCACACCTCCACTGTGCTGAGCACTCGAGCTCCAGCTCCTGGTGACATGGGCTGAGGTTGGCATTCGGGCATGAGCTGCTAGTCCAGCACAGGGAGGGCCCGGTCCAGACCAGCCCTCTGCACTTCCCCTTCTGGGTGGCTCTTCAGGGAGGCACCTGACTCGAACAGCACCACCTCCTCATTTGAGAAAGGGGACCAGGCCTGCCGGCTCCCCTGAGGAAGAGCAGGGCTGGTGTGGCTCCGGGTACATGTGCCTGACCTGCAAGACGCCTGGGCGCCACCCCAACACTGCAGAGAACCTAAGGGTGAGGAGGAGCCGGCTCTGCTGGCCTCCAGGAATGGCGGGCGGCATCTGCACGGGAGCACGACTCCAGCCCCAGCAGGTGCCTGAGGGCAGGAGGGGGAGGGGAGCACAGCGCCACTTGGCCCCCTTTTCTGCCATCCCCACTGCCCTCACATGCTGCTGCCCAGACTCCAGCCGCTGGAGAGCAAGGTGGGCTCAGGGTCCTGCGACTCCAGAGAGGAGCCCGCCAGCGCCTGCATGTGCCCACGCTGTGAGCGAGGTGCTCACAGATTGTCCTCCAGGAGCCCCTGCTTGGGGCAGGCATGCGTCCTCCAGGGTCCTGTCTCCCCACGCAGGGCTCAGCCCTCGTCCCAGGGCTGCCTCTGTGCTGTGCCTGGATCACAGGCGCCACTCACTGGAGTGCAGGGCTGGGGGTCGTGTGGCCACCCTCTGCTGGGGGCTCTGGCAGGCATCTCCGCCCTGATCTCCCCTGTGGGAAGGGCAGCAGGGAGGGTCTGGGCCTCTGGCTCCCTCTTCAGACCCAAGCTGGGAGCCAGCACGGGCGGCTCGGGCTCCACACAGACCCAAGGGCCTCGCTGCCTCCAGGACGCAGGCGAGACCTGCTCCCTCAGCACCCTTGACCGGCTCACAGGCAGCCCTGCCCCTGGCAGTGTCTGTGCCCTGTGGCTCCTGCAGTGACGGGCACTGAGGGTGGGGTGCTCTGCTCCCAGAGTGACATGGCTGCTGGGGTCAGCGTGACAGGTGCCCTCCTGGGCGTGACGTGTGCACCCACGGTTTTCCTGAGTGGGCTCCCTTCCACTCAAGCCCCAGCGTCCCCGTCTGCGGTCACCACTGGGCACCTTCCCCTGAAACAAGGAGCCCTGGGCCTGGGGTAGCCCGCCGTCCCCTGAGCCAAGGAGAGAGGCCCCGAGCTCTGCAGAGCCTGACAGCCGCCTTCTGCCTTCCATCCAGGTCCTGAGCGGCCCTGCCCACTTCCTGGTCCCTAAAACCCCATTCTGTGCCCACGCAGCTGTCACTGACCCTGCCCCCAGCTGAGTCTCCAGGGAGCCGGGCTGTGCCATCTGTCAGCCTCTGTGGAGCCAGGGGCGAGGGCTGCGCGGGCTCGGTACCCTCTGTGGAGCCTGCGCCAGCACCGGCTGCCCTTGAGCTGCCGCTGCCCTCCTCCAGCAGCTGGACCGGGAGGACAGCCCTGGGCCACTTCCCTGTGGCTCCCAGCAGGTGCTGGTGGGCGATGCTCGCACCTGGGCTGGCCGCCTGTGGCCTCTGGCGCCCGTGCACCCCAGGGCCTGAGCACCCACTGGCCTCAGAGCGGCCGGCTGCTCGGGTCAGCGTCCTGAGCCTCATGTGCCCTCGCAGGTGGAGTTTGAGGACGGCTCCCAGCTGACCGTGAAGCGGGCGGAGCTCTTCACCCTGGAGGAGGAGCTCCCCAAGAGGGTGCGCGCCCGGCTGGTGAGTGCCGCCCCCAGAGCCCGTTTGGCGTGTTCAGGTGCAGATCACACCCGGGGTAGAGGCGACCCCCAGCCTGCCTGGCTTGTCCCCAACAGGAGGGCAGCTGGGTCTGGGCTCCTGAGCATAAGCCTGTTGGGAAGGGAACGTCGCCGGCCACCCAGGTCGCGAGGGCTGGCAGGAGGGTCAGCCTTGGGCCTCTGCATAGCCCTGTGCCTTGGTAGGCTGCAGCAGGGACAGCGGCGGGCACTCGCGGGCTCTTGAGGTTTTCTCCCTGCTGCAGAAGGCCTGCTCGTAGGAGCAAGCCAGGGGCCGGGAGGAGCCGGACAGAGCTGCCCGACGGGTGGGCGGCAGGTCCTCAGGGCCGCCTGCCCTCAGGGCCGGTGGCTGGCCGTGGGGTATAGGGCTGGACACTCTGGGTCAAGGGTTCCACAGGTGGTCACTTGCCCGTGTCCCACTGAGTTGGCTGACGGTCACTTGGTGAGGAAGGGTGGCTTCAGGCCTGGCCCTGCCCGTGCTAACTGCGTGCTTTCTGGCCTCCTGCAGTCACTCAGCACCGGGGCCCCGCAGGGACCTGCCTTCTCGGGCGAAGAGGTGAAAGCCGCCAAACGCCCGCGGGTGGGCACCCCGCTCGCTGCAACCGAGGACCCCGGGCGCAGCCCAGACTACCTGGCCTTCGTGGAGAGCCTCCTGCAGGCGCGGGGCCGGCCTGGGGCCCCCTTCTAGGATGGCGGCCACCGGGCCACCCCTCAGCCCAGCAAGGCGGACATGGGGGCCTGGGCGTCTGCTTGCTGTGAATTCCTGTCCTCGCCTCCCTGGCCGAGAGGCCACCTCTGCGCCATGGGTGCCCCTTCAGGGCGACAGGAGCGAACAGGACATGACGGGCCTGGACTCAGGGAGCAGGGCCAGCGGGCTGGGGAGGCCGCGGCTGGCGCCGCCCACGGGACTCCTGGGGTTTCAGCCACGAGCCCCATTCTCAAAGGTGCTACCGCACTGCTGCTGAGCAGCTGGAGATGTGACTCTGTACATAGCCGCCTTCGCGAGGCTCTTTCTACCCACGTTGTTATAAAAAGCAAGAAAAAGAAAACAGCAGGCAGAACCCCAAAGTTGTTTTCCAGATTTGTGGCTTTAAAACCAACAAAACGAAACACAGCGAGACAAACACCTTTTTTGCAGAACCAGTTGCGTGGAGAGCCGGAAGCGCCCCAGCTTCCTCGTGTTTGTGTTGTGTTGAGATCTCACCTGTCCACTGAGCAGGCCGGGGGCGTGCGTGGGGCCCAGCGTCCGAGCAGCTGGGCTCTGGTGGAAGGGCAGGACAGGGTGACGGTGACAGCTGGGACCCACGGGCTGGCTCACCTGGCCGTGACTCCGCCTGACTGGTTGTCCAGGCCCTCCTGCCTCTGCCCCTGGAGGGGGCAGCCAGGCCCGTGGGCCACGGCCGAGCCCCTGCCTTCTGTGCAGACCTTGCAAGCTCCACAGCAAGGGGCAGGCGTTGGGGTGCTCCTAGGCTGGCCGTGGCCGTGGCCATGCCCGCGCTGGCTGCTCCTCGGCAAGCGTGGCCGCATGGGGTCTGGGAGCAAGGACCCCAGTGGATGAGGGGATGTGGGGCAAGCCAGGCGCTGCAGGTGGCCCAGTCCAACTGTCCGGGCCTGCCCTGTGGCAGAGGACTCCTGGTAGCCCCATCCCTCTGTCTCATGTCCTCTGCGGCTCGTGGACCTGTGTGTCTGAGGAGGAGCAGCTGGGCGCCCTGGGCAGCTGCGGGTTGGACTGAGAATAGCCCCCGGGGACCTGCTCCGTGCGAGGCCCTGCCTGCCTGCTCCGCGCCCCCGGAGCCTCCTCCATCTTAGTGGTCCCCTGTCCCGGGAGGCTTGTATGAAGAAGAGTTGTACCAACTTTCTGTGAGGCCAGGCCAGAGGGAGCCGCTGGAGGGCAATGGGCAGGGCGAGCCTGGGCTGGCCGCGGGGTGCCTCTGCATGCAGCTGCCCGCCCGCCCGCGTGGCCGGCACTGTGTCCACGTGTCGTTTGAAATGCTATTTATATTGTAAAGAGTGAGGTGGGGCCGGGGGCCCTGTGGACGCTGGGGCGCAGGCCTCTGAGCGGCAGGCGGCCGCACGGCTCCGTGCGCACCAGGACGGAGGAGCCCTTCCCGAGATTAAGGATGCGCTGTATTTTTGCCTAATTCCCCTGCCTCGGGTCATGATGAATTAAAGGCTCACGAGCTCTCGAATGCCCGCCTGGGTCGCGTCTTCCTTTCTGGCTGGGCGGGTCCGCCCGTGCAGGGTGGGGAGCACTACCCTCTAGGCCGGGCATGTGCCCCTAACAGACCCTTCCTGTGCCCCCAGGGCGGCTGCAGCGGGTCCCCTCCAGGCCGCCGGACTCCCCAGGGGACCTGGCAGGACCCTTGGCAGCCCAGTGGCTGCTTCCTGCCGCCTCACCCCACTCCCACGGGGTCCCCATCTGCTGACCGCCGAGCCCTGGTCCCGCCTGGGGTGGGTGTCTGGGGGACAGGGCTCTCAGCCCTGGTGAGACATGGACCACGCCACTCACTGGGTCAGTGCCCACCTGCACTGTCCTGCAGTTGGCGCACAGGGAGGCTCGAGCTGAGCTGGGCTCCTGTCCTCCTGGGTCCCCTCCTGCTGCTCGTCTGCATATGGTGCCCACACCCCAATAGCAGACGCCTAGCCTGCCACAAGGAGGATGTCCAGAAACAAGGAAGTGGGAAGGGCAGGCTCCACCACGACACTGTCCTTGGGGAAGGTGGCCCCTTGGGGACCACACCCTTCTGGTCTCTCCCAGGCCCCAGGTTTGGCCAGGTGCTCTCTATCTGTCCGCTGGAGGCCCTGCCCCCACCCTCAGGCCTGAGAAGGTCAGGGTTCAGCCCTGGCAGCTGTCCCTGCACCCCTGGCCTCCCCTGTTGGCTGCCATTGGCCCAGTCAGGGCAGGACAGCAGCCATGGCCTCCTACTGTGACTGCACCCCTCCCCCGTATGGCTCCGTCCAGGCTCTCGGCGGTACTGAGTCTCGATGTCCCTCCTCCCGCACGCTGGCCGTCCCTCCTGAAGCTCTCCTTCACACGACTCTCAGGCTGCTCTGGGGACCTGGAGTCACAGTCCCTGAACCAGGAGGGAGAGAAGTGTCCCAAAGGCTCCTGCTCTTGCCTGGGGACATGCCTCAGGGCCCAGCGGTGGCCTTTGCTCTGTTAATGGAGAAAATGAGAATCCTTGGCTGCCACAGGCAGCCCCGGGGGTGACACCTCAGCCGGGGGTGACACCTCAGCTGTGGGGCCAGAGCAGGAACGTGGGCAGTGGTCCCCTCCAGGCGGCTTCCGCAGGTGGGGGAAGGACCGCTGCAGCCCAGCAGCTGGTCCACTCTGGGATGCAAACCTGGATGGACCTGAGCTCTGGCCCTGCCCCTCCTGAGGGCGCTGGCCCCACCTCAAAACAAAGTCCCGGGCTGGGATTGTAGCTCAGCGGTAGAGCGTTTGCCTCACATGCGTGAGGCCCTGGGTTCGATCCTCAGCACCACATACAAAGCAATTAAATAAAGGTATTGTGTCCATCAACAACTAAAAATATATATATATACTTTAAAAAAAAAAAAAAAAAAACAAAGTCCCACAAATGGGGGGCGAACGAGGAGATTCCTCCCCCGCTCTAGAGGCCGCAGGCTGAGGTCGAGGTGTCCCTGGGGCAGACACTGGCCACTGGGTTGGGTCCACCCAGCTACCCAGGGTGGCGCTCGCCTCTGCATCTCTATCCACAGAGACCTCTGTCCAGTGACATGTCCGTGGCCGTCTTATTCTGCAGATGCGTATGGGGCTTTTGGGGGCCACCAGTGAAGTCACTGGTGGACTCGATGGCCTGTGCCTTGGTTGGTCTCACTGCCGTCTCTTCCACTGGGCCATGAGCCCCAGGAGGTCAAGAGTGGCCCCATGCGCAGCCGGCCCTGCGTGCTACTCTGCTGAGGTGGGAGGGGAGGCCACTCTGGAGGAGGCAGGCGTGAGCTCGGAGCCCAGGTCACCTGCAGGTGGCTCCGTGGCTGCAGAGGGTGATATGGCCCAGGGGTGCAGGCCAGGGAGCAACTGTGCAGCTACCAGAGTGTCCAGCAGAGTTGGCCATTCCGTCCAGCTGCCGAGGCAGGATTCCAAGTGCTCGTGCTTCATGGGCAAAGCGACATTGTCCACCACGGCTCAAAGCTGGGCACCGCCCGGCGCCTGTCGCCAGGTGGATGGACAGAGGGCGATTCAGCGGTGAGTTGGAGGCCGGCGCTTGCTGCAGCAGGACGGGGCACAGCAGCGCGTCAGCCGCAGCTCGTGCAGGAGCCCGGGGGGGGGGTTGTGGCTGGGCACGGAGGAGGGAGGGCAGCTCCCGGTGCCAGCTGTGCTGTGGTCACTCCCAAAGGTGACTGTCCCATGACCCTCGCCTCCATCCAAACAAGGAAAGAAGGAAGGAGAAAGAAGGGAGAGACACAGGGAGAGGATGCACAGGACTCATGGCCGAGGGTTTAAAAGAACTGGGGACAGGAACTGGGCAGGAGGGTGATGGGGTGGTCTCTGGGGTCACTCAATGGGTGGTCTCTGGATGGGGTGGTCTCTGGGATCACTCGATGGGTGGTCTCTGGGGTCACTCGGTGCATCTGACTTTTTTGGTACCAGAGATTGAACCCAGGTGCTTAGCCACTGAGCCACATCCCCGGCCTCTTTATGTTTTATTTGGAGACAGGGCCTCACTGAGTTTCTCGGGGCCTCGCTAAATTGCCCAGGCTGGTCTTGAACTTGAGATCTTCCTGCCTCAGCCTCCCAAGCCACTGGGATTACCTCGCCCAGCCTTATAATCCCATTTCACAGACCTTCAAAGACAACTCATTAAAATCAACCAATGCTGCATGTCCACTGTGGGAAGCAAACAGGAAACCCTGAACCCAACCAAGCTACAAAGGACACAGGCCAGACCCAGGCGGCCGATCCAAGTGACCACTTAAACACCTGGGCACTCCTGCAGCTTGGAGTCCGGCTCTCATGGCTGCCAGGCTGTGCCCGCTCTAGGTGGCTCAGTGATCCGGCAAGGCGAGGGCAGCGGAGCCGAGCGGATCTCTGCCGGAGGGGGAAGAGGTCCCAGGAGGCCAAGGCGAGGCGGGGGCAGAGGACGCCGTGGGCTGGAATTGTGCTGGCCAGCTTTGCTGGCCGAGGTTCAGAAGGAGACAGGTTTGTCTGGCACCCTTCCAGGTCTCAGTCTGGGGCTGTGGTGAGGCACGTGGAGGCAGCAGGCCTGTCACCGTGGCACAGAGAGGGAGGGCAGGTTCCCGCATCCCCCAGACCCACCTCCCAGTGGGCCAGGCTGGGCCATGCCATGGCGTGTGGGCCCTGTGGGCCCCCTGGGATGCCGGGCTGTCACAGACAGGACTGTCCCCAAGGCCAGGTGTGGAGGGTGTGTCCTCAGGCGGGTGCGTGGGAAGGAGGATGCCTGCGGTCACTAGGAACTGTCCCTGGAGAGGCCTGAGGGACTGACCCGACCTCTGCCTCCCTGCTTCCAGCCGCCCTCATGCTCTGGCCAGGCAGCCGTGGACGAGACCCCCAGGACAGCCAGCCACATTGTGCCTCAAGTGCCCGTCACAGCGGTGGAACAAGGCCTGGGCGGGCAGTGCCTGGGTCCATCTGTGCTTCTGGAGAGTTCCACAGCCTGGGTGGCTCCCCAGGAGCAGGTCAGCACTGGCAGGGGGCTTTTCCTACTCCCCGAGCCCCCCCCACGGTCGCCGGCTGAGTCCCCGGCACAAGGGCTCTGGGCATGTCAGGCCACAGCGAGGAGAGAGGAGCGCTGACCCCCGCCTTGGCTGCCCTGGAGACACGTGGGGGCTTGGGCGGCACTGGGGAGGCCGGCAGTGCTGCCTTGGGCCGTGCCCTCTCGGCAGAGGCAGAGGGGCAGAATGGCCAGGCCCTTGCGCCGGTTACCAGGTTCTAAGTGCCGAGCAAAATCCGGAAGAACCCAGGGGAGTGGGAACACACAGGACGCTCAGGGTGTTACAGGGGTGGCCGCTGAGCCGGGACCTGGCGGAGGACAGGGAGCGAGTCAGTGGAGATCTGGGGAGGGCGCTCCAGGAGGGCAAAACCAGGCAAAGGCCCTGGGGCAGGACCAGCCCTGAGGGTGGGAGGCAGGAAGGGGCGGGGCAGGTGATGCAGAGCCCTGGGGGCCTCGCAGGGGACCTGGGCTCTGGCCCCCAGGGAGGTGGGAGTGTGGAGGGGCTGTGGGCACAGGGAGGGACCTGACGGTGTGCCCTGGTGGCTGCAGGGAGGACAGGCAGGGGGCCTAGGACCAGGGCCAGGGACGGGGCTGGTGCAGCTGACGCAGGGAAGGGGGACGGGAAGTCCAGACAGGAAGACAGGAGCCACGAGCCTTCGTCCCTGGTCGCTTTCTCCAAGACTAAGGAGACGCGTACCAAGAAGTGGCCCTCTTTGGACTCATCAGCGTGGCGGTTCCTGCTGACCCAAGGGGCAGTCAGGCCAGAGTGGGCCGTGAGCGGCGGGCCCTGCATTGCCACACGGCCGCCTTGTTCCTGGGGACGCCAGGTGGCTCCCCCCAGTCCAGGCGCTTCTGCAGAACGTGTTCCCAAGCCACGCGGGAGGCACGGAGAGGCCCTCAGGTCCACTGTCAATGACCTTGTGTCCCTGCAGGGGCCTCCGCCACGCGATCTGTGCCCAGTCCTGCGGGCTTGGTCCATCCGAGAGGTGACAGGTGGCCCGTGGCTGTGGGGGGCAGTCACACCTGTCAGGGCCGCGAGGCTGGGGCGGGCCTGGCTCCCCTCTGCCTCATCTGGTAAAGATGGACAGCGAGCCGGGTGTCCCCTGCTACCGAGAGGGAAACGCACTGTGCGGAGTCGGCTGGGCCTTTCGCTCCGCCGCCTCCGCAGGGGGCGGCCAGTCCACTGCAAGGACCCCGAGGGCGGCAGACAAGGACCCTTCCCGTCACAGGGACAGAGTCACGGTCCACCACAGGCCAGGGCCCAGTGGGCCCCGTGGGGACAAGCATCGGCTCCAGGACGACTTGCCCCTGGCGTGGCCGCGCATGTGGGTGGCAGGCTCGCTGCCACCAAGACGGGTCATCTGGAAACTTGTGCTGCAAGGACACGGGCAGCACCTGTCACAGGAGCAGAGTGTCCGCCATTGGGGAGGGCAGGGCCCGGGCTGTGCCTGGCCACAGGTGGTGGCCATGGCCCCTGGCTGGAGTCCGCCCCACGGAGTCCGCTGGCCACTGCTGCTGGTGGAGCCGCGCGGCGCCCCTCCCGGCGGCCCTGCAGGCTGCTGCCCCGAGGTGCTGACCCGCGCCGGCCTTCCCTGGCCACCCCGCGCTCCCACAGCAGAGCTGGGCAGCATCTGACCCTCTTCCTCACACGAGCCTTCGTGGCCAAGGACAAAGGCGCTGCTGACGGAACCCAGTCCCCCGCCCGGCCTCTTCTATTTGGAAACTAGGACATCAAAGTACTCCCCCAGCTCCCCGGCAGCTCCACGTGGTCACGGGTCGTGGCTCTGGGCAGTGAGAGGCGGTTGGGGATTCAGGGAAGGTGTTTGTCTCCCCATGAAAGAACCATCAGCAAATATCACCACTTGTCTCCTTCCTCTTCCTCTGTTCTCCATGTGGAGTACGGGTGTGGTGGCTGGAGTCACAGCAGCCCTCGCACAATCATGAGAGAGGCCAAGAGAATGGCGAGGATGTTGTTCCGGGCGCTCACTCATGGGGCTGGTCGTGGATGCCCATCTCCCTGGTGCAGGCAACCCCACCACAGCCGACTCCAGGCCTCAGCATGACGTCGCTGGATGTAGAATTGGGTCTTGGGTTGACGTGGCCGTCGCTGCTGCCCGCTTGTCCTGACCCTCCTGCACGGCCACAGCCTGGGTCTAGGTGGCCGAGTCTACTTCAGAGCCTCAGCTGGGTTCCCCTGGAGGGGCCTCTGGGGCCACGGAGCTGCGTTCTGGACACGCAGAGGTGGCGTCACCTGAGCCTGCCTGTGGGGCTCCCAGCATGGAACCGCGTGGCGCCAGCCCAACATGCACAGCCCTGGGGGCCCAGCCAGCTCCTGCCCCAGGGCCCTGCAGCTGCCCACCGCTGTGGCTGGTAGGCCTCTGTTTGAATGCAGCACACAGTACGGCCCTCGCCTCGCCTTTGCTCTGCGTGGTTGCAGGAACCTTCTGTCCGAAAAGAGTAAGGGGACATCCAGAAAGAAGAGCTCCTGGGTTTCGGACTGTGTGCCCTTCTGAGCCAGGCGGGGGAGTCGGCCAGACCCACTCTGCCCTGCCTGGGCCAAGGCCCGTCCCTTGGTCCAGCGTATCCACGCTGTATACTCCACCCTCCTGGGGTTTGTCTGGGGGCTGTCTGGGTCCTCACATAGACAGCTACCACGTCACAGCGCTTGTGTTCAAGTGACAAGTTCACAGTGGCCAGTGGTACAGTGTCCACGTTGGCCCCCACTCGTGTGGTCACAGGGGCATCGCATCAGCCCACCTCTCCACAAGGAGGTGAGACCCGCACAGCGGGGCCCGTGGCGTGAAGTTCATCATGGTGCCTGGGGTCATCCTGGCTTCCCACCGTCCTCAGTGGCTTTCTATCCTGACCACGCGCAAGACTATCATGGGCACGTCGTGTGGGAAGAGACCTGGTTTGTCACTGTGAGATCCCGGCAGGATTGGGCCGGGGACCTGTCCCCTCTGGTGAGGGGCCATTCGAGGCCCCACTGTGGCTCCGTCCCCGCCATGTCCCACCTGGGCTCATCCCAGGTCCCTCCCTGTAGTTGATTCTTTCGATTTTCGCTGGCCGCCCTGGCCTCCGTGGACGTTTGGGCTCCACCCTGGTTGAGGGAAGACCTGGGGGGCTGGGCCGGGCCACAGCCCCTCCCCGGAGGCGCCACCTGGAAAACAAGCGAAATAAGGGTCACGACCCTCTAGGGCTAAAGGGGGTTTAGCAACTGAGAGCAAAGTCTCTACAATTAAAACATGAAAAATAAACAGAAAGAGAAGAAAAGGGCGGAGCCCTCAGGGTGGCGCCCTGGGTTCCTCACAGCGGGAAGGAGCCCCAGGCTGAGCCCCAGGCTGAGCCCTTTCCACAGGCCTGGCCCTGCCCAGAGGACAAGCAGAGCCAGAGGCAGGCCCCTGCCCTGTGGGCCGCCCTGAGGCCCCCCGCCGTCTGCAGAGGCCTGCCAGGGATCCTGCGCCTTCACCTCCAGGATCACTTGAAAGCACAGTGGCTTTGAGCCACTGCCCCGGGGCCACCGCAGGCCTGCAGCCCAAGAGGAGGGGTGGCCACTGCCCGGGCCCCACCGATAGCGCTGCCACCCTTCAGGTCCCCCTGAGCAGAGCACCAGGACATGGGGACGCCGGGACACGGGGTGCGTCGGTGGCCTCGGGAGAAGCCCACATGGCTATTGCAGCCCTCGGCCTGCCGCCCGGGTCACCCCGAGGCCCAGGCTGCTGCCCCTTCCCAGGCCTCCTCAGCCAACAGGACACCAAGGAGAGGGCAGAGGGCGCAGCCTCCAGGCCCCCACCAGGCACCCTTCGCCCCACAGCGGTGCCTGCGAGCTGGGCCTGGACCACGTGGCCAGAGACGACGCGGTCTCCACCACAGCCTGCGCAGGGGACAGCGGCCCCAGAAGGTCCTACAGCAGGGCCGCGTGGGGCTCGGCGTCAGAGCCCTTACCAGTGGCCAGAGCCCTCGGCTCCCCCCGAGCACCAGGGTAAACAGAAGGGGTTTTGACGGAGCTGGACACTTCCTGTCCCAAGCGACCCCGTGCTGAGCACAGCACACACACCTCGTTCCTGGCGGGCATGTGGCCTGGTGTGGACACGGCCACCTGGCTGCCCTGTGCAGGAGCCGCCCCACACTTGACGGTGACACCTGCTGAGCAGCACAGGCTGCTCCTCCTGAGCTGGACCTGGCCGCTGGAGTTCACTCAGTTTGTTCAAAAATGATTTTTACTGTTCGATAGTCTGGCTGGGTGCAGTGACACATGCCTGTCATCCCAGCACCTGGGGAGGCTGAGGCAGGAGGATGGCAAGTTCGAGGCCAGCCTCCACAACTTAGCAACAGCTGCCATTAAATAAAAAGTAGAAAGGGCCGGGGTGCAGCTCAGCGGTGGAGGCCCTGGGTTCCATCCCAGCACTTGGGAAATGAGCCTGATTTACATGCCACTCAATAAGCAGCCCTTAACTGTGCCCTTCAGTACTGAGACAGCCCACGCCCTCGGGGGCCCTCTGGCATGCTCCCTCCTGCCCTCAGAAGCAGCTGCCCCTCTGTCCTCTCACTGTGGATCAGCATTGCCTGCCCTGGAGGTAGAGGGAGTCCTGCAGGTGCAGTCGCTGTCTGGCCATCTCCCTTGGTGCCGTGAGCATTTCTGTGGTGCGTCTTCTTCGGGGCTGTGTAGTAGGTTTTTGTGTGGACGACGGCTGCCTGTTCCTTGTGTGGACATCCAGCAGCTGGGGGACAGCTCGAGCGCATCTGTGCTCGTGGTCTCGGTGGACGCTTCCTGGCCCTCTTCCTGTTTCGCTGCCTGTCATTCACCGAGTGCTGTCCTCCTGGGGGGCTACGCCACGGTGGTTGCCAGCGTGGGAGTTTCTGAAGACAGTGGGGTGACTGTCCCTGTACCCAGTTGTGGAGCAAAGGAGAGACGAGGCGGTGGGAGGGGCCGGCGGGCACGCGAACAGAGCCGTGAGGCCACAGCTCACCTCGCACAGTCCTCCCTGAGGCCCGGTCGCTCAGGACGGGCCACGGTGACAGGACCAGGCAGGGCTGACGCCTGGGGCAGGGGTGGAGCTGGCCCGAGCCCTGTCCCCAGCTAGAATCTCGTGTGGACAGCGGGGCCACCACCATCTGATAATAGGACCTGTCAGAACAGCTGCTGGTGACGAGAATAGTAAAGTGTATTAATGAGGCCATTATTACTCCCTAATTAAAAGCTAATAACTAAGAGTTAATTGCCTTTAAAAGATGAGGCGGGCCGGCCGGGGTTTATCTGCCTGCCTCGCCTGCCTGGACGGCTGAGGTCTGGGAGCTAATTAATTGACTCAAATCTTACAGAAAACGAACACTCCCGGTGCCGCCTGGCTGCTGGGTTAAAGGTGTTTCTGCACCGAGGCCCCCGCGTGGGGAGCGGGGCCTGCGGACAGCAGCCGGGCCCCGGGGCAGCTGGCCCTGGGCTCCTCGCTGCCCCAGCCCAGCCTTCCCTTCTGTGAGGCCCCAGGAGCTCGGCCGCACACCCAGGTCCCACGCCCCTAGCCCGGCCCAGGGTCAGCGGTCACGCCGCCGGGCGGCCGTCCTGGGTGGCCGACTTCAGATTTCCCCGCCACGGTGTTTAGACTTCAACGCCCGCTCCTCTTCCTCCAGCGCGGGCCTAAGTCCCGGAGCAGCAGGGTGGCCCCCTCGGGTCCTGGTGGCCGCGCCTCGTTAGCTCCACGGCCTGGAGGGCCCCGGAGCCCAGCAGCTGGTGCTCGATCCCCCACGCTCCAGCCCGGGCCCCGCAGGCCACGTGGCCTCTGGACTCCCCTGTCACTGGGTCACACACTGTGGCCTTGTGTCTGGCTCTCGCTGAGCACCAGGTCCTCAGGTCTGTCCACGCCGCAGCTGCCACCCTGCTCCTGCTGGTGGACGCGCTCTCAGCTCTCTAGTCTGTCCGTGCAGGGGACAGAATGGGGTCCTTCAGCCGCTGTCCCCTCCACAGGCCGGGATGTGGGGAGGTGGCGCCCAGCTCTCGGGCCCGGGCTTTTCTTGTGTCTAGAGACTCGCGCCTCCTTCTGCTTCTGAATGCTGGGCTGCTGCGGAAACGCTCAGGCCTCGGGCCACGCGGCCACCGCTGCGGTACCCGCAGGTCCCACGCCACCACGTGACGCCCAGCCCGGACACTGCAGACTTCTCACAGGCCTCTAGACAGGGTGGCGTCACCACCATGTGCCCAGCAGGTGCCTGGAGTTGGTAGCTTCGGGGACTCGGGGACGGTCAGCCTGGGTAGGGGCACAGGGTCTCTGTGAACGCTGCACCTGTGTCCAGGGCACGTGGTGACCTGGGACAACTGACCCCTCAGTTGCCACCATGGGGCCAGTGCAGACTCTGCTTAGCAGGCTCCAGCCGGGCCTCTGCCCACAGCCTGCTCCTTCACAGCTCAAAGACCAGGAAGGGCCGGGCGCGGGGGCCACGCCTGTCATCCCAGCACTTAGGGAGGCTGAGGCAGGAGGATCGCGAGTTCAAAGCCAGCCTTAGCAATGGCGAGGTGCTAAGCAACTCAGTGAGACCCTGTCTCTACATAAAACACAAAATAGGGTTGGGGAGGTGGCTCAGTGGTCGAGGGCCTGAGTTCAATCCCTGGTACCAAAAAAAAAAAAAAAAAAAAAAAGATGAAGAAAGTTTCTACGATTTTAAAGGGTTAAAAAAACCAAAAGAAGAACAACATTTCACCACACGGGAAAATCACAGGGATTCAAATATCTGTGCCGAAAACAAATCCCCACGGCACATGGCTGCTTGCTGGCTCCCGTGTTGCTGGTGGCTGCTTCCGCAGGATGAGGGCAGGAGACACGGCCACCCAGAGGCCCACCACGTCCTGCCAGCCCCTCAGAGAACCTGGCCACGTCCCGCTGCAGACTCCCCCGTGCTGCGGGGCTTAGAGAGGCTGATGGGGACACACAGCCAACACCCAGCTGCTGGCCGTTCCTCAGGGATGTGACGACAGGTCTCGGGCTGCCACCTGTGCCCTGCCCCGCGGGGGAAACTGGGGTGGGGTCTGGTCTTAACGGAGCCCCCAGGTTGGGGGCGATAGGACAAGACGCCCTCAGCCTCAGCCGTGCAGCCAGCTGGGGAGCCCGGGACGGCTGCCGTTGGGTGGGGCCCCTGGACAGTGGCCCTGCTTTGGAGGAGGAGGACGGGTGCCCCGGGACAAGCCAGGCGAGGCGCGCACAGCACAGCCGGGAGGGCCCTCTGTGCTCAGGAGCCCTCTGTGGCTCCCCACTGGCACCAGGACGAAGTTTAGGGGCACAGTTTGAAGAGCCTCCAGCCCTGGCCCCTGCGGCTCTCCCTCCTGTCTCTGAGCCCCGGGCGGCAGCTCACAGCTCTGGGCCCCGCTCGCCACACGCCGTCCCTCCGCCTGTTTATTCCTTAGCGTCCTGCGTGGCGCCTCCTCCTCCAGGAAGCCTTCCCTGCCCCTCAGTCGTCTGTGCCATGGACCCTTCTCTCCATGCTCTGACTGAATCCCCACGTGTGTGAGCGTGTGTGAGTGTGAGCGTGTAACTGAGTGTGAGCACCCACACACACGCAGTGCGGGCATGAACTCTGGCCTCGCACATGCGAGCCACACCCCTGGCCCCTTAATTTTGAATTTTGAGGTGACTGTGGATTCAGAGCTGCTGGAGAAATGGCCCGGAATCTGTCCCCGTCCCCAGCTTGCCTGTGGTTCTGTTTTACATGGTGACATGTATTGTCACGACCAGAAGACTGCAGGTGCCTCGCACCTAGTGCTGGGGACCACGTCACAGGCTTGATCCTGGTACCCCAGCAGGGCTCGTCACTGTCCACCCCCGCGATGCCCAGTGCTACCCAGGGAACCACTGACCTCTTCAGGCTACAGTTCTGCTATTTCCCGAATGTCATATAGTTGGGAACTGGCCGGGCCTGTCATCCAGCCACTGGGAGGCTGAGACAGGAGGATGAGACAGGAACTTGGCCTCAAGTTCAACGCCAGCCTCAGCAACTTAGCGGAGGCCCTGTCCCAAAACAAAAGAGAGGAGGGCGCCTGAGCTGGCTCCTTTCCTTGCCCAGTGGCCTTCCTCCGCAGGGAAGGCGGCGCTCTGCTTAGCCATCGTCCTGTGGGGGGCTGGGTGGTCCCGCGTCCCCTGTTGGGAAGGACGCGGCAAGGGACACTTGTGTGCGAGGCTCTGGTGGACATGCCTTTCTGCTCCTCCGGGATGCACGGGGCTGCGCTTCCTGGATCCCAGGGAGAGTCCTGCCTCCTCCCAGGGAGGTTGTAGCCCTTTAGGCTGGAGGCGGAGAGACTCAGGGTCACCCAGGCGCAGCCCAGAGTCCCCGGAGCGCGGGAGGGGCCCAGGCCCTCGGGCTCTAGCGCTGGAGGAGGGGGCGAGGCCTGAGGGCTGGGGCCGCCTGCCACCAGGGCTTCAGGAGATCTGCAGCGCAGCCCCTGCGCTCGAGGCAAGTGCTGGCGACTGAGCCACGCGCCCACTCCGTTCATTAGTTTATTTAAAGAAAACACATTTATGTTCTTTTTGTTTTTATATTTTTGTTTTATTTATTTATTTTTTTAACATGCTGCTGAGGATCGAAGCCAGTGCCTCGCACGTGCGGGGCAAGCGCTCTACCGCGGAGCCCCAGCCCCGGCCCCTCCATTTATTTTTTATGTTGAGATAGGGTCTTGCTCCGTTGCTGAGGCTGGCCTTGAACTTGCAGTCCTCCTGCCTCAGCCTCCTGAGCCACTGAGATTACAGGCGTCCAGGTTTAAGGTGTGTCCTTTACAGGAAGCTGATTCAGGTCGAAGCTGCATCTTCTTTTCCTTTCTCCCTCCCTTCTGCTGCCCGGAATGCAGGCATCCTGACTGGGACCGTGGCAGCCACCTTGGAGGATGCAGGGCCACATTCTTTGGAGCGTGAGGAAAGACAGGAAAGCGGCGAGTCCTTGCTGGCTGCGGGAAAGCCAGGCGCCTGGAGTCGCTCAGCGCCAGGTGCCTGGTTCACCTCCTGGAGCCGTCATCTCCGCGCTGGCTGGGGCTCCACCAAAGACGACTCCGAAACAGGATCGGAGGTGGTGGGCCATGCGGGAGGGGGTCCCAGGCAGCCCTGAGAAGGGCGCAGAGAGGGCCGAGGGGCCGAGCCGAGCGCAGCGGGGAGTCACGCCTCTGGGCGGCCGGTGCCCGCCCGCGAGCGCTGGGCGGGGCGAGCGGCGCCTGGGCGGGGCCAGGAGCCCTTCGCCCCGCCTTCCGCCCCGCCCCAAGGCCGAGCGGCCCCGCGGGCGGAGCAGCCGGCTGTGATTGGCGGTCCCGGCCCTGGAGGGCCCCAGGGGCGTGGCTGGCCCCGCGCTGCCTCCAGGGCGTCCCCGCGCCGCTCCCCGGGTGCCCCCACGAGTCACGTGTTGAGACCCAGCGACCAGCCCTGTGCCTCCGGTGGGCGGCCGAGGCTCGGGGCTCGCGGGCCTGGGTTCCCCGCAGCCCGGCTCGTCGCTGGGCAGCCGCTGGACCCCGGGCACCCAGTCGATGACCCAGGCCGAGGCGCTGTCCCTATGGCGTCCCTGGCAGCCTCCCCGCTGCTGCGTACTTGGGGTCCAGGACGTGCGCCCCCAGCCCGGGTGCGGCCCGTCGTCGGCCGCTGGCAGGGCCCCGCGCCGGACCGTGCCCGGGGCTCGCGTGGTGGCACGTCCCTGCGCAAGCTGGCCGGGCTGACCTCCGCTGCTGAGCTGACTTTTAAGTCCCCGCAGAGGGGGTTGTCCCTCCCTCCCCTGTCCCGGACGGACCTCCTGCGCGCCGGGGAGGCTGCCGGTCAGTGGGCCCGGCCACCCGGGAGCCGCTGGGAAACGTGGCTCGTGGTTAAAGCGTGGCGATCGGAGCGGCGCCGGCCCTGGACTCCTTCGCTCAGGGACGCGGCGCGGGGTGTGTTTTCTCCCACTAAAATCATTCGATCCCCAGCAGCAAAAAACCCCGAAAAACCAAGCCGTCGATGTTGTTTAGGTCAGCGTCGGTGACGCGCCCGGGCCGCAGTGGGCAGTGCCGTCCGCGGGACAGCGACTCGCTCTGAAAAACAGCGCGGGTGCGGGAGGAGGAGCCGGGCCGCTGACGGTCCCTTGGCCTCAGGTCCGCCTCGCCCTGTGGGAGGCCAGCGGGCCAGCTGCCGCCCTGCAGGCCCTACGCCAGAATGCCTGGCTGCACAGGCCCTGTCCCCGGCCCCCAGCCTCTGCTCTAGGACAGCTCTTACCTCACGGGATATTTGGGGAGCAGCTGACGGAGGACACCCCAGTTGCCTTGGAGGGGAAGGACTCCAGTGGCGGCAGAAGAGGTGGAACTGTGGGGATGGCCAGGTTGCGCCACCATGGATGCTGAGACGGTGATAGTGGGGGCTGGACTCTCCCTGTCTCCTCCCCTCACAGAGGCAGACCGGCCCCTGCCTCTGGGGACCCCGCCGTGGGATGCGCAGAAGCCATGGTCCACAGATAACTGCTACAATATGCGGGATGTGGCCGCTGGAGGGGTGGAGCAGGCTCCGGGTGGAGGGATCTGCTGTGCAAAGGCCCTGAGGTCAGGTGGCAAGTTGGGAGCCGGGGACTGGACCTTGGATGCTCTCAAAAGCTTAATATTTTTTAAACTGAGATTGTCTACATAGCATAAATCCACCACTTGTGTGGTGTTGATGCAGAACTGTGCAGCCACCGCTAACACCCAATTGCAGACTTTTTTTTTTTGGTGCTAGGGATTGAGCCCCCAACCCCCTTTATTAAGACGGGATCTCACATAGTTGCTGAGGGCCTTACTAAGTTGCTGAAACTGGCATTGGACTCACGATCCTCCTGCCTCAGCCTCCTGAGTCGCTGGGATGACAGGCGTGGCCATGTCTGGAATTTCAGACATTTTCTATCACCCCAGATGGAAGCCTGTCCCCCTGAGCAGTGCCCCTGAACCCCTGAGTCTACCTCCTGTCCCTGCACTCCCCTGTCACTGGTCACACGCTGTGGCCTGTGTGCCTGGCCCTCACTGAGCACCAGGTCCTCAGGTCCCTCCATGCTGCAGTGTGTCACCTCGCTCCTGCTTGTGATCAAGGGACCCTCCAGGTGTGTGGGCCTGTTTCCTCACCCGCCCGGCTGATGGGCCCGGGGGCTGGTCCCCCTTCAGGCCCATGTGAACTGAGCTGTTGCAGATGCTGCTGGACCGCGCGGCTCTCCTGGCCGAGGGGACGCTGGGCCCTATGGCCACCCCCACCCCGTGCCCTCCGATGCCACAGCCTCCCATGGTATTGGGGCAGGGTCCGGGCCTGGCACACACTGGGTGAACAGCACCCCAGCCCTTTTTAAGTTGAGACAGGGTCTTGTCAGGTCGCCCAGGTGGGCCTCCAGCTTGCAGTCCTCCTGCCTTAGCCTTCGGTAGGGCGGTGCTCCTGCTGGCTACCGGTGACGAGTCCTGCTTCATCACATGTTGAGGTTCGGACATTAGAGAAGTCGCCGGGGCAGCATATAAAGCAGGGTTTATTTAAAAGGGGGGACATAGACTTCCCCCAGGAGGGAGAAGGGGCCATAGCTGGTGTCCTGGTGTCCCCAGGAGCACGGGTGTCCTGCCTTTGTCTGTGTCCCAGGCTCCCTTTGTGCTCCTGCTCTCTTCCCTTACCTCTGTCCTTCCTGGATGTGACTGGGCCCACGAGGTGCCCCGTGGGAGGGACGGGAAGGAGCAGCCCAGGACACGTTAAGGAACAACCCTCACAACTCCCTGCGGGGAGGGACAGTCGCTGGGGCAGGCTGGCGCAGGGGCAGGTATCCTGGTAAGGAGGACGGGCTCTGAGGCACGTGGGTCCCCGAGGGCAGGCTCAGCTCCCCGGACTCGCTCAAAGTGGCCTCCTGGATCTGACCTGACCCCATTGACCCACCTACATGGACTGCCCGTGGCCTCCGGCTTCATCGGTACCCTGTGTGTCCTGCCGCTGGCCCCGTGGCTGTGGGGAGTCCCCACGGTCCACATGGGTGAAGCCCAACACCCTCCAGAGCCGGCGCTTCCTCCAAGCCCTGGCCCAGGCCTGTCCAGGGGCTCGCCCGGCCTGTGGAAAGGGCCTGGGGCCTCCTGGAGGGGCCTCCCGCGTCCCTTTGTCCTGAGCGCTGGCCTGAGACCCAGTGGCGCCCCACAGTCTGTCCTGATTGAAATGCAGAGAGAAAATGAGAATTTGCTGCCGTGTCCCCGTCCTTCTGGATTTCAATGGGTCCTGCAGTTGCAGGCGGAGCGGGTGGGGACCGGTGTCCGAGGGCTTCATAAGATCACTGTTTGCGCTTCCAGGCCCACGGTCTTCGCGCGCAGAGGCGGGGGAGGCGCCCTGGCCGCTCTGACTTTTTGATTCACGGGGAGTCAAAAGAGACGCAGCTCTACCTGCCCTACACAGCAGGTGGCTCTGCAAACGGACGGTTACGTCCATGCCATCGCCTGAGGACTCGGACCCCTGCTGGCTGCACTTCAGAGAAGGGGGGCTGGTGGTCATTGCCTGGCTTTCCTGTCGCTGGGTCCTATTCCATTTCTTGGTGGGACATGGACACTCCTTGGTGTACGATGAGGTCGGGTCGCAGTAAACCCACTGTCATTTGAAAACGTGAAGCAGAAGGTGCGTTGATCACAGCGCACCTGCTGGACGCCCTGGCTCCGCTGGCCTTGGAGGAACCAGGCCCTGCGCGTGGCCCGGGAGGGGCAGAGCCGCGGCCGGTCTGCTCTGGTAGCCAGGCTGCTGCTAATTAGCCTAATTAGAAAGCGGAAGTCGGGCCGACTGGATGCGCGCTTGCCGGACATAAAAGTCAAGGTGGCGTCAAGTGGAACTTGTAGCAGGTCCCGACCCTGTGGCCCTGCCGGGAGTGTCTTCAGCCCTCACACAACAGCGCGCGGGCCTGCTGACTTCACCTCTCCTTCCAGCAAAGACGGGAGGCTGACACAGGAGGATCAGGGGTTTGAAGCCAGCCTGGGCAACTGAGCGACACCCTGATTCTCCATGGAAGGGCTGGATGTGTGGTGCAGCGGTTGGTGTTGCTCAGGTTTGAGCTCGAGATCCTCTGGCCTCAGAGACAACATCTAGCCTTTGGTTTTTGGGGATTGGCTTACTTCGCTTAGCATGATGATCTCCAGCTCCATCCATTTACCTGCAAATGCCGTAACTTTATTCTCTTTTGTTGCTGAGTAATATTCCATTGTGTAGATGTACCACAGGTTTTTATCCATTCATCTATTGAAGGGCATCTATGTTGGTTCCACAGTTTAGCTGGTGTGAATTGAGCTGCTATAAACACTGAAGTGGCTGCGTCACTGTAGTGTGCTGTTTTTAAGTCCTTTGGGTATAGACTGAGGAGTAGGATATCTGGGTGGAATGGTGGTTCCATTCCAAGTTTTCTAAGGAATCTCCACACTGCTTTCCTGATTGGTTGCACCAGTTTGCAGTCCCACAATGTATGAGAGTGCCTTTCCTCCACATCTTTGCCAACACTCGTTGCTGTCTGTATTCTTGATAATTGCCATTCTGACTGGTGTGAGATGAAACCTTAGAGTAGTTTTGATTTGCGTTTCTCTAATGGCTAGAGATGTCGAACATTTTTCATATATTTGTTGATTGATTGTATATCTTCTGAGAAGTGTCTGTTTAGCTCCTTAGCCCATTTATTGATTGGGTTGTTTGGTTTTTTGGTGTTAAGTTTTTTGAGCTCTTTATATATCCTGGAGATCAGTGCTCTATCTGATGTGCGTGTGGCAAAAATTTGCTCCCAGAATGTCGGCCCTCTATCCACCTCACTGATTGTTTCCTTTGCTGAGAAGAAGCGTTTTAGTTTGAATCCATCCCATTTATTGATTCTTGATTTTATTTCTTGCACTTGAGGAGTCTTGTTAAGGAAGTCAGGGCCTAATCCGACATGATGAAGGTTTGGGCCTACTTTTTCTTCTATTAGGCATAGGGTCTCTGGTCTAATTCCCAGGTCCTTGATCCACTTTGAGTTGAATTTTGTGCATGGTGAGAGATAGGGGTTTAGTTTCATTTTGCTGCATATGGATTTCCAGTTTTCCCGGCACCATTTGTTGAAGAGGCTATCTTTTCTCCAATGTATGTTTTTGGTGCCTTTGTCCAGTATGAGATAACCGTATTTAAGTAGGTTTGTCTTCTATTCTGTACCATTGGTCTACATGTCTGTTTTGGTGCCAGTACTGTGCCATTTTTGTTACTATAGTTTTGTAGTATAGTTTAAGGTCTGGTATTGTGATGCCTCCTGCTTCACTCTTCTTGTTAAGGATTGCTTTGGCTATTCTGGGTCTCTTATTTTTCCAAATGAATTTCATGATTGCTTTTTCTAGTTCTATGAAGAATGACATTGGGATTTTAATAGGAATTGCATTAAATCTGGTTTGTGTGTGTGTGTGTGTGTGTGTGTGTGTGTGTGTGTGGTGCTGGGGATTGAACCCAGGGCCTTGTGCATTCTAGGCAAGAATTCTACCAGCTGAGCTATATTCCCAGCCCAAGAATCACATTGAACCTGTACAGTGCTTTTGGTGGTATGGCCATTTTGACAATATTAATCCTTCCTATCCAAGAACATGGGCGATCTTTCCATCTTCTAAGTCTTCTTCAATTTCTTTTTTTATTTTTCTGAGTTTTCATTGTAGAGATCTTTCACCTCTTTTGTTAGATTGATTCCCAAGTATTTTATTTTTGAGGCTATTGTGAATGGGGTGGTTTTCCTAATTTCTCTTTCAGTGGATTCATCACTTATGTATAGAAATGCATTTGATTTATGGGTGTTGATTTTATATCCTGCTACTTTGCTCAATTCATTTATTAGTTCTAGAAGTTTTCTGGTGGAATTTTTTGGATCTTCTAAATATAGTATCACATCAGCCAAGTGTGGTGGCGCACGCCTGTAATCCCAGCACTTAGGGAGGCTGAGGCAGGAGGATCACGAGTTCAAAGCCAGCCTCAGCAACGGCGAGGCGCTAAAGCAACTCAGTGAGACCCTGTCTCTACATAAAACACAAAATAGGGCTGGGGGTGTGGCTCCGTGGTCGAGTGCCCCTGAGTTCAATCCCTGGTATCAAAAAATAAATAAATAAGCAAATAAATAAATAAATAATAAAGCATCATGTTGTGGGTGAACAGTGATAGTCTGAGTTCTTCTTTTCCTATCCATATCTCTTTAATTTCTTTCATCTGTCTAACTGCTCTGGCTAGAGTTTCAGGGACTATGTTGAATAGAAATGGTGATAGAAGGCATCCTTCTCTTGTTCCAGTCTTTAGAGGGAATGTTTTGATATTTCTCTATTTAGGATGATGTTGGCCTTTGGTTTTGCATAGTTATTGCAATGTTGAAGTACGTTCCTACTATCTCTAGTTTTTCTAGTGTTTTGAACCTGAAGAGGTGCTGTCTTTTGTCAAATGCTTTCTCAGCATCGATGGAGATGATCATATGCTTCTTCTCTTTAAGTCTCTTGATGTGATGAATTACATGTATTGATTTCCATATGTTGAACCAACCTTGCATGCCTGGGATGAAACCCACTTGATTGTGGTGCCCTAGCTTTTTTTTTTTTTTTTAAAATATTTTTTTTAGTTGTTGATGGACCTTTATTTTTTATTCATTTGTATGTGGTGCTGAGGATCGAACCCAGTGCCTCACGCATGCTAGGCGAACACGCTACCACTGCGCCATAACCCCAGCCCCAATTTGCCAGAATTTTATTGAGAATTTTTGCATCTATATTCATCAGGGATAGTGGTTTGAAATTTTTTTTCCTTGATGTGTCTCTGTCTGCTTTTGGTATTAAAGCGAAGCTAGCCTCGGGTTAGAATGGGTTTGGAAGGGTTCCCTCCTTTTCTATTTCATGGAATAATTTGAGGAGTATTGGTATTAATTCTTCTCTGAAAGTCTTGTAGAACTTGACTGAGAATCTGTCTAGTCCTGGGATTTTCTCGGTTGGTAAGCTTTATTGATTTATTTTAAAAAATGTATTATAGTATACTTTTGTATTTTTATTTATTTATTTTTTAAATTTTTTTTAGTTGATAGATTTTTACTTTATTCATTTATTATTTATATGTGGTGCTGAGGCTCGAACCCAGTGCCTCATGCATGCTAGGCAAGCGCTCTGCCACTGAGCTATAGCCCCAGCCCCTAGTATACTTTTTTAAACCTTTATTTTATTTATTTTTATGTGGTGCTGAGGATTGAACCCAGTGCATTGCATGTGCTAGGCAAATGCTCCACCACCGAGCCACAATCCCAGCCCCGGTTGGTAAGCTTTTGATGGCATCTTCTATTTCATTGCTTGAAATTGATCTGTTTAAATTGTGTATGTCCTTCTTTTTTTTTTTTTTTTTTTTTTTGGTACCGGGGATTGAACTCAGGGGCACTCGACCACTGAGCCACATCCCCAGCCCTATTTTGTGTTTTATGTAGACACAGGGTCTCACTGAGTTGCTTAGCGCCTCGCCCTTGCTGAGGCTGGCTTTGAACTCACGATTCTCCTGTCTCAGCCTCCCTAAGTGCTGGGATTACAAGCGTGAGCCACCGCGCCTGGCTTGTGTATGTCCTTCTGATTCAGTTTGGGTAGATCATATTTTTCTAGAAATTTGTTGATGTCTTCAAGATCTTCTATTTTATTGGACTATAAATTTTCAAAATAGTCACTAATTATCTTTTGTATTTCAGTAGTGTCCCTTGTGATATTTCCTTTTTCATCACGAATTTTAGTAATTTGAGTTTTCTCTCTCCTTCTCTTTATTAGCATGGCTAAGGATTTATCAATTTTATTTACTTTTTCAAAGAACTGATTTTTTGTTTCGTCAATTTTTTGAATTCTTTGGATTTCATTGATTTCAGCTCTGATTTTAATTGTTTCCTGTCTTCTACTAGTTTTGGTGTTGATTTGTTCTTCTTTTTCTAGAGCTTTGAGATGTAATGTTAGGTCATTTGTTTATTGACTTTCTCTTCTTTTGATGAATGAGCTCAGTGCAAAGACTTTCCTCTTAGCACTGCCTTCATAGTGTCCCAGAGATCTTCATGTTGCATCAGAGTCACCTCTAAGATTTTTTGATCTTCTTCCTATGACTATATTATCTGTGCATCATTCAACAGCATAATATTTAATCTCCAGGTGTTGGAGTAGCTGTTTGTTATTTTATCATTGATTTCTAATTTCATTCCATTATGGTCTGGTAGAATTCAGGGTAGTATCTCTATTTTTTTTTCCTTTGGTTTTGGTGAGAGTTGCTTTGTGGCATAACATATGGTCTGTTTTAGAGAAGGATCCCTGTGCTGCTGAGAAGGTGAATCTGCTTGATGGTGGATGAAACGTCCCCAGAGCTCTGTGAAGGCTAAGTCATCAGCTGTGCTATTGCATTCTGTGGTTTCTTTGTTTAGGGTTGGGACGTGCCTGTGCACCTGGGGACTCCTTCACTCCTTAGCAGCTTACACGGTTCTTGAAAGGGCAGGTTGTCTCTTCCTTGAAGATTTGGTAAAACTCACCCAAAAAGCACTTGGGAAGGGACCTTGTGTAGGGGACAGATTTTTGCCATCATGTCACTGACTTCTAAGATTCTTCACTATTTATGACAAGTCGATGTGGCATGCGTTATTACATTTTAAAGTATGTTATCGTTTCATTTCGTATGCTCAGATGTCCCTACTCTCCTCTTGCCCTTTAAACCGCCTCCTCGGTAAGCATGCTGGCCTTCCTCTGTGCCCTCTGTCAGCCTGCCCAGGGCTGCCTCTTTTTTATAGCCATTTCCAAAGATATCATTTTTAATATATTTTTTAGTTGTAGGTGGACACAATACCTTTATTTATTTATTTTTATGTGGTGCTGAGGCTTGAACAGTGCAGCGCATGTGCCAGGCGGGCGCTCTGCCGCTGAGCCGCCGCCCCAGCCCCCCAAAGATGCCATTTAAAAAATATTTACTGTTTTGTTGTTTCTGCTGTAGTTTTCCATTTCATTAAGTTCTGATTTTTAAATAATGTTTTCCCTTGACTTTCCTTGGTTTTATTTGTTCTTTTGACAAGTGCTTGAGTTGAAAGCTTAGCTAGTTTATTTTCAGTTATTTCCCTGATAAACTCATGTAAGGCTGTGCTTTTCCCTCTGGGCACATCCTCGGCTGCTTGTCAGATTTCTTTTCTTTTTTTTGGTCCCAGGGATTGAACTCAGGGGCACTTGACCACTGAGCCACCTCCCCAGCCCTATTTTGTGTTTTATGTAGAGACAGGGTCTCACTGAGTTGCTTAGTGCCTCGCCATTGCTGAGGCTGGCTTTGAACTCGTGATCCTCCTGCCTCAGCCTCCCTAGCCACTGAGATTACAGGCTTGAGCCACTGCACACAACCAGATTTATTTTCATCCCCCCTCCCATGCTGCCATAAATTCACTTAAGATTTCAAATTTCTCCCTGAGTACATTTGGGGGATTCATCTCACAGGTTTTAATTTGCTCTCTTATTCAGTTCTAAACACTCATAATTTATGTTGCTACTTATCTTTAATTTATTTAACTTCTCTTTCCACAATTTTAAATTGTACTTGTACGTAACGATGGGGTTTGCTGGCGCATGCTCCTGTGCGCACATGCTAGAACAACGTGATTGGCCAACATCACGGCTCTGCTCTTCCCACCTCCTGGTCCCCTTCCTCTGATGATCTCCCTTTCCTGTTCATGAGGTCCCTCCCGCCATGTTCCTTTTCCTCTCTAGCTTCCACACATGATGGGAAACAGGACCCTTGACCTTCTGAGTCTGGCTTCTTTTGTTTAACATAATGGTCTCAAGTTCCATCCATTTCCCTGCAAATAACCTAATTTCATTTTTCTTTATGGCTGAATAAAACACCACTGTGCGTCCACACCTCGTCTTCTTTATCCATTCATTCTTTGACGGGCACCTAGGCTGGTTCCATAGTTTGGCTGTTGTGAATTGTGCTGCTATAAACGGGGGTGTGCATGTCCCACTGTGGTAAGGTGACTTTAGTTCTTCAGGGCAAACACCAGGAGTGGCATGGCTGGGTCATGCGGTGGTCCCGTGCCTAGGCTTTTGAGGAGGCTGCATAACGCTTTCCATTCGGTCATAGTAATCTACAGTCCCACCAACAGTATGAAAGCGATCCCCCTTCTTCTCACCCGCTCCAGCATTTAGCATTTGTATCCTGGATGGCCGCCATTCCGACTGTATGACAGAATCTCAGTGTCGTTTTGACTTGCGTTTCCCTAATTGCTAACGATGTTTAACGTTTGTTCACATATTCACTGACAATTTGTACTTCTTTTTTTGAGAATGTCTATTTAATTTTCCCACTTATTAATTGGGTTATTTCTGTTAAGTTTTTTGAGTATTTTAATAAGTTCTAGATATTTATCCTCTGTCAAAAGAGTTGCTAATCAAGATGTTTCTCCTGTTCTGTGGATTCTGTCTTCACATTCCTTATTGCTACCTTTGCTGTGCAGAAGCTTCTTTTTTTTTAAATTTTTTTCCTAGTTGTAGATGGACACAATGTCTTTATTTTATTGCTTTGTATGTGGTGCTGAGGATCGAACCCAGGGCCTCACGCAGGCGCGGCAAGCGCTCTACCGCTGAGCTACAATCCCAGCTCCCAGAAGCTTAATTTAATGCCGTCTCATTTGTTAACTCTTGACATTATTTCCTGAGCTTTATGGATTCTATCGAGAAGGTCATTGCCTGGGCCTATGTGCTGGGGTGTCAGCCCTAAGCCTTCTTCTAGGAGCGCTTAGTTTCTGGTCTACTTCTAGGTCTTTGACCCATTGGACTTGCGCAGGGTGAGAGATGAGGGTCTAGTCTCGTTCTTCTGCATAGGGATGGCTGGTTTTCACAGTGCCATTTCTTAAAAAGACTATTTTCTCTGATGCATGTTTTTGGCACCTTTGTTAAAGATCAGATAACTGTAAATGTGTTGATTTTATTGTACAATTGGTACCTGTGTCCATTTTTAAGCCAGTATCATCAGTTTTTGTTATTATAGCTCTGTAGTGTAATTTTTTTTTAACATTTATTTTTTAGTTGTAGGTGCACAGAATATCTTTATTTTATTTTTATGTGGTGCTGAGGATCGAGCCCAGTGCCTCACGCGTGCTAGGCGAGCCCGCTGCCACTGCGCCATGACCCCAGCCCTCTGTAGTGTAATTTTTATGTTGATTTTTATACACTGATACTTGGCCAAATTTGTTTATTAGCTATAGCCGTCCTTTGGTGGAGTGTTTTGGATCTTCTAAATATAAGGCCGTATCATCTGCAGTGATAATTTCACTTCTTCCTTCCTTTTTATTATTTTATTTTATTTTATTATTATTTTTTTTTTTGGTACCGGGGATTGAACTCAAGGGCACTCGACCACTGAGCCACATCCCCAGCCCTATTCTGTGTTTTATGTAGAGACAGGGTCTCACTGAGTTGCTTAGCGCCTCGCCATTGCTGAGGCTGGCTTTGAACTCGCGATTCTCCTGTCTCAGCCTCCCTAAGTGCTGGGATTACAGGCTTGAGCCACCACGCCCGGCTTCTTCCATCCTTTTTCTTTGGTGCTGTGGGGATTGAACCCAGCGCCTTGTGCACGCGAGGCCGGCTCTCTAGCGCCTGAGCCACATCCCCAGCCCCAACTTCTTCCTTTCTTATGTTTATCCCTTTTATGTCCTTGTCTCCTTCCAAATTTCTCTCTTTACTTCCTTCTTTCTAATTGCTCTGGCTAGAATTTCTAGCACTCTATTAAATAGCAGTGTCTTGTTACAGTTTTTTTTTTTTTTTTTTTTTGTGGTACCGGGGATTGAACTCAGGGGCATTCGACCACTGAGCCACATCCCCAGCCCTATTTTGTGTTTTATGTAGAGACAGGGTCTCACTGAGTTGCTCGCTTAGCGCCTCGCCATTGCTGAGGCTGGCTTTGAACTCGCGATTCTCCTGTCTCAGCCTCCCTAAGTGCTGGGATTACAGGCTTGAGCCACCGCGCCCGGCTTGTTACAGTTTTAAAGGAAATGTCTTCAGTTTTTTCCCATTTACTGTGAGGTTGGCTCTGGGTTTTCCTAAGTGGCTCTGTGATGTTGAGGCAGGTTCCTCCCATCCCCTACTTTCTTCAGTGTTTTTATCATGAACAGGTGCTGAAATTTTACTGAAGGCCCTCTCTGCCTCTATTGAGATGACTGATTTTTTGTTCTTAACCTTATTTATGTGGTGAATTACATTTTTTGATTTGCCTTTGTTAAAATACCCTTGCATCTGTGGGATAAAACGAACCTTCTTCATTTGTTGTGGAACATAAACCTGATTTGCTAATATTTTACCAGTACTTTTGCACCTGAGTTCTGTGTTTTCTTTCCTTGATGCACCCTCATCAGGTTTTGTTGAGTGTGTTACTAGTTTCATAGAATGAATTTAGAAGTGTTCCATCCCTTTCTATTTTGTGGAAAAATTTGAGGAGTATTGACACTAGTTCTCTAAAGGTTTGGTAGACTTCAGCTGAGAATCCATCTGGTCCTGGGCTTTTCTTTGTTGAAAGGCTTTTTATTACTGCATCTATATCATTGCTAGTTATTGGTCTGTTTAGGTTTTTTATGTCCTCTTCACTCGGTTTTGGCATATATTTGTAGATGTATCTATTTCTTCAAGGTTTTCCAATTTATTGGAGTATAAGTTTTTGAAATAGTCCCTTAATGATCTGCTAGATTTCTGAGATGGTTTTTTTATCCTTGCCACTTTTATTTATTGATGTTTGATTTGGTCCTGTTTCTCATTTGCTTAGCTACTCTTCAAATCTCTAGCTTTCTTCTTTTTTTTTTTTTTGGTACCGGGGATTGAACTCAGGGGCACTCGACCCCTGAGCCACATCCCCAGCCCTATTTTGTGTTTTATGTAGAGACAGGGTCTCACTGAGTTGCTTAGTGCCTCGCCATTGCTGAGGCTGGCTTTGAACTCGCAATTCTCCTGTCTCAGCCTCCCTAAGTGCTGGGATTACAGGCGTGAGCCACCGCGCCCGGCTTCTAGCTTTCTTAATTTGTGTCTTCTGTCTTTTGGTTAGTTGGGTTAGGGTTTATCAATCTTGTTTTTTCAAAGAACTGACTCTGTTTCACTGATCCTTTGTATTTTTGAAATTCTCAGTTTCATTTTTTTTTTCATTCTGATCTTATTTTCTTCCTTATACAGGTTTTGGAATTGGTTTGTTCTTTTCTTTTCTTCTCTCCCCCTCCCTCTTTTTTTTTTTTTGTACTAGGAATTGAACTCAGGGGCACTTGGCCACTAAGCCACATCCCCAGCCCTATTTTGTATTTTATTTAGACAGGGTCTCGCTGAGTTGCTTAGCACCTCGCTTTTACTGAGGCTGGCTTTGAACTCGCGATCCTCCTGCTCAAGCCTCCCAAGCCGCTGGGATGACAGGTGGTTCGTTCTTTTTTAAGGGCCTTGAGATGCATCATTAGGTAGTTCATTTGGGATGATTCTGAATTTCTTATGTAGGTTCTCAAAGCTATAGACTCTCCTCTTAGAACTGTTTCATAGTGTTCCAGAGGGTCTGATACGTTATATCACTATTTTTGTCTGAGTTTAAGAATTTAAAAAATTTTCTCACCTGGTTTCTTCTACCATCCACTCATCATTCAAAAGTATATTGTTCGATCTCCGTGTGTTTATATAGTTTCTGTAGGGTTTTGTCAAGTTGATTTCTAATTTCATTCCATTAAGGTCTGATAAGATGCAAGAAATTACATCATCTTTTTTTATTTGCTAAGAGTGAATTTGTAGTCTAAAAAAAACTATTTTGAAGAAGTTTCCATGATCCACTGTGAAGAAAATGGATTCAGCTGTTGTTGGATGAACTATTCTATAGATGTCTGTTAAGTCCAGTTGTTGTATATTTTTTCAGGTCCAAAGATTCTTTATTGAGTTTATGTCTGGATGACCTATCTAATGCTGAAAGAGGTGTGTTGAAATCACACTGTCTTATTGTACTGGGGTCTATTTGAGGCCTCTATTTGAGTAGCATCTCTTTTATGTACTTAGGGCATAAATATTTGGGGCATAAATATTTACTATTGTATGTCTTCTTGTTGGATTGTTCCCTTTACTAGTATGAAATGGCCTTGTCTCTTCTGATTAATTTTGATTTGAAGTTAGCTTTGTTTGATTGTGAGTAGCTACTCCTGCTTGTTTTCAGGCTCTGTTCACATGGTTTATCCACTTCTGTCCTTTCACTTTCAGCCTGTGACTTTGTCTGTAAGGTTCATTTTTTGCAAACAACATATAGTTGGGTCTTTTTTTTTTTAACCCATTCTACCAGGTCCTGCTGAATATTAGAGTTGGTGCTAAGAAATCTAATTTAGGGGCTGGGGTTATGGCTCAGTGGTAGCGTGCTCACCTAGCATGCATGAGGTACTGGGTTCGAGCCTTAGCACCACATAAAAATAAAATATATTCTGTCCACCTACAACTAAAAAAATAAATATTAAAAAAAAATCTCATCTAACATTTCTGACATGTGGATTCAAAGAGCTGTGTCACCACTGATTTATAATTTTATCATACTGTGGCTTGTAAGTAAAATTCGAATGTTCGAAGCTTCCCTTGGGATCTAATGCATGGTCCGTTTTTGTGACAGCCACACACATTTGCTTTTGGTACAAGATCCCGTATGTGTCCCTTTAGTCAAGTTGCTATCGCATGTTTCCCCTGCTCAGGATCTGTATGATTTTGTCTGCTTGGTCTTTTACTTTCTGAAAGGGTCCTCCAGTGTCCTTGTGGGTGTTTTTGCTTAAGTATTTACAGCTGTATTGTTGAGGGCAGAATATACTCATGGAGGGCATTAACTGTTAGAGAACCAGGAAATTTTGGCCTTGGTCACATTGCAGGTGTCTTTGGTCCAGTCTTCATGTCTCCGTCTGGCTTCCAAGTGTGGCCAGTGCTGACTGTGGGTGGACAGGACTCGCAGGCGCCTTGAACTCCCTAAGGTTGAAGAAGTGAGGAAGACCTGGTTCCAAGTGCAGGGTCCACCACTTACCATCGGGTTGATCTTGGACAAGACAGCTCTCTTACAGCCTGCTGTGTCCAGTGGAGCACTGTTGTAAGGATTAAATGAGACTGAGCCCAGCACATAGCAAGTGTTCAGTAAGGGTGGGTTTTATAGGCCTGTGAGAGGTAGCCAAGGCAACTGGAGAGGTCATGTCTGTGGGTTGCACAATTCTTCAGGGGACCCTTCTCCCAGGATTCCATCAGCTACCACCTACCCCTACCAGAGCCCCAAGCATCTCAAGGTCACAGGTGCACACCCCCCCACAGTCACGATGACTCTTCCTAGCTTTTTCTCTTTAGTTTCTGGTAAGGACAAAGCAGACCCACTAGCTACTTCAGTCTCAGTGGGCTTGGAGTTTGCTAGAAGGATGGACATAAGGATCAGGTAGCCTAGAGAAGGAAAATAAGATATGCCGTGTCAGAGGGTCTTTTAGTATGGGCCGTGAGGGTTCAGTAGGAGTTTCCTAGGCAGAACAGCCTGTTGGTAAGGTCTGGAGAATTCAGGCGGGACCAGGTTCAGGTCAGGGCTTGTATTTTCTGGTTTTTTATCCTACAATGTGTTACTAAGAGGTTCTTCCCCTCAACTGTTTGAATTAAAAACTTGGGTCACCAAATGCCACCCTTACGCAGCTCCTGTCCCTCCTTCCTCTCATTGCTCTTTCCTACTGTCCACAGCAGTTGACGAGGACTTTCCCTTGCCAATCCTGGCACTCTCCGACGGCGCTGCCTTCTCTCCCTCAATTCTCATCTCAAAGAAAAAGAAATCACCCCTAGTTAATGTGCCTTTCTCACTTTTTTTGTGATATTTGCATTTTTCTTTTTAAAAATACATGTGTTTTAGTTGTCGATGCACACAGTACCTTTAACTGTATGTGGTGCTGAGGATCAAACCCGGCCGAGGCAGGTGCTCTACCACGGAGCTACAGCCCCAGCCCTGTGCCTTTTTGTTTGTAAATGACTCATCCACCTTTGATGTTTTCAAAGAAAGTTCTTTTGTTAATGGACTGCAACCACCTCAGAAATGCCCGAGTAACTTCCACATTCATCTTTTCTATTTGAGTTTATTCTATTCTTTTGTGGATCTTTGAACTGAAGTTTGGTTTACTTTTTAATTTTTTGTGGCACCAGGGACCAGGGCCAGGGCCATGTGCAGGCTACACAAGTGCTCCACCACTGAGACCCGTCCCTTTATCTTTTTAAGTTCATGTATTTTCAAATGTTTTCTCATAGTGTGCTCAAGACTATGACTTGTCCTCTGTATATCATTTTGGCTGCATCTCAGGTTTAATCATATAATGTACATTTTGAGTTATTGCTCGGTTTTTAAGACTTTGTAACTTTTAACTTTAACTCCTTGACTCCTTTTCTAACCCATGTTCTTATTTAGAAATGTTTTAAAATTTCCAATGTAGGGCTTTTCTTTTTTTTTTTTTAAATATTTTTTAGTTGTGGATGGACACAATGTCTTTATTTTATTGCTTTGTACGTGGTGCTGAGGATCGAACCCAGGGCCTCACGCATGCGAGGCAAGCGCTCTACCGCTGAGCCACAATCCCAGCCCGAATGTAGGGCTTTTCAAGAGAAGCTAACTTTATGGCAGAATCTGTCCCTCTGGACCAAGATCAAGGTATCCCATGTGGATGCTCATCAACTTACAATGGGATTATGCCCTAAAAATCCATTGTAAGCTGAAAATACAGTATACCAAAATACACTTACTACACCGGAGCTACTGACCAGCGTAGCTTAGCCACATGGCATGCTGTGGAGCACCCTCATTTCCTGTGGTCCCTGGGCCGCCCAGGGCTGCTGGCTCACTCCTGCTGCCCAGCATTGCCACAGAGCAGGACGCTGTGTTTTGCTAGCCCAGGGAAAGACCAAGATGCACAGCATGGTTTCCAGAGTGTGTTGCTTTCACACCATGCAAAGCTGAAAACCTTTCCAAACTGAGGGCTTTTATTTGTTTCTGGGAGGTTTGTGAAGGTGTCCACTAGTTTTACAACTGTTCCTCTGTTAGAGGATGTGGTGGGGGTTGGTATCCCTTAACTGTTTCCAACAAGGTGAACCCCACTTCCCAGGTGGGGCTCTGACCCCACCTGGATCTCTTCTCATCCCTGGAGATGGAGAGCATGAGGGGGCCTCTCGGCTTCCCTGCTCCCATGGGCACCCCTAGGCTAGAGGGGAGGGTCCAGACACAGGTCACCCTCCAAGCCCCTCCTTGAGTGGCCTTGCACATGGGGGGAAGTAGCCCTACCATCCCTTCCACAGAGGCAGCTCCTCCCTGAGCTCCCAGAGGAGGCTGGGGGTGCCCAGGGCGTGGATTCCAGCCCCTGGGGCTGCAGACTTAGAATTGGTGCCTGCCGGCTGATCCTGCATCATCTATAGCCCCCTCCCGAGTGGCTGGCACAGGCTCTCAGTCTTCCTCACACAGTGGGGATCTTGGGGCAGCCCTGCAGGGCAGGGGCTGGGGTTCAACTCCTGACCCATCCAGGTGGTCACTGAGCAGATGACCAAGGCCAGACCATTCCCTGAGCAGGTGGGACCGCAGGAGCTCTCCACCCCCTGCTGCCACCCTGGTGCGCTGGGGTGGGACTGGCAGACGCACAGAAAGACCTGCTCGGCGGGTCCGACGATCTCCCTTTAATACAAAGTTGGTTTATCTACATACACAGGTGGGAAGGCCACCCAGCTGCTTCCCTCTGAAGAGTGTGGAAAGCAACAGCAGCCCGCTCTCCTACAAAGAGAAAAACTCACTTGCTCAGGGTGGGGCGCCCGGTCCTTCTGTTTGTCCCCAACCTGCCCCACAGTCCCAGGGAAAGGGACCCTGATGGCGGGACACAGGTGGCACCTCCGGGGAGGGGGAGCGCTCGGGCCGAGGGTCCCCTGACCCCGCGGGTCTGACCCGCCACTGGGGGCCGAGTCCCTGCTGCCCACCCTGGGGCTACTTGATATGTCTGAAAAATTTAAAAAAAACAACAACAAAAAACAAAGTTGGCGACAAAAAAAAAAAAAAAGCAAAAAAGGAAGAGAAAGGAGGCGGGCGGGCGCCCACTGCGTGGGGGAGGCACAGGGCTGCAAGTGGGGGCGCCAGCCCGCGGGGGACGCTCGGCACCGAGGGAAAACGGACTGTGGACGCAGCTGCACGTTTTAAAGTCGCTGACCGGCAAGTCTCTTGTTTCTTCTTAAAAAAAAAAAAGAAAAATAAAAAATACACTATTCAGAAAAAAGAAGAAAAAAAGGCAACGCCACCGATACAGTCACACCGAGATTTAAAGAAAGCAGGCCTCCGCGCGGCCGGCGCCCCAGGCTGCCCGGAGCCTCGCCGGTTCAGGGCCACCCGCGTGTCGCCCGTGCCATCGCCCCCCACCCACCCCGGAGTCTCATTTTGGAATCAGAGGAAACGAGGAATGTGCGAGTATCGAGGCGGCGCGGGCGGGCAGGAGGTCGCGGCCAGGCCATGCGGGGCTCCGGGGCCGCGCACAAGCACCGCCGCGCTCTGCCCTGCAGGGCGCCCGGGCCGGGGTCCCAGCGCAGGCAGAGGGTCGGCCGTGGCGTCGGGGTCCCATGGCTTTAGGTTGCATAGTGGTCGAAGCTTCCCAGGTACTCCAGCGCCGCCTGGTAGCAGAACTGGTACTCGTCCTGCGGGCAGAGGGCGGCCGGTCAGCGCGCGCCCCGGGCTCCCGGCCTCCGCCTGGCGCCCGCTCGCAGACATCCCCAAGCCCTCGTCCCCAAGCCCTTGGCCCTCGCTGGGGGCTCCAGGCGCAGGGCAGGGCTGCGGCTCGGGCTTCTCCCGCAGGTTGGGCCCCTCCCCGGCCCGGAGGGCCTGTCCAGACCGCTGCTCTGCAGGGAGGCGCCGGGAGGCCAGCGCAGCTGTGCGCCGGACCGGAAGAGCTCTGGGACATTCAAGGTGCCCAGTGCGAACGTGATCGCAGGAAGTCCCCTCCGGTTCTGGGCCTCAGTTTTCCCACCTGTATCTCTGAACGTGGTTGGATTTTAAGATCTGTCATCTAGGGCAGGGTTTGTGGGTGAACAAGACTTCGCAGGGACTTTGAGGTGGGGACTCCTCTCTGTCCACTCCAAGAGACAGGTTGTGTTTCATGTGTTGCGCCTTGACTGTCCCCTTCCCGCCCAAGTAATGAGGGAAGAGATCCTTCCACCCAGTAATGAGGGAGGCCGGCCCTCGCCCGCCCCGTCTGTACCTCCGTCTGCACCATGGCCGGCCGCTGCGTCCGCAGCATCTTCACCGTCTGAAAGATGTCCACCACGCCCTCGTACCGCATCCGCTCCAGCACGATGCTCAGCGTGATGAACACGCCGGTCCTGCCCACGCCGGCGCTGCGGGACCGGCACCGCGGGTCACGGCTGGCGCCGCTGCACCGCCAGGCTCCGCCTCCCCAGCAGTTCTCGGGCGGGGCGGGGCCCGGGCGGGGCGGGGCCCGGGCGGGGCGGGGCCCGGGCGGGGCGGGGCCGGCCGCGAGGCTCACCTGCAGTGGACTGAAATGGGGCCGTCCTGGCCGAACTGCTCCTTGGTCTTATGCACTTGGCCGATGAAGTCGATGAAGCCCTCCCCCGATTTTGGCACACCCTGTTCCGGCCAGTCTGTGAACTGGAACTGCCGGACGGTCCGGGACTGGCCGTCCTGGAATGGAGAGAGGACACCTGCTGCAGGCACGCGCAGGCACGCCTGCTTCCTGGGCACCAACCCCAACCACAGCTCCGCGCCCAGCCAGCTCCTGCCTCAGACCCCAGCCACACGTCTCCCGCCACCGCCGCCTCCCTCACCACAGGACGGCATCTTCCATGGCCACCCACTCCTCACCGCTGGCGGCGCCAGCATCAGCCTCTGCCTTCACCCAGTGACACCACCTCCGATGTCACGGTGTCAGCCACGATGGCAGATCGCTGGCTCCCGCCCATCCTCCATCCTCCTCCTCAACCGTGCACAGCTGCCGTGGCCACTGACCCAGCACGTCCCCCACGCAGCAGGCGCGCACCCCTCCTGCAGCCTCACCGCCCAAGGGCACCACTGTTTGTCACCCAGCACTGACCAGCAACCCAGCCTTCCACTGATGGCCTCCGTCCTGCTCCCACCACCCGCCTTTCTCCAAGCCCACCCTCCTGGGCCAGAATGGGGACACATCCACCTTCCCTGCCGGCCTCCACTGGCACTGCCCACTGGTCTCCTGCCACTGACCGTCCACTCATCTTCCCCATCCCCCATGGCCAGACGTCTGCCCTTTTCCAGTGCCACAGCTGACGGGCGTCATGCTGGCCAAGCCCTGGCTTCCCCATCTGCTGCCACGCTGCACTGGAGCCACATGAACGCCACCGCCTGCCACCAACCCTGAGGTGCCACCTAGCCCCACCCACAGTTCCTCACAGGCATCGTCTGGACTGGTGTCCCCGTGTCCCACCCGCCTAACCACTGGCTCCTGAGAAGACCACCTTCCATGTCACTCTTCAGTCGCCACCCACTGCTGGCTTCTCCCGACACAGGCCAGCACTGTCCGTCCTCTTGCCCATGGATTCCCACCATCCTTGGCCATGCCACCACTTGTCCCCCAACCGCCAGCCTCTCGCCTGCCCTTCCGGCCCTCTGACCCTCCCCACAGGGAAGAGCCCCACTTTCTTTCCCATAATCCTCCTGGGCCACCTTCCCCAGGGAGTCACATCTGGGGCACCACAGGCTGGGCACAAGACTGTGACCACTTTTTCACCATGGGAAGTAGGAAGGAGTGGCCACCCATCACCTCTACCTGACAACCCGGTCCCTGCCCCAGGGCCTTTGCTCTGCCCTCTCGTAGCAACTCCTCCCTGCACTCACCCGGGCGTCTGTGACCTTGAACTCTCGGAGGATGTACTGAGGCATGTTGTACTCCGCCATGGGGTCCACCACAAAGTACTGGTAGCGGGCAGAGCGCTCGGCGGGCCAGTACTGGTGACACTTCTCCTGTAGGAGAGGGCTGTGTCAGCCGCTGGTGGAGGCCAGGCCCGCCCCACTCCCGGCCCCTGCGCCCACTCACCCGGCCCATCTCCCGCAGCTTGGTGAGCATCACCACAATGGTGGAGTTGTTCTCCCACAGCATGCGCCAGAAGTCCTCCGTGGTCTCCGCCAGTGGCCCCTGTGTCGCGATGTAGGCCTTCTGCTGCCTGCAGAACAAGGGATGTGAGCGACCCTTCCCTCCAAGTCCCCTTGCGACAATCAAGTGTCCCCAGATGTTGCCAAACAGCCCCTGAACAACTAAACTGGTCCACCTAGAGAACCACTGAAGGGCAGGAAAAACCCACTATGGACAAGAGCCATCAGTTAAAGGTACAGCTGAAGATTCCCTCTGTGCAGCCCCTCGGCCTGAGAATGCAGTGGGCCGTCAGCCCCGTCTCCCACCAGGCTGGAGACTGCTCAAGGCAGGGCTAAGACTCTTCTGGGGCCTCGGCGCCGCCTGGCAGAGGCCTGGACCTTGCGGTGCCTGGGGCGAGGTACCTATAGCCATCGATGAAGCTGGCGTTGATGTAGTCGGACCCCTCCACGCCGCGGATGGGCTGCAGACAGACCCGCGTGCTCTCGTAGGGCATGATGTTCACCAGGCGGTTCTTGAACTTGTTACAGGGCAGATTGGCACTGATGAAGCGGGAGGTGTGGGCCTTGGAGCTGGCCAGCCGCTGCGGGGACGAGTGTCGTGGATGGCGGTCAGGGTGGCGAGGCCACCCCTTGGACCGAGGAACCCTCGGGCCCTCCGCGGCCTCCCACCGTCACCTTGAACTCGAGTTCCATGCCGGGGACGTGCTCGCCGGGCTCCGCCTGCGCCAGCTTCTGGATGTAGGAGTAGAGGCTCCGCGCCGGCACCTCGGTGTTGCCGCAGCCCACCGCCTCCAGCAGCGCCTCGTGGATGAAGCTGTACTGGTCCTCGGTCTGCACCATGTAGTTGCGCTGGGAGCGCATGAGCGTCACGTGCCCGTACACGTCCACCGTCTTCTCGGGCTTGATGCGCTCCAGCATGGCGTCGATGACGATGAAGCAGCCCGTGCGGCCCACGCCGGCGCTGCGGGGACAGGAACGGGCATGCAGGCGGCCGGGCGGGGCCGGGCGGGGCGGGGCCGGCAGAGCAGGGCGCCTACCTGCAGTGCACCACCACGGGGCCCGCGTCCGGCGGGTTGCAGGTCTTGACCCTCCGAAGGAAGGCCAGGAAGGGCGTCGGGTACTCGGGCACGCCGTGGTCGGGCCACGCGGTGAACTGGAACTGGCGGACCTCGCGTTTCTCGCTGGAGCCGTTCTAGGGACCACAGGGGCATGGCCTGACTGCACCTCCCCCAGGGCTCAGGGAGCTCCCTGTGCAGCGTCCTTGACCCTCGAGCACCCCACTCTGAGCCTCCCACTACCCCCACCCCACCCATGGTGGCCACCTAGTGCAGACCTCTCACCGACCACGGCAGCTGCCTCCATCAGGGGGTTCCTTCTGCCCCTGAGCCCGTCCTCCCCATGGCAGCCAGAGGGCGCCTGTGAGCACTGAGTCAGGCCCTCCATGGCGCCCACCTCCCTCAGGGTCAAAGTCCAGTCCTCCCTGTGGCCCACAGGACCCTTCTCCCCTCCTCTACCCTCACTCCCTCTGCTCCACCCATGTGTTCTTTGCTATCCCCAAACACAAGGCCAGCCCTGCCGCAGGGCCTCTGCAGGGACGGTGCCCTCTGGAGCTCTCCAGGTGGCTCCCTCCCTTGCCTCCTCCAGGTTTCTTCACTCACATCCTATTCTACACGAGAGTTGTCACCTCACATATCTGCTATCTGTCTTGTCCACTAGGTGATGATCCCCGTACGGGCAGGACATTTTATCTCTGCCCCTGCTGTGTTCTGGTGCCCAGGCTGGGATGTGGCTCACAGTCCAGGCTTTACAGGTGTGAATGAACTAAGAATTCTTAGCTCCCTCTTGTCCATCTGTTCAGTGTGCTGGCACTTGGTCCAGGCAGGGGCTTGATATCAAAGGGCCTGGCCAGGTGCCTGGGGCACAGTAGCACTTCTAACCATGTAACACCCTGGGTGGCAGAACTGTACCAGTTCAGAGCCACTGATGCAGAAGAACCGGTACCATATTAGTGTGGACAGCAGCCATCAGTTAAATATGTGTCTAAAGATGCTCTCCACCCCAGCTCTAGCTACAGAGGACTGGCAGCATTTACCCAGCTCTATCTGGTAGCCCCTCGAAGGCAGGACTAATACTCTGCTAGGGCCCCATCACAGACCCAAATTAGGTGGGGCCAGAGGTTAAGTAGGCATGGAGGCCTGGCGTATGACTGAAGGAGAGGGGACAAGTTCCGTGCTAAGCCAGGCTCTCGGTGGCTGTGTGTCCTGCTGTGGCTGGGTGGGGCAGGGCCCTCTGGGCCTCCGTCCCCCCCATGGGGCCAGCTCTGTGGGAGCGTGGTCTGCCTAGTGCCATGCTCAGGGTGCTATCCTGGAAGAGCTCTGAGCAGGAGCCAGAGCCTTGGTCTGCCCTGACCAGCCTGGGCTCTACCTTGTGCAAGGAGAACGTCCGTACACAGAACGTGGCCAGCTCGATGGTGTCCAGCAGCGTCACCTGGATGAAGCCGTAGGTGTCCGTGCCTCGGTTGGGCCAGTACTGATCACACTTGATCTGCACCAGGTGAGAGCAGGGGTGAGCTCAGGCTGCAGCTTCCCAGGGCTCGCAGGCCATGGGGTCTGGGTCTCACCCGCGACTTTTCTTCCAGCCGGGTCATCATGACGATGGTGGCTGACCGCTGCTCCCACACCATGCGCCAGAAGTCCCCAAAGGTCTCAGGCAGGGGCCCCTGCGTGGCAATGTAGGCATTCTGCCGCCGGTAGCCGTCCACGTAGTTGGCATTAATGTAATCGCTGCCCACGATGCCTGTAGCAAAGGCAGGGCCCGGGCACTGTACCGCAGACGGCTCACTCTGGCCTGCCACTCCCTGGTGCTGCCTCCACGGCCCGTCCCCAAAGCCACTGTGCAGCACCTACGTCGTGGTGTCTATGCCGTGCTCTATTGTGATGCGAGGCATGATAACATGGCATGAATGACACACAGTGAGGTGTTTTATGTGGCACTGCCAGGTCATCATGGCCATGTGGGGTCAGGTCATTCTCTACCATCCTGCACACTATAGGGTACTGAGCAGCATTCTTGGGCGCCCCCCACTTGATGCTATAGCACTGCATCACCCAAATTGTGGCAACCAGAAATGTCCCCAGACACTGCCAAATCTTCCTAGGCAGCAAAAAAGCCTTGATTGAGAAGCACCTATGTAGAGGGACGGATGAAGCCACATTATGAGCGGCAGCCATCAGTTAAATACTCATCTAAAGATGCCTGGCAACCTCCAGCTGGAGCTAGATCAGGTATACAACCAGAAGGAACCTCAGCTGCCAGGACAGTACGGGGTCTGAGCTCTGTGCAGCCAGAAGCCCAGAGTGAAGCGTAGGACCCCAGGTGCTACCTTCGATGGGCTGCAGGATGACTCGGGAGTGGTCATAGGCGATGACGTTGGCATAGCGGTTCTTGGGCTTGTTGACTTCCAGGTTGGAGTGTTCCCATGTGAACTGTTGTCCAGGGTCAATGGACTGTGGAGGAAGGGCAGGAGGCTGGGCATTCAGGGGGGCGCTCTGGGCCCGGGGAGGGGGCAGAGGGTGGGGCCTGGCTCACCTCATACTCCTGGGAGAGCTTGAGGCTGTCGTTGGCCTTGAGGCGCTCGGTGTGCTCCCCCATGTCTGCGATGGGGATGGGCGGGTGGCTGAGCATGCCTAGGGGAGAGCAGACCCGCCGGGCACGGTCAGGGGCGACCAGGGGCTGGGCGGGGTGCTGCAGAGTGTGAGTCGGCCATGGACAAGCTGCAGTTAGAAGGGTGGCAGGGGCGGCCTAGGGTGGCTCACGATGGGGCTGCTATTCCAGGGCCGGCCGGTCCTGGTCCCCCTGTCCAGCTGGGGTGCAGGGTGGGAGGAAGGGCCTGGAGCACCTCAGGCTCTCAGGGCTTCATGGCAAGAAGCAAGTGGCACAGAGACAAGGAGGCTATGCAGCTGCGCCTTGGGCAGTGCCGTCCCCAGGCAGGGGCCAGTGCCCTGCAATCCTTCACCACGTGGGCAGGGCAGTGTGTGCATGTGGGCTCCAGCTGTCCCGGCACTGGTTTGGGCAGGGGCAATAAGGTCTGGGCCTTCCCAGTGGTCTCGGGGTCCACCAGACCCCTGCCCACTCCTGGCCCCGTGAACCAGGGGTTGCTCACCAAGAGCCCCGTGGGCGGCTGGTGACACCTGCTGTGCTGAGCGCCTGGCCACTCCCCAGGACGCCACGTCTGAGGGGCCTCGGGAGCCCACACGTCACCAGGATCTCCTGCACCTCACCCCCCGGGCACTCCCACACAGGAGTCACGACCAGCCACCTCAGGGCCCAACGGAGCAGACCCCTGCCCTCCCCGAGGTGCCAGCTGGGATAGGGGGTCAGAGGCCGGCCGGGAGTGGATGCATGGACAGACAGGAGGCAGGATGGAAACCCGGGGTGAAAACACACGGGGGCGGGAGGAAGCCGAGACAGAGACACAGGAACTAACTTTCAAAGTGAACCCCCGGCTCCCTGAGGGGGCTGCTGAGGCCCGGATCTGCAGAAACAGCAATCAGTCAAGAAATGAGGACGCGGGCCCACCCACCCCTCGCTGGCCACAGAGCAGAGGGTACAGCAACTTACACAGGGACACACGGCCGCCTGGGCCCAGCCTGGCAGCCCACAAACTGCAAGCTTGGACTCCTCTGGCTGGCCAGTGGCCAGTGCTGGTCTTAACCATGATTCCAGGAAGACCCCAAATATTTAGGCTCTTCTGTCTATGTGTCCCCCACTCTAGCCCATCCTGGCCTTTGGTCCCCTGTTGAGGCCGGCAGAGGGAATATGGGGGAAAGTGAATGCAGGATGGTGAGGGAGACATTAGGAGGCAGGATAAGGACATATGGGCCCATGCCATGAGCTTGAAGGAGGGCAGCAGCCATCAGTTAAACACACATTTAAAACCCCCATAGATGGAAACAGAACTGATAAAAGACAGTCCAGAGGGGCTGAGGTTGTGGCTCAGTGGCAGAGTGCTTGCCTCCCACATGTGAGGAACTGGGTTTGATCCTCAGCACCACATACAAATAAGTAAAACAAATGAAGACACTTTGTCCATGTATAACTAAAAAAAAAAAAAAATTAAAAAAAAAAAAAAAGACAGTCCAGAGCCAGAAAAGTATGGCAGCACATTAGGAGTGACATATGACACTCTATGTGATCCCTTGAAAAGAATGCAGCCATCGGTTAAAGACACATACTAAAACCTAGATGCAAGCTGAAGTAACACGAGCCAGTCCAGAGACAAGAAAGAGAAAATAGTACAGTAAGGGTGATAAATGAGACCCCACGACCCATTCAGGAGACCTACAGCCCTCAGTTACATAAAATTAGAATCACTTGGATGAATAGAGAAGTGACATGAGCCAGTCCAGACACAGAAAGAACAACACATTAGGAACAGCATGTGAGGTCATGCATGATTCTTTAGGCCTGTGGTCATCAGTTAAATACAAATGTTTAAAATCCCCATTTGACTGGAAACAGGGTTGACATGAACCAGTTGAGGGACAGATGTAACCATGCTGTGAAACCATAAGGAGAACAGCAGTTGTTGGTTAAATTAAAAATTCCTTATTTAGTTAGAAGCAGCTGGCATGAGCCCATTAAAAGGAGGAGAAATGGGGAAGCTTGTGAATCACTGTACACGATCAAGGACAAGAGCCCGATGAAGTTCTCCTGCCAGGTGTGAATCCTAGCGCTCTACAGGGACTGAGGAGGTCTGCGGAGCTTGAGCCCCCGCAACCAGGGGGAGAGGTGCAGGGCCGGGGGGGGGCAGGCAGTGCTGTTTCCGTGCCTTGCCAAGGGCCCTCGGCCAGCGTGGAAGATGGCCAGGGACCACCTACGCTCCCACTGCAGAGGGATGCTACAGCTAGAGATGTAAACAGGAACACTCTCCTCCTGCCAAGGCAATGCTCTTTCTGAGATGTTCTTTAGATTCCCGAGAAGACAGCGACCATCAGTTAAATATATCTGCCTGTATGCAGAACCAACCCAGGAGTTCCCAGCCCAGATCCACTTAGGGTGGGTGGTGTTTGGAAATGAGGGGTTTAGCTGCACCCACGATGGCTGAGAAGGGTGCTGGGTGTCCCCCAAGGGGGCAGGGCATCTTCCCCACTCCCCTCTTGTGCAGGGTCCCTCACCAGGGCCGGCACATACCCGGGGTCTGGAAGTTGATGCGTCGCATTTCCACAGGGTCCTTGGGGTGATGGGGGGCGAGGTCCGCGTTGTTCAGCAGGCATTTGGTGCGGGGCTCGGAGTCCTTGCGCTTGCTTTAGGGGAGGCAGGAGCCGCGTGAGGCCACGTGAGGGCGCGTGGGCAAGCGCGGACACAGGCGGGAAAGGCCGGACACGCTCGGTCGGGGCTCCCGAGACCGAGCCGCGGCCCCCGGGGCCCAGCCACCCACCCACCCAGCAGGGCCAGCCCTCACCTGTCAGGCTTGCTGCTCCAGCACCAGGCGCAGGCGGTGGGCGGGGAGGAAGACCAGAGGTGAGGGCGCTGGCCGCGAAGGCCTGTGCCCGGGGCCTTTAGCCCTCTCAGCCCTGGTCTCCTCCCCTGGAAAAGGGGCTCATCCTGCCTGCCAGGACCCCACTCAGCTCTCCTTTGGTAAGAAGATCATGCCCTGTTGGCTACCACGATTACCGTCCTCACTGAACGGAATCGTCCTCACTGAACGGGACATGGGGGCCCGCCCCGAGTCTTGCTGAGTGGAGGTTCACGCAGGAGCCAAACCTCGGGTCTGTTTTGAGCCTCAGCCCTGCCATCTCCTCAGGCTGTGTGACCTTGACCAAGTGGCTTAACCTCTCTGAGTGTCAGTTTTCCCATCTGAACCACAGAAGCCTTTGGCCACCATCCTGAGCTGACCCCCCTCCCTGGGCCCACCCTGCTCAGGGGGAGCACAGGGGTCTCACTTCTTGTAAAGCAGAATGGCAATGACGATGCAGATGATGAAGACCACGGCCAGCACGGGCCCGATCACCCAGATGAGCCCCTCCTCGCCGTCCACGATGGGCTGGGGGTCCGGGTTGTCCAGCTGGAAGGGGTCTGAGAAGGGGCTGGCTGCAAACGTCTGCAGAAGTGGAGGCGGGGCACCGCCGTCAGTGCCCCCGCGGGCGCTGGCCACTTCCTCAAGTGAGAACGCCTCTCTCCCGCTCTACACGGCCCCTGGCTCCCGGGGGCCCAGCCCGGCGGCTGCCCCAGCACCTCCAGACTGCACAGCAAGCCCGGGGGCCCTTCCGGCCCTACTCCCACCCACTCCTCAGAGCCCAGTGCCGAGGTCCCTTCCTCCAGAGACCTGCCCCAGGTTCCCCGCTGGCCGCGCAGGCCCTCGTACTCACGGGCTCGCTCTTCTGCAGGACGGCAAGGACAAACAGGACGTATCGGTGGCCGGGCTCCAGGCCCCGGTTGTCGAAGCCGCCGTACTGCCTCTGGTCCCCGGGGTGGAAGACGGACGGCAGGACAGAGAAGCGAGCCGCGATGTAGGGCCTGGGCACCTCCAGCTGGCGAGAGTGCCTCAGGCTGCGCCGCTGCAGCCGCGCCACGTCCTGGACCAGCTGTGGGCAGAGCCGTGGGTGTGGGCACCGCGGACGCAGGGCCCCAGGGACGCCGGGCCCCGGGGACGCCAGGCTCCCCGGGACGCCAAGCTCACCTCCTCCAGGTCCATGTCCTCCGGGCTGCCCAGTGGGGTCAGGAACTGGCCTCCGCGGGACTTGCGCAAGGGCACCATCACTATGAAGTAGCTCCTGTGGTGGGGGAAGGTCAAGGGCGTCGGCTCCCGGGCCCCAGCCCCCGGCCAGCACGCAGCTCTGGCCCTCGACCCTGAGTAGGCTGCACCTTCCGCCCACAAGGCCGTCCCCACGGGCTCTAAGACTCAAAGCCCAGCTTCCATGGCCGCGCGTTCTTGGAGTCTTTAATTCTTTGCTCCCTCTCCTCCGGGGCCTCCGCTGTCTCCCACCAGCAGCCCTCACCCTGCCCCGTAAGGGTCAGGCAGTGGGGGCCAGGGACTGCTGGAGGCACAGGGCCAAGCACACCCTGTGATGGTGGCCACGAGGTGCACTGGGCTTTCAGCACAAGCTGAGGGGGACTGGTGGGGTCCCTGTCTTACAAATAGGTCACAGGTGGGCAGGGAGGGCTGACGGGATGGGGCGCGTACTGCACGGGCACGGGGCTCTGGCCGTCAGGCAGGTACACCACGATGAGGCCATCAGAGTCAGGCTTGGGGGCGACGCTGGGCTTGCTGCCGAGAAGGTTGAAGGCTGTCCAGGCAGTGACTGTTTGCTGGAGGCCACCCAGGCTGCTGCCACGGTTGGTCAGCACAAAGTTGTAGAAGGTGTGAGGCTTGAGGTGCGTGATGAGCTTCTTGGTGGTCCTGCCGTCTACGTCCAGCGTGACCCCATTGTACTGGATCTGCGGGCCGGGACGAGCTCAGCGGGTGGCCAGCCAGGAGCCCCTCCGCACCCCCTTCTGCTAGACTCTCACCCAGCACAGGTCCTGACCCCAGGCTGTGCCAAAGTATCAAGTGAGCCGTGAGTCCTGACTGAGCCCTAACGCTGAGTGTCAATCATGACCTCATTCCTGCTGATTCGCAGCCCCAGCCTGGGCCCCAACCCCAGCCCGAGGTGAGCTCATTCCAGGTGAGCCCCAATCCAGACTGAACACGGATCCCAGGCGGATCCCAACTCTGAGTCCCAGTTCTGACTGAGCCTGGATCCCAGGCAGAGCCCTGTCTCTGAGTCCTGATTCCAGACTGAGAACTAACTCCAGGCTGAACACGGATCCCAGGTGGAGCCTAACTCTGAGTCCCAGTTCTGAGCCTGGACCCCAGGCAGAGCTCATCTCTGAGCCCCAGTTCTGACTGAGCCTGGACCCCAGGCAGAGCTCATCTCTGAGCCCCAGTTCTGACTGAGCCTGGACACCAGGCAGAGCTCATCTCTGAGCCCCAGTTCTGACTGAGCCTGGACACCAGGCAGAGCTCATTTCTGAGCTCCAGTTCTGACTGAGCCTGGACCCCAGGAAGAGCTCATCTCTGAGTCCCAGTTTTGACTGTGCCTGGATCCCAGGCAGAGCTCATCTCTGAACTCCAGTTCTGACCAAGCCTGCGTCCCAGCTGAGCCCTGATCACAGACTGGGCCGCAGTGCCAGACTGCGCTCCAACCCAGGCAGTGCCCCAGCCTGGGGGTTCCTGTGGCTGCACCTTGTAGGGCGTGGGCGAGTTGTAGTTGTCCGGGAACTCCCAGCTCAGCAGCACGGAAGTCTTCATGATCATCTTCACCTTGAAGTTCTTGGGCGAGACTGCAGCGGCGGCGGCAGGGAAAGAGAAGAGAGGCAGGTGAGAGCCTGCGGCGGGCAGCGGGGCGGCCCAGGCGCTCCCTGTCGTGGCTGTGCCTGTGCCCACGGCCTTCCTGCCTGGCCCTGGCCCGGCCCTGCCTGCCCTGTCCCAGGTCCCTGCTGCGGAGACGGCGGCTGCAGAGAGAAGGTGGGGCGGCGGCGCAGAGGCGATCCCACCTGTGCCGACGCCAGCCTCGGGTCCGGCCTCGCTCGGCGTCCAGAGAGCAGAAAAGCGGCCACTTACCTGGGGGGGAGGGGCGGGGGCCGGGCGCGGGGCCCAGTCCGGCTCCGCGCGTCGCCGTGCGCCTACCTTGGTCCCGCAGGAACGTGCGGTAGCGGACCGGGGGGCTGTAGGGGCCGGGGCCCCTGCGCGTGTGGGCTCGCACTTGCAGGTCGTAGGCCGTGTCGGGCTTGAGGCCCCGCAGCGTGAGCGCGCTCTCCGCCCCCGGCTCGGCGGCCGCCGGCAGCTCAGTCTCTCGGGCGGGGCCCGCGGCGCCGGCCTCCCGCACGGCCACCGTGTACTTGACGATGGCGCCGTTGCGCTCGGCGGGCACGGGCGGCAGCCAGCGCAGCAGGACGGTGCCCGCGGAGGCGTTGCCGGCCGCCTCCAGGATCTGCGGGTGGCCGCGGGGCGCGTCCTCGGGGATGCTCAGGACCTCGGCCGCCTCCTCGCCCAGGCCTCCGCGGCTGCGCGCCGCCAGTCGGAACACGTAGGTGGCCCCCTTGTGCACGCCCGCCGCCAGGTAGCGGTCCTCGGAGGGCGGGAACTCCAGCGTGGCCAGGGGTGGCGAGTCCTGGCGGCCGAACTGCAGGCGGTAGCCCAGCACCTGCTCCTCCGCGGCGCCGGCGGGGGGCTCCCAGCGGGCCAGCAGGCTGCCCTCGGGGGTCTGCTGCACCGACAGGGTGGGGCGGCCCAGCACTGCGGGGACAGGGCGGGCGTCAGGGCCGGGCGGCCGCCCACGGGCCTGGAGCACAGGGCCGGGCTCTGGTTTTTTCCGAGATGGGGTCTCTGCCATGGGGTCTTCACTATGCTGCTCGGCTGCCTTGAGCGCCTGGGCTCAAGTGACCCTGCCCAGCCTCCTGGGTAGTGCCGACCACGGGCCATTAAGTGCTTCTCAGGAAGACCTCACCCAGGAGCAAGGGCTGCAGCAGGCGCGGGAGGGGCTGCCGGGAAGCGTCCCGGGCAGAGGACGGCAGGACCATGCTGGGTGCCAGAGGAACAGTGACCAAGGTAAACACTGGCAGGAGCTGCAGGAGGAGCAGGTCCCCATGTGCCTTCCCAGGTCCTCTCTGAATAACTCAGGCACTTCTGTAGGGCACCTGATGGACACCACGGGACACCACGCTGCCTGACCCCCACCCCGTCCTCACAGCCTGGGTAGATACCAGTGCCCAAGGTGCTGGGCTAGGGGACAAGGAAGGAGCGATCTCCACCGTGAGCACACGTCCTCCACTGTGGGGCCATGTGGGCCTCAGGGAGCGGCCCCCAGTGAGCCCAGGCAGGGGCGGTGGGCGCTCTGCTCAGGTGGAGCTGGATGACCCGGGGTGGGGGTGAGGGCCCGAGGGGCAGAGACTCGCAGCTCAGGGAACAGCATGGCCGGGAGGGCGGGACGAGGGCTATGGGGTCAGAGGTGGCAACAAGGTCCCTGGGGATGTGGGCACAGCAAGGGGCACAGGGGTCCCCTCCTCTTGCATCTCCAGGGTGGCCTTTTTCCTGACTCAGCTCAATACTGGACAACAGCCAATCCCCTGGGGCTGACTGGAGGGTCCTGGAGGATCCAGCAGGGAGACGGGGCAGGGAGACGGGGCATGGCCACCAGGAGGGAGAGGTGGGAGGGGACGGGCCACCCACACGGGTGTCAGGGGTGAGGAGGGGAGCTGAGGTGCCCGACCGAGGCATGGGGGGCAGCAGGGCCTCCCGCGCAGGGCACACGCCGTGCAGGGACCCCGGAGCTCAGGGTGGGGCAGGAGGTGCTGTGGGCGAGGCCGCCCTGCCCCAGGACCCTGGCACATCTGGGCCACACACCTGCTCCCTTGGTCACCACCACCTTGGGTTTGCTGCGAGCGCCGTCGCCCTTCATGGTGTAGGCGGCGACCGTGATGGAGTAGGCGGTCTCAGGCTGCAGGTTCGTGATGACCATTTCCTGTGGGCAGGGCAGGGGTCAGCGCCACGCCCAGCTGGGACAGCTCGTCCACACCCTTCCCCCAGCAAGGTCAAGCGGAGGAGGCAGTGCCCAGGCCACGGGCAGAGACGTGCACACAAGCACATGCGGGGACCCGTTCACGGCGCGCCCAGCTCAGGGCACATGTGGCCTGCTGCACCCAGCTGCCTCTGTGCCAGCACCTGTCACCCTCGCCCCAGCCTGTCCTCCCTGCAGCAGCCAGGGGGCACCTGTGAGCACCTGGGTCAGGTCCCTCCTCTGCCCACAGCTCTCTAAGGCTGGCATCTCGCAGGAGTCAAAGCCCAAGTCCTCCCTGCTGCCCACAGGCCCTGCAGGCCCTGCCCCGTCCTCTCCCTGCCTCTCTGCTTCTGTCTCCCCAGCCACATGGGCTCCTCACTGTGCCTCAAGCTCACCAGGCTGGGTGCTGCCCCAGGGCCTTTGCATGGGCCATTCTATGCCTCTACCCCTTGGGTCTGGCTGGCCCCACACTAACTTTGTGAGAAATTTTCAGGAACATTGTTGGCTAGTGGTGGCAAAGCTAATACTAAAAACCAACTGTATCAACTCACAATCTATGTTGAAAATAAAGGCAGCGAGTGTGCAGAGCTCAGCCCCCTGGCTCTCAGCCCCCTGGCTGGGGGCGGGGGGTGCCCCGCCCTGCCCTCGGGCTGCCTCCTCTGCAGGGTAGCACTACAGGGCGCTGTGCAGCTCCAGGGAGGCGACATCAGCACAGAGTCAGCATTTACACCTTGGCAGTGGGCACTGATGCCCAGCACGCTGCCCAGAGAGCCGCTGTCGTGTCCCTGACCCACCACAGCTGTGACTGCCATGCGTCTGGGTCTTGCTGACTCCCACCCAGCTCCCCTCCTCCACTGCGGCCCCCAGGGAAGGAGGGCTCAGCCCTGCACAGGCTCCAGCACGTGGCTGGTGCTCAGCAAGCGGCCGTCTGGGGAGCAAGGCGGCAGCACCCCCACGCAGCCCTGCACATGCCCGCGCACCCGCACCTGCCAGCATGCACACACGAGCACAGCCAGGCATACCTGGGAGCCACGGGGCACCCAGGTCAGGAGCACGCACAGAGGGTCCCCTGCCCTGAGCCTCACATCATCCTTTCCAGGGGCTTGGTGGGAGGTGCTGAGCTGGGGCCCAGCTGGGACTCCCCTAGACTCAGGATAGGGTGAGACAGGCCGTGGAGTGCCTGGGGTCAGTGCCAATTTAACATTAGGTGGAGGAGCCAGATGCGGAGGAGCACACCTGTAATCCTAGTGGCTCAGGAGGCTGAGGCAGGAGGATCGCAAACTCAAAGCCAGCCTCAGCAACTTAGCGAGGCCCTGAGCAATTCAGCGAGACCCTGTCTCTAAATAAAAAATAAAAAGGGCTGGGATGTGGCTCAGTTGTTAAGCACCCCTGAGTTCAGTCCCCAGCACCAAAAACAACAACAAAAACCAAGGGAAAAAAATCCCAACAAAACACCAATCAGACTTCTGGGGCTCTTGGAACAGCCACTGGGCAGAAAGCGCCCAGAGAGCCCCACAGCGATCCTGCTCTGCCCCCCAGCCTCCTAAGGAAACGCTGGGTGGCACCAGGGTCCCGCAGGGCATCCTTCCCAGCACAAGCTCTTGCCAGGAGCATGGGCCAGCACTAAAGGACAGTGTGGCCACAGAGAAACTCCCAGGCGGCAGGGCTGAGCTGGGCGATGAGTCAGGCTGGGTCTAAGGTGATGACCCCAGAGGAAGGTGCCTGCAGAGGTGGGGAAGCCAGGAGCCCGAGCCCCCGGTGAGAGGTGCTGGCTGACCACCTGGTTCAGCGGCTGCCGCCCGGGATCTCTGCATGGACACACAGGGTCCCAGCTTCACATCTGCCAGGCGCAAAGGCGGCCTGCGCCCCGAGCGCAGGGGAGGAGACCCTGTGCAGGGCAGCAGTCACAGCAGGCGGGCGGGCAGGGCTACTTACATATTCGGCCGTGTCATCCATCTCCCACTGAGCGGGAGGCGCGGCAGGGGAGAGAGGAGGGAGGTGAGCGGGGCAGAGGCAGAGAAGCGAGGACATCCCGCCCGCCCCAGCCCCGCCCGCCCACCTGGGCATCGGCCAGCATGACGTCTTTGATGCGCGGTGGCCCGCGGGCCTCGGCGCCTTCCATGCGCACGTAGTGGACCTGGTAGCCGCGGATCTGGCCATGCTGCCGGCCGGGCGCGGGCGAGCGCCACAGCACGCGGATGGCCGTGGCGTTGAGCGCCTCCGCCTCCACCTTCCGCGGCGGCGCGCTGGGCACTGGCGGGCGGGAGGGGAGGGGAGGGGCGAGCGGGGCGGTTACCGGGGGCCGGCGCTGCCCCGGGCAGCGCAGCGACACTGCCCGATGCCAGGATGCCGCAGGGTCACGGGCGCTGAGCGCTCACCACTGGCCAGGAGGGCATGGCCCCCTTCAGCCCTCCCGCGACCCGAGAGGCCCCCAGGGCCTACCCCTCCAGTGGGGGCGCCGGCCTAAGGGCTTCCCCACGCTGCTGGAGGGGGCGCCTCTCAGGGCAGCCCGCTGGTCGGGGCTCATCCTCCTCACTGCACAGGTGGGGACACAGGCTGGGAGAGCTGACTCCGTGACCAGCGAGTCAGCGCCAGGGTCTGAACCAGGCAGCCCAGCTGTGCACTCCCAGTACTCCGGCAGGCAGATGGTCCACTTGGCACGGAGGATCTTTCTCAGTTTGCTACGCCTCAGAGGCCTCCCCCCGCCCACCCTTTAGCTCCCTGTCTTCCCGAGGCTCAGTTTTTGCCACGACTCTGAACTGAGGCCGTCACCTGGCTTTCCTTCTTAAACTCCCCCGCCTGTCCTGGCCACAGTTGGACTATTTACACCACAGCAATTGGCCAGCGCTACAGCTCCGTGTCCAGCACACGGCTCCCGGCACACCCAGGGCCACTGCTTTCTGGGCGGCTGTCCCGACAGAGGGAGCAGCCCTCATCATGCCCAGAGTCCAGGCTCGGGGCCCTGAGGTCACCCTCATTTTGCTGCAGGAGCTGCAAAGCAGGAGCCTTCTACCCCTGAGCACCCCGATCCCACACTCCCACTGTCTGACCCAGGCCTGGGGCCCCCAGGTCCAGGCTCGGGGAGCCGGCTGCCTCGCGGCTCCCACCTGGCGACAACCAGCCCAGCTTTCCAGAGACAGTGGCTCCAAGGCAGGGCGGGCGGGGCCTGCGGGGGTCCAGCGCGTGCGGTGCTTACCGTCCTCGTCGGTGCGGACGACCACGGGCGAGCTCTCGGGCCCTGGTCCCACCTCTGTGTGAGCGACAGTCGTGATACGGTACTCGGTCCACTTCTCCAAGGCCTCCAGCAGGATCTGGGTGGTGGTCGGGGGGATGCCGTTCACCTCCTTGGGTTCCGGGTCCTCTGAGCCCAGCGGTCGGTAGCGGACGCTGTAGCCCACCAGGGCCCCGTTGTGTGTTTCCGGTGGCGGCGGGCGCCAACTTACCAGAATGGCCGTGGAGCGCATGCTGGTGCACTGAACGTCTTGAGGGGGGGCTGACGGTTCTATTGGGGGAGAGCGTGGGGGGGGTGGGATGGGCGGGGAGGAGGCGGGGAAACAAAAGATGGAAAGAGAAAATAAAAAAGAAGATGATAACAAACAAAACAGAACCAACCAAAGAGAAGTCGAACCCAGAAGAAGCGGGTGTCAACCAAAGGTGAGATGGGCGGGCGGACGGGCGGCGGGCGGGCGGCTGGCCAAGAACACTGCGCTCACGTTCGGGGCTGCGCCTGCCTGGCGCACAGTAGGTCTCAGCACAGGGCCGGGGTGGTGTCCGTGTGCATGCACTGTGTCCAGGCCCCATGACAGCAAGTAGCAGCCCTGTCCACAGGACCCCGGCCCACAAGCACCAGGCACCTGTCGGGACTTCAGACTGCAGGTTTACTCTGCAGTCCCCGGAACCAGCCCTGAGCACTGTGCCCCGCCCTCCTTGAAATTCAGTTTAAATGTTTTCAGACACGGTCTTGCTAACTTGCTGAGGCTGGCCTTGAACTTGTGTTCTTCCTGCCTCAGCCTTCAGAGTCACTGGGATGACTGGTGTGTGTCCACATCCGGCTAAAAACATGTATACGTTGAATACCTACTGTGTGCCTGGCAACAAGCCAGGGGGATCTCAGTAAGGCCCCATCTTAACAGCAAATGCCCTTATTTACTGAACCTACTGTGTGCAAGGCATGGTGCCATGGGCTTCCAATATTTTATGGTAAAAATGCAGTGGACAGATTTTCTTATGGTCCAAGCGTGTGTTCACTGAATACATGTGGCCACGGGGGACCAAGAGCTCACTCCCCTTAGGGCTCCCCTTGGCTTTACTCAGAGAAAAATCAATGCTCTTGTCTTGAGTACCTACTGTGTGCCAGTTAGCATGCTGAGCACTTTGGAGAGTGACATTAAAAGTGCTGTTTCAGTGGACACCGACTGTCGGGAGCAAGCCCTCCAGTTCCCACGGAGCCTGTTCTGTGTGCCCAAGTCTGCGTCACAGCTGTCCTGTCCTGAGGCCCTGCCGTGCCCCAGCACTGCGCTGAGCCCACCCCAATCAACAGCAAGTCTTGCTTATTGAGCAGCTGCTATGGACCAGGCCCGGTAACAGTCCTCTGAAGACAACTGTAGCAGTTTGCATTTATGTAGCACCCACTGGGTGCCAGGCATGGTGCTAAGGGCTTATTAAAAACAGCAATGGTCCCCACACATTAAGCATCTACTGTGTGCCAAGTACCATGCTAGAAGCATTAGTGGAAAACAGAAACAGCTCCCACACACTAAGCACCTGCTGTGTGCTAGGTGCCAAGAGCCTTATGGAAATGATAAGACCTCCATGTACCAAGCACCTGCTGTGTGCCAAGCACTGTGCTAAGGGTGTCACTGGTTAACAATAACAGCTCATACCCGTT
>CM053413.1:3139994-3320868 GCA_028644305.1 Xerus rutilus
CTAAGGGTGTCACTGGTTAACAATAACAGCTCATACCCGTTCAGCACCTACTGTGTGCCGAGCACTGTGCTAAGGGTGTCACTGGTTAACAATAACAGCTCATACCCGTTCAGCACCTGCTGTGTGCCAAGCACTGTGCTAAAGGTGTCACTGGTTAACAATAACGGCTCATACCCGTTCAGCACCTGCTGTGTGCCGGGTTTTGTGCAAGGACCTTACACAAAAGCACTACTAGCTGTCCCTTACCCAGCACCTACCACCTGCCCTCTGTGCCGAGGGCTTTGCAGGTAATAGCGGCAGGCTGTGAGCAACACCACTCACCATGTCGGGCCCTCTCAGACTGACCAAAGTACTAATTTGAGTACCCACTGTGTACTAGCCCAGGCCGACATTTTTGTAGCAAGTGCCACTGATTACACACGTACTGTACACCAGGCACGCGTCAAGGAGTTGGAACAATCGCAGCCCGTGTTTTGGGCGCCTGGCACCAGGTTCAGCTTGTTGCACACTGATGGCTTCTGCTGGCTGAGTGCCAATGACCTTTCCCATACCGTGCTGCTCCGTATTTACATTTCAAACAGCATTTATGGAGCACCTACTGTGTGCCAGGCAGTGTTAAGGGCTTTGTTGAATAAGTGATTGTTCCCACGACCTGAGCACCTACTGTGTGTACTGAGCCTGAGTAATGGCTCTATGCCAAGTCCCTGCGGGGCCAAGTGCTGTCCTGGGCGGTGGGGAACCAACTACCACCACCTCCCCTGTTCTGCACCTCCAGACTCCCAGGCCCTGCGACTGTGCCCTCTGTGAGGCACTGTCCCTGGACTACTCTGATCAACTCTCACAGCCACGCGGTGGTCACAGCTGTTCCTTGTCCCCGGGCTCTAGTGGGCAGGGAAGCCGTTTCAGAGCCCCGAGTGGCTCACCACCGTCGCTGGTCACGCACCTACTGGCGTCATGGCTCTGCGCTGCAGGCACCCCCTTGCCTCTCTGAACTCTTCCAGAAGCCAGCAAGGTCCCAACCCGCAGGTGAGGGAACAGCAAACAGGACCTGGGGCGAGGCTTTGGTGGCGTCTGGGCTTCGGTGGGAGCTCAGCCCTGCCAGCCGAGGGCAGCTGGAGCCACTCAGAGCTGCCCGTAACTCTGACCTGCCTCACCTGCAGGGAGGCCCAGGGCGGCCACCACGCCCACCTCATCTGTTCACGGATGGTGTAGTTATTAGTCACCACGCGAACATCCTCGTGCTCCGAGACCCAGGAGAGAGGCACCGCTTCCATCTGCAAAAGCCTGCACCAGCGCGGAGCCTGAGCAGCTCACTCCCACTGGAACGAGCCTCCGGCCTCCCAGTGCGACACCGGAAACCCTCCTCTGAAGCTAGACCTGCCCCCCCTTCTTGACCAGCCACCTCGACCCCAAGTGCCCAGGGGAGTCAGGCAGGAGGGGAAAAACCAACCGGGGAATGTGCCAGAAGGAATGGATTCGCTGAGAAAGGGGGAGGAAAGATAAAACCAAAACTATAATAAAATAAGGAACAAGGTGATGGTGGTGGTGATGAGAAAAACCATAATAAAAGAAAGAAAGACGCCTTCCAGACGACGCCCAGTCTGGGTACCTACCTTCCACTCTTCAACTGCTAACTTACAGACTTTCTTACGAGGGAGGGAGCGGAGCGCTGGGCTACGGCTAGGCCAGGCTGGGCCAGGCTGGGCCAGGCAGCGCCCGCGACCAGGCGGGAAGGCAGGACAGTGTCTTGGGAGACCCACGGCCGCCGAGTGCTGACCTCCACCTACCCTTGAGATCAGACTAAGGAGCCCGCAGCCCCAGGGGACACGCCTGGCCCTGAGTCTCTGCTGCTGCTTCTCTCGGGCCCCACCCGTCTCGGGCGAGAAGTGGGGAGTCCCTTCCCCCACTCCCTGTCCTGGGCCGCCCCGAGGTTCGCTGGGCCGGAGCGCTTTCTAGGCGACCTTGGAGGCCGCGTCCTTCACAATCCAGCCCAACCTGCGTGACATCTCGGAAGGGCCGGGCAGGCGTGTGTAGAAGCCGGACACGCTGCGGGGGTCAGGAGTGAAGCCCGGGGTGGCAGGGGGCTCTGGGCCGTCTGGCAGCCCAGAGCTGCTGGTGGGGGCACGCAGGGTGGGCTGTGTTTGTGAACTTGCTTGAGACCAGCTGGTACTCACCTTTGCGACACCTCTGCCGGCCTCTCAGGTGGCCGCCCAAGCCACAGGCCACCCTCACTGACCTCCACCTGACAGACACGCCCAGCTGCTCGCAGCTGCTCAATGCTGGGCTTGGCCCGCAGGGGCAGTGGGAGGAGGGAAAGGGCCGGGGGTGACGGGCTGTGTCTCCATGGCCCCTGAGCTCTGACACCCAGCCCGAGCTGACGGCACCCTTGACTGACCCGAGATGCCCCCCGTGAGCTCACACTGGGGGGCTTGAAGGTCTGATGGCCGCAGATGCTTCCAGAACAGAGACTGGGGTGGCTACACGTGACCAAGGGGCCGCAGCAGGAAGGCCATGGTGGCCAGGCTGGCAGGAGGGGCACAGCAAGGGAGCCTTTCCAGGCCCAAGCTCAGAGCAGGTGGGGAGGGCCACGGGGGAGGTGGTGATAGGGGCCACAGTGTGGCCCGCACCCAGCTGCTGGGTGAAGGGTGACTTGTGACAGGAGGCCGGGCGGGCACAGCAAAGAACTATAGGGATTCAAGAGCCGGGCATCGGCCACGTGCGCCCTAAAGCCTTGGGTCAGATCTGAGTGCAGCGACCCTCAACCGGGAGCGTGTCGGGGGCCTAGAGAGCTGCTGCTCCCTGCCGAGGGAGGGTGCCACTGTGTCCTCTGCACTCTGGCAACCACCAGGCAACCACCAGTGCCAGCTGTGGCGAGGCCTGTGGACTGGCCCCAAAGCAGGACAGGAAGAGAGAGGTACACCTGGCGACCTCTCCCCACCAGGGCAAAGTCGGCCATTCTGCTGGTCCCTAATTCTCAACCCAGGTCAATAGGCCTGAGGACACTGAGGACCCCACGGCAAGACCCTCACTGCAATGGTGGAGAAACCGAGGCACAGCACCGGCAGATGCGTCCGAGGTCCGGGGCGAAGGGAGTCGGGGGAGGCCCCCACCCCCTGCGGCGGGCTCTGCCCAGTCTGGCCCTGTGAGGGCCAGCTGCCGCTAGGCCGCGTCCCCCCCGCAGAGTAGGGCGGTCGCCGAGACACGTACTGGACTGCAGCGTGCGCTGCCGCACCACCGAGGTGAAGGCGCCCAGGCCCTGCGGCGAGCGGGCCGCCAGGCGGAAGGCGTACTCGGTGTTGGGCTTGAGGTCGTCCACCACGAAGGCCGTTGTGGGGTCGAAGGTCCTCCCCACCTGGGTTGGGAGAAACAGGGAGAGAGAGACAGAGAGATGGAGACAGAACGAGACAGAAAGAGGAAAAGAGAAACCGAAGAGATGGAGACAGCAAGAGAGACGGGAGAGAAAAAATGATGAGATAGAGACAGAGACGGACATGCGGGAAAAGAAGAGAAAGTGGGTCAGAGGGGACAGCGGGAGAGGGCCAGAGGCAGACGGAGAAACAGCAGAGCCAGAAAGGAAACTCAGCAGGAAACGGACACAGGAGGTGCAGCAGGGTCCCACGCGGTGAGCCCCGCCCCTCCTCGTGGGAGCCTCCCCCTGCTGGTCCTGCCCCTGCCTGATGAGCCCCGCCCTCCCAGTCCTGGGCCCCTCCCCACCCTGCCGGCTCCACCCCTGCCTGGTGAACCCAGCTCCTCTCAGTCTTGGGCCCCACCCCTCCTAGTCCTGGCCCTCTCCCCCGCCTGCCAGACTCGGCCCTGCCCAGAGAGCCCCGCCCCACCCGGTCCTGGGCCCCTCCCCACCCTGCCAGCCCAGCTCCTCCTAGTTCTGGACCCCCTCCTAGTCCTGGGTCCTTCCCCACCCTACGGGCCCCGCCCCTGCCCAGAGAGCCCCGCCTCTGCCGGTCCAGGGCCCCACCTACTCGGTCGACCCCACCCACTCTGCCAGCCCCGCCCCTGTCCGACCATCCCCGCCCACCCACCCTCCCAGCCCAGCCCAGCAGGTACCTCTCGGCCACGATCGCCCTCCCGGAAGAGCAGCTCGTATTTGATGATGCTCTCCTGCCGTGGGGGGCTCCAGGAGAGCCCGATGCTGGTCTCTGACTTGGCCTCGGCCCGCAGGTTCATGGGCTGGCCAGGTACTGGGGGGAAAGGAGCCAAGAACAAAAATGGGGGAGGTACCGTGGGGGGCCGCTGCACACAGGTTTCCCAGCGCCAGAGGGTGCGCTCTGTCCCAGAGAAGCGCCCTGAGCTCCGACCATCCCCGCGGTTCCCACTCTTTTAGAACCCCCCCCCCAGCTCAGCCCCGCCCTCTCTTCTTTCCATGGAAGACCTTTAAAAAGTCTCTTCAAACACCTCAGTAGCTTCCCTCACCCCTGCAAATTAAGTGAGAGAGAAACCGGAAGGGAGGCCAGGTTTAAAACCGGGATATCCGGATCTCGGTTCCCACCACTTGGACTTTAAATCTCAAAAGCCTGAGCTCCAAGTGATTAAGCAGCCTTCCAAGTCCTTCCAGCTGGGCAGGGAGGGAGACCCCTGTGTGGTCTGGTGGCTGAGGCACTTTTTCATTTATCAATTTGGAAGATGCAGCATCAGTCCCTACAATAACAGCTGCATAGGGGTCCTTGGGAGTTAACAGAAGAGGAGGCCACAGCCACAGCACCGCCCGTCTTAATCGCGGCCCCTGGGAGCTGTCTGGATGTCCAGCTGGAGCCCCGTGGGCTGGCCAGTCGGATTTTCCAAGGAAAGTCAGAATTTTTTGATTTTCTGAGGCAACTCTGTGCCTTTGATATTAGCCCCAAAATATCTTAAAAGCACCATGCAGGGGCCACAGGCCACTCTGGCGACTGGCCACGGGCCCCAGGGCCTTGTGCTGCCCCCATCCACGCCCCGCCCTGACACCCCTGTGCCTCACCTCCCTGCTGTGTCTTGACCTGGATGGGGTCCGAGAGCGGCCCGTCGCCCACGGAGGTGAAAGCCAGCACGCGCACAGTGTAGGTCTCGTCCTCCAGCAGGCTGCCCACGGTGGTCAGCAGGCTGTCGTCCACGTTGTGCTTCTGCCAGTTGCCCACGGGGTGCTCGGGCTCCATGGTGTAGTAGACGCGGTAGCCACGGATCAGCCCGTTGGGCTCCACAGGCTCCTCCCACTGCACGATCATGGTGGTGGCGCTCAGCATGCGGGCCTGCACGTTGCGCGGGGCGCTGGCCGGGGCCTGCTCGCCCGTGCGGGTGACCACCGACTCGCTGGGGGGGCCCTGGCCGATGGAGTTCACAGCTGACACCCAGATCTCGTACTCGGAGTTGGGGCTGAGGCCGCCGATGCTGTAGCGTGTGGTGGTGATGTCCTCCTTGATCTGGTACGGCCCGTCCTGGCTCTTTGACTTGTACTCGATGACATAGTAGGACACAGGGTCCGGGTTGCCCGAGTCCCAGGTGATGGTGATGCTGGTGGCTGTGTTCTCTGTCACCACGGGGGTCCCGGGGGCTTTGGGGAGAGCTGTGGGAGGGAGGCAGGCAGGTGACCGGTTGGCACGCTGTTCCAGTGCCCCAGAGGCGTGTGGCCTTTGACCACACCAACGTCCTCCCCTGCTTTGGTCTCCCTGGCAGGAATCACGGGCCTAATGACCCGTCTCATCCTGTCCACAGCAAGAGCCAGCCACCTGCATCCATGGGCAGCACCTGGGCTTCTAAACAGTCTCATCGGGACACAGCCCTGTGACGCCCTGTCAACGGCCGCTCTCGCTGGGTAATGGCCAAGCTCAACAGCTGCAGCACCGTCTGGAGCACCCAGAGCCTAAATGCCTCTTACTTTAACAACTGCACTTGCAGCTGGCCCGGGGTGCACGCCTGTCACCCCAGTGACTCGGGAGACTGAGGCAGGAGGATGGCAAGCCCAAGGCCAGCCTGGAAGGCTTAGCAAGGCCGTGTCTCATAATAAAATACAAAGGGCTGAGTGCAGCCCAGCGGTGGAGCCCCTGCCTAGGGCTGGGAGGCACGGCGCCAGTCCCGGCGCTGCCAAAGGAAAGCACGGTATCTGCTGCGCGAGCGGCGCGGCTGCTCTTCCTGGAGCACCTGCGGCAGCTGCTCGCTCTCCGGCTTCACTGCCTGGCCCCCACTGCACCCCTGCTGTTCCCGGCCACCCTCCTGGATGCCTGTCCTGTGCCCCTCCTCTGCCTGGCAGGAGGCTCCGTGCCTACTTCCCATCGCCAGCTAAGGTGCTCCCGCTGGTCCCTAGACCTCCGCTCACAGGGCTCCAGTGGCAGCTGACCTTCAGGATGACCACAGACCCGGCCGACACCAGAGCCGTCTGGCAGCCCGGGCCAGGGTCTGGCAGTCCTCCTGACTCTGCTCTGCAGCAGTCACCCCAAAGCTGCCACAGGCAAGGTCCCAAGAATGGGTGTGGCCACAAGCCAGTACCCAGTACCACTTGGTGGACACCCCCAGGTGGAGGCCGGACTCGGCCCACAGGCTGCAGTTGGGTACCACCGTCCCCAAATGCTGCTCCTTGTCCTCTTTGGCTGATGCCTGCTCAGCTTTTGGCCTTTGAACGGAGACATGCTCTCCCTTCACTTTCCTGGGAGGTGCGCCGCCCACTCAGGGGTCTGAAGGGCATCGTGGGTCCCTGTTACAGCCATACTGGCCCTAGGCCACTGCTGCCTGGCTCTGTGGGCTGAGCGGGTCACAGTCAGGGACACTTGGCAACAGGCCCAATATCCGACGGTAGTCCCATGAGATTATAATGGAGCTGAAAATTCTCTTCCACCCGGAGGCCCGGCGACGTGTCCCTCCCCTGCCTATGAGCAAGCCGTGCTCCGGGGCCCAGCGTGGGCAGAGCACGTGCAAGCACTGCAGGCGCCACGGCCGTGGCCCTGTGCGCACACGCTGGGATCCCTGCGGCGTCTAGGCAGGGAACCTGTGTGGGACTGGGCCTCCAGCGGCAGCCTCCTGCATCCCATGTCTACGGTGGCCTTGTTTTCCTTTGGTGGCACTTGGGATGAGACCCAGGGTCTGTGTGTGCCTGGCGAGTGCTCTGCCACTGAGCCAGCCCCAGCCCTGTCCATTTCAGTTGGAGACCGTCTGGCCAAGTGGCCCAGGCTGGTCTGGGATCTGCCATCTTCCCACCTCAGCCTCCCGAGTGGTCAGGATGGCACAGCACTGGGTTTGCCAGGCCCCTTGATGGCCTCAGAAGCCATGTCAAGTGACCGGTCTAAGCTGTCTGGGTTTGTGTCCGTTCCCACAGAGGCAGGTGGGTCCCCATCACTAAGTGACGCGTGAGCGCGTCCACAAGCATCAGCTCTGAGCACGGCTCAGAGGCCCCCCACCTGCCCCTGGCTTACACTTCACCGTGATCTGGGCCACTGCCTCGATGACGCCCAGGCTGGACATGGCCACGCACGTGTAGTTGGCCGAGTCCTTCACATCCGTGAGCTCCAGCACATTCCGGCCCACTGGCATGTCGTCCTCGGGCGTCAGGTCCTCGGCCCCCTGCATCCACTTCACGTAGGGCATGGGCGAGCCCACAGCCACGCAGGTGATGTTCACGTTGCCGCCCGGCATGATCTCGTGGCTGGTGGGCAAGATGGAGAAGCGGGGGGCCACGCGGCGGACTGGGGGGGTGGTGGCGGCCGAGATGCATGGGGAGGGGAGGTGGCGGAGGAGGAAAGAGAAAAGCAGGAGAGAGGAGGAAGGAAAGAAAGAAAGAAAGGAAGGAAGGAAAAAAGGAAAAAAAAAAGCAGAAAGCCATTTAAATATAAACAGGCCTGCTCCTCTCCCCCCCACCAATTTTTCCCCCAAATGAAAACAAAACAAAAGCCAAAATTAAAAAACCAAATTCCAACACAAAAAAACCAAAACTTCAAAGGAAGGCAACTTCACAAACAATATAGAGAGATATCGATACAGACTAGAGACGCGAAGCGCTGGCTTCAGAGCACAGGGTTCCAGACCAGAGTGGCTGTCACAGCACAGAGATGGACACAAAAATTTATCAGCAGTTTCTCATCTTTGCTGACAGCGTGGCTCCAGGAAACGGCCCCTGTGCTCCCGAGTGGGGCGGCCACTCTGCAGAGCCTGGCAGGTTCCCGCTGGGACACCCCTGGGTGGGGGTGCTCAGGGATGGGGACGTCCTGACTTGCCACCCCCTGGTTCTCGGGCGACAGGGAAGGAAGGTCCTGCAGGAGAGGAGCCCGGAGGCAGAGGGGGCCTGGCAGCTTGGCCCCCACTCTCGAACCCTTCTGGTGACACGGGGACCCCGCCCACTTCCCCGAAGGAAAGATGAGAAACTCTAATGAAATTTTTGTGGTTTTGGGTTAGAAACCCTTCTAAAAGCTTCTGTCGGTCTGACAAGTTTCCATCGATAGATGCGGCTCTCAAAGTCACGGACATCATGCAAAATAGGTTGAGAGAGAGAGAGAGAGAGAGAGAAGGGAGGAAGGAGAGGAGGGACAGAGGGGTGAGGAGGCAGAGAGGGTCTCGGGAGACGCTCAGGAGGACCAGAGTGCGGACAGAGGAGTGGAGAGAGAGACGGACAGAGGGACGGGGCAGAGAGAGCGGGGAGGGGCCCACTTCAGTGCTGCGTATTAATCTAGCAGATGTGATCCAATGTGACAGGTCACATTGTCACATCACTGCCCTGGCAGAGTCATAAATAGGGTAATAATGATGATAATCATCAACAACCAGGGACGAGCTGGGACTGGGGCTGCGTCCCAGCAGAGGGGGTGCCGCCTTCTGTGCAGGCCTCGCAGGGGGCAAAGGCGGCAGGATGCATTTCGGGGGCTCCATTTTCGGAAGTCGGGGAGTCCTGGGGCGGGAAAGGGGCAGACTTGGGCACCTGAACTTGAAAGGCTCACGTGCTGCACTGTGGGAGGGGGACTGGCCGACCTGGGAGAGGCTTCAGGCCGAAAGGGGTTGCCCCAGGGGACCCCCAGGGCCCAGGGAAGCCCCGTGGCTGAGTCCCCAGCTGGTGGGTGTGGGACTCAGTGCAGTGGTGCCAACGAGGGGTGACTGGAAGCCCGCAGCTATGTGACAGGCCACCAGGAGGGCACAGGATCCCCGCCATGGCCCTGCTCTGGCTGCGCAGGCTCCTGGGGCTGCGGTCCCTCGGGCCGGGTTCAAGGTCTCGCCTGCTCTACTGAGGAGGGTCTCGCAGGATGGAAGGGAGGCAGCCCTAGCTGTCCCCCAGCCTCGGCCCTCCCGGAAACCCCCAGCCCTGTTCCCCGAGTCCAGGTGGGAGGCAAAGAGAAGGGGCTCGGCGGGGCAGAGCGGGGTCAGTCTGGAAGCTGGCAGCCCTTCGGAAAACGAAGCCCCACGAAAAGTCCAGAGTCACGTTGGAGACAGGATGAGGGGTGGGTGCTGCTGGAGGTGGGGAGCCGGGCGGGGACACAGAGGGGCCATGCAGACAGACTGGAGGTGAGGGGCAGTGCTGATGGGCGGCGGGTGGAGGAGCAGGTGGAGGACCAGGGGGATGGGGTCCGGCCCGCCAGGGACGTGGTCCAGGCCAGCCGCCGGCATCCACAGCGAGGCTGGAGGCTGGGGTGGGAGATGCCACGCTGCGTTGTCATGGAAACGGAACACGATGGGGGAATGAGTGGGGAGCTAATTAATCCAGGACAGGAAACGGCATCGACGTCCAGAACAGAACCAGGGGCAAAATGATAAGGGCAAAAGCAGAAAGAGAAAAAAAAGAAAACGAAAAAGAGAAAAAACCAAACCAACAAAAACCACCCTAAGAAACAAACACAACACCCGAAAGCAAGAACAGAAGATGGAATGGGTGTGGGGTGAAAATCGGGGTCTGAAAGGAGGAGGGCTGTGGCTTCCCGGGAAGTGCCCCCCGCCCCCGGCAGAACACAGGATCTGGCCTCCCCGCCCGGCACCCAGGAGCCTCGGCCCAGGGTTCCAGGCAGCCACTGGGGTGGGATCCTCGTGCAGAAAGGAGCTTCCGTGCAAACCAACCCAGCCCCCAGGGCCTCTCCCTGCAGCCAGCCAGCCCCTGGTCAAGGACACCGGGCCCCGGCTGAAGCTCAAGTCACAGCCCGTTCATTACTCAAGGCCTGAGTCGCACTCCCCGGCTGAAGGAGCCCTGTCCCCAGCCTCAATTTCCTCATCTGTAAAAGGGGGGCAATCAGGCAACCCACTGAGCATATCCCTAGGACGATCCAGAGCCCCGTGCAGCAGGCGCTCAGCCCAGGGCAGAAGGTCGTACCCAGCCTCCCAGAGAGATCACACGATGGTCTATGTCGGCAAGCTGGGGATCAGCTCTACAATGGAAGCATTAAGAACGTCCCTGTCCTTGCTGTCCTTCTGATGATGTTAAGAGGCAAATGTTCTTATACCCAATTTGCAGATGAGGGAACAGGGTCAGAGAGGTGGCAGGCCTAGCAAAGACACCTGTGACCACAGCAACGTCAGGCTTGCCTGATCCCGTTCCCTCACCTAAACGAGCCCTCGCTCACCACAGGAAGCACAAGAATGACAGCCAGGTGCCTTCGTGGCACCTTGGCTTCTTCAGACGCATGTCCTTACCCATTGGGAACACCCAAGAGGGCAAAAGCACCCATTACCTAGGTGCAGCACCACGGTGCACAGCAGCCTTAACGCTAAATGTGCAGAAGCCATCAGTTAAAGGCTCCCATCCAAAGGGACTGTTGGAACATCAAGGGGATCAAGGTCTAGTTTTAGCATCTAAAGGTTAAATATCAGGCCAGTTTGTCTCTTGTAGCATCACCACCTTGTCCAAAAGACCCTGGGCATGTTGATCGTATCTTAAAATATCTTTTCCAGGGTATCGTACTGGGGAAAGTGTTGCTGACTTTGATCAGATACAGGCCACACCCATCGTGAGCATGTAGAAGACTTGCCACACCGGGCTGCTAGTTACAAACCAGTTAAACGCAGAGGGTGTCTGTCAACAGCACCAATCTTAGTGCTCACAATCCCTGACCTGGCCAGCAGCCATCTGTTAAATAGGTCTGCCAACAGTTGAAAGGCTTCTCCAGCACCCAAGAAGCTGCCCACCTGCTTTCTCACCACATTTGCTTCTGAGGGCGGGCTGCAGGAAGAGGGCTGGTTTGCCACGACTTCGAGGAGGATCGTGTGCCCATGGGCACCAGGTAACGTGAATCTCCCTTGGGCTTTGGAAAGCCTGTGGGTGCCCTCCCAGCCAGCAGGCGTGGGCGGCTGACACTGTGTTCTGCCCGGTCTGGTGCTGACACCCACCCACATCATCTCTCCACCCCTGGCTGCAAGCTTGAGGTGCAGGTTAGAGAATAGGTGGGCATGGAGCCCACGGGACAGAGCCCGCGGGACCCCCGCCCCAATTACCGACCTGAGTGGAGGGTCCAGGCGGGTTATAAAGGACCACACCAGCCTTGGTCCTCAGCACGCTCCAGCTGGCTCTGGTCCCAGCTCTTCTCGTCACTGAGTAGCCGGGGGGTCCCAGCAGGGGGACCCGCGTGGGCGAGGGGGTCAGGAGGGTGGGCGGCGGGGGTGGGGTGGGGGAGTGGCAGGTTGGGGGGTGGTCGCTTCAAACCCCGATTCACATGGAAAAACAACTCAAAAACCGTCAAAGCAACCAGGAGACGACCCCTCCCCCAGGCAGGAAGAGGCAGAAACTCAAAAATCAAAAGTGGGGTTCAGGGGGTGGGCAGAGGAGGGGTGGGGAAAGAAACTCAAAAGTGAGGTGGTGGGTTGAAGCAGCAGGAGGGACCCCAGTGTCAGCCATGTGAACGGTTCCGCAAGCCAGAGCTCCGGGAGCCTGCTGGGCGTTTTGGGGTGAGAGAAACTTCTGAGTGTTTCTCCAAACTCCAAAATGGGCAGGCGGAGAGGGTGGGGAGAGATGCCCAGAGGCGCCCAGAGACACGTGGCCTCCAGGCCCGCGGGCCTTAGATTACACCTGTCAGGGAGGAGGGGTCGGGGCGTGCCCACCCCTCCCGCGGCCCGGCCTTCCTGCCACTAGTGCCCTCTGCCATGAAGACAGTAGCCTGCAGGCCCCGAGGGACCTGTCCCCTCGCCCCCGGCTGACCAGAGGCCTTGGCAAGTTGTGGGCGTTTTGAGCAGGGCGTCATGTTGTGCTGTGGATACGTACTTTTTTAATTGTCAGGGTTTTGGGGGGCTGTTACCCACTGTCTCTCCCCTCTTTGTCCCACCCCCATTCTTGCCAATCGACTGACTTCCTCGCCCCCTGGCTGAGGCCCTCCATGACAAGGTGTAATCTAACCCCCCAGAGGGGAGAGCAGGGCACAGGGTGGGGTGCAGGCAGCAGGCGGGATTCAGAGCACAGTGTTCCTGCAGGGCCCTCCTGATCCCCAGGCCCAGGTTGGGGAGCCCACCCCCTACCCTGGAGCCCCTCTCTCCCCAGGGAGGGTGGGTGAGAGGGCAGGATCCTGCTCTAACAGCCCTGCCCAGGAGGACGTCGGGCGAGGGTGGGCTAGGTCCAGCTGCTGGCTGGCACCTCGGGCCGTCTGGACTCGCTGGCTGCAGACATCCGTCCCAGCTACCCGGCTCAGAGCTCGAGACCCTGTTGGCCTATTCTGGTCCCTCCGGCCCCTCCAGAACACGGGAGGTGTGTCAAGTCCACTATGGTGGAACGTCCTCTCGATGTCCCCATCTGGCACCAAGAGCCATTAAACAGGGGTCCTGCACCCCAAGATGCTGCGCGGCTGGGCCAGCAGGTGAAGATGCCCCCTTGAGCCATGACTGGGCCTTCAAGGCACACAGCTCCAAAGAGCTGAAGGGGCCACCAGCAGGCAGGGCAGCACCTCCCGGGGGCCTGGGGGGCTCCTAGAGGCAGAGCTCCTGGCAGCTATGTTGGAAAGTGGCCAGGGACAGTGTTGGCCCTTGGGATCCCAGAGGTCAATTTCAAAAAAGGGAAGGGCGAGTCTAACCTCCCGCCAGGGGGAGCCAGAGACTGTCAGGAGAGGGCTGGGCGGGGGCGGGGCTCCCGGGACAGGGGGCTGGGCGGAGGCGGGGCTCCCGGGACAGGGGGTGGCAACCATATAAACACTGGTAGCTTTCAGGGCTGATGCCCCGGCTGCACCTGTGGGCTGCACACTTTGGGGTGTGGCTGCCTAAAAGCTGGGGCCCTCAGGGAGCCACTGACCTCTGGGGGTTGGGGTGGGACAGCTCAGAAAAGCCCCGTGACAGTTAAGGTCTGAGCAGGTCCATCTGCCCGCCCTGCGCTTCCCGAGCAGTTGCCGGCTCCCACACAGCGGGCACGGGAGGGACCCAACGGTCGCAGAGGAGGGCAGCCACTGGACCAGCTTGTCCCCACGAGCTCCACACTCATCTCACGACAGCCCTCCTGGCTTCTTCCTAGGCTGACCACAGAGGGCACCTGAGGGGTCCGCTCCTACCCACCAGGAGCTGGGCACGTTAAGGATCTTTGTCATTCACATGAGGACACAGAGACTCCAAGGGGTCAGAAGACGGGCTGGAGGTCACACAGCCAGGAAGGGGCACAGAAAGGATGGGAATCTGAGCTGGCCAGCGTCCAGGGCCAGAGCCTCTGCACAGCTCTCCCCACCAGGCTGTACTGTCCCCAAACCCAAGCGGTCTTCTGAGACCCGCAAGCCCCCTCAGCTGAACTTCACAAGCACCTGGCTTGAGTGGAGGGGCTGGGAGACCTTTCCCATCTGGGGCTTCCCGGAGGGTCAGTCTGGCAGCCGTCACAGTGGCTTAGTGACATCGGAGAAAAATCCCTTCCCCCGGCACCTAGGGTCCTTCGGCCGGCTTGGCTTGGATCCAGTGACTGGGAGGTCGGGGAAAGTAGGTGAGGGACAAGGGGGAGGAAAGCAAGCCCCCGCGGGCGGCCTCTGTCCTCGACTGCTGCTCTTGGTCTGAGGCTGGTGAGACTCCGGGGCTTGCCTTTGCTTGGGGAGGGTCTGCACCTCTGGAGGTTTGTAAATGGGGGGGAGAGGGGGAGAGAGGAGAGAGGGAGGGAGAGAGAGAGACAGGGAGAGGAAGAGGAGAGAGGGAGAGAGGGAGGGAAGAGGAAAGAGGGAGAGAGGAGGAGAGGAGGAGAGGGGGAGAGAAGGGGAGAGGGGGGAGGGGGGAGGGGGAGAGGGGGAGGTGGGGAGAGAGCGAGCGGGGAGAGGCTGTGTGCAAAATTCCCCTGGTTTTCTCCAGAATTCCACAGCTCTGATGCTCAGGTAACTCAGAAAGTGACCGTGCTGTGTTGTTGGACAAAAGACCCCCGTGACTGGGCGCACAGCCTGAAAGGAGGAGGGGAGCAGCCAACAGCGCCCGGGAGGCGGAGGCCTAGTGCTCCAGGCAGCCGCCGGCCAGGCCACCTGTCCCCCACAGTCTGTCGCGCTAAGCGTCTGTGTGAGCGGTCCTGGATTTGTGCCCAGCCAGGACGATGAAGCCGTCACACCGGCTGCCATCTGAGCACTGTGTGCCAAGCATGAACTGCTGGGGGCAGGCGGTGCCATCATCACTCGCCCCACTTTAAGGTGACTGTTCTCGTGATTTGGAGGCACCACAGTGTCGAATGAGGACTCCCGAGTCTGGTGCCCCTTTGGCTAGATCTCACACCCCTGGAGGAGCTCTGGAGAGTGGGACTGGCCCGGGAGGTCAGGCAGAGAGGGCTGCTCTCCCCACACGCTGCTGCAGGCCCTGGCTGCCCCGTCCCTCGCCACCACCTCCCCTGCACCCTCGCCCAGGCGGCCACTTTCTGCCCTGGTATCCCAGCTGTGGGACCCCTTCCACCCTCCTGGATGAGAGTCGGGACAGGAACACTGGCTTTTAGTCACAATGCGTTTGGAGAACAATCACAGAACAGCTCAGCCCAAGAACGGAAACCGAACAGCACAGCACAAGGCAACCAAGACAGTCGCTTTGGGGGAGAAGGGAACCAGGTGGAGGAGCGGCAGGGAGAACCCGATCAATCAACTTTTCCCCCAAAATGAAACAAAACTTAAAAAAAAGAAAAAGAAAAAAAAGGAAAAAAAGAAAAGAAAAGAAAAAAAGAAAACCAAAACAGAAAAACGGAACGAAGACAAGGACACTCCAACAGAGGCGCTGGGAATCCACCAAACCAAGCCCACAGGAGTGGCATGCAGAGGAACTCGGACATTCTCCCAGCATGCATCAGGCCCCAGTTACCATGACGACGAGGAGTGCAAACTGAGCAAGGCATTACCAAGGATGCAGAGGCGACCACAGGCCAAGCGCGTGGCGTGTGTGCGCCGCCCTGGGCCGGGCTGGGCGCGGCTGACTCGTGTCTTTGGGTTTTGCTCTCGCTTGGCGGTTTTTTGTTTGCTTTGCTTTGCGCTAATGGTCCGTGTTCCGTTTTGTGTTCGGTTTCCTACTTGGTGGCGTGCGTGTCTGCGCGTGTGTCTGTGTGTGTTCTGTTGTGTGCGCGTGTCGTTTTTTTCGAATGTAAAAATGTGGGTAAAGAAAGTAAAAAAGAAAAAAACACACCAACCTTCTCGAAGCTCTGAGGGATGTAAAGGGGGTTTGATGCGGACACAATGACATGGGGAGAAGAGAAAAAATAGGGGAAATACAGAGAGTAAAAAGAGGACTTCCCAAGGCGAAGCTGCAACCGTTTTTTTTTCTCTTTAAACCAAAAAAAAATTAAATTAAATTAAAAAAGAAGTAAAACAACAGCGCTGGTCTTCCTTCCTCCCTCCACTCGGCCTCGCACACAGCTCTCCGCTCTTTCTAGATTCAACTGTGGAGTGTCGGGACCCAGCCAAAGACCCGGAGGCTGCACCTGGGCCTCGGCTGCCCAGGAGGGGGCTCGGGGCCCCTGCCCGGGCTGGGTCGCTGGCCCTGGCCCTGGCTGAAGCCCCCTGCCCACTGCCACCTGCGCACCCCTCATCCCTACCAGACCTGCAGACCCACCCCAGGTGTTGGCAGAGAAGCATCAGGTTAGATGAAGCCCAGCTGGTGAGGGACGGACGCGCTGCGACTCGCCAGGTGCCCCGCGGCAGCCCCACCCGCCCACAGCCCACCCCACGCGTGGCCACCTCTGGGGTCAAGATGTGCAACCCGAGGTCCAGGACCCAGGGGTCGCCTCAGGGCCAGTGGGAGCTGTGGCCGCTGGACCAGGGGGTGAGGGTCTGTGGGTGGAGGCGCCACCCGCCCCTCATGGAGGCTGACAGGGGTCACTGAGCTTGGGGAAGGGCGTGGTCAAGTGGGTCAGGACGGAGCTGGCCGCCGCGGAGGCGTTTCTACCACAGATCTGATCAGAAACAGCCGCGGGGTGGCGCACGCGGGGAGGGGCGCTGCTGGACACTCTGCCGCAAGGACCTGAGAGCGCTGACCGAGCCAAGGGGTCGGCAGAGTCCCCTGCGGCAGGGCAGCCCCGGCACCTTGGGGAGGCACCCAGGCACCTGAGGCACTGGAGGAGGGGCTGGAGGAGCCTCTGGGAAAAGGACCCCTGGTCTCTGGTGGTGCCATGCCTGCCCCACCCGAGGGGCCACTCAGCCCCGTAGTGTGCCTGCCACGCCCGGTCCCCCGCTGGCCCCAGCTTCCGCTTCCCTGCGGGTCCTCAGGAGGTGACAGAGCCCAGGCTCTGGGGCACGAGGGTGCTGGGCCAGCGGGGGCAGCCTGAGACCCCTCCCCAGCTCAGATGAGGGCGCGGGACGGGGTGGGCGGTGAAGCAGGAGCTACAAGGCCACAGTCTGGAGAAGCGAAGCCAGCACACAACACGGGGGCACCACACACCACAGAAGCCATCTGGGGGGCGGGCGGGGACGGGCCCCCCACCCTGCAGCCCCGGGCGGCCGCCCCCTGCCCAGCCGCTGCCCTGGAGGGCGGCCTCACAGGCCGGGGCCGGATGGAAGCTGTCCTGGTTCCCAAGCCAGGAAGCCAAGGTCCAGAGAGGGAGGCTGCCAGGTCCTCCTCCCGGCCAGGCCTGCGGGCGGGGAGCGGAGGCGGGCGGGGCCCTGCGGGGACCTGGGTGCCGCGCTCCCTACCTCGCACGTAGAGGTTGGCCGGGGAGGAGTAGCGCACGCCCGCGCTGTTGGTGGCCACGCACTCGTACTTGCCCTGGTCCGTCTCCTCGCTGCTCTCGATCTGCAGGGCCCCTGCGGGAAGAGGGGAGAACTTGGCCATTGAGAGGAGCCCTGGGGGCGCTGGGGAGGCCGCCCGGCCCTGTCTCCTGCGCTGGCAGGGCTGGAGAGGCTGAGACACCAGAGAAGGAGCCAGAAGGCCCGGCTGGACCCCACCCCGACCTTCCCACACTGACTGAGGCAAGTCGGGGTGCCTGTGAGTCCTCCACGCTCACTGGAAAAGGGGCTGCTCCCACCCCCACGCTGCCAGGCTAAGCTACTAGCAGGCCGTGGGTGGCCCTCACAGCCACTCTGGAGACCCAGGGGCCTTAAGGCCACCAGAGGCCACCTGCGAATTCAGGGGGCTGGAGGCTGCACTGCTATCTTCAACAGTGGGTGCCCAGGTGTCCGTCATGGGGGTCTGCATGCCTCCGGGGTGTGTGGAATCATGGGCTCAAAGCACCGGTGCCTGTGCGCACACGGAGGCAGGCCTCGCTCCTCCGGGCTGGCACTGGCCTCCCCTCAGGCCGGCCGAGGTAAAGCACAGTGAGATGGAGACGCAGCAAGTGTGTTTGAAATCAAAGGCCTGGATCAAAACCTGTCCGAAACTCGGGAAGGGAGCCAGGACTCCCCCACCGGCTAACGTCACCGGGACCTATGGGAACTGCAGGCCTGGATTCAAGATCCTGGAGCCACAACTGACCGAAGGACTCCGGCAGGGGGTCTGAAATGATGTCCTCCACCCGGACACGCCTGCGTGTATGGGCAGCCCTTCAGAATTCTCAACTGTGTGTCATCAGCTCCGACTGAAGCGCCTCACGCTCACAAACGAAGCTGAGGTTGAAGTAACCTGAGCATGTTTGAAATCACAAGCCTGGACCTGGTCACTGGTTGGTCCCGAGTGAATAAAGGTGTGGAAGAGGCCCGTTTTCTCAAGCACGTTTGAGATCGTGGGTGCCGATCCCAGGTCTTCGTGCCCACAGGTGTGTCAAACAAGCCTGATGTCTCCTTGCTGTGTTTGAAATCACAGGCCCTGACACAAGACTTCACTTCCCACGGACATTTTAAAAAACTGCTGAAGTCACAAATGGCGTTAAGGGACACAAGCTGATGGAAACAGGCCAAGGGTTCCCCAGGGCTACTTGAAACTTGAGCCTGGAATATGTTCCCGCTTCCACAATGAAGCTAAGTGTGTCTGGAGCCGCAGGTCTTGACAGGACACGCACACGCTTACTAACGGCACAGCACGAGCTGTCCACAAGCTTGTCTGAAGTCACGGGCCTGGACTGAACCTTCGTTTTCATAACAGCTAAAATCACTGAGCATGTGAGGACGCAGAAACCACAGGCCTGGACCCAAGTGCTCCTCGACCTCCGGAAAGGAACACGGGGGAATATCCAGCTGTGTTTGGACTGCAAGCCTCCATCAGAACCCACGGCACCAGGCGTCCAAAACCAGAGCTACTCATGGTTACCCACTGAAGTGGCATGGACCCCAGAGAGGGAGGTTCTCTTTGGGAGCAGCAGATAAAGGCTCTGCCCCCACAGAACTAATTCCTACGTTCTTCTCCTCAGTCTCTGCCTGCAACAGGCAGGCAGAGATCACTGTGGAGGCCCAGAGAGGGTAGGGAGCCTGCTCTAGGTCACACAGCCTCCTCCCCAGGGCTCCCACTCAGGCCTAGTCTCCTCTCTGAGGTAGTACCGAGGACCCTTTGACAACGCCTGCCTGTCCCCTGGGGCTGCACACCCCCAGATCGTAATGATCCAGAAGGCTGCTGCAGAGCCGAGGGGCTGCAGACGGATGTGGTCTTTGTGGGGCGCAGGGCCAGAGGCCTGGCTCCCAGTGCCCTGCCACCTCCCCACAGCAGGTGGTCACCTGCCGCTGCACTTGACCAGCCACAGACACAGACACAGAGAGGGGATGACACTGGGCAGGGGTCGGGAGACGTGGCGGGGCCTGGGGGCGGCCCCGGGGGTCTGGGGCGCGGGGCAGCCTCTTACCTCTGATCGGAGTGCTTTCTGTAAGGGAAGCAGAGAGACCAGGTGAATGTCAGGAGGCAGCCGAGGGGCCAGGGGCCCCGGGCAGGAGGCCAGCCAGCTGGGCCTGGAGACCCAGGAGGCCTCGCTGCAGGACGGGCGGGGTCTGCACAGGCAGGGGCTTCCCGCAGGAGGGGAGAGTCTGCCTGGGGGCCTGGGGGCCCGGCTGCCTTCCTGGGGTGCGGGAGGAGGTTCCTGACCTCCCTCCCTTCTTTCCTTCTCAGGGTCCAGCAAAGGGCTGCTTTTAAGTCCAGAATGGGAGGGACAGGAAGCAACCAGGGTCTTGGGAATCTTGTTAGAGACGAGGGACAGGAGGGGTTAGTGTCCCAGGGCTGGGCGGTGAAGCAGCTGAGGGAGGGTCACAGACGAGTAGGAGGGTGGGGGGAGCCAGGATGGAGGGAGCTGCAGCCTGTCCAGCTCCCAGAGGAAAAGAGGAAAGGGCAGGCCGTCCCTGGGCCTGGGCCTGGGCCTGGGGACAGCCTGGGGGCCAGGAGCAGCGCACCCCCTTCTCATGGGGACAGCTGGCCACAAGAGGGGGCGAGACCCAAGACCGGGGCCGCGGCGCCAGCAGCCAGGTGGGCAGCACCGTGTGGTGGTTTGCGTGCAGCAGGGCCTGCTCTACACATGGCCAGGCTGGGGCTGGGAGGGAGCCCTGGGGACCTGCGGTCACCCGAGGCGGAGGCGGTGACGGGCTGGGACCCTCTGGCCCGAACGTCTGTGGCCCTACCTTCTCCTCCGAGTCTCAGCCCTTTAAGGCCACCCTGCGCCTTTCTAAGGAAGCAAAGGAGCATCTGCCAAAGGCCACGGGGGCCGGAAGGGGACCCAGTGGGCTCTTGTTTTACTGTGTCGCTGTGCTTGGGTGACAGTGGCAGAAACCAGGCTGAAGAACCAGGCCTCTCAAGGTGGCCGAACTGCCTGTGGCCACCACACGGAGCAGAAGGGTGTCTGAGCATTACAGGGTCTGCTTCCCTCACCAAGGAGGACAGGCAGGACCCCCAGGTCCCCCACGAGTCACTCTCAGTAAGAGTGAGCCCAGCGCTCAGGCTGGGGCGGGGAGAAGAGGGTGACAGGTCCCAGAACTGGCCCAGCTGGGAAACACCCAGCCCCTGAGTCCAGACGTGGGCAATTCAGTCCTTTTCCACTGGTGCCCAGTGGGTGGCAGGGCTCCGAGGGGCTCGCTGCCCGCGGCCCGTGAGCATGGCCTTTTCCTCTTTTCCTTCTGGGCTTCTCTCTGCGGCCTGACGCCCGGCTGGGGAGGGCGTGGCCGTGGGGTCGGGGTTAGTAAACATGCCACACAGTGGGTCACGGTTACCGTCTCGGTGGCTGTTAGTCTGGGGGAGGGCAGGAGGGGCGAGGAGAGGGCGTTAGTCGTGGGCGTGGGGAGTCAGACTTACCAAAGGTTTCTGAACGTTACGGGAGGGACAAGAAAAGAGAAGAGGAGGTTAACGGGTCTCGCTGGCCCGGGAGCGCACGGCGGGGTCCCCGGACAGCCCTGTGCTGGCCAACGCACAGCCGGGCTTGTGGGGCGGAGTCCGTGCCGGGCGCCCAGGGGCGTGAGGTGGGCCCCTCTCGTGGGGAAGCTGGGGCTGGGGAGGGCCCGGCGGGCGGGGGCAGAGGCCTGCGGGAGGCCTGGGGACCCTGCACACACACATACTCTGTGTCCTAAGGGTGGACCAGAGGCCGGTGCACGGGACACGGGGCCAGCACACGTGTGTCCCCAACCATGGGCATGGGGAGGTCCAGGTGGAGACGGTGCCCGGGCCACTGCCCAGGCACCGCAGGAGAGGCTGGGAGGAAGGGCCTGCGGGGAAGGCGGAGGGGACCTCGCGTGCCACGTGGAGGCAGCCGGGGCAGCGCCAGGGCTGGACACAACAACACACAGAGCAGGGATGACGGACAGGACGACACAGGCCAAGAGGCCCACGGCACAGGTGGCTACTCCGTCCCGCTGGCCAGCCTGTGCCCTGCCCAGGGGACCCCTGCTCAGCTGTGCCCGCAGGCCCTGCTGCCTTGGTGCTGAGACCATCCCGGGCCCTCCGGCTCTGGGCCCGTCTGCCCTGGACACACCCGCTCCCTCGGCCCCTGGAACGCTATCCCTCTGCTCCCACCTGCCAGGGCCCTGGACACCCGCCCTAGAGCCTCGGCCTCGGCACGGACTCCCTGTGCCACCTGCGCGGCTCCCGCCATCCTGACCGCGGAGCCCACAGGGCCCCTGCAGACAGCCCCTGCTGGCGCTCGCTGCCTCCTGTCCGTGCCCAGGGCTGGGCCACGTCCCGCGCTCCTCTGGTGCCCATGGCCCAGTGCTCTGCACCTCGTCACCATCAGCACCCGGCGCTCCGAGCCCCGCGCCCCGTGGAGCTGCCCCCTGCCCCTGCGCGGATGGCCCCGTGGGCACCGTGCTCACCTGATCGCAGCTGCTTGATGCGCCCATTGCTGGCACTCGGGTCCACAGGCAGGAAGTCCTTGAACCAGGTGATCTCGGGGTCGGGGTTGCCGCTGGCGGCACAGAGCATGGTGGCCGTGCGTGTGCGCTCCACCACCTTCAGCTGGGGGCCCATGTCGATGTTGGGGAAGCCCGGGGGCAGCTGGTCCTCTGAGGGCGGAGACGGGAGCAGTGGAGAGGGGCGCCTGGCCGCCGTGGAGCCCGTGCTTCCCACGGACCAGGCCCCAGCTCGCCCGCAGGGCGGGACCACAAGCTTGACCCAATGTCCCCAACCGGTGACACAGCTCCTGGGGCCACATGGCAGTGCTTGAGACACCTGAGGTTGTCCCGCTGGAAGGGTGGCCCTGGTGCCGAGCAGATGAGGTCCAGGAGGCTGCACGTGGCTGGACCCTGGACCAGCGGCACAGTGACCCGGGGTCAGCTGGCTGCGGCCTGAGGGCACCACCCACCTCCTGCCCCTCCTTCCAGCGCAGCCGCGTCCCCACACTGTCCTGGACTCGAGCGCCCTCCCAGGCCCTCGCCCTCCCAGGCCCCTTTCCTGCCGCCTGTCCCCTGAGCCAGCTCCTGGTGCAGACGCCCTGGGGCTCTGGGGTCTCCTTGGGAAGGTCACAGCCCTCCATCAGCCCGGGGCCAGCACACGGCAGGGGCTCCACACACGAACTCCGTCCTGGTTGCTGCCATTCCATGGACATGCCACACCTCTGGGCCTCAGTCCCCTGCTGGCTAGCCAGGGTCTGGTGCCCTGGGCAGTGACGTGGGGGGCAGGGGACGAGGACGGGGAAATGAACTCGCTGGGAGCGGTGCCTGCTCAGCCGCGGAGGGAACAGGGCCGTGCGAGCCCGTGGGGCGAGCTGCTAGCTGCTGGGTTGCCTCCACTCAGGGGCTCTGCAGACCACAGCGACCGCCCAGGGGCCTCGATGGCTGGACTCGACCAGGGCTGTGGCTGGGGTCCCGCAGGCAGACCCACCCGCCCCGCAGCGCCCTTGCTCTCTGCTCTCCACTGGCTCAGTGGCGCCTCAGCACCAAAGAGAAGGACGCGCAGCCCCGGTGGCTGCACTGTGCCCACGAGGCTCACAGGCCCTGGGCCTCAGAGGGGCGGGTGGCCACGGGCCTTCAGAGACGGATCTGGGTGCAATGGCCTCTTCAGCCTGGGCCTTCAGCGTGGGGTCCCTATGAAGGGGACACTCGGGACATGCAGAGGGACGGTCCCAAGAGGACACAGGGCACAGTGGCAGCTGCAGGCCAAGGAAAGGCCGGGCAGGAGCTGGACCTGCCTGGGCCTTGACCTCGGGCCAAGTGTCTGTGGTGTCAGGCGGCTCAGCAGATGCACACCCTCACCCTGCGCCCAGAGGACAAGGGACTGCGGTGACCATCACAGAGCCGATGGGACTGAGCCACGTGCCAAGCTGCCCACAGTGGAGAGCATGCTGGCGGGACATCAGGAACCAGGGGACAGCGTGGCACCCTCTACCAGAGGCCCCAGGGCTCAGTGCGGCCGGTGCTCGGGCCGGGAACCCACGCGGCTTCTCCTGAGGCGCGAGAGCACCAGGAGGCGGGGACAACCGGTGGCCTTCAACAGGGACACACACCACCAGGCTCGGGCACCGCCTCAAGCAGGAGAGGTGGCCGAACCCAGGGTCAGGGACAGAGTCCAAGAGCTACTGCAAAGCGGCCACGTCCGAAGCGAGAGCGACATCTCCCGCCGCACAGCGCAGCCCCCGCCGGGTCTGCCGGGCCCCTGGGGCTGCAGCAGGCTTCCCGGGGACAACGGAGGGCAGGTGTCCCGGCAGAGGCCGCCCGCTGCAGGGCCGGGACTTTGGCTCCAATGGTTACAGAGGAGCCAGCCGCCCAGGGCCAAGAAATGTCACCCACGTGTGTGCTTCAAAATGTCCAGAAGGGACATGGGGCACAGCAAGGGGGTGGCTGGGGACAGAGGCGAGAAGCTCCTGTCTCGGGAGGCACGGGGCCTCAGGCAGGCAGCAAGGCGGGCCAGGGGGCCGTGGGCAGGGCCGAGGTCCCACTCCCCAGGGAAGGCGAGTGACACACAGGTGGCCCGTCCTGGGTGTGCCCATGCCAGCGGCTGCAGGCCAGAGGACACCGTACCCCCCTTGAAGGCTGGGCCTGTGTCACGACGTGGGGAAGCCACGGCCACACCAGGGTGCAGGAGAGCAGGGGAGCCTGGCCCTGGCCGCTGGGCCCTCAGTGGGCCTGGGCCCCACCCATGTTCCCTGGACAGGGCGGACGGCCTCCCGGCAGGTCGCTCATGTTACTCGGGCTCAGGCTGAACAGCCGCCTTGCCCGCTCCCCCGGGCACTGCTGCCTGCTCTTCTGAGCACGGCCCGGGCGCTCGGCCGCATGTGCAAGGCCCCGTAAGCACCTCCACCCACGTGGGCACACAGCCTCGCTGGGGCCCCGTGCGCGTGTGGGCGGCAGCCAGCCGGGTGCAGGCAGGCCCGGCCACGCCAGGGGCTCCTGATTCAACAGGCTCGACCCCCCGCACCAGGCAGCTCCTTGGAGTTTAGTTAGAACAGCACGGGAGGCGGGTGGGGCCGCCTCGAGGGCGCTGGAGTGGCCCTGGCCACTGAGGGGCGGTGGCTCAGCTGGCCGGGCGGGGGCAGCACCTCCAGACTCCCAGGCCCCGGGCCGAGGGATCCACAGCGAGCCCTTTCAACCCCCCAAGTGCGGGGGGAGGCGGGCAGTGGCTGGCAGGCTGTGAGCCTGGACGGTCAGCGCAGAAATACCCCAGAGGCGCCGCGGGCGGGAGGCCTCTAGCCGACCCCGCTGGACAGGTGCCGAACCAGGCCCGGGCCTTGGCGAGAAGATCAAGAACCTCCAGGCGGGAGAGCAGAGCAGAGCAGAGCTGAGGGGTCTGCCAGCCTCCGGCGGAGCCCTGGGCCACGGTGATGCCACCTTGCCTGCTGCCTGGCCGACAGCAGAAGAACCCACCAGGGAGCCACCCCTCAGCTGCCCAGGGCTCATGCCCATAGCTGGGATGGGCCAAGGCTCCAAGCCATGGCTGAACCCACTGCCTGAGGGCTGGAGAGGGGCTGGTGCCAACTGTCTTGTTACAGCCTGTGGTGACCAAAACAGTGACTGAGATGCAGCACCGTCCACGCATGCCACTGTGGCGTCCTGTGACATCACTCATCTGGATCACGCAACTACCACTTGTGAACACAGAAGGTAGCCTACATGGAAACTGCAGCTCAGAGAGGCTCATTAACTCACCCAAGGTCACACAGCTACAGAATGGTTGCCTGTCAGGACTGGACTCAGGAGGCTGGCCCCAGGGCTAAAACCCGGTGTGGCATGGAGGGTGGCAGCAGCGGGCAGCTGGCTGCGGCTTGTGGGAAGGCTGCCTGGGTGGCGCTGTTTTACAGGGAAACAATTTCTTGGTGGCTTCCAACTCACTTGAGCTAAACCAGGAAGCCAGCTCATGAGCCTCATGCACACCAAGCGTCAGGGGGCCAGCGTGCATCTGCTCAGCCTTTCTTCTTGGGGAGCCACCATTACTAACCCTTCTGTGTGAGCAGGTCACCTGTGGCTCCTGGGAGCTGTCAGGCCACTGAGCCATTTCTTGCTCCTAAGCCATGCAGATTAGCTGGGGCGGGGGGCACGGTGTGGCCCAAGTTAACTGGGGCGAGGAGAGCCTCACCAAGGATAAGGTCGGCACAGAAGAACACAAAGCCGAGAGGCAGACAGAGGTTGAGCCCTGAGAACCCTGAATGAACCCTGGATCCAACTGAACCTGAAGCCAGAAGAATCCTCCACAGACGTTTTTTTACACCAACACTGACTCTCTCGTGTGCTTGAGCTGTTTTGAGTTGGAGCCGCCTCTCCTCACCAGAAAAGCACAGTGGCGACAACAAAGGATGGCGACTCCGCCCCCCGGCCGCAGGCCCTGGGACCTGCAGTATTACGGGCTGGAGGAGGAAAACCAAGGTCCTCCAAAAAGAATCCCAAGTGGGCAGGTAGGCGCCACTGTCACGGACTTGGCAGTGTCCCTCCCCAAGCCCAAGCCCAGCTGCTGGCCGCCGGCCGGCGCCCGTACCTCGGAGGACGGTGAGCTTGGCGTGCACGGTGACCTCCCCCACTGCGTTCTGGGCCACACACTCATAGACGTTCTCGTCCCGGGGCGTCCGCAGCGGCTGGATCCTCAGCACAGCCCCGGAGCTCTCGTCAAACTCGATGGTCTGCCATGGGCGGAGAGGACGGCGTGGGGCCAGGCCCGGGGCAAGTCCCGTCCAGTTGGGCGGCAGGGGGGGCCCCGCGGTCCCAGGGGGCGTGTGTGGGCGTCCAGGTGGGCACACAGGGGCACACGCAGCCTGGACACACAGCGGGGCCCCGCGTGCGTGTGCAAGGAAGGCCTGCTGGGTGCTTGTGCTCGGGCTGGGCGACTTGCCACACGGCCCCACAGTGGAGACTCAGAGAGGGCAAGACCCTGCTCGAGGGCACACAGCGCAGGGCAGGGAGGGAGAGGGGCCAGGAGGCTGCCAGCCAGGCTCACCCTGGGGCCCTGTGCAGTCGGACTCACCTCAAAGCGCTGGGAGTTGACCTTCTTGCCTTTCTTGTTCCAGGTCACCCGTGGCCTGGGGTCACCTGTGGCCTGGCACACGAAGGAGGCCACGCCCCCCGACACGCCGATCTGGTCCTTAGGTTCTTTGATGAACCTGGGCGGCTCTGGGGTCAGGAGGAGAGGGCGGCTGCGGTGGGTCTGGCACCAGGCGGGGACGGCGGGCTGCCAGGGCACCCGACCCCCAGCCGCGGGGCACCACGCAGGCCCAGCAGGGCCAGGAAAGCGCTGCTGTGGCCCTGGGTGTGTCCCCCCCTGCTGCAGCGCCCGGAGGGAGGTCAGGTGGCTGGATTCCAGGGCAGAGGCCAGACCGGGCCGCGGCCAGCACTCAGCCCAGAGCCCCGAGAGGCAGGGCCGCGAGGGCCAGGCCGCTACAGCCCCAGTCTCCACGGGACGGGCCATCCCACTGCCCGGGGCCTGGGCCACCTTGCGGCCGCCTCAGGCACAACCTTGTTTCTTGGTTTTGACTACTTTTTCCGGAACCTTCATCGCACAGCAACACTACAGTGCGGCCCCTGAAACCCGCCGGCGGGGGAAGCGCGGGAAGTCCCTCAGCAGCCGGCCAGCGTCCAGCGAGAGGGGACGGAGCGCGTCACACCGGGCAGCCGCAGGGCCCAGCAGGGCAGCGAGATCCACCAGCAAACAGGAGACAGAGGAGGAAGGCGGCCGGGAAGGCCAGGCCTGCGTGAGCACAGGGACAGCGGCTGAACATGGGGGCACGGCTCGACATCGGTGCCTTTTTAGGATTAAGAACTTGTTAAGGAGCCGGGCGCGGTGGCTCAAGCCTGTAATCCCAGCACTTAGGGAGGCTGAGACAGGAGAATCGCGAGTTCAAAGCCAGCCTCAGCAACGGCGAGGCGCTGAGCAACTCAGTGAGACCCTGTCTCTACATAAAACACAAAATAGGGCTGGGATGTGGCTCAGTGGTCGAGCACCCCTGAGTTCAATCCCTAGTACCAAAAAAAAAAAAAAAAAAAAAAAAGATACGCTGGAGTTACTTCACACAATAAAGTCGTGTTTAAAAATGAGCTGAGAGCCGGGCGCGGTGGCCACGCCCGTCATCCCAGCACTTAGGGAGGCTGAGGCAGGAGGATCGCGAGTTCAAAGCAGCCTCAGCAACGGCGAGGTGCTAAGTGACTCAGTGAGACCCTGTCTCTACATAAAACACAGAATAGGGCTGGGGAGGGGGCTCAGTGGTCGAGTGCCCCTGAGTTCAATCCCCGGTACCAATAAATAAATAAATAAATAAATAAATAAATAAATAAATAAATAAATAAAAATAAAAATGAGCTGATTATGGGCTGGGCTGGGTGGTGGCTCAGTGGTAGAGCACTTGCCTCGCATGTGTGAGGCCCTGGGTTTGAATCTCAGAACCACATACAAATAAATACAGATAAAGGTCCATCAACAACTAAAAAATATTTTTAAAAAATTTTTTAAAAACGAGTTGAATAAAGAAAAAAGTAAAGACCTTTGGTAAGTAAAAGTCCAGGGTCGCAGGAGACAGACAGGCCAGGGACGAGTGGAGTGAGTGCAGGGTCCACACGGTTCCCCCAGAAAGTTCTGGTAAGTTTCAGAAAAACAGAGAAGCTCAAGGAGGTGGCAGGTTCCCAGTCTGGGTCCCCACAGACCCAACTCCTGCCATCCGTGGCTCCGGCTGGGCCAGTCTCACCTCCTGCATAAAACACCTGCTCCTATTGATATGACCACTGCATCTACACTGGCCATCTCTCTTGAAAGCAGCAGACTCCAGCGCACAGACACCTGCAGCCTCAGACACTCCGTGTGTCCTTCTGGCCCAGTGATTGTGGGTCTCACTGGACAGATCTGGGGATACCAGGACTTTGCAGAAGGTCACAGAGCTCAGACATGAGGCACCAAGACTTGAGCCTGGGTCTCTGTCCCGAGCCCACATCTTGGGTTCCTGCCAGGTCCGGCCTCGAGCCTAACCAGAGCGGACGTCTTGCTCCAGTCCCTCCCTGCCTGCCTGCCTGCCGGGCCCCCTCCTTCCTGCCTCAGGAATGGTGACCTGGGGTCACATGTCCTCAGCCAGGGGCACGGGGAAAGTTACCACAGTGGGTCACACTGGAAGAAAGGGACATTGAGCTGTGCCCAGCTGCCTGGGTGACCGGAGCCAGTACACACCCCCAGCAGCAGCCCTGGGGACGCAACCCTCTGCTGGCCCACCCCTCGGCCTTCCTCTGGTAGCTGCACCCACAGCCTGCAGTGGCCAGCACAGCCCAGGGAGGCGCTGGGATTGCCCTGCGCTCGGTGGGGAGCCCCTCAGACCCCGTCCTCGGGCCTCCTCCCCCAGGACCCTCCCCTCCTCTGCCTGGTGACCGCGGCCCTGTTGCCCTGACTCCGGGCTGGTGGGGCTGCGCGGCCCTGGGCCTCCTCTGCTGAGCAGATACCCTTCACAGCCCACCTCCAGGCGGCCCTGGGCACCCAGCCAGCCCTGGAGCGCCTGCTCTGCCCACTGCGGCCCCAGCAGAGTCTCTGGTGGATTCTTGGAATCTCTCCTGGGCACACCCCTCCCCCACGCCTCTGGGCAAGGGGCCAAGGCACAGGGAAACCTTCTCCGGCCTGCAAAGTGGCCAGGCCACCACACACTAGGCCTGGGGGGCAAACCCAAGGCCTGCTGGGGAGATGACCTGCCCGGGGCCACCCAGCCCACCGCCCAGCTCTGGAGCTGCAGGAATGGGGCATGCTGGGTAAAAGGGGCTTGGGCCTTTGCTGACCCTGAGCACTGTGGGCGTCCCTGCCTCTTAGACAAAGAGACCCAAGTCCAGTGTCGGATTCCAGTAAGTGCGGAGACCGGGAAGCAAACCCAGGCCTCTCGGGAGGCCGGGCCTGAGCCTCCCCCTCAGTGGCCTGGCTTGGCCTGATTTCTGTTTTTCCATTTCAGATTCTGCAGAAAACAATCTGGCACATGAGCAGGCGACCCACCCCTGCCCCGAACCCCGCCAGGACCGGCCTGCAGCATCCTGGGAAGGGCCCCTGGCCAGGAGCCGTTTCTACCACAGACTTCACTGCCCTGGCACCTGCGACGCGTCAGCTTCCCACCCAGACCTTCCACGGGCGGCAGCCCCACCCTGCGGGGCCCCGGGGCCGCGTGCTACTGAGCAGAGCCAGTGCCGGGCCAGACGCGCCAGGCTGGACGGGCCTGCGCTCGAGTCTAGGACAGCAGCAGCAGCCAGGCCCACCAAGCGGTTCCCAAGATGAACAGGTGCAGATGTCCTGGGCGCACCTTGCTGCCCGTCACCTGGACGCCCACGCAGCCGGAGGGCGCCGGGTGTCAGCCCCGACTGGCTGTGACCTGCGCTGCAGCCCGTCTCCCCACTGACCTGGGGACAAGTCCAGCTCCTGTGACCAGGGCTGCTGTGGCTGATGGTCCTTGGGGAGCAGGACATGGAGGACACCTGTACTGTCCACTAGCCAGACACAGCTGATAGGCAGCTCTCACTGGGGGGCGGCTCTGGCTGTCACCACTGGTGGGGACACTAACACCTTGCACGGGGAGGCTGGGGATGGCCCAGCAGAGGACGCTTGTGGCCAGGAGTCCCCAGTGCCCAGGAAGGAGGGCACACCCTGCTCGGTGCTGGCCACTGGCCTGGGGCAGCAGGGTGGCCGGGAAACTGCGCTTGGCAGCCGCAGCCAGGCTTGGGTCTCAGTGGCATGCGGCCTGGCTGTGACTTGACCTCGCGGTGACTCAGTTTCCCCAGTGGTGCGAGGAGGGGATGGGGGGGCGCTGAGCTGAATGTGAAGCCCTCATGGACACCAGAGGCCACACGGCCGGGCGGCAGGCGTGTAGGTCCCTGGTGGCGCCCGGGACACTGTGCTTTGGCTGCACTGCCCAGCACTGTGGGCCTACTGTGCGCTGGGAGGCAGGCAGCGCTCGTGGTCACGTGGGGAGCGCACCCCACAAAGGCGATGTGGCAGAGGAGGGGCTGAGTCACCGGCCCGAGGCCACCGGGCAAGGCGGCAGAAGGGCTGTGTTCCAGTTCAGCCGAGCAGAGCCGCGTCCTCCTCCCCACCGCTGGCCCTGCCCTGGCCTGGCCTGGCCCGCGTTGGCCTGAGGTGGACCTGGCTGCCCCGTTCCGGCTGGCAACGCCGCCCGGCCCAGCCCAGCCCCGCCAGCCTCCTCCTCCAGGCCTGTCCGCGGGCGCCTGGGCTGCTGCCTGCGCCGGGCTCCTGCTCGCCCACAAAACCCGGGCTCCCGGCTCTGCCTGGCGGCGTGCCTGCCACTGGGCGCAGGAGCTGGTGGAGGCCAGGCTCCTCCGGGGGACCTCGAGCCAGTGCCGCCTCCCACCGCCTGCCCTGCCTCACGGGGACTGAGGCTGAGGGCTGGCGCGCGGGGCGAAGCCAACACAGGCCGCGCGGAGCCGGCGGGCGCTGCTGGCGCTGGGGGCCGACCGTCCTGCCGCCCACAAGGCCGCCAGGCCACGGCTCCTCCTCCTTGTCCCCGTGTCCCCGACCCACGGCCAGGCGGCTTCTTACCTTCTGCCGCGCAGCCTCCGACCAGCAGCACCAGCAGGAGGCCCGTGGCGGCCACCGCGGACGGGCCAGGACCCCAGGAGGGCACCATGCTCGCCAGCGACCTCCGCCTTCCGCCCGGGCGGGACGGCCTGGTCCCTCAGAGAGTGGCCTCCAGCCGGGCGACACACAGGCAGCGTCTGCGGAGACAAGGGAGGGGCCGTGAGGGAGGGTGGGCTGCGAGGGTCCGGACGGTCACAGAACCCGGGAAGATGGGCTCAGGGAGACGGCCCTCCAGGGACACCTCGTCTGTGACACCTTCGTCTCGGACGTCCAACCTGCACAGCCTTGGCCTTGGCACCCCGGCCCGGGAACACCCCACACCCAGGAGCACCTTGCACCCAGGAGCACCCCAGCCCAGGAGCACCTTGCACCCAGGAGCGCCCCATACCCAGGAGCACCCCGCACCCAGGAGCACCCCGCACCCAGGAGCACCCCGGCACCCAGGAGCACTCGGCACCCAGGAGCACCCCAGCCCAGGAGCACCCGGCACCCAGGAGCACCCGGCACCCAGGAGCACCCCGCACCCAGGAGCACCCGGCACCCAGGAGCACCCCAGCCCAGGAGCACCCCAGCCCAGGAGCGCCTGGTGCCCAGCTCACCTGGGAGCTCCCACAGCACAGCCTGCCTGCCCTGCCCACCACGCCTGCCGTGGCTCCTGTGGCCGAGGAGCAGGTGCCACGTCGCAGGAGGCCCTCGCCACCCACCTCCCAGCCCCGCTGCACAGCCTTGAGCCTCAGAAGCCGCGGCCTGGCGCCCGCGGTAAGCACCACCCACAGCAGGAGCGCCTGCTCCCGCAGGAGGAGGCCTGTCCCGCAGGACAGCGGCCACTCACCACACACTGGACCCTAGAGGGAGCCCGGCCACCCCCATCCACTCTGGCGGAGGCAGGGCAGAGGCCGGAGAGGCAAGGACCTGCCCTTGTGGCCACCAGCCCTGCACCCACCCAGGCCATGCCCCGGGTGGGTCCGGGCCGTGACCACAGGAACCAGAGCCACGTAGTGACGGCGCTGGCCCTGTGTCGGCTCCCAAAATACCCTGCTGCGGTCACCCTGCCCGGCCCTGGGGCGCTCCCGGGGGAAGGCTGGGCCCACAGTGGCCGGGTCACGGCCAGGGTGTGGAATGGGAGCAACCAGGGAGGGGCGGGGGCGGGGGTGTTCGGCTCACGCACACTCAGGATACAGAGGCCTCGGCAGGCACACAGTCAGGCCACAGGCACACGAGGACAGTCAGACTGCACACGGGGAGGGCAGGCAGTGAGAGCAGACAGCAGACACGGGCATTCAGGTGACGGGCAGGGACACGCACACCCAGCCTGATAAACTTGCACACAGTCAGACCACAGACACCAACGTGCACAAGATCAGACTCAAACACACCATGTCAGACAAGGTTCCCACGCAGGGTCACCCTGAGGCAGGCGACCTGACCACCGGGCGCACAGTGAGAACACAGGCCCAGTCACGTCCGTGGCACAGGAACACGCGGGCCAGAGCCCGGCCTGCCCCAGACTCCCCGGGCCACAGCAGGCAGGCGACGCGGCTCGGGCCCTGGGCAGATGTGCACACACGGCGGGCAGATCAGGCGGGCACGACAGTCAGGCCACAGGCCAACGCAGGCACCCACACCTCCCTCATCCAGACACGGCCAGGCTGAGGAGATGGAGCACACAGTCAGACCACAGTCACACGCGGACCTAGCCAGTGGGGACCAGGCAGGTGGAGAGGAAGAGCCCAAGCACGGTCCCTGACCTTGGGTCCCTGGCCCTGGGTTCTTTAAGAGCAAAACCAGTGCAGGAGGAAGCCAGTAGTGGCCCAGCTGCGGCAAGCCAGGGGCCAGGCAGGGTGACCACGGGGGCGACCACAGACCACCCCACCCACAGACGCACATCTGCTCGGCTATATCTGGGAGGGAGGGTCGCGCGGTGAGCTTCTAGAACAACCAAGGAGCCCCCCACTGCCCAGAGGGCACAGCGAGGGTCACGGCCCCAGGGCCCTGGCCACAGCCCACCCTTGGGAGCTGGGCAGTGGCCTTCCAAACCCTGTGGTGAGTCACACTCCAGCTCGCAGTGCCAGCACGGCCGGGTGGGGCGGGGCTGAACCCGGCGCGGTGACGCCAGGCCCTGGACTCCCCCGTGGCCCCTGTGGGGGGCGAAGGGGGCCCTCGCAGCATGGGCCATGAGCAGGAATGGGGGTAGCCCAGGAAGACCCCACGCCCAGCGCTCAGCACGCCTCCCGAGGCCCGTGGGCTCCTCTCCAAGTGACCAGAGAACCGTCAGCAGGTCCCGTTGGCTTTGCCCAAGAATCGACCCCACGTCGGCCTGTTGTGCCCTCCCCTTCTGTTGCCGCCTGGACTGGCTCAGTCCCCTCTGCCCTGGTCTCCGGGAGGCTCCAGATCCTGCTCCCCAGTCTGTCCACCCTGCAGCAGCCGGAGGGAGCCTGTGAGCCACCAGTCAGGGGCCCAGCCCTCCTCTGCCCACAGCCCTCTCTGGCTCCCATCTCCCCCTCAGGGAAGAAGCCCAAGTCTCCCTGGCACCCAAAAGGCCATGCACAACCTGCTGCATTCCATTCTTGTCCTCCCCTCCACCCCTCGCCCTCCGCTCTAGGCCACAGGCTCCTAACTGTGCCTCCAATATGCCAGGCTCAGTCCTGCCCCAGGACCTTTGCACGTGTGCGGCTGGAGCGAATATTAGTGTTACTAACGGCCGATGTTATTAATGTAGTTAAAGGGTGAGTGGCAATGGGGAGCGACACGTTTCTCTGTACGAGGAAGGACGTGAGGAAGGACGGGAAACAGCATCTACAGGTCCTGTGGGGGCAGTGAGGGCCAAGAGCTGGACGGGGACAGGATCCACAGGGCAGCCAAGCCCGGCACAGCCCAGGCAGGGAGGGATGGGGCTGGCCTGATGCTGGGCCGGCCCCCACCCTGCCCCGGCACTGTGGAGTTGGGGAACCGAGGCAGATACAACACCCACCAGGCTGTAAGGCCGGTGGGGCACTGAGGAGGGTGTGGCTGTCCCTGGGGCTGCAGGAAATGAGCTGAGTTGGGGGCGAGGAGGGCGAGGGACCTGGGGCTCAGGGACCCGCCACCCCACCCAGCTGGCACCAAAGGCTCCTTGTGACAGGCACCGGGCTGCTCCCAGTGGCCAGCCAGAGAGGTGGGTTCCGCCTCCCCCACACAGGGGCTCCCAGCTGGGGCTGGACCTCGTGTGGAGCCTCGTGTGGAGCCAGCACAGCTCGAGGGCCATGGTGGGGTGTCCTTGCTGTGCTGTGAGCAACGACAACGGGCACCCACCCCACCAGGCGCCGGGTCACGAGACAGCGGAGCAGGCTGTGTGCCCACGCGGTCCAGGGAGCATAAAGGGCGATTATGAGCCAGAGCTGGCGGCACACAGAAGCTGCTGTGCACCCGCACCGCAGTCTCTTGGGCCCGAGGACACACTGGGTGCCCCTCCCAGCGCTGACTGTGGCCACGAGCCTCCCCTGTCCTGCAGAGCCCAGGGACTCATGTGCTCAGTCGGGACCCGGGGATCCCCCCACCCGGCAGCCTGAAGGAACCAGGGCAGGCGAGGCGCCGGCGGCCAGGAAAGGCCTGGTCCCAGCCAGCCCTCCGGACCCCAGCCTGGGCCCAAGGACGTTCTTGCCGCCTGACCTGCCATTTCCAGGACCCCAGAGGCTCTCGGGGGGCTTTAGCCTCCCTGGACGCCTGGGCCACTCAACGAGCATCCAAACAGGGCCTGGCCACCAGAACCCTGTGCCCGGCAAGCCCTCGCCTGGGAGCCCTGCAGCACTGGTGGCGGGGCCCGCGCCCGGGCCAATGCCGCCCCCAAAGTCAGACTCAGGGCAGGGCCCATGCCAGCACTCCAGAGCCGGCTCTGGTGATGATCAGTTTGTATTAGGACATGAAGGCTCAGGGCGCTGTCCCTGAGGGTCCCCCTGGCCTGGAGCAGGCAGGTGGAGCAGAGATACATCCATAACGTGTTCCAATGCTCTGAGGTGCCTCCTGTGTGACAGATGAGGAAACTGAGGCAGAGAGGGGGCACCGTGAAGGAGAGGGCTGAGGCCCACCTGCCCACCTCAGCCGTCCCCATGTTGTCTCCAGGGCACAAGTTGGACACCAAGATCTAGGTGCAGCCCTGCCAGGCTCCCAGCCCCCCGCCCAGCCTCCGGGACCCTCTGGAGGGGACCCTGCAGCCTGGGTGCTGTTTCTTCCCACAGGTCACCACATGCTCAGAATGCTGGGGATCCCCTTGACCCTCCCCAGCTGGCCCGCGGCTCCCAAGATCCCACAGCCAGGCTGAGCCTTGATCTGCAGGGACTCCTCCCTCGCCTCTGGACCCTTGCTCAGTCGCAGGAGCCCAGGACTCCCTTCCCCCTCGTCAAAGCCTACAGGCCGCTGCCACCACAGGACCTGTGCTGGGGGGGGGCTGCTTGCCACCCCTGCACCCCAGAGGGTTCCCCAAAGTGCACCACTGGGTCCCCAGCACACCCTTGCCCGCCCCCACCAAACCACAGCCCTCCTGCCGGTCCTCAGGTCCAGCTGAGTGGCCCCGGTGCCGGGGGCCCCAGTGCCCCGTGTGTCCCTCAGAGGTCTGCTCCACGGGTGTGTCCTCCCAGCCGGAGCCTTCTCTCCACCCAAGAGCCTGGCAGCACCTCCACACACACTGGTGCCCACTGCATGCCAGCTCTACTGCACACAGTCACCCAGGTCACTCCTCCATTCTACAGGGGACTGAGGCCCAGAGCGGGTCCTGCAGGCAGGGAGGTTCTTCATCTCCCTGGCCCCGCTGCACAGCCTGAAGCCCAGGAGAGCGGCGGGCAGCGCTGGCGCAGGGGCAGCTGGGAGTGGGCAGAGCCCCGGCCCCGGGTCCAGGGGCCAAGTTCCTGGGAAGGACTCCTGGGGCAGGAAAGGGGCGCCGCGCGGCCGGGGGCAGTGGCGGGGGCCCAGCGAGGCGCAGGCACCGGATGGAAAGGTGGGGGCGGCCCCACGGGCCAGAAAACAAGGCCCGGCCCTCCCCGGGCCCCAGGCCTCGTTGCTGAAAGGCCGGGAGGCGCGGGGCCGGTCCTGGGCCAGGGCAGTGGGCACCAACGCGGGGAGGAAAACTTTCCGTGATCGGGGGGCGGCCAGGAGCGGCCGCCACGCCCCACCCTCCCTGCGGGCTGGGTGGTCCTGCGCCCTTCTCGGCGGGGATGCCCAAGTCCCCCAGCGCCCCTGGGGCGGCCCGGCCTCCGCGCTGGCTCCGCGGGAGGGGAGGGGGCGGCGGGGCAGGACGGGCGGCACTTCCCCCAAGTGCGCGACAGGCCGGAGCGCGGGACGGGGCGCCAGGCAGCGGCGGGCCCGCGCTGTCTTCGAGGGCCGCCGGCCAGGCCAGGCCAGCGCGCCGGGCGGAGGGACGCGGGGGTCGCCCCGGCGCGCGGCCCGGCGGGGGCGAGGAGGGGACAAAGCCGGGCGCGGGCCAAGCCTCGGCGGGAGGGCCAGGGCGCACTCACCGGCTCCGGGGTCCCGGCCGAGCCCCGCGCCGCCTCCGGCGCTGCGCACACCGTCCGCGCGTCCCGCGCCCCAGCGCAGCGCAGCGCAGCGCAGCGAGGACGGCGGGGCCCCGCGAGCGCCGGGGGCGGGCCGGGCGGAGGGGCGGGGCCGGAAGTGGGGCGGGGACCCCGGGGAGCCCCGTCCGCGGGCCCTGCGCCGCCGAGGGGCCGCGCCGCGCGCGCGGCCTGGTCCCGGTCCCGGTCCCGCTCCGGGCGGCCCCTCCCAGCGGCCGTGGCCATGGCGACGAGTGGGCGCTGGGTGCCCGAGCCGAGCGGGCGCTCCCGACACGCCCGGGAGCCTCGGGCCAGCGGCCCCTCCCCCGGTCCCAGGCCGCAGGGGAGGGACGCGGCCGCCTTCCGCTCGCAGTCCGGCGGGGTCCCGCGGAGCGAGCGGGGACGTGAGGGACACGGTGGCAGGGCCCCCACCCCCGCCACAGCGCTGAGGGGCGGGGCGCAGGGCAGATTGGAAACAGATGCGCGGCCGCGCCGGGCCCGCGGCACCGGGGCGGAGGGCGCCAGCCGCGGCCAATCCCGGCCGCCGCCGCCCGGGTTTGAAAACTCCGCTCGGGAGGAAGGGAGTGCGCGGCCGGTGCCGCCAGCGCCGACCCGGGGGAGAACAGGCCGCCCGGGCCGGCCCAGCCTGGGGGAGGTGCCGGGCTCGCCGCCATCGGGCGCGGGACGGAGCTCCTCGGCCAACGCGCCCGACCTCTCCGCACGTCCCGAGCCCGGGCCACCGCCGACGGCGCTAGGAGCGGGCTCCCCACCGCCCAGCTCCCAAGGGGGGTGGGCCAACAGAAAGAGCCGTCTGCGGGCTGGAGGGCAGGGCCGGTGCCAGGGTGGGTCCAGCGCCTGAGCCCAGACCCAGCGCGGCAGGAGGCCTGTGGCCCCAGACGGCCGGCAAGTCACTCAGAGTTGAAGCCCCTCGCTGATCTACACAGACGCTGCGGAGCCCTGCCTCCCAAGAGGGGACAGCTCGTCCAGGGCCACCAGGTGGCTGTGCCCCCACCTCCCAGCGCCTGCCCTGCTGGAGTCTCAGGCAGCCTCTCCCTGTCACAGCACTAGAGCAAGGGACACGCACAGTAGGTCCTCAGAACGGCTTCCCGCACACGCCCTCCTCCCCCTCCACAAGGAGCAGAAGCAGGTGCCTGTGCCCAGGCCCCTGAGGTTCTTCTCCTCCACGCAGCCCTACGCCCAGCCAGGCACACAGTAGGTGCTTCATGGGGGCAGACAACGGGGACCCCAGCAGGGGGCTAGGGAGGTGCTGGGTCGGCACAGGCACGGATTGGGCCACCCGGGCTCAGCTCGGCAGGGCACACAGTAGGTGCTTGCCTGCTCCTGTAGCAAGGCCTGACCCAGGCCTGAAGTCAGGCACCCCACATGTGACCTCAAGCCTCGGTCCCCCCATCGTAACATCAGCCAGACAAGGAGTCTGTGTTGTCAGGGCCCCAGGCAGGTGTGACCCGGTGCAGATGTGCCCATCTCTGGGCTGTCCAGGACCCAGAGGATGGTGGCCAAAGGCCTGCCACCCCAGTCCCCAGCCAGCCCTGCCTCCTGTGGGCCTCTGGCCCATGTCTCCATGGAAACGACCTCCTGTCCCCATCTGAGCGCAGTGACCACAGTGGGCTGGGAACGCAGCCATCCCGGGGGTGGGATCTGGGCCAGGTGGCTGCCTCCTCGGTGGGGAGACCCCATCTGCACAGAGCCCTGCGTGTCCCCCCTGGCTCCCAGTGCCCCGCATGGCCCTGCTCTCAGAGGGCAGGCGGGATGTCAGCGCCCCCCTCCCCAGACAGGGCAGGGAGCCCTCGGCACACAGCTACACAAACGGCCAGGGCCACGCCTAGCCAGGAGAAGCCCGACCCACGCTCCCCCAAGAGCCACACTGCCAGGCCCAGTTCTAGGAACAGCAGTGGCCAAGACCAACAGGGATTCCTGCTCACAGGAGACGCATGGAGGTGAAGGGGGCAGGACAGCGGCCTGGGCAGCCAGTGCTGTGACCATGGGGAGGGAGGGGCTTGCCGGGGTAGGAGGCAAGCAGGAAGACCCCAGGGAGGTCAGGGACTGTGGAAGAGGCACAGATGTCCAGAGAGAAAGCCACCCAGGCAGAGGGCACAGCCTGCACAAAGGTCCTGAGGCAGGACAGAGCCTGGAGTGTCAGAGGCACAGCAAGGGCCCATGTGGCTGCAGCAGAGAGAGGAGGGAGGGAGAGGGAGGAGGGAGGCAGGAGGGGTGGGCGGGTGGGGCCCTGGGGAGGACTTGGGCTTTGACCCCAAGGGAGGCAGGAGCCACAGCTGTGGGCAGGGAGGGCGGGGCTTGGCCCGGGCGCCCTGCAGCAGTGTGGAGGGAGGCTGTGGGGCAGGGACAGGAGCCGGGACTCTAGGGTCCTGAGGACCTGGAAGGCCAGCTCCAGGAACCACCAGTGCCCTTGAGGGCGACCCCAGGAGCCCCGAGCCCTCAGCTGCTGTGCCCTCTGCACACACCAGGAGGCGCTGCCCTTGGCGGGCACGTGGCTCGATCGCGTCAGCTCCTGCAGCTGGGACTTGGGGGTAATTTTTTTCAAAATAACTTTTCTTCTAATTATAAAATAGGCGCGTGCAGGAAGCACAGCAGGAGCAGACGTCACCCAGGAGCCACCCGCCCAGCCCGCCCTGCACCTCCATCCACGTCCCCAGATGTTTACCAAACACCTACTGTGTGCCGGGCTGCGGGGGACACAGCGGTGGCCAGGACAGAAGCACCCGCCACCCTCAGGGGCTCACAGACAGGTGGGGAGACACAGCACCCCCAAATAAGCAGCTGAGGACCCCACAATGCCAGGCAGTGCTGGGAAGCTGGAAGGAAGGCCCGGGAGGTCCCAGAAGCTGGCGGTCTGGGGGGCCTCTCGAGAGGAGCCACACCTGCGTGTCAACCTGTGTGGAGTGCACACCTGTCACCCAGCTGTCTGGGAGGCTGAGACAGGCAGATCCCAAGTTCGAGGCCAGCCTGAGCAACTGAGCCAGACGCTGTCTCAAAATGAAAAGTGAAAGGGCTGGGGGGCCGCCCTGGAGGTGAACCAGGGCCTGCCCTGAGCCAGGCCCTGGTTCACCTCCACAGGGCGGAAGACCCTGGGGGAACGGATTTCCAGGTGGAGGAACAGTGAGAGCAAAGGCCCTGGGGCCACTGCTTCCTCCCAGTCTCCTGCCTGAGCAAATGGCCTGCTTTCTTCTTAGTTTAACTGGGGAATCATCATCGAGAGGCCGTGTGCCAGCATCTGGCCCTCGGGCTGAGGCTGACCCGCCGTCCTCCACAGGGAGTGGCCCTGAGGGACATCCTCCAATGAGCCACCATCCACTGTGTCCAGCAGGCGACGCCCCAGGCAAAGCAGACACCACTGGGTGGTGGCCGTGCCTCCGCAGTGCGCCCTGATGCAGGAGCCTCTCCCGCCTTCCTTCTGGAGGGAGAACTGGTTGGGCAGTTTCCTCCCAGCCTCCTGCCCCAATTGCCGTGGCCCCCGGGCTCCTCCACATCCAGCATGGCATTCGTGACCCGGGGCCGTGAGCGTGTGCCAACCAGCCGGGAGCCTGCCTGCCCCACTACAGCGGGCTCACCGTCCACTGAGGGCACGTCCAGCTCCGCAGCTGCCTTTCTCACCTGTGGCCCCCACAGGTCTGGCTACTGTCTTTCTAGGCAAATGCAGTTGGCTTCAGGAATGGATGGATCCAGCAAACCTGCCCCTCCATGTCGGCTGCATTTCAGCCGAGGGCAGCTGTGACCTGCGGGGGCTCAGACCAGGACCTGGGCACTGACCCTGACGCCCCTGAATCCCATATAAGACTCTGATTCACTCAGAAATTTGTCCTTCTCCATGTTCCCGTCCCAACTTGTCAGCCCCCATTATTACCTCCAAGGATCAGTGTCACAGCCAGAGGGCACCTGTGAGCAGCTCAGTGGGCCCCTCCTCTGCCCACAGCTCTCCATGGCTCCCATTTCCCTCAAGGGAAAAGCCCAAGTTCTCCCTGCTGCCCCCTGGGCCCTACACAATTGCCCCATCCCCTCCTTGTCCTCTGCAGCCACGTGGGCTCCTCACTCTGCCCCCGGGCCTTTGCACAGCTGTGCCTCTGCCTGGACTGCTCCCCCTCCATGTTTTCCGGCGTTTCCTTGGCGCCATGCAGTTCGGGTCTCCTCCGAACGTCACCTCAGACGCCAGCAGAGCACGCGGCTCAAACAGCACCCGCCTCCCGTTATCATGCACCCGGGGTTCTGTCCACGCTAGGGCTCTCAGGGTCACCAGAAATGGCTGTCTGGCTCGCTCACTGCCCGGGTCCGTGCCGTCCAGGACAGGCACTGCCCGCAGGACACTGAGTGAATAAATTGGGCCGCGAGCACTGTGCACACCACCCTGCCTCCCAGGGCGCCCGGCCGCGGCTCTGGAGCACAAAGACATGGCATTCGTGCCACCATGAACACCTCTGTGGACGGTGCTGTCAGACGCTCGAAGCTGGCGAGGGGTCGGATCAGCCTGGGTCACTGCTGGGTCCCAGGGCCTGGCATACAGCGAGCACTCAATAAATGCTTTTTAAATGAGTAGGTGGACAAAGGGGCGGCAACGGAGCCGTGGGGAGCCAGCAGCGCTGGCTTCTGGGACAGGACGGGGCTCCAGGGACCCCGTGCCTGCCCCACATGGGGTCACCAAGTGCCCACTTCTGGTTCCAGGGAACTGGAGCAGAGGCCACGTGGCCGTCCTCAACTCGCCAGGCAGGACCTGCTGCCCAGCCCTGAGGGCGGAGCTGTGTGACAGGCTGGCCCGCCACGGCCAGGCTGCCCACTGCCCAGGGCCTGAGTGCTGGCCGCTGTGGGCAAGGACAGAGGGGCCAGGCCTGAGCCGGCCCAAGCCAGCGTGGCTGTGGCTGTGCTAAGGGACCAGCCACCCCCTTTCCAAAAGAACCCTACTGAGTCCCTTCCTTGGCCCCTGCATCTGCCAGGTGCCCACCCAGGGGGTCATGGCGTCCCCAGGCCCCTCCTGTGCAGCCGCCCCCACATCCTCCACCTGGCCTCCCCCGATGGCCTCACACCTTTGCCTTAAACAAATGTACTTTAAAAACTAACTCCGGGGGCTGGAGTTGTGGCTCAGTGGTGGAGCGCTCGCCTGGCACGGGAGGCTCTGGTTCGATTCTCAGCACCGCATATAAATACATAAAATGAAGGCCGGTAGACAACTACAAGAAAATCCAAAAAGCAAACTAACTCCGCACAGGCAGGCCGGGTGTGGTGACGCACACCTGTAATCTCAGAGGCGCAGGAGGCTGAGGCAGGAGGATGCGAGTTCAAAGCCAGCCTCAGCAATGGCGAGGCGCTAAGCCACTCAGTGAGACCCTGTCTCTACATAAAACACAAAGTAGGGCTGGGGTGTGGCTCAGTGGTCACGTGCCCGAGTTCAAACCCTGGTTCCAACAACAACAAAATAACAAAAATATACACACACACTAACTCAGCCCCTCGGGGCTCCACCAGAGACCCAGGGGTCACCGCAACGTTGTTCCCCTGGAATCAGCCAGGCTTCCGCCCTCAGCTGCTCTGCAGCCCCGGGCCTTTGCTACCAGCAGCGTCTGCAGCTGGGGATGAGCCTGGGGCTCCCCCACTGAGGGCAACTCAGCCCTTTTTATTTTTTGACCTTGTGCCTCAGACTCCTGAGCCGCTGGAAGTCTGGCTGGGATCCCCGCGCCGGGCAGAGCCTCCCTGTGACCTGCTGGGAGCTGAAGAGGAAACGTCTGCAGCCTGTGTGCTCCTGGCTCGAGGTCCCCCCACCAGAGGCAGGCCAGGCCTCCTCCAGCCTGTCCTACCGGCCATGTGACCCTGAGCAAGGCCTCCGGCCACCCGGGCACCCAGGGAGGACTGGCTTTTGGTGTCTGAGGCTTATTTCCATTCAAGGTCCATGAATACCAGGAAACAGGTAGAGGCCAGAGAGGCCGTCAGAGCGGGGCCTAGGTCTGCCCACAGCAAGATGCTGGCTCTGTGGGGTGCAGGCAATACAGGGCAGCGAGGTCACAACCTTCCAGGGGGAGACAGCGGCAGGGAGGGAGTCGGGGCAGTGGCCATAGCACGTGCAAAGGTCCTGGGGTAGACAAAAACCAAGTTGTGAAGGAAGAGGGGCTGGTGTGGCTGGAGTGCAGCCCTCACCACAATTCCCCTCTCGCTCTACCCCAGAACTTGTTTTTTTTTAAATACTTTTTTTAGTTGTTGATGGATCTTTTTATTTTATTTTATTTTAATTTTTTTTGTTGTAGATGGACACAGTATCTTTACTTTATTTATTTTATGTGGTGCTAAGGATCGAACCCAGCACCTCACGCATGCGAGGCAAGCACTCTACCACTGAGCCACAATCCCAGCCCGATCTTTTTTATTCATTTATTATTTATATGTGGTGCTGACGATTGAACCCAGTGCCTCACACATGCTAAGCAAGCGCTCTGCCACTGAGCTACAGCCCCAGCCCCTCTACCCCAGAATTTATAGAGCACCAACTGTATGCTAGACCCCCAGCCAATCAGGAAGGCAGATGCCCAGGCGGTTCCAGTTCTGAACCCACGGGGGGGTGGGGGGAGGGGGGGGGACACGCGTGGCTGGGCGGCAGGAGGCTCAGCGTGAGGTCGGGGATGGCGCATCCTTGGTGGGGCCGGGAGCAGGCACAGGCACCCAGGGCACAGGCGCCCCGGCCACGGGAACCCTGCACAGCGCCAGGCGCAGCGCCCGGGAGGGAAGGCAGGGCAGCCGAGGATGAGGTGGAGGAGAGGGGCGGGCACCAGGGCGGGCCGCCCAGACCTGCGGTGTGACCCCCCGCCCCTGGATCTGGGGAGGCCTGGGGGGGGCGGCCCCCACCCTCCCTGAGCCCTGAAGACGCCTACTGAGCGCTTCAGTGGGGAGATGGCAGAACTGCGGCCGCATACAGCAGGCGCTCCCTGAGCGCACCAGCTGGCTCCTGGCTCTTCCCGGGTGGGTGCCGGGACCAGCTGCAGCCCCTCCGGAGGCCTGCGCCTGTCGGTCTCTCGGGCGGGCAGGTGGTGGCACCCGCCTGCAGCCCCAGCTCCCCAGGCCAGCCTGGGCAGCTTGGGGATCTCGGGACGAGACATTCGCGTGGCCTTGCGTCTCCTCGCCACGCGGCCCTGGGTCCACCTGCACCACACTGGCCCGTGGCTTCCCGCACCTGACGCCGCGTCTCCGGGCTCGCACAGTCCGCAGGGCCGTGCTCTTTCCCCTATGCCCCCTTGGTGGCACTCAGGCTGGCACCACTCTCCGAGCCTTGCCCAACACTGCTGGGGCTCCCCACACTGACGCCCTCTCTGGCCCTGGGAGAGGCAGTGCCCTTCCTACCAATGGCAGAGACGGGACAGCTGGGTGGAGGGACAGGCAGGACCCGTCCCCCATGGCTGGGGACCCATATGTCCACACAGTCCCCGGGGGACCGTCAGCTCGTCCCTGGGTTGTGTAATACCAACCCTAGGGACTCACCCGACACACAGCCGTGGAAGGACCACGTCAAGAGTCCTCACGGCAAAGACCTGGAGCCCCCAGGTGACCAGCGGCAGGGGACTGGCTACGTAACAGCACAAAGGGCCAGCGCCACGCCAGGGACCAGCACCCGGCTCAGCAGGGGAAGCCGGACGCACAGTCCAAAACGGCTCAGGGACACGGCGCTTCTAGACGGTGATGAACACACGTGGGGACAGGGCTGCACAGGCGCCAGCGTTCGGGCCAGCGGAGGAAGTCACCCGCCCGCGTCCCTGGCCCACGAGGATTTCTAAATAAACGGCAGCGTCCCAGGTGGCGGCCCAAACGGAAACGGCCTGAAATGGACAAAGTGCAAGACGCCCTTCCGCGGTCACACCGGCCCCTGGACTGCCACAGGCAGCTCGAGACGACTCATGGGGACGTGGAGTTGGAAAGCCTTTGTCACCGAGGCACACTTCACGGGAGGGGACCACGTCGGCCACCGCTTGTCTCTGGGAATAAGCCTTACTGGCACAGGGCTGCGCCCATCTAGGAGACTGTCCCCAGGCAGGGAGGGACGCTGCGTCCGGAGTCCTGCCCGTGGGCGCGGGCTGGCCAGGACAGATGCTCCCAGGAGGGACACCGGCCTGTGGCTCTGGGATTGGCCAGAGCGGCTTCTCATTTTAATGTGCATCTCTCGAGCAAGAGGCAGGGACACGCCGGCCATGGACCCAGCCCCTCCGATCATCCACTGGGCCAGACCCCGTCATCAGCCACTGCGACATCCCCTGCGCCTGCTTGGGGCGAGGCAAACAGTCAGAGCCCCATAAGTGCACATCGGGTGGGCAGATGAGAGGCGGAGAGCCCGCCCAGCCCCGGGCTGCAGGGAACTGGGACCATAGGCAGGGCAGGCAGTGACCGCCAGGCCAGGCTTCTCCCATGAGGTGCCCAGGATGGGCTGGTCACTCGTCACAGCTGCCACAGCCGTGGGGAGCCTGCGGGCCTCCTTCCTGAGGCCTCCTTCCTGGGGCTGGCCTGGGTGGTGGGCGGGGTGGGGCGGGGCGGGGCAGGGCAGGGCAGGGCAGGGCAGGGCAGGGCAGGCCAGGCCAGGCCAGGCCAGGGCTGGGGGAGGATTACACATTCATCAGAATCTTAAACAAAAGCCCCGCAGCCTGTCAGCCGGCAATGGCTTTTATGGTAATCAGCGACGAATTACCCACAATGCCTGGCCAAGCGCAAGTGGCTCTTGGCCCGCGTCCTAAACTAATTTTTACATGTTCGTGTGTATATAATTTTGCCGCCTCCCTCCTGCCTTCCCTCCATTAGCGGGAGATGGGGGGGACAAGGAACCCTGGGTGTAAGGTGGGGACACTCAAGCCCACCCAGCCTTGGGCCCCGGGTGCAGACTGCGCTGAGGTGGGAGCTGAGCGCCAGGCTGGAGCCAAGGGGGAGCCTGGAAACCACCAAGAACTAAGGCTGGCAGCTGTGGGGGTGGGGAGCACACAGAAGGGAGAGGGGCTTGACTGGTTCTGTGGTGCTGTGTGTCCCTGGGTAGGAGTCTCACCCTCTCTGGGCTTCAGTCTCTTGGTCTGCAAACCAGGCTCTCTGTCCCAGGGTCAGACTGAGGCCCGCAGGCCCTGAACCCGCCTCGCTAGGTTGCAGAGGGTCTCAAAATTGGAATCCTCCTGCCTCAGCTTCCCAAGGTGCTGGTATGACTGGTGCCTGGCCCACTCCGGAGGCCGCCTTGGCTCTGCTGCTCACCAGCAGCCTGGCCTGGCCCCTGGCCCCGCTGGACAGCCAGCAGAACAGGCACTTAGCAGGGGTTTCATCCGCCCCCCGTCCTGCTCTCTAGACCCCAGCAGGGCCCTGAGCCCAGCAAGGGCGCGTGACTGCCTTCCAGCCTCAGGGAGGCTCCCCAGGCGCGAGGACACCTCCACCAAAGCCTCCTGGCGGGCAGGGCAGAGCTGCAGACCCTCAGCCAAGAGGCCAGAGGGCGAGGGCCGCATGCCAGCCACCTGGACCACACACTCAGGTGCAGATGGGCACCGCAACTCAGCCCAAGTGCAGGTGAGGGCGCAGGGCATGCCCCCGGGCGAGCTGGGCCCCGGGTGGGATAGTACGCAGCCCTGGCACAGCACGTGGCTCCGTCCAGCCAACCTGGTACTGCAGGTAGAAACCCAGGGGACGCAGGAGCTGGGGGGGCGGAGAGCGGGGCAGGAGCCTGCGTCCGCTTGCTCTGAACATGAATGGTGACAGTCACTGCGGTGGGCCAGACTCGGGCCGAAGCTCCCGATGCTGCTCTCTCCACCTTCCAGATGAGCAAAGCCAGTCTCAGAGAGGTCAGGCCACTTGCCCAAGGTCACAGCTTGGCAGCAACAGAGGAAAGCCAGATATGAATACAGGCCTCCTGTCCCCAAATGTGGCCTGGGATGTGGTGACGCCTGCTCACAGCTGAGCTGTGTGATTGGTATACAGCAGGTGATCAATAAATGCTGTGGAGATGCCCAGGAGCAGAGTGAGTGGAGACAGGTTTGGGTGGGCAGTGCCAGGGTGGGGCCAGGGCTCGGGCCCTCCCCGCACACACAGGAAGCTGGCTTTGGGGAGCCAGGGGTGGCAGGGGGACAGCTGGCTGCCGGCCTCCTCCCTTGGGCGGGCCTGGCGGGAGCCTAGTGCGGGCAAGCAGCTGGGCTTGACAGGGCCACCCACCTGTGGCCCAAACGGGCTCATCAGGAGCTCAGGGACGTGGGACCACAGGGCAGGCGGCAGGAGTAGCCTGGGTGGGCCGTGTGGGCCCGGGGCAGGTGGCTCTGCTGCAGGGAAACCAGCTGAGATCCAGCCTGCACCTGCAAAGTGACCGCGTGACGCAGGTTGAGACCATGGTCTGACGCACTTGCTGCCCTCTGCTCCTCAATGACCGCATGACCCCAGTCACTGCCCTTCCACGGACCCCAGTTTCCCCATTGCTGAAGTCAGGTCGCGCCCCTGGGCCCAGACCACCTCTGGGCTGCAGCGAACAGCGTGGACTTTGGATTCAAAGCAATGAGTCCTTGCAGCTGTGCAGCCTCACGCCAGCGGCTTAATCTCTCTGGGTTGCCGTTGTTCATCTGTTAAAGGCACCATGTTTGAGCCCCTGGATCAAGCCATGCCTGAAGCTGGTTTTTCAGAACCTCAGCCTTTTTGGTTACAAGAGGCCAACAACGCACCCATCCTGCTTTTAACTAGTCGATGGGATCGGGGTTTCTGTGCCTTGTAGCCCACTGTGCAGGCTGGGAACAGAGCCCGTTAGCAGCCAGGGTGGGGAGCCAAGCCCGAGACCTGCTCAACAGCCCCAGTGGCCCTGACCTCCAGGGCCGAGGTCCTCCTGAGGGCAAGTCCCCGGGAGCAAAGCAGGTGGCGTCACTCAGCTGGGCGCAGGGCCAGGGCCCCTTCACTGAGCAAGTGCTGGGTGCTCGCTGCTCGCAGAACCTCTGGGATCCAGGTGCAGGGCACGGGTCAAGGCAGCGATCGTCCCCACAGGGCCATGGCCGTGCCCATCCTCCGCTGGCCAGGCCACAGCTGCAGGAAGCCTCCCGCTGCACCCCGGCCTCCCTCACCTGCCAGTCCCACGGCCCCGAGGTCAGGACGTGCTGTTCTCTTAGGATCCGCACCCGCGAGGGCTCTGCCCCCTCGCCCTCGGGCACTGCAGCTGCTCCCAGGCCAGGTGTGGCCGCTCCTCCCTGAGCTCAGAGGAGGGAGCGCAGGGGCAGCGCCCGGCTCCAGGTCCGCCGTCCTCCTGCTCTCTGCCCCGACTAGCTGGTCTGGGCTTTTGCACACGGCACTGCTCCGGGCACACCAGGCGCCGGGGACTGAGCACCTCCCCAAGAGGCCGCCTGGCTGCCCAGGACTTCGCTCCTGGCCGCTCGGAGGACCCACGGCAGGCGCAGCAAGGCCGAGCTCCTGCCTACTGATGGCCACGCTGGGCCTGGGGCCGCGTGGACAGGGCAGGAGGCTGGGGACGGCCCCTCGGCCCCACGCGGGGCCCGGCGCAGGGCAGACGCAGGGGCAGCGCCTGACCCCGGGGGTGGCACTCGGGGTCCCAGGCAGACCGGGCAGCACGTGACCGTCCACGGAGCCACTGCCCGCATGGCCTCCCCAACAGAGGCCGCAGGCAGGCAGCACCCGGGACAGCGGGGCACCCACGGCCCTGGTGGCGTGCGGGCCAGCCGGGCACCCTGAACTGTGGCTGGGCCTCTCTGGCTACAGTCCCCTCACCTGTCCAGCGGGCGTGAGGTCCCCTCCCTTCCTCACAGTGAGGCTCAGGAGGGCCCGGCCCACCCGCCACACCAGCTGCCCGCCCCAGGCCTCTGCACGGCTGCGCCATGTCACCAGGTTCCAGCCTCCACCTGGGCTTGGGCCAACTGTCCCCTCCTTGATGGTGACGTCCTCACAGTGACAACCCTCTGTTTCAGGTGCCCCGTCTTCTCTACCACCGTCTAACGGGCCAGCTCCGGTCACTGGCTCTTGCTGACCCGAGGGCAGCGGCGCCCTGCGCCCTGCGTGGCCAGCACACAGGCCCCGAGCTGCCGCTGCCCGGGCCTGGGCGGGCAGCCCCCACCCAAGGCCTTCCTGTTCCCTTGGGGCCAGAGCAGGAGGCAGGGGCGGCCCGGGCCTGAGGCCTTGGCCAGGCGCGTCCTGCAGGCTGTCCCGGCACACAGGAGGGCCAGCTGCAGTGACCTGGCCACGCCCCTGCTCGGCCAGCGTGACCCTGGCCGCCAGCCGCCACACACTGGCTGGAGGGCAGCAGGTGGACGGCCAGGGGCAGCTGGGCGAGGGCTGGGGACGGCTCCAACCACCACCGACAGTCCCAGGGACGTCCAGCTGAGGCCAGGACAACCAGCCACCTCCAGGGGCCCCACTTCCCAGACAGGAGAACTGAAAGCCCTCGTCCCCCACATGGGACCCTGGGGGCCCCGGAGTGTGGGGACAGGCACCTGGCTGCTGGCCGGGCTTGCTCAGCCCGAGGGCGGAGAAAGGACCGCCGGCGGCACAGGCCGTGGGCAGCGCCCGGAACCTGGGCTGCTTTAAAGGGGCTATTTCTGGAGGCCGAGGGGGGACGCGGGGGTGGGAGGAAGGAGCGGCAGCCGTGGGGCACTGGGGACACGGGACCAGCCAGGACACGGCCACCTGCTCCAGCCAGAGGGAAGCGCGGGCACCTCCAGCCGCGGCTCCTCCCCGTGCACAGGGCCAAGCCAAAGCCACGCTGGGGCCCTACTAGGCCCCACACTGGGGACACGGCAGGTGACACAGAGGGGCTGGCAAGGGAGGGCCTGGGAGGAAAGCCTGGTCATCAACACGCACACGTGGCCAGGAAAGGCCTCCCTGGAAGTGAGCAAAGACCTGAAGCAGCCGGGGAGGGGGTCCGCAGCCACCGCTTCAGATCCAACACAGCCATGCAAAGGCCCTGGGGCAGGACCAGCTGGGAGCCGCAGCACCAAGAGAAGCCTGTGTGGCTGGAGCGAAGGGAGGGGAGGCGATGGGAGCAGGAGGGCAGGCAGGTCGCGCAGGGCCCCGAGGGCTGCGGGGAGGACTTGGCCTGGACCCCAGGGAGGCGGGCGCCAGGAGGGCATGGGCGAGGAGGGCCCGGCCCAGGGGCTCCGGGGCAGCCTCTGCTGCTGCAGGAGCACAGGCTGTGGAGGCTGGTGTCGGGGCAGGCAGGACACAGGATGGAGGCAGGGCCCCAAGGGCTGCGGGGGACCAGCAGGCTGAGCCCTGGGACAGGCCCTGCGGCCAGGCACACAGGAGGTGCCCACAGCCACATGCGCCGTGCCAGGGGTTTGGCCCCGTGTTCTGAACCCACTCCCCGTGCCGGGCCTGGCAGGGCACACTGCGCGTCTAGGGCAGGTGTGGCTTTGGCTCTCATGTCCCCACTGTCCTGCTGCAGGAGGTGGACAGCCGAGGCCCAGATCTGATGGTGGTGACAGAGCTGAGGACTGGGGACAGGCTCCCAAACATCAGGATGGGGCCTGCGCAGAGTGGGGTCAACCCAGCCCTGGCTCAGCTCTGCTTGCTGTGTGACCCTGGGCAAGCCACTCGCCCTCTCTGAGCCTTGATTCCCTCCTCTGTTAGGGGTAGCACTGCACACTCCTCACAGGACAGGGTGGAGAGTCCTCAGCCGGGAGCCGGGGACGGCTGGCGCACGCACGCTGGCCTCTCATCAGCTTCCTCATCCTCACTGCCGCTGGGAAACTCCGAGCCTGGAGTCCTGGGGCAGAGGCAACAGCAGCCACATTGCCAGAGAGCACTGTGTCCCACCTTCACATACTGCCACTGACAGGACCAGGCTGGCCTGCAGGTACCAGCAAACTCATAGAAGAGAAGCCCCCAAGGTGGCCTGTGAGAACGATGTTGGGGACCTGGCTCTTTCCACCTCTTTAACCCCTCACTCTTATCCATGACAGCTGCCTCATGGTCCAAAATGGCTGCCAGAGCACCTGCCATCACCTTCATAGACCAGATGGGAGTAGAAGGGAGCATGTACCACCCTCTTTAAAGGCATTTCCAGGAAATCCTACTCATTTATCCCAGAACGAGCAGATGGCAGAGACAGCTGTAAAAGGGATACCAGGAAATGCCTTTTCCCTCCAGGTGACCATGTGCTCAGATAAACATCACACGGTTCAACTGTAACACAGGAGGGGACATGGAGGGACACTGCAGATTGTGGCCATGGGCCTGAGAGATTAGCCTGTGGAGAGAGGGAACGCACTGGGGCCAGCCCCCTGCCTCCACACCTCATGGCGCCCACGCATCCCGAGGTCTGCCTCGCCGCAGTCTCCAAGGTCCACCCACCCTCAGCAGAGGCTCTGCCCGCAGTGGCCCCAAAGGCTAGACCCCCTGCCGCCCACGCCCCCCAAGCACCGGGCACCCCATCCTGCCGCATGCCCGTCCGGGGAGGCCTGGGCTCATCTCCTCAGTGAACTGCCAGGGGAACGGATGGTTCTAATGGGCCCATTAACTGAATCCAGGAGAAACCACCTCCTCCCAGGTGCCGGGGAGGCTCCCAGGGACCGTGAACGTCCAGGCGGCTCAGCCGGAGGGGACCCAGCTGTCCCAGGAGGCCAGCCGCCCCCGAGGGCTCTGGCCACCCCAGGCACCAGCTTGGCCAGCGCAGCCACCCAGCTCTCCAACCTTCTGAAGGTCACGGTCCCCAGCCAGCCCCGCAGGGACAGGCGGGGGTCCTGTCCTGAGGGGGCGGCCACGTGAAGCTTCTCTCTGGGGTCTGTCGAGTGGTGGGACGGCGCCAGGGCCCCGCACCAGCCCTGCTGGCCCTGCTCATTTGACGTACATACGGGGTCTCCCCGAGCTGCTGGGGGTCTCAACGAGTCTCTGAGGTTGGCCTGGAACCTGCGATCCTCCTGCCCCAGCCTCCCCGGTCACCGCGGGCTGACAGGCAGGTGCCCTCATGTCCAGCTTCTTTTAAGTTTAGAAAAAGAAAACGCCTGTGGCCATTGGGAGCCCCATGCAGGGGGTTTAGGGGCCCTGGGGCCCTGCAGAGCCACCTGGGCACAGACGGAGGTCAAAACTGACCCTCATGTCCAGGGTCTGGCTCCAAGGGTGGGACTCGTGGTCCCTGTGGAGGATCACGCCTCCCCCACCTGCACCAGGTGACCCAGTGTTGCTTCGAGAGTCGTGTGGAGGACACGGCAGGTGGTCACTGATGCCCCAGGCTCCGTGCGGGTCCTTCCTCCCCAGCAGGCTCCTCCCTCGCTACCCATAAGGAAGGCGAGGCCCCAGCAAGAAAGACCACTGCCCGGGGCACCGCACGGGAGGCTGGCCGAGACCCACCCAGCTCTGCACACGCCAGATCCAGGCCCAGGAGAAGGCCAGTCCACGGCTGGCTGCTCTGCAGCCACTTCTGTCCCCTCCGGTCGGACACGGAGGACGCTGAGTGAACACTAGGCTGGGGGTCTTCAGTCTGTCCCTGCCTCGGTGCTTTCTGGGGTCCTCAGACCCTTAGGCTTCTTCCCAGGAGGCAGGAAGTCTCGTGGGCTGTTTCTGGGTCCCGGACCCCCTAACACCTGCCCCGAGGTCAGCCCGCGGTCACCGGTGAGACCCAGCACTCAAGGGCCATCCGTCACTGCTGGGCACAAGCCGCAGATGCACAGCGGCTCAGAGAGGGCAGAGGTGTGCCTAAGGCCACACAGCGCCTCCACTCGGCCTGGGCTCCGGGCCTCCCTACACGGGGCGGTGAGAGGGCCTCCGGCGCGGCCACCTTCTGCACACGCACGTGTCCCCGGCATTATCAGAGCGGGACGAGGAGCGCTGGCCAGGACTCGCCGCTCGGGCTTCCCGCTGTCACCTGCCTGATGGGGACAACCAGCCAAGCCGCTGCCGAGGCAGGATGGCTGGGCGGCCTGCTGGAGGGGTGCAGGCGGGAAGCTAATGGGGGGCCACGGGGCAGCAGGGGAACAGCGGGGACAGCAGCCTGGGGTGGGCTGGGGGAGGCAGGTGTGGCACAGTGGACGGGGCAGCGGGGAAAGAAGCCGGCGGCGAGGAGCAGAGGACAGGGCGTGCCGCCCAGAGAGGGAGAGCGACTGCCTCAAGGTCACACAGCTCATCTGCAAAAGCAGACCAGGAACTTGATCCCAGAAGCAGAGACGTCCGGCTCCCAGCCACTCACCCTGTGAGCCACCCCTAGCTGCCTGCCGTCGCCACGTCATGGCCAGGTCACGCGGCCACCGTGGCGTCACTACTGGCCCGGGTGCAACATGAAGCCATGGGCCTGGCTCAGAGCGGGGAGCTCGGCCAGGGGTCACACGGGGGGCACGGGCCGCCCGCTGCTCAGCCCTCTCCAGCTCAGTGTCCCCAACCGCAGGGCAGGGCAGGCGGCCTCCACCAGGGTCTGGCAGCCTGCTGTGCCCTGCGTCCACGTGACACCGCGGGACCGAGGAGGCTGCTGGCCAGACGGGGCCCGTTTCACGGATGAGAAAACAGAGGCCCCGGGACGGAGAAGTGGGTCGGCCCAGAGGGAGGGTCTGTGCCTCGCCAGCCAGGGCCTGGGACCCCGGAAAGAGCCACCCTCGTCTGCTGGCCCTGGGGAGGCGGGGCCAGCGCTGTCCGGGGCCCTGTCCACTCACGTCCCAGCTCCCACCGTCACTTAGGCAGCGGGGCAGGGACAAAGGGCGCAGTGCCTGGCCAGAGCGCCTGCTCCGGACAGGACGGGGGCCACTCCCGGCCCTGCCCTGCGGGACAAGCGGCCCTCGGGCTTCTCGTCATGACTCGAACAGCCAGAGCCCAAGCCAGCCACGGCTGCCACCTGGACACTGTCCTCAGCCTCTCTTGAGCCACCAGGGCCTCAGAGCCACCATGGAGTGGCCGGGGTCTGAATCCATTTCCCAGCCCAGGAAACAGAGGCTTCCGGAGGGCAGGGGAGGCGCTGGAGGCCACCGGCCTGCAGTCAGGACAGGGTGTCAACCACCAGGGTGGCCTGGGAGTCTGTCCCCGCCTCATGACAGAGTTCCAAGGACAAGAGAGACCCAGATGTCCCACGGCAACTGTTCGCAGACCCAGGCCCGTGGTTCCCTGGACAGCCCGGCGATACGCTGGGGCCATCTGGGGGGCCGGGGGGCTGAGGAGGGCCGGGCCCCCGGGCACTGGAGAGGGCGACGCCTCACAGACGGGGTTTCAGGGTGGCCTCAGGCCCTGCTGCCCGCAGCACCTTCAAGCACAAGGTCCTGGCCTGCCTTCCTGTGCCGGGCCCGGCCTGGATCCTAAGTGGGCACAGCTGTGTGGCCTTGGGCACGCACCTCTCCCTCTCTGGGCATCAGCCCAGCTCAACATCCCTCCACACCTGCCATGACAGCCGCATCACTGCTGGGGCCAAGGACGTCCCCGTGCAGCCTCACTGCTGGTGGCTCCCCGGCAGACGGGCCAAGGGTGGACAGCCCGGGCCTGTCGCACGTGCTCCCCCGGGAATTTATTTTGTATTTGCTTTTAGTTTAAAAAGCACGGACAGACGGACGGACGGAGCTCCCGCAGCGCCCGGCGCCAGCACAGCCCGGCCCCTCCGCCCCCCAGCGCCCGCGCCCCAGGTGAGGAGGCCCAGGACCCATCACCAGCCCGGCCAGGCAGGCGGGCTGCAGCCCTCGGCGGCTCCCAGCCCCTCGGCAGCCGGTGTCAGACAAGGGCCAAGGCCGAGGCCACCCGCGCTGGCCGGCGGCAGCCTGGGGTCCAGCGCCCCACTGTCCTGGCCCCCACGGCTCAGCTCCTGCCCGACGCCTGGCCTGGTCCTGCGCAGAAGTGGGGCAGCCTCGAGGCCCAGCGACGGAGACACCCCAGTTCGCAGAGGCTGAGTCACGCTGGCGGCTCTCGGTGCCCACCCACGGAGGGGCCGCTGCCCAGCAAGGAAGCTACAGGGGTCCAGCGTAGCAGGAGGGGCACCTGGGACCCACCCCAGTGGGTGAGGGAGGACCAGCCGGCAGCCCAGCACCAGGGTCCGGGTGCCATCTCAGGACGCCCTCCCACACCCTGGAGACGGGCATGGGCCCTCTCCATTCCACAGATGAGGAAAGTGGAGGCCCAGAGAGGCTGAACAACTCGCCTCAGGTCACACAGCCTCGGACAGAGCCTTGGCCTGGGGCCCTCTGGGCAGGACGCTGGGGGCCCTGGAGTCCACCCGCGTTGGGCAGAGGCCCCTCTGAGGGTTGAGTGCGGGTTCTGGCATCCGCCACGCTGGGGTGACACTCCTCACACGGTCGCCTGTGGGCTGTGTGACCTCCGGCCAGTGGCAACTCCTCTCTGCCCCACTTTCCCTCTGAAGCACAAGGTCTGGTCGCAGCAACCCTGCTGGTGGGAAGCGGGAGAGGCCGAGGGGCAGCCACGCTGGCTGAGCAGAGGGCCTGGCACCGCCCGGCACCAGATAAGTGAGAGCCGCTGTTGTTATCCTGACACCCCCTCATTTGCTAATCACGGGGTTAATTATCAGCGGCACTAAATCACACTCAGACGTGAGGCCTAGCTCCCCAGAACCCCCGAGTCTCCACCAACACCCAATTACCCACGGGAGCGGCCACCCGGCCCTTTCCACCTGGCCCTTTCCTGCCTCATCCAAGGGTCCCTGGCTTCCAGAGCTGTGCCCGCTCCACCCTGCGGGTCCCCCGTGGCAACACCAAGAACCCTAGGAGAGATCCACAACTCGGGACACGCTGGGAGGCAGGGCAGGGCGGCGCCTCCCCGCACCCTGCCGCCTCCCCGCCTGCCACAAGGCAGGCCGGAAACGTACGATCATGGAGATGAGGACAGAGAGGTCAAGCAACCTGCCCCAGTCTGCACAGCTCAAGTGTGGCCGTGGATTTGACGGCTCAGGTCAGGGCATCGCCCAGGAAACCAGAGGGTCACCTCGTTTAGCAAGCAAAGATGCTCCTGCACAAAGAGACGAAGGGACAGAGGTGAGGTCACCCAGGGAGGGAGGAAGCAAAGAGAGCCAGAAAAAAACGGATTTTCAGTCGGGGCAGGTGGTCAGGAGACACCGGCTTTCCTACAAAGGACTCATGGCGAAGACCAAGAAGAAAGGGGAGCTTCAAAAGCAGCAAGGGCCACCCAGGAGCATCAGAGTGAAGGGCCACATCGGCCCCTTGGGCACGGGGTGGGGGAGCCCCTGTGACCTAGAAACCCGCGCTCCCAGCCCCCCAACCGGGTGGGCTCTGTGGGAAGCAGAAGGGACCCTGCGCTGAACAAACCCGGGTCTATTTTCAGGTGTGGAATCCTCTGGCCTCCGCAGGACGCCAAGCCGCCTCTGTTCGGGGGAACAGAAAAGGAGATTCCGCGCCAGCCCAGAATAGCAGCAGCCCCCAGGCCCGGGCTGGCCAGGCTGGGCGGTGGGGGGACCAGCAGCGCTCGGAGGAGGAGGAGAAAAGGAGGAGGAAAAGAGAGAGAGAGACAAAAATACAGCGACGTGAAGCTAGGCCTGTCCCTGAGTCACTGGCGGGTCCATTCCCTCTGAGCAGAGTGTGACCAGCGCCTCCCCCACGCACGGCCCCTGAAATGTCAGCCAGAGACAGACAGACGGCCGCGCAGGCTTTTCTTTCCTCTTTTTTCCTCTTGCGGCTGGGGATGGGACCGGGGATGGGACCGGGGCTCGTGCCCGCTGCGCCCCAGGCAGCCGCCGCAGCCGCTGCAGCCCTGGTTTTTTCTAATGGTGACTCCGGCACGTTTAAACTTATTATTGTTTTATTAATTTTAATGTCTTTTCTTTCTTTAAAGAGGGGGAGAGTGGAGCCGGCCACTACCGTGCACACCCCTGGATCTCAGGGTCCGGGAGACCTGCTTCCTGTGCCTGTCAAGGCTGCCTCCTCTCCCGGGTCCCTGTCCCTAATTCATCCCAAGTGCCCCTGGGGACGGAATGGCCAGCTTTGAGCCTCAGCTTCCCCCACCCTCAGCCCTGCCCCGCCGTCCAGCAGCTTTCGGATTCGGGTGGAAAGAGGCCAAATTAAGACTGGGCGACGCTGGACCCTGGCGCCCCACGCGGGCCTTTGTTCGCCCGCCCCTCGGCGAGTCTCAGCAGCTCGCGGGCTGCGCACCCGGGCGATGCCGTGAACTCGCCCCTCCGCGTGCGCCAGGGCCCAGGCACTCTGCCCCGGGGTGGCTGGGGTCCCTTCCAACCCCCCACGGGGCATCTCCTGCCGCAGGGAAGGGCAGCGAAGGGCACCGGGAAGGCTGGGCCGGGAGCTCCTGGAGCCGGGGCTCGTGAGCGCCCTTGGGCGCAGGAGCCGAGAGTCCCTGCCCCCACACGCCCTGCGGAGCCGAGACCCCGCCGCCACCCAGCCGGCGCGCCCCCCAGTCTTCCCCGCTGCGCCTCCGACTCCGGAGAGCAGCCCGCGGGGCGGGCGGGGACGGGACTCGCTCCCAGGCGAAAACACTCAGCTTTGTCAATTCTGCCCAAACCCGCTGGGTTTATAAATACCCGCCTTTATTTTTAGGGCTCCCGCGCCCCCGCCTCCCCCACGGCGGCTCCACCGACGCAGCCAGCAGGTGAACCCGGGGCCACCGCCCGGGCCGCGCTGCGCCACGGTCACCTCTCCTCCGCCCATGCCTCCCGGGCCACCTCGCTGACCCTCCTTCCGTCCACGCAGCCACGGGGAGAAGCAGCGCAGCCACAGGTCTCCGCGGCTCCGGGAGCGGCGGCGGCAGGAACCCGCCGCCCGCGCATCTAGAGGCCCCGAAGGCAAGAGGGGAGGGTCACTCCAGAAGGGCCGCTGCCCGGAGCCACCTGCCTGCTCGCTGGGTCTGGGGAGCCCCAGGCATCCAGGTGCTCAGTGTCACCAAAGAAAGGAAGCGCGGCTGTGCGTCCCGCGGTGCCCCCACGCCGGGACGCTACTACCGAATGCCTGATCTCCACGGGGCTTCCCTCGGTGCCACGGTGTCCCAGAGTTGGGGAAAAGGCCTGGTGTCTCCTAGAGGGACAGACAGACACGAAGGTGCTGGGAATCCCTTGGGAAGTGGGATAAAATTAAAGAACTCAGGCTGTAAGGGCAGAGGGACAGGCAGCCCCAGGGAGGGAGTATTTTTGTGCTGGCGGCTGGCAGGAGCCCGGGGCCAAGCGACCCTCTCTCTGTACCCACCCTGCTCCAAGGTCAGAGGCCTGCCAGGGACCCTGGGAGGGACGATCCCCCAGGGGCCAGCCTCCATCCGGCAGTGCCCTCCACAGCCACACCTGGCTGGACACAATCACCTGCCACCCGCTTCCACAGGAAGGGGGCTTCAGGCCAGGACATCACCTCCTGGGACAGCATCTCCGGATAGCCACTGACGGTGCCAGCCTCTATCACCCCCTGGGGGACCGATGTCACCAGCCCAGCCGGAATGGCAGGAACAGAAAAGCCATGAGCTCACCAGGCAGGCTGGGTCCCCCGCGACGTTTTGTTTGCCTCAGCCCAATTATACCAAGTCTCAGGGCCACCGAGTATAGCCCGGGTGGCCCCCAGGGGGTGGGGGCTCCCACCCCCCACAGAAGTGCACCGTCATCGTGAAGGTGCCCCCAGGCGTGGGGGACAGGGCAGGACAAGCTTTCTGGAGGGGAAGAAGGCAGACACCAATGGAAGCGAGGCAGAAGAGATGGTGGAGGGGACACTGGAGGGGAGGGGTCCAGCCGGGAGACCCGGGCCCAGGCTGGCGGGTGCTAACATTTGAGGGCGGGAAGCAGGCGCCCCCAGCCCCAGCTGCCTGCCTTCCTCCGCCAAAGTATCAGCTGGCATAAGAAGAGAGGAGCGAGGACAGACGGCAGGGGGAGGGGGCACAAAGGCAAGGGACCCTGGGAGGGGGAGGGGACTATGCAAATGGCAGGATCCACTGAGTCCCTGGCCATTAATAAAAGCTCGGCGGGGCGGCAGCTGGTGTCTACTGGAGCAGGGTGCAGGCTGACTTCTCGCAAGCGTCAGGCAGCAGCACTCGCTGATGGGGAAAGAGGGCACCCAGACAGAGGGGCCCGCAGCGCTCACACCCCAGGGACAGGAGCGACGGGGGACACCAAGAAGGCCAGGATCCTGGCAGCCAAAGTCTGGGTGGAGGAAGGGGGACCAGAGGAGTGGAACCCTGTCCTTGGGACCCTGGGGACCCTCTGGCTTTGTCCCAGCTTCTCCGAGTCCCTAGCGCACAGCCTGGACAGGGCACCTCGGCCACCCCCTGCACCATCAGCCAAGGCCAAGGCCCGGCAGGTTTAGCAGGGGCTGGCCCCAAGCAGAAGGGCCCCGTGCTGGGGAGGGAGCGCAGTCCTAGGCAGAGTAGGGGGGACAGGGGAATCCCAGCTGAGCCTAGAAGGGGGAGGGGAGCCCCCAGAAGAAGTGCTGAGGGTGGCTTGTTAATTTGGGGGTGGCTGAATTCGAGGAAGAATTGCAGAGAAAGGGACATCCTCTAAAGCTGGGTACTGGGGCATCGCCAGGAGGAGCTGACTAGGGGAAGGGGTAACCGAGGAGGGAGGTTCCAGATTTGGGGGGGTGTGGCTGAGAAATGATTCCAGCTTGTGGTAGTGGTGGTGGGGTTCCCCGATTTGAGAATTTTGTTGAGAAAGCAGCTAAAGGGGGAGTTCCCCAAACGAGGAGGGGGCGGTGTCTGGCTTTGTGCGGCGGGGACTGGAAAAGGGGATGCTAGACGCAGCCGGGACTCCCACGAAGAGCAGGGAACTTGTCCGCAGCCTGGCCCGTCCCTTGCAGCCCGGGAGCGGTATCCCAACCCGAGGGGCTCCGCTCCCGGCACGCCCGAGCCCCCCGCCACCGGCTCTGCCGGCCCCGCCCCCGGTGACGTCACCACCCCTCCCCCCAAACCTCCGAGGGTCTCCCGGGGCGCGCGGCACCCGCGGGGCTGGCGGTGGCTCGAGGAGTGGCTTCCTACTCCCGGGATCCCCACGGAGCCCCCAGCGCCCAGAGGGGGGTCGGGGTGCCGGGCGCGCGCTCCCGTGCGCCGGAGTCCCCGGGGCGGGGGGCTGAGCTCCCGCCTGGGCGCGGGGAGGGGGCGCCGGGCCCGAGGGGCGGCCCCTGCCGTGGGGAGGACTGGCCGCGGGGCGGCGCGGGGCCGGGGGTCTCGGGAGGGACCCAGGGAGGCGGCCCGCGCCCACAGCCGGGGCCACCTCGCTGCCCGCGGGAGCCGCGCGCCCCCGCCCAGGCCCGCCCGGGACCCGAGCCGGCGGCTCCCGGCGCACACGCGCGTCCCCGCCCGCAGCCCGGTGGTGCAGCCGGCGGCGCTGGGCAGCGTCCAACGCGGCGCGGGCAGCCCAGCCCCCGCCCGGCCCGGCCCGCGGCGCAGCCCGGGGCGTCGCTCGACGCCGCTCTCGGGGCCCGGCGGCCGGGCGTGCGGCCGGTGCCGCGGGCAGCTCCGAGCACAATGGCCGTGCGGTCCCCGCACAAAGCCGGCGCGCTGCCCACTCGGCGGCGGCGAGACCCGCGGAGCCGGGCCCTTTTGTCGCCGAGCGCCGAGGCCCCGGCCCTACCTGGAGGCTGGCTGGGCTGGGCTCCCCCGGCTCTGCCCCGCTTCACATCCTGGCTGTTGCATGGGATCCGAGCGGAGCCCGAGCGCCAGCGGCTCGCGGCGTGCGCGCGCCGGCCGGGCTGCCGGGCGGGCGGCGCGAGGACACTCACTGCGGCTCGCGCTCCGCTCGCGCCGGCTCGCGCGCCCCCCCAGCCGGTGACGTCATCCCTTCCGCCGCCGCCGCCGCCGGCTGGGGGCGGGCCCGGCCCGCGCGCGTCACTGCGCAGCCGCGCAGCCGCCACGCCCTCCGGCCAATGAGGCGGCGCGGCGTGGTCACGTGGTCCCGGGGCCTTTAAAGGGCCGCGGGAGCACGTGGGACCTCCGGCGCCCGGCTTCGCGGGACACGTGGGTTGCGGCGTTAGCTCGAAGAGCCCCTCCTGCCACTCTTGGCTTAGAACCCCCAGGACGCTTGGAGCAAAGGCCATCGCACTTGCCAAACGCTGCTCTAGACCCTGCGGTGGCTCCCCGGGGCCCTTCCAACGAGATCCGGCCTCCGCTTGGCGCCTGGCCTGCCGGCTTTCGCTGTCCCTGAGCCTCTGCCCCAGCCTCGTACAGGCTGCTCCTTCCTTAGGCCAGAATGCACTTCCCCTAAGGTCATTCTTCTGTCCTCTTTCCAGTGTCTGCTCAAATATCCCGCACCTGGGAGAAGCTGTCCCTGACCACCACCGGTCACCCCTCGCTCCTCTGCCCCATCGTCCTCTTGATTCTGGTCACACTACAGTGTGGCCTTAAAGGGCCTGGCGATGGCCACGCATGGTTGAATGTGTAAGTGCGTGGATGGGCAGTACAAGAGCAGGGCTTCAGGCCCGATCACCATCCCGCGCGCCCCCGCCAGGACACACAGCGGGGAGCCCCCCTCGTGGGCCCTGGGCTGGCCTTTTCCCACCTGTAGAATGGCTTGGCCTCCCTGGGTCTCGGCTCCCATCTGAGAAACGGAGCCAGGCAGCTCCGGGTCACAGGGACGGTCTGTAGATGACTTGACGTGAGGCGCCTGCCCTGGTTGTAGTTGATGCTTGAAAATGAACGAATAAGAAAAAGGGGCAGAAGGTGTTACCAGGCCGTGAGGGGGAGCTGACCAAACATGCCGGACAGCATCCACAGCTGAGCTTCAAGTGCGTCGGAGCCATTTAGTTCTTGGAGTCTTGGAGGGCTTTGTGACACTGAGGATCGCCTTTGGAATATTGGGGTTTTTTTCCTTCAAAATCATTGATTCATTCATTCCAGGCCAAAGATACAGATAAACAAAAGGCATCAACCCAGGGAACAAAATGATGGACGGAAGTCATCAACAGGGAGGAGAGAGGGGAGAGGATGAATAATTTAACAAGCAACCTAAATTAAGCTCCAAAGTTCCCAGTGCAGTGGCCAGGCTGGCAGAGCAGTTTGTCCTCCTCCTGGCTGGGTGAACCTGACCTGGCACTTGACAATGTCCTTAGTTTCCTCATCCAAGCAATGGGGACACAGCCTCATCTCCAAGGATAAACGGGGAGGCCTGTGCACAAACAGCATGTTTCCTGTATACAGTAGGTGCTCAAACCTTGCATACCGAGGCAGAGTAAAGTGAGATGGCTGAGTCGACGGGGCTGCACGTGGTGTGGGCCCATTAGGAGAGGAGTCTTGACCCTGCGGCTGGGACACTGAGCCCAGCCTGTGCTGTCTGTAAAGGAGGGGTGACCCCTCTGCCTCTCGGGGTTCTTGTGAGCAGTGAAGGAAAACAGATGTCAAACACACGAAGGCGTGGCCAGGACACAGGCATTCAGCCTGTGAGCCAGGTCCTTTTAAATACTCTGGACACAAAAGTAAACACAACATTCTACAAAATATAGCCTGGAGTCAACAGCCAGCGAGTGGAGAAGGCAGTGTCTCACTGGGCAAAGCCTGTTGGGCCTGAAGCCCGAAGGCCCTGCCCGCCCCGCGGTCCCCTCCCTGCCTCCCCTCCTCTTCTCTCCCCCTCTTCCCTCTACTCCAGCCATACAGGCTCCTTGCTGCACCCCAACACGCCAGGCTCCTCCTGCCCCAGGGCCTTTGCACAGGCTGCTCCATGTGCCTGGTAGGCTGTTCTCTTGCTCTTTCCAAGGCCAATCCTCACCCTTCCAGTCTCAGAGATCTTCCTGATCACCCGCATCTCCATTTGCACATCAGCCCCAGGTTATTTTTACAGTTTGGAATGCTTTCATGTTGGGGGCCCTTCGCTTGTTTCCTGTCTGTCTCTCCACTCTAGCTGTGCCTCCGTTTCCCTCCCTGTTAATGGAGGTGATGACCATCTGTCTCTGAGGTCACCGGGAGAGTGACATGGACTACACATCAAACACCTGGCCCCGGGTGGCAGGCCAACAAGGGACTGCGGGGTGGATGTGGCCACTGTCACTGGGAAAACCAGGAAATGCAAGGTAACCACAAAAAGCAATTGGAGGAGGCCTGGGTGTCACTCAGTGGGGGAGGTGCTGGCCCGGCAAGAACAGAACATTCTGGTCGGATACTGTGGCAGCCCCAGGAGGTTGACAGCTGCCAGGAGGGGCTGAGGATGGGGTGGTTCCAAGCAGGGGCTGCCTGCGAGCCCAGGCCTGAAGATGGCAGAGGAGAGAATGGCCGGGCGCGTGGCCCACGCCCAGAGCTCCGCGCCGGGGAAAGCAGTGGGGGTCCAGGTCCCTCGACTGGGATGCCAGCGCACGGGGCGCGTGACTCACTGTTGGGTGAAAAGTTCAGTCAGTGAACATGCCCGTCTTCCGCGGGCGTGGGGGTGTCGCTCCCGCCTCCCAACCTGCTCTCGCTCTGCTGGGCAACCTCTGCCTCTGCGTCTCCGGCGCCGGGGAAGCAGCGCCATTGCGTCTCAGTTGAGGCGGCTCCAGGGGAGCCATCCGCCGCGCCTCGCTGTGCGCGAACAGGCTTCTTCACGCCAAGCGCAGCATGGCTGCGTGGAACCAGCCTTCGATTTCTGTGAGCCGGGGCCAGGACGTCTGCCCCGCGACCTCGCCTCGGGCCAGACTCCACCATCTTTGCGCATTACTCCAAAATAAATGTCCGGCGGCATCACTGCCAATTACAGGTGGTCTCCGGCTGGGGTGGTGGCTCGGTGGTGGAGCGCTTGCCTAGCATGAGAGAGGCGCTGGGTTCGACCCTCAGCACCACGTCAATCAATCAATCAATCAATCAAGGTATTGTGTTCATCGATAACTAAAAACATTTTTAAAAAATGATAGCAGGGGGCGGTGGCTCACACTTGTGACCCCAGCAGCTTGGGAGGCTGAGGCAGGAGGATGGCGAGTTCAAAGCCAGCCTCAGCAATGGCAAGGCGCTAAGCAACTCAGTGAGGCCCTGTCTCTACATAAAACACAAAATAGGGCTGGGGATGTGGCTCAGTGGTCGAGTGCCCCTGAGCTCAATCCCTGGTACCAAAAAAAAAAAAAAAATACCAGCGGTCTGTCTCGCTTGCTCCCTCCTTCCGTCCTTCTCCTCTCCTCTCCCTCTTCCTCCCTCTGTAAATTAACTTCAGATGTCAAACACAAAGGGGCAGAGAGGAGTGGCCCCTTTGCTGAGTGCCTGCTGTGTACTGGCCTCCATGTGGGGTTCCTTTGGGGATCCACTAATTCAGTCTGTTGGGTGATCATTTGGGGCTCTAGAATCAGAGACATGGGTTCAAATCCTGCCCATGACATTTGCAAAACCCAGCATTCCTCCATGATAAGACCCCACAAAACTAGGACTGGAAGGGAACCTTCCCAACCCAATAAAGGGCATCTCCAGCCAGTGTCAAGTAAAGACGGAATGTCCCCCAAGATCAGGAGAAGAAAAGGACGCTCACTCCGGCCACTTCCTTTCCACTCTGTACTGAATGGAGGTCAGAACCGGGAAACACGGCAAGAAAATGAAATCAGCAGAAAGGGAGACGTGAAACTCTCTCTGCTCGCACACGACATCATTTTGTACATAGAAAATCCTAAGGGATCCTCTAAAAAAAACTCTTAAAAGTGGTAAATGAATTCGGAAAGGCTGCAGGATGTGAGACCAATACATACAAATCCATTGTATTTTCCGCGTAGTGGCAACCGACAGGCACGATGAAACTAAGGATCCAGTTCCATTGGCAATTGGTCAAAAAGAATCAAATATTTAGGGATTCACTTACCAGAAGGAGTGCCGAACTTACGCTATAAAAACAACAGAACACTGTAGACAGAAGCTAATGGGAACCTAAGTCAACGGAAAGGCATCTCGTGTTCATGGAACAGAAAAATAATATTGTTAAGAGGGCGATGCTCTCCAAGTTGATAGACAGGTTCAACGCAATCCCTGTTGGAATCCCAATTAGCTTCTGTGCAGAAACTGACGAGTGGGTCCTAAATAAGCAAATGTAAATCCAAGAGTCTGGTTTCAGAACAGCCAAAACCACCTTGAAGAAGAACAAATTGTAGGACTCAGCTCTTAGTTTCAAAACTTACCACAGAGCTGCACGAAACAAGACAATGTGGTTACTGATATAGAAATAGAAGTATGGATTGCTAGCATAGAATTGAGAGTCTAGAGTGAATCCTCACGCCTGTGGCTAATTGATTTCCATCAAGAGGGTCAATTCGATGGGGAGAGAAGAGGTGCAGGCAACGGGATTGAAGTTGGATCCCTACCTCATACTACATGCAAAAGTTAACATGGATTGTAATCTTAAAAGTAAGAGCTCAAGCCAGGCGCGGTGGCTCAAGCCTGTAATCCCAGCACCTAGGGAGGCTGAGACAGGAGAATCGCGAGTTCAAAGCCAGCCTCAGCAACGACGAGGCACTAAGCAGCTCAGTGAGACCCTGTCTCTACATAAAACACAAAATAGGGCTGGGGAGGTGGCTCAGTGGTCGAGTGCCCCTGAGTTCAATCCCCGGTGCCAAAAGAAAAAGAAAAAAAGTTAACAAAAGTAAGAGGTCAAACTCTAAAAATCTTGGGGGAGAAGCACAGCAGAAAGCTCCAAACCCTGGGAGTAGCTGACGGCTGCTTTTGGAGATCTTTTGGGAGGATTGTGTTCTAAAATTAGATTGTAGCGATTAGTGACGGGGTAGTGTGTGAATAGGCTAAAAGCTGGGTATTCACACACTTTATGGTGAATGAGTAGTGTCACAACAAAGCTATTATTTTCGAGTCTTGGCTCTGATACCTCTACAATGTGCCACCCTGAGCGAGCCGTAACCGTCGCTCTGTGAACCTCAGTTCCTTAGCCTTGAAATCAGGACCCACCTCACTCTGCCTTTTTGTGAGGAATGATAGAGCCACACCACGGGGGATTGTATTGGTAATACTTTAATCATAAATATCCAAGTCAAGGGGACTGAATTGACTAGGTACATCTGTATGGGGGAGTATTATACAGCTGTGAAAAGGATCAGTTGCAAAGATTCATGGGGAAGGCTTCCAAATGCTCTGTAAGAAAAGCAAGTGAAGAGCATCGCCCATCATATTCTACCTTTTATGCAAGTTTCTGGCTTATTCGTCCATGATTTTAATATAAGTGAATGCATATATTTGCATACGTATAAACCTAGGTCATTTACCACAACCCAAATTTGAGACAGGAGGGTGAGAAGAGAACCTGCTAGCCTCCTCTGGACAGCCAGCCACAGAGGTACCTCTCTTCTGATTTCACCCACGCAGATTCCTTTGCCCATGCAGATTCCGAGGTGCCACAAAAGTGGAGTCACCTGAAATGTGCCCACCCCGAGGCGCCATGCAATTGAGACTCATTGCGAAGGGCGCTGCTTTCCTCTTGTTCCTGAATAGCGTCCCTCGGGGGCCGGATGGCGGACATTCTCCGGAAGGTCTTCTGTGGATGACGGCTCAGCTTGTCCTGGAGAAACGCTGGCGCGTGGGGCGGGCGGGCCTCGCACAGTCCTCCCAAACGCCAAGCTCTCCTCCTGGCGCCAATCGGGATGGAGGGACCCACGGGCGGAATAGGGCATCCGGATCGTCGGCGGAGGGACTTGCGGATTTTGGGATCCTGCAGGTTCCACGCTCCCTGAAGACGCACGCACCGGGCAGAGGGGACGGGGACCTCTCTGGACTGTTTTTGCCATTTCCTGTGAGCCTGCGATCATTTCAAAGCAGACTGTTTTGGGGTGCTGGGGGCTGCACCCGGCCTCCCGCCTGCCACGCACACGCGCGCCCCGAGCTCTGGCGGCGGCGCACTAGACGCACAGGTCACGAAGTGCTTGTATTGAGACCAAGAGGCGCCGCGCGGTGCGGGTCCCCTCTGGTAGCCTTCCCCACGGGTCTTGGTTCCTGCTCGGGCACTTGGGGGCTTCGCGTGCGCAGCATGCTGGCCCGCGGTCACCTCTGCCTTTCCAAGGCCTCCATCCGCCAGGGACGCAGCCCCGGGCGCTGCAGTGCCTTTACCACTGGCCACCCTCTGCGGCAGGACGGGCGCCGGAGCCCAGCTCTGTCCCCCTTCTGCTCCCCGCGCTGAGTTTTGCGAGGCTTCCTCTGGTGTCTCACCAGAGTCTGAATGGAGACCTGGGCGCAGCTGCCCCTGGGGCCTCTCCCCAGGCTTGCAGATGGCACCTTCTCCCTGTGTTCCCACATCACCTCTGCCAGGTGTCTCTCTGTGCCCGTGTCCCCTTTGTGTGAAGACACCAGTCACGTAGGACCAGGCCTCTGAAGACCCTGTCTCCACATAAGCCGCATCCGGGGGTCCTGGGGGTGAGGACTCCAGCTCATCTCCTCTGGTGACCTTTCCACCACAAGAGGTCTCTCCCTGGAGGTGGCTGAGCTGACCACTAGCAGGGACCCCAAGTGCTCCTAGATAATGAAGGGGCTTGGAGTCCCCCAGACGCAGCACTGGAGATGCTGGGCCCAGCTCCTACACCCAGCCTCTGCCCGGGAGGCGCTGCTGCATGGCACCTCGGAGACCAGGGGCTCCCGTGCCTTGCCCGGCACCCAGTGAGGAGCAGATCAGGACTCCCAGCTGCCGGGACTGTCCACCCGGCAGGGCAGTGCTGGGTGTCACAGCAGGGCCTGAGGCACATGCTGGCTTCGCCAGCGGGACCCCCACACAGGGGCTTGGTCTCCATTACCGGGGGCCTCAAACTTGCCACCAAGAGGCAAGATGACTTCAGGCTCCGCGCTGTGGGCAAGCTGGGCGTCACAGACCACTCCAGCTGTTCATTTCTGTTTGTTTCCAGGGAAGTCGCCAGGTGGTCGCTCCGAGGGTCCCGAGCACCAGCTCACCAGCACCCACGGACCAAGCGAGAGACGCACCGGGTGGAGCGGCCGGCGGGGAGTCGGCCTGCAGTGCTCCCCCCCCCCCCCCGCTGCTCAGCCAGGCCTCTCGTCTTCCTGGGAGACTTGGTCCCCCTGACCTGGCTGCTCTCTCCCTGCGTGTTCAGTGGATCCCAGGCTCAGCCTGGAGCTCCAGGAGCCGAGGAGAAGCAGAGGGGGCAGGCAGAGCGCCCACGGCCTTAGGCAACAATGTGCCCACACAGCCGTGTCCCGAGGACTGGCCCGGGGACAGGCTCAGTGACTGAGATTGGTGACCCCGAGTCCATGCGGACCTTGGCAGGCTCACGTCACAGAAGAAGAAACTGAGGTTCCAGAAGGTGAGGTCACCCGCTGACCAGGGGACAGGTTTGGGATAAAGTTCAGCATGGCCGTGAAAATGGCCTGTCCTGCCTCTGTGCCCGGCTTGCTGTCTCTGCCCACCTCCTGCCACCCTGTGACCTGGCTGCCTCCTGCCTGGCCCTGCAGGATGTGCTTCTGTCTCTCGCAGCCCTTGGTCTCCCCTGAGAGCGGGCCCGGGCCCGGCCGGGCTCAGCGCCCTGGGAACGGGCGCTAGCTGGGTGGCAGATGCGTGGCGATGCGGGCCCCTGGTGCCTGCAGAGGGCCACCCTCTCCCCTGACCTACCGGGAGGCCCCCCAGGGTCACAGAGCTCACCTCAGTTTACCCAGCTGCAGTCCAGGCGGGCTGGGCGCCCTGGCATCGAGGCCTGAGGGGCCAGCAGGCCCCGCGCAGCCCGTAGCTGGCTTTAAGCACGTGCCGCTGTCAGACCAGCGCTGGGCGGAGGGGGCACTTTGTGTCTGGTGACGTCTCGTAGGCTGGAGCCACCCTCCCCCTGCTGCCCTCGCTGGCTCCCGCCGCCCCAGGCGCAGGCAGGGACAGAGACGACGAGGGTGTGAGTGGGATCGGGTTCATCCTGGCAGCGGAGATGTCGCCGGGATAAAACGGGAAGTGCTAAATAAATCCACTCCAGAAGTGGCCCAGTTACAGGACCCGCCCCTCCTGCGCCCGCCTTGGCCTCGGGAGGGGAGCTGCTCCCAGGCCCAGAGGCCGTGGTGTCCCTGCCCACGCCCCGAGGGCTGTCTGTCCTGAACTTCTTGGGAACAGGGCATTTCTGAGAGAGGAAGAGGTGGCGGAGGAGAGCAGGAAAGGCCACTGGCAGGTCACCCGAGCACCTGCTGCAGGCTGGGGGACAGGACAGTGGGGACAGAGGCTCAGGATGGGGGACGTGGCCCTCCCACAGCTCGGGAGGGAGGACGGGGCTTGGACCACAGGTCGGGCTCCTGCCTGTGTCCACCATGCATGGAGACCTACCAGTGCCATGTGCTGCTGTGAGCAGCAGGGACAGACAGAGTGGGGACACACTGGCCAGCATCAGACATTTTAACAAGCAAGACAGATGAGGGACCAGGTAAACCAGTCAGTCAACGGAGAGCCCGCTGGAGAGAAGGGCAGAGGAAGATGAGGAAGGAGGGGTCGGGGTGCAACGTGGCAGGTGGCAGAGGCCTTGACGCGGTACGGAGCGGCACTCCAGGCAGAGGGCACAGCCATGCAAAGGTCCTGGGGCAGGACCCATCCTGGAGGCACAAGGAGCCCGAGTGACTGGAGCAGAGTGAGCAGGGGAGGGGAAGAAGGCAAGGAGGGCCAGGCGGCTCCTGCAGGGTCCTGCGGGCCACAGGGAGGACTGGGGAGATGTGGCCAGACTGGGGATCCACAGGACATGGAGTGGCCCTTCTGGGACAGGGTGGCCTGCTGGGGACACATTTGCATTTTAATCAGGTAGTGGTGGCCCAGGCCAATGCTAGCTGCTGTCTCTGACCCCCGGGGGTGCATACACCAGGGCTGTGGCTCTGGAGTCCTCTGGGACCCCGAGGGTTGCCCCAGGTGCTGTGCCACAGGGCCGAGGCTGGGCCCCCCAAGCCCAGGCAGTGACTCGGGCACGGGCACCTGCCACACCCTGCACAAGGCCACGTGTCCCCTGAGCATTGGAGCAGGAGTCCCCAGGGTGCTCAGAGGCGGGAGGAGCTGCTCCCCGTACACAGCGCCTCCTGGTCGGTGGGTGCCAGGAGCTGGGCAGCACCTTCCTTTCCCCTGCTGGGGCTGCCCTTTAGCCTCGCCTGGGCCTCTCCCTCCGCTTTGGAGGCTGCTCCAGCCTCCCCCCTGCTGCCTCTCCCTGCCTCCCCTCCCGGCCCCCTCTCCTCCTTCCTTCCCTTTTCTCCTCCTCTTTCTCCACCAGGCCCTTCATCTTTCACTCGAGGACTGGACTTTGGCAGGACAGATGAGTCCCTGGGTTTGGAGCCAGACACACTGACAGCCGGGAGCTCTGTGGCCCCCGGGGCCAGTCATTTTGTGTCCGTGAGCCTCTGTCTCCTTGTGTGTGACAGGTGGGGAAACGGTCCCCACCGTGGCTGTCCCGGTGGCCCCAGCGCTCAGCCCAGGACACGGCACACAGCACGTGCTCAGTCAGTCCTTGCCCATGCAGGCATGCGGTCCTTCCTCTCTCCTCTTGCTTCTTGGCCCCTGGGTGGCTCCTTGTACGTCCCAAATTGGGTCCCGCTCCAGAGAGTCCTCAGGACTCCACAGGGCTGCTCACTTCCAGACCCAGAGGACCGGTGTGGGAAGAGCATTCTGGGTAAAGGGAACAGCATGAGCAAAGGTCCTGAGGCAGGAGGGTGCTCAGTGCAGTGGCTGCACTGTGTGTCCAGTATGTGGGTGAGAAATTAGCTGAAGTCCCTCTCTGGCTGTCTCCCTTGCTGAGTAGCTTGCACTGAAATTGCTAACCATCATGTTAATTGTGTCACTAACAGGAACACTTGTGTCCCCACACAGTCTCTGTGCAACAGGGGCAGGAATTTTTCTCGGCTTTGCTCATGCTTGTGGCTTCAGCACCTTGGACAGTACCTAATACAGATCAGGTGCTCAATAAATGCTTGCGAATGAAAACCAACGGCATGTGTTATATGTTATATCCTATTCTGAATGCCTCTTCCTTAGGCTTCAGTTTATTAGTAGAGTTTTAGAATTGAGCACCCTCCTCCTAGTGAGGCTGCAAGCAGAGACATTATAACAATCACCTCCCCTTTTTTGTTCTCCATACCTTTGTTAATAAAATCATTTTTTCCCATTTTTCTTTTTCTTTTCTACTTTTCTCTTTCAGGAGAGGAAAATGTTAAAATGTGTCGATGTAGTCAGAAACGCTTTAGGACTTCAGACAATTCAGACTTGGGAATCAAGTGATGGCGGAAGAGCTAAAAAAAATACATTCTTGGTTATTAGGAGGATAAAGAAAACGCCCTTTCAATGTGATCGAGGATATAAAGATAGACGCTTCCTGTCCTCGACACGCAGACTCCACCACAGCTGTGAGCTCCGGGCCCTCACGAGCGCTGGGGCAGCGCAGCCACAAAGAGAGTGTGATTGTTCCGGAGTCGAGCCCGGCTGTGGAGGGCGCCGTGCCAAGGCGGAGTCGAGGTCCCCTCAAGGTCAAGGGCCGCGCTGGGCGCTGGGGGCCCGTCCGCAGCTCCCCCAGCGCAGGCCGCGGGGTCTTCTGGGCGCGGGGTCTTGCTGGGCCGGGCCTACCTGCCTGCCCTCTGTGCAGGACCTGGAGCACTCCACGTCCTCCTCGGGCCCCGGGCCCCTGGCCACTCACTGTTCTCGCTCTTTGTTTCCCAGCCCGTCCCTCCACCCTGCTGCCTGGAGTGGACAGGGGCGGCCTGGACCCGGCCCTGCGTACTCTCTGCTCTGGGCATCGGCCAGGGCTCCCAAGCGCCCGCCAGCTCCCAGGCTGTTGGCTTCAGACAGCCAAGGACAGACGAACAGCTGGGGACAGAGGTGGTCACCGCAGGCCGTGACAGTCACAGTCACGCAGCAGTGAAAACCAGATCCCTGGGGACGGCGGGGCGAGGAGCACGGCCCACGTCCTCCTGAGCGTGGACGATATCAGGAGGGAGGAGCGTGGGCCTGGGGTCGGGGCTTCCCCCTGAGAGTGAAGAGGAAGAGTCGGGGGTCAGGGCTGACCCACCGCCTGCCCTGGGGAGTGGCCCTGGGGTCCCTCGGGTGACTGCCGTCATGGGCTGGCGATGCCTGCCCTGGGAGCTTAGGGGACCATGGCTGTGTGCGGGACACCTGGTCCTCCCTGCTGGGAGCCGCTCTGCTCGGGGAGACGCCCAGGCCGTCTTCAACAGGCCGCAGGAGCCTCCATTCCTGGACTCGAGGACGGGCTCGGCCTCGGGTGGCCTCCCTCCTCCCGGTGACTAGGCACAGTGCTCTGTCCTGGACCTCATTCTCTCCTTCAGAGGAGGCGGCATGGTTGGCGGGTGACGGCCTTGTGCCCTGGTGGCCCTCAGGCCCTTGGATGGCGAGCCCAGAGCCGCAGGCCCAGCTTGGGGCTGGTCCAGCTCTGCCCTCACCTGAGGATGCCCTGGTCTGCCCCGTGGTGCGTGTTGACAAAGGGGCGCAGGGGCAGGTTGGCCGGGGACTGGCGGGCAGGCTGTCCCCACGCCTGCCCACTCACCCCTCAGCCAGGCCGGGGCCCTCCCGCTGCCCTGGCCGCCCACCAGCCGCGCTGCGTCGCAGGTGGCCCGGCCACTTTGTTACTTGGCGTGGGCTGGAGGGACCTTGGCCAGCAAGAGGAAGAGGGGACACTTCCAAAGCGTTGTTCTGGTGCTGGACGCAGAGGGGACTGGAAAGAGACTCGCGGCTCCCACCTGGCCGAGCGCCTGTCCTGCACCTGCTGGGCTGGCCGCCCGCCCGGCCCCTCCAAGCCTGCCGGCCTCACTGGCACCCCGGGCCTGGCCCGGAGCGTCCTCCTCCTCCTCCTCCCTGGATTCCCTCTCCTCTGCTGCAGGCAGGGCTTGTCCTCACAAGAACCGAGAGGGACAGAGGGACCGGGAGCACATCCTGCAGCTCACTCTGCTTATGCCACCAGGGGACTCTGTTTAGACTGGAATCAGAGCCGGGCGCCCTGGCCACACCTGTCATCCCAGAGACTCAGGAGGCTGAGGCAGGAGGATCGTGAGTTCAAAACCAGCCGCAGCAACTTGGCAGGCCCCGTCTCTAAAGGACACATAAAAAGGGCTGCAGCGTGGCTCAGTGGCTGCGAGCCCCGGGGTCCAGTCCCCAGGACGAAAATAAACAAGTAAATAAGTGGAGCCACCGGAATGGGCCAGGCCACGGGGCTCCCCACCGGCCCCGCCTGGAGTCCCCGCCGGCCACCTCGCATCCGCACCAGCACCGAGCAGCACTGCATGCAGCAGGCGTCTAATGCTTGAGTGGAGGGGTGAAGAGCAGCCCGCTGCTGTCCCTGAGCCTCCTGGGCTCAGCAGCCCCTGGTCCGCTCTGGCTGCCCCTCACTGCTTTTTCTGGGGCTAAGGATTTGGCTCTAAGCAGAGAGGCCCAGGGTGCCCATGTCACTGTGGCCTCTGTGTCCCTGCTTCTGGGCTCCAGCCCCTCTGGGGGACAGATGGGCTCCTAACATCCCAGGAACCACAGCCTTGGCTCACGACCTGGGCAGCGCCCTGCATCTTAGCCTGGGGCACGTGACCTACGGGAGTGGGTGTGGCCTCCACCAGGGTGGGCATCGCCCCAAAATAACAGCCCAGCTCAGGCCCCAGTTGCCCAGCCCCCTCCCGCCGCCCACGCCACACGCGGGCAGGAAGGCCCGGCGCTCTAATCTTCCCAGGAGGCGTCGTTAACTGAGCATTTACTGCGCAGCGCCCTACCCGGCCTCACTCCGCAGCCTCCCTCCTGCTATCAGCCCATCTGTGGTGGGAAACCAAGGCACCGAGGCCACGAGGCTCGCCCGAGGCACGGAGGCCGCCGCAGCTTTGTCTGGAACAGCACAGAGAAGGTGGAGCCCCGCGTCCATCCGCGGGAGCGACTTAACCACTGGGCTTACATTGGCCTTAACCCTGGAGGCTGGCCTTCCGCAAACCCAGCCACCGCGCTCACAGCAGCGCAGTGGCCGGTCACCCAAGGGTGGACCCAAGCTACGCCTCCCTCGACAGGCGGAGGGGTAAACCAAAGGCGCCCGCCCACACGCAGGACCATTCAGCCCCCAGAATGCCCCGGGTTCGCCTGGCCCCCGCCGGGTGGACCTCCATCCGCCTGCACTGCCAAGAAGCCGCCCTGGGGGACACGTGGGGTCTTACTCCGCTGCCGGGGGCCCCGGAGCCACGGAACCACCAAGGCAGAAGCCCCTGGAGGCCGCGGGGCCGGAAATTTGGGGGCCGAACGTTGCGGAGCCGGACGTGGCCGAGGTGCCACGCATGGCCGACCCGCTGGGGCTGCTGGAGGGCGCGTCTTTAACGGCTAAAGGGACGCAGTTCTACATTATGTCTGTTTTATCACACGTCCACCGCCTTGTCCCTACGGTGCGCAGGACACAGAGCCGCCTGAACGCTCCCCACACGCCTGGAGAAGGTGGCGGTGCGCACAGGAGCTGTGCTGTGCAGCTGCCCCTAGAGGGGACGCAGGACTGTAGCAAGGGCCACCTCGGGCAGGGATGCTGGCTGCCCGGACCAGGGTGGGGAGGGGGTGCTGCTGTGTTTGGCCTGTGACCCTTTGGACATCAAAAGGCAAAAGGCCTGGTAGTTAAAAGCCCTGCCACGCCTTTGGCTGTGTGACCTGGGCCGGCCACTCCACCTCTCTGGGCTTTAGTGTGCAGCGCAGGGGGCTGACGCCAGCTCAGGACGGCTGGGGTGAGGCGACAGGAAAGTCACACTAGTAACTGGTGAGAAGGGACCTGAGTCGGAGCCGGGCCTCTAAGACTCGCCCTGGACCCCCAGGCGCTGCCCTCCCCTGACTGCCCAAAGACACGCCCAAGGCCACGGTTTTCCATGTGGAGCGAAGGGCACCTGGACCGTGTCTGGCTCCTGGCGCCCCGCCCTGGACGGCTGGCATCCGCAACCCGCAGGCTGGTGAGCTCACCCTGTCCCCAGGGGCCCAAACTCAGAGCAGGTGACGCAACCTGGGGAAACAGGTGCCTCGGCCAGGGCTCCCGCCACGCCTAACCTGGCACCTCCTGGCACCTCGCTCTCAGGGGAGGGTCGAGGTGGGCAGTGTCTCCCGCCTGCCTTGATTGGCATATCGGAGCCGGCCGCCCGGAGGTCGGGAGCGAGTCACCAGGGGCAGAGCCCAGGGTGCCTGGAGGGACCCGGCCCCCAGCAGCCTCTGGACTCAGGCCGATCTGGGGTCACGTCCAGGCTCTGCCCTGCTGCCTGGGCCTCGTCCTGATCTGCGAGTGGCTGGTTCTAAACAGTGGCCTTCCCGGGGCTGTGGGACGACCCTGCAGGGCCTCGCTGTGACTTCCGGGAGAAAGGGCACGGCCGTCCCGCTCCACACCCTGCACCCTTCCAGGCCCAGGAAGGGGCCAGGGGCACGCGTGTCAGCCTTGGTGAGGGGCATATCCCACAGAGAGTCACCCTGCCGTCCCCGCTGGTCAGGGCGGGTGGAGGCCCGTGGGCCAGGGCAGAACTTGGATTTGAAACCAGGTGACCAACTCCAGGATGCTCAGCCCCACAGAGATGTGTGGACGGGCGGGTGGACAGGTGGATGGATGGACGGACGAAGGACGGACGGTGGGGGTGAGGTGGGGAGCAGGTAGCCCTGCACGGTCCGGCCACAGCGGTCCAGGCATCTGTGCTCTGCTGCCGACCCGGCCTCTGCCGGTCCTCGCGCTGACTCTGGGTGGCGGGAGGGCATCGGCGGTAATGACAGTCCCCTCCAGACGGTGCCCGAGAGCAGAGGGCCACGCCCGCCCCGAGGCCTCCATGGCGGCCCTTCCTCAGCACTGGAGGAGCTTTGAGGAGGTGACCGCAGGATCCGGATCCAGGGGTCGTTTCTCAGCGCCTTCCCCTGGGTGCTCAGCAGGGTCCCCTGGCTGGTCCCTCATCCTGGGAACACTGTCCTCGCAGGGCCCCTGCTCTCGCCTGCAGCCCCCTCAAACCCTGGCTCCTCTGTCCATTTTCTAAGCTCAGCCCCCCGGGCAGCTCCCCCGCCCCCTTATCCTGTCACTGGCCGGCACACCTGTCTTCAGGGGCCACCTCTCCTGCACACCTGGTATCAGCGGCCCTCGACACCTCCATAGGGAGCCCAAGGGCTGCTCGCCTCCCCCGCCGGAGCCGGATGGCGACCCTCAGCCCCGCAGTCCACCCCTGCTGCCCCTCCCCCTGCCTCAGCCTGCAGGAGCCCCACCTTCAGAGCCTCAGGCCAAGAGCCTCGAGTCCCTCTTCCTCACACCCCACGTCCTCCGCCTCCACAACCTACCCAGGGTGTGCCTACTTCCCTCTATGTGTCCTGGTCCTGCCCTGTGGCTCACCTGGCCCATCTGGGTCACCCCCACCTGGTGCCCCACGGTCTGTCTTCCCTGCAGCAGCCACAGGAGGGCGCCTGTGAGCCGCTGTCAGGTGCTGGCCCTCCTCTGCCCACAGCCTCCCAGGCTCCCACCTGCTGAGGGTCAGAGCTCTGACCTCTCTGCAGCCCCCACGGTCCTGTGGCACCTGCCCGGCAATGCTGGGCTGGGTCCTGCCCCAGGGCCTTTGCACGGCTGTGCCCTCTGCTTCCCTTCTGGAGCTTCCTTTGTCACCACTGGAATGTGCTCCCCGGGCCTGCCCTGCCTCCCCCTGGCCTCTCCTTTCCCTCCTGCTGCTGGGCTGTCCCCTCAGCTCTCCCGGCCTCCTGATCTGCCGTGGATCTTCCTCGTGTACATTTTAAACACGCATCTCCATTCTATTGTTCGGTATCTTCTCCCAGCGCCTGGAACAGTGGCCCACACGCGCCTGCGTCTGCGGACGGATCCCACGTCTAGGGGCCGCGCGGCCCGCGCACTCCGCACCCGCCGCTGCCAGGCACGGGAAAACTGGGGAAGACCGGTGCCGCCGGAGGCAGGCGGGCGGTCAGCAGAGGCCACGCCCAGGCCAGTGCAGGGGGTGTGTCCCCACAGCCAAGCCACCGCCAAGGCAGCCTCCCTCTGCCTTGGTGGCCTCCAGCTCTGGACTGGCACTTCCTCCGGCTCTCTGAGGCCCACGCTGGCCTCCCGGTCGCTGGGCTCGGCCTCCACCCGGGCCTCTGCTTTCTCCCCGTCCCCCCGAGATCCTGGCTTGAGGACGGCTCTCCTCCGAGAACGTTCACGCAAGCCTATCGCACCCTGGCCCAGCGACACGTGAGCCTGGAAAAAAACTTAAAGGTCAATGTCTATAATTGAATTTTCCTCCAGATAAAAATAGCATCTTTGTAATCGTTTAAATGGTTCTGAAGGAGGGAGGCAGGGAGGCGAGGCGCCCGGCTCGCTCAGGCCTCCCGCGGCAGGTGTGGTGCAAGGGCGTTGGGGAGCGTGCGCTCCGTTTATCACGCGTGCAAACACGTGTGCGTGGCGTGCCGGCGCGGCCGGAGGTCTGTGTGCACGTGTGTCCGCGTGCACGCGCTTGCGTGTTGTGCGTGCGTGTGCACACGTGTGTGCCCGGACCTGCTCCCTGCACACGCGCCCACCAGCCCCGCCTTGGGTGTGCCACCTGCCAGCCCAGCCCCAGTCGCTGCTGTGACCTGCTGTGCAGGTGACCCCAGCCCCAGGGCTCCCGCTGGGCGCCGGCCACTTGCTGAGCTGGAGTCGGGCTGGGGCTGGAGGGAGGCAGCGAGGCCCCTGGCAGGTGTCCTCTCCCAGGGCCTCGGTTGCCCTCTGTGCACCCAGGGCTGCATCTGGTGCCCCGTGCCCCACCCCCACCCCGTCCTGCGTGTGGCCGTGGGGGGCAGGGCCCTGCTCTGGGCCTCGGATTTCCTCCTCTGCAGAATGGGCGACGGGTAGCTGTGCAGCGTCCTCCGGCCCCAGCGGAGCCTGAGCCGCGGCGTGGAGCGCGGGCAGCCGAGGGGAGGTGTCCCGCTGGGCGCAGGTGACCCAGGACGGGCAGCAGGAGGACAGTGAGGAGACGCACTGTCGCTGGACGTGCGGGGCTCGGCCTGTTGCACCCTAGGCCTCAGCTGGCCTTGCCCAAGTGAAACCTCAGAAACCAACACCAGAAGAGAGGGGTCTGTCACATGGACTGGCAGGACACCGCGGTGGCTAGGAGATGACGTAAGCAGAGTCCTGCGGGCGCGTGGGATGCTCAGCAAATGACCGTGACCTTCCCAGCTGGGCCCGCATTGCCGCCGTCCAGGGGGCTAGAGCCAGGGGTGGCCGTCAACAGGGCTCACGATGAGTCGTGGGTCACCAAGTCCCAGGGCAGCGTCACCCTTGGTCACCAGCACCTACTTTTTTGTTGTTGGTACCCAGGATTGAACCCGGGGCACCTCACCACTGAGCCACCTCCCAGTTTATTTTTGATTTAGAGACAGAGTCTTGTGAGTTGCTCAGGGCCTCGCTAGGTTGCGGAGGCTGGCTTTGAACTTGTGATCCTCCTGCCTCGGCCTCCAAAGCTGCTGGGATTATAGGCATGGCTACTGTGTCCATACTTGGGGTCACCATACTTGAGGAAGAAGGGCACCCCTCGTCATTTTGCAGCATTTCTTTGGCCAGGTATGTTCCTGCCTGGCCAGGTCTCCCCAACTGTAATGAAGGACGTGGACCAGATAGCTCTGGAGGACTGTCCCCTCCATTCCCTGTCACCGTTGGTGACACCCTGACTCTCCACCAGGGGCAGGGCGACATCGGGGGACCAGGCCTTTTCAGCCAGCGACTCCTGCCCACACTTGCAGGCTGAGCCTAGGGTCCGCGATGTCAGCGTGCTGCTGAGAAGGAAGGAGACACCGAATGCAGCCCAGCAACCAACCCCACGCTCAGGCACCACGCGCCCTGTGCACGCCAGGCTGTGCCTGGCACGGGGACACGGCAGGGACCAAGACAGGTGCAGGCCCTCGTCCTCATGTTAGCAATTAATTGAATTAAACTTGTAATGAGGGAAAATCAAAGCAGATTTGGAGAGAGCCTGCTGAGATGCGGGCAGAGGTGGGAGGGAACATCAAAAGTAGCAGCACTCGCGTGGCGGTGAATGTCTGAAACCTGCTAATTTGCATCAAAATTATCACCAAAAACTTTCTGATCACCCCAGTCAGGGATGCTGTAGGTCCAGCTGCTCCAGAGCCTGAGGAAGAGGATTGCTTGAGCCCAGGAGGCCAAGCTGGCGTAGGTGACATCAAGAGACCCTGCCTCCCTGGGCGCGGGGCTCGGGAGGCTGAGGCAGGAGGATCGCAAGTTCAAATCCAGCCTCAGCAACGGCGAGGCGCTAAGCAACTCAGTGAGACCCTGTCTCTACATAAGACACAAAATAGGGCTGGGGGTGTGGCTCAGTGGTCGAGTGCCCCTGAGTTCAATCCCTGGTACACTCGCTCCCTCCAAAAAAGAGTCCTTGCCTTGAAACAAGAAAAACCTTGACTTTCAAGAGAGAGCAGTCCTGGGGCTCAGGGCAGTGCTGGGATTGGTGGATCAGAAGCCCCCTTATCTGCTGTTTTGATTTCCATGGGTTCAGTTCTCTGTGGTCAAACACTGCCTGAAATATTAAATGGAAGTTTCCAGAAACAAGTAATGAATAGGCTGTTGAATGCTGTTCTGGGTGGCATGATGAAATCTTGAGCTTCCCCCATGTCCCACCCAGGGTGTGAATTATCCCTTTGTCCAGAGTATCCACCATGTATGTGCTACCTATCCAGCAGTCCCTTGCTAGCCAATTGGGCCATCAGATCAACTGCCATTACCACCAGGCTGTGTTCAGGAGACCCTCAGCGTTGGTGCTGGCTACTCGTACATGCCAGAGAGAAGCTGTAAAGCGTGTCATTTACGTGGAGAGATGAAAAGTACAGGATATTTTGAGAGAAAGAGGGAGAAGGGGAGACGAGAGACCACATTCACGTCACTTTCATTACATAAAGTGTTGATTGTCTTATTTTCGTATCCATCGTTGTTCATCTCTGTGCCTCGTTTACAAGTTGAACTTAACCAAAGGTCCGTGTGCGCAGGAAAACACGAAGCAGGACTGGGCCCGGCCTGTGGCTCCAGACACCCGGCGGCCTGCGGCGCTCCCCGCGAGGGTGGAGAAGGCCACGCAGACAAGGCCTCAGCCCGGGAGTCCCCATGGAGGACAGTTTCCCCAGGATAAACTCTCTCCAAACGGAAAAATCAGTCAATGAACAGCACGTTTCTAAGGGTGGAAGGGAAATGGGTCCACCCAGTGGGCACCCTTGGGAGGGCCCGCGCCCCACGGCAGCCCCGGCTCACTGAAGGGACAGATGCCAGTGCACCACGTGGGTGTCGGGGGCCCTCCACAGCGGGGTCTCCACCGGATCTCTACAAAGCTGTTTTAGATCAGGAAGGAAGGAAGGAAGGAGAGAGAAAGAGGAGGAGGCAGGGCCATGCGCCCCGGCTGAGGAGTCAGCCCTTCCTGGAGAGCGAGTCACCCCCTTCCTGGTGGCTTAATTAGAGAGGAGCACTGAGGGTGGAGGGTGTAACTTCTCCATCTAGAAGGCGACAGTCAGACACAACCTAAATGCTTAACAATAGAGGGTCAATTAAAACACGGTATGCTGCCATTAACTAAGTCCCCACGTGTGCCCTCCCCCAGGGAAGGCCCAGAGGCGCCCTGGGGAAGCCGCCCCAGCCTGCGCCTTTCTGGTGTGTGGGCTGCTCTGGATTCTCTGCAGCCACAGGCTTGCTGGGGCCGAGGCAGGTGCTTGTTCCCGAGGGCAGGGCAGGACAGTGCAGGGCCCGCCGCCCTCGCTCCTGGTGCCGCTCAGGGAAGTGACCTGGGCTTCTCGCCTGCGGGTGGGCAGGGCAGGGCCTGTGCCCGCTGCCTGGTCCTGGGCAAGGCCTCCACACCCTCACCAGAAGCAGTCGCCCCCCCCACACACACACACAGCCTCCGGCCTCCCTGCCTCCTGACCTCCTGGCCAGCATCCCTGCCCTGGGCTTCCCGATGGGGATTTAGCAAAAGAGGACAAAGGTAAAACCTCCTCACTCTCCGCCCAGCCTCTCTGGACAGAGCATCGTGGACTCATTTGCAAATGAGGAGGCAGAGGCAGGGAGGCTGAACCCGCTCTGGCCTGGTGCTATAGTTTAGATCTGAAATGTCCCCAAAGGCCCCTGTTGGAAGTTTGGTTCCCAGGGAGGAGCCACTGGGAGACTGTGGAGCCTTTAAGAGGCAGGGCCTGGTGGGAGGCCTTATGGTGTTGGGCGTGGCCTCGTGGGGAGGGCGTGGCCTTGTGGGGGGGCAGCCCCCCCCCCAGCTTGTCCTGTGCTTCTGCCTGGATGTGCTGCCTCCCCTCAGGCCCATGGTCACCGGCCCACTGGCCACACCCTGGGACCTCTGAAACTGCCCGCCGGGCCAGACTTCTCTCTTTTTTTTTTCTTACCAGGGATTGACCTCAAGGGCACTCGACCACTGAGCCCCATCCCCAGCCCTATTTTGTGTTTTATGTAGAGACAGGGTCTCACTGAGTTGCTTAGCGCCTCCTGTTGCTGGGGCTGGCTTTGAACTCGTGATCCTCCTGCCTCAGCCTCCCACAGTGCTGGGATTACAGGCTTTCACCACCGCGCCCGGCCGAGACTTCTTCTTTATAAATGGATGTACTGCAGGAGGCCGTGGGGCACCCTGGTCATCCCAGCCTGTTGGGAGGCTGAGTCAGGAGGACTACAAGTTCAAGGCCCATCTGGGCAACTTAGTGAGACTGTCTCAAAATAAAGCTGAAAGTCCTGGGTGCAGCTCAGGGGTGCAGCCCTGCCTGGCCCTTTCCAGACCCTGGGTTCCAGCCCAGCTCCGCAACAGTTGCCGTGTTTGTTACAGTAGCGGATCAACAGCTGTCGGGGCTGAGGTCGCCCAGCTATGGAGGACCAGGTCCAGGGTTTGAGCCCTGGTGATCCAGCTCCAAGTGCCGCGTGCCTGCCCATCACAGCACAAAGCCCGAGGACGCGGCACTGCCTGAGCGAGGCCGGCGGCAACAGTAGGATTCACCTGGAGGGAAGGACAGCTGTGCCTGGTGACCTAGGGTCTCAGTCTCGGCTTCTGACATGGAAACGGGAGTGCTCTCAGCTTTCCTCGTCCACTCACGCCCTCACTTGCTCCTCCACTGGGACCCTCCCAGGGGGCCCAAATCTCTTGGGATGAAAGGAAAATAGCTCAAGTTCTTCCAGCTGCTCACAGGACTCTCCTCCGCCTGCCCTGTCCCCTCCCTTCCTCCCCTCATCCCCTCTCCCCTCCTCCCCCTGCTCCAGCACTGGTTCCTCATTGCCCGCCCAACACACCAGCCCCAGTGCTGCCCCAGGGCCTTTGCACGGCTGGAATGCTGCACTGCCCCCCCAGATCCACTTTTCTCCCTCTCTCTGCTTAAAATCCTTGCTGGTGCCACCCTCAGAACTGCCCTCCTCCACTGCCCCGGCTACAGGAGCCATGTCCATCCCCCTCCACCCCTCTCCTGCTCCATTTCCCCTCCTGGCCGGTCCATAGCCTTTCACTGTCTTCTGTCGTGAACATGGCCCTGCCCCGCCTACTCAAGGGCAGCCATTTCTCTGTTTTAACTGCTGTAAGTTCCAAGGCCTAGAGCAGAGCTTGGCACACAGTAGGTGCTCAATAAAGACTTGTTGAACAAGTGAGAGCTGAGGGGAGGAGACTGGACATCCCATTGGTGATGTGGACATTGGTTTGGGACTGGTCATGACCCATTCCAAGGCTACAGCTGTCAGAGGTGGGACCTGATGGCCGCGGGCTCCTGTTCCTCCTCCTGACTCCCCAAGGGCTGCCCGGCTGCCCTGCCATGTGCCCCCACCCCGGGCTGCTGCAGGCTCCTCTGTGGGGTCTCTGGGTTCTGCGGAGCGCAGGGCACTGGCCCTGGGGCGGCTCAGACAGGGACACGCCCGGCGCTCTCTGCAGCTCAGGCTGCTGCCCTGCTGGCGGGCGGTGGTGGTCACGCCGTGCAGCTGCAGGTGGCCGCAGCCCGGCCTCCACTCTGCCGAGAGGAGGGGAGAGTCGCCGTGGTCAGGGAAACGGAAAATCGAGCGAGGCTAGCTGGGTGCAGACCAGACTGGGAAACCGGATGGACGAGATCAAATCTCAGCCAGAAACCGGAGGGGAACGGGGCTGGTGTCCAGCGGGCGGGGGGCGCGGCTGCCCCTGGAGGATCAGGGAACGCGACCAGCCTCAACCCAGGGAGGGTCCCCACGCATGTGCGGGGTGCGTTCAGAGACGAGATCTGGGGGTTCACGGTTTGTGCAGGACAGGTGGGGCGTGGTCGGGGCAGGGCTGGGTGGGCGGGGCCGTGGGGCGTGGTGAGGCGGACGCGGCAGGTGGGCGTGCACCGTGGGGAGACTCACGCAGCCCTAAAAAGGGAACATGCTGGCCCGGGGGTCCCGAGGCCCGCTGAGGTCCCTAGACGGGACAGTCTCCTGGTAGCCCCTATCTAGCGAGGGCCGCCCGTTGAGCGGTGTAAGCCACACGCTCTGGGCCATCTCATCAGATGCTCTCAGTTACAGACGGAGGAGGAAAGACGCAGAGGTTGAGCACCTGGCTGAAAGTCACGCGGATGGCGTGTGCGGAGCGGAAGGCACAGCACTTCTGCACCTCTGTGTCTCGCCCTCTGTCTCCACTTGTTCACTTGTTCACTCAACAAACACTGATGCCAGCTGAGCGCCTGGCTGTGTTCCAGTCACTGGAGACCCAACAGAACGGGAAAGACACCCTTCCCCCCCCTCCAGGAGCTGCTGGAAGCTGGAGAGAGAACACACAAGTAAACGGAAGTGGTCCTTCCAGACAGCCGGGGGCGGCAGGCAGAGCTGGGACAGGGCGGGGGGCTACAGCTGAGCTGAGTGGCCAAGAGGGCCTTGCTGTGACATCTGAGCCGAGGCTTGAATGATGAGAAGGCGTTGGCCGTGAAGACACCTGGAGGAAGAGTGTCCCAGTAGAGGGTAAAGCCATGCAAAGGCCCTGGGGCAGGAGGAGCCTGGGTGTTGGAGGGACAGTGAGGAGCCTGTGTGGCTGAGGCAGAGCAAGAGGAAGAAAGGAGGGAGGACAGGGAGGACAGGGAGGGTCGTGCAGGGCCTTGTGGGCTGTGGGAGGACTTGGGCTTGATCCGAGGGAGGAAGAAGCCCTGGAGGAGCCGCGGGCTGTGGGCACAGGGAGGACGCGGCTCAGCTGCTCACGGGCGCCCTCTGGCGGCTACTTCGGGGAGGACCGACCTGGGGGCTGGTGCGGAATCGGTCCAGTGGTGGCGCTGGGCTGCGCCAAGAAGAGGAGGGACAGAGGGCTGGGCAGTGGCGCGCCCGCGTGTCTGCTGACTTTATTTTCACTGACTTTTTACCCGCAGCGGGGACCCACGGGACAGCTGCGGGGGCGCTGGGGACAGCGGCGCCTGCAGAGCCCCCTGAGGCTTGGCCAGCCCGCCCAGGGGCTCTGGTGCTTTCTGGATTTGACTGCTAACTGCCCCTTGTCCCTGGGGACTCCTCAGCCCCAACCAAAACCGGGAGGGTAGGTCGTCTTGCTGCCACCAGGAAGCCGAGGTCCGTGCCCTGTGGGGTCCTCGGGTGGGGCCAGGTCCTGCCTCGGTGTGAGCAGGCGTCAGGCGCTGTGGCCGTGACCCAGCGGCTCCTACGGAGCAGGTGGGAGACCTGGGGCTTCTCTACGGGCTCCTATTTGCAGGAGGGGTGCTTGGGGTCCCATTTAGACCCTAAAAATCCAAAGAGACCTGGGCATTGCTGCCCAGGGTGGAGCAGTGAGTATAGGGTCCCCTGTGTCTTCTGGAGGCATCGACAACCCGGCTCTGCACCCTCCGGGGCCCCAGGCCCTGCCGCGAGCTCACCCCTGCGCACAGACGCTGAGGCCGCGTTTGCCCCCCACCCCAGATCACCTCGGGCACCCCAGGTTGCTCCTCCAGACCCCCGACACAGGGCTCCCCTCCTGGAATGCTCCTCCTGGCCCACCTGGACGCCCCTTCCCTCTTAGCGGGGAATAGGTATTCCTGGGGCACATGCTTCAGGGCCCAGCAAACTGTGGCCCGTGTGCTAAATCTGGCCCCCAGTTTGTGTTTATAAATAAAGTTTCATGGGCACGCAGCTGTGTGTTGACATGCCGCTCTCCTTCTACAACAGCTGGGTGGACACCATGTGGTCTATAAACCAAAAATATTTACAACATGGCCCTTTTCAGAAAGAAGTTGCAGATCCCTGACCTACTAGATTCCCAACCCTGTGCCACACACACGGGAGCTGATGGAGAGGGAGAGAGAGACTGGCCCGAGGGCCGGTGTTGGGTGGGGGACATCGGGGTCTCTGAGGTCACCCCACAAGCCCAAGTGCACAGGAAATATGGCTGCTTTTGACCCACTTCTCTTAGAGAACAACTGGGATGATTGCCACAAATAAATAAAGGATGTGATCCCAGCATATATAAAGAGCTCTTACAAATCAACAAGAAGAAAATAGAAAAATGGGCAAAGGGTTGGAGCAGGCAATTCTTCAAAAGTGGAAATACAAAATCAAATGGCCAAATAACATAAAAAGAAGCCCAATTTAATATAAATAGCAAGACATTTTTTGAAAAATTTAGGAAGATCCTTTTTCAATGCATCAGATGAGGAAAATGTTTCATTTGGACAAGAGGCAGCTGGTGAGGTTGTGGGACGTGGATCCAACCCGGATAGGGAGTGAGCAGCGTACCCAGGTCACCGCGGCCCGCAGGCAGCCCCCTCAGTGACTGCCACCCACAGCCTGAGCGCCAAGCCCAGAAGACGTCTGTGAGTCCTTCCTCCATCTCTTCTGTCCCAGCACCACCCACCCCGCGTTCCTGCTGATGCTGAACACGTCCCGGCTGCTGTCACCTGCCCACCCCATGGTCCCTAGGGCACAGCCCCGTCCCCTCGCAGCTGCCCCGGCCAGGCCTGCCCGGCACAGCCCTCCCGGGTCTGCCGTCCCTCCACTGTCCCCTCAGGACGCCCTCTCTGTGCTGTCGTTATTTAAACTTTATTAATCAGAGCGTGAACTGCGGGCAGCGCGGCACCGTCACCCTGGCCGCGTGAGGGACCCTCCATTGTGCGAGGCACACACACCACATCGTGTAGCCCTTACGCTCTTTCTAGAACTTTCCACCTGCCCCCACTGAAGCTCTGCCCCTGCAGCACAGCCCCCTGTGCCGTCCCGCCCTGTGCCCACCCTGCTGCTCCTGCCTCTGTGGCCCTGAGGACGCCGCGTCCTGCGTGTGGACGCGGCAGTGTGGCCTGTGTCCGGCTCAGCTCCCTGCGCACACGTCCCTGAGTCCCTCGAGGGCAGCGGGTGTGGGGATGCCGTCCTTTGCACGGCTGCTTGATGTTGCGATGTGCGGATGGCCCGTGCCTGTGACGGCTCCTGTGACGGCTCCTGTGACGGCTCCTGTGACGGCTCCTGTGACGGCTCCTGTGACGGCGCATCGGCGGTGGGCACGGGCTGTTCCCGCCTATTGGCTGGTGTGCGTCACGCCGCTGTGAACACGTGTGCTCAACCTCCTGCTTTCAGTCCTGTGGGGTCGGAAGCCTCACTCCTCTCTGATGGTGCCCACGGGGTCCTGCCCCAGGGCCTTTGCACTGGCTGTGACCTCTGCCTGGAGCGCTCTCTTCCGATCCTTCCACGGGCAGCTCCTTCTGATCAACTTGGGTGACCTCAGGCTGACTGAGCCATTGCTGTCCCCCAGGACCCTGGACACCTGCCTCCCAGGGTCACCACCCCCGACTTAGAGCAGCCTCCCCTGAGTTTGAGCAGGACGAGCCCGGGAAGCGGGACTGCGGTCCCCAGGCTGCACCTTGGCCCGGTGGCTTGCTGCTGGTGGCGTTTGTTTTATCAGCTCCCGGCGCCCGTTAATCGTCCGCACCAGGCGATTAGCACGGCCTTTATATTCGGGCTGGTGTCTAATCGTCCAGAGCCGGGGACCTGCCACTCAGCCTCCCTCCTGATCGTCCTCTGCACAATCAGGCCTTGTTAAGCAGGCTGTGGCCACCTGCTCTCCCAGCTCCTGGCCACTCTTAATCACCTGGGCCTGCGCTAGTGTCCTGTCAGGGCACCCGGTCCAGCCACAGCGCTCCCAGCCTGGGGCCAACGGTGTCCAGAGGACGAAGATAAGGCCCTGCCCTCAGGGAGGACAGGCGGACACAGATCCATTGTGTTCCTGGGAGCCACAAAATCCTGGAGCACGGGACAGAACAAAGGTGCCCTCTGCCTATAGAGGGCGCTGAAGGCCGGGCCCCTCCAGGATGTGTAGGAGTTCGTGAGATGGAAGAGCGTTTTCAGCAGAGGGAACAGCATCGCAAAGGTCTGTGTTGGAAACCACTGGGCGTCTCGTGGGGAGGTGAGACTCAGGGACAAGGTCAGGCTGGGAAGGAAGGCAGAGATGCTGCTGGGGACACTCAGGACAACGTAGAAGACCACATCAGAGGCCTTGCATGGTGCCCTCTGAGAGTCCATGAGAGGATCTGAGCAGAAGAGGGGTGCGATCGCTAGATTTTATTTTTAAAAAGAAATCCTTCGAGCTGCTGTAGGGAGAGTGAATCAGAGGAAGGAAAATGGAGTTCCCGAGGCCAGGAAGGGCATGATGCTCACTGTCCAGAGGAGATCGAGGTGGACAGAAGGGGTCAGAGCCCTTGGGGATGGAGAGGACAGGCAGGTTGGAGAGACATTTATGGGGTGTAAGGGGCAGAATGTGGGGCACGGCGGGTGGTGGTGAGCGTGTGGCGGGAGGGCCCGCTCAGCGCCCAGAACTTGGAGCCAACGAGCCCCATCCTAGCAGATGTCAGCTGCCCTGTTCTAGAGAACAGAAGCCAGCTCGGCACGAGGTCACAGATGTGGGACCCACCCCCACATTCAGAGAGAGAGAGAGGGGCTCACGAGCAAGAAGCCCACACATGTTGTTTCACCCCTGAGACTTGAAAGCAGCTTGTTACGCAGCGTCCCCACGACAGCGCTGATGGCTACACGTCCCTGTGAACAGAGCTGCCTTCCCGAGGTCGGGCTCCTGGTGACAGACGTGGAGACAGGGGCCGGGGAGGCGCCACCCTCCATCCCCACCTGGACCCGCGCCGCCTGCACGTCCCAGAAATCTCCAACTAGGCAGGAATCTGGCTTCCCGCAGCTGCTCCCGGAATTAAGAAACTCAAGGGGTTCCAGTAGGTTCTGTGGTAAATTGCCCATGAAAGTGCCAGAGAAAACCTAGCTCGGGGGGAGAAAATCCGTGATGATACATCTCCAGGAAGGGGGAGAAAAGGCCGGGCCGCTCAGCGGCAGAATGTTCTGTAAGAACCTTCTAAAAGCAAACACAGGAGACACGAGCACTTTCTAAGATGACAGTACAATGGAAGATAATATATTTAAAACCCATATCAGTTGTTAACAGACCATAAAAATACAGCTCCATTAATCTGAGCTGTCTGTCACGGGCCCCCGGAGCAGCTGTGTGGTTTATGGCCCTCCTCTGCCCGCCGCTCTCCACATTCACAAATACGTCTCAATTTATGTGGGTAAGGCACAGAGATGTCGCTCACTCCTGTTTTCCCTCTTCTTTCATGGCTAAGAGTTTCCAGGAGCTTGGCGGCTGTCCCCGTCTCTGGGAGGTGAGGAAAGGCCAGGTGGGCACCTGTGATTCCTGTGTGTCTGCAAGCCAGTGCCTGCCTGCCTGCCTGCTCGGAAGTCCGGGCAAAGATGCTTCACACCTGCTCCTGATCTCCGCTCCTGTCCTTCCTCCTCAGGTCCTGCTGTCCCCTGCATGGTAGGCTCCTCTGTGTGCCCCTGGCCTGTCCCCTCCCGGCCGCCCTCCTCCCCTCTCCCCCTCATCCCTCTGCTGCAGCCACAGGGCTTCCTCGCTGTGCCTCCAACCTTCCAGGCGTATCCTGCCCCAGGGCCTTTGCACGGGCTGCACCTCTACCTAGAATGTCCTCTCCCCACTTCTCCACGTCAGCTGTCAGCTCAAATGCTGCCACCTCTGGGACAGGCCGTCCCTGACCATTCCAGGTTTCCTGCCAGGCCACACCATATTCTGGCTGTTTGGGGCACTTACCACTTTTTGTGAATAGTTCCTTTATTCATTGTTAGTTTAATGCCTGCCCCTGATGCCGGTGGGGCCTCCTGAGCTCAGGGTGTTATTTCCACTATCCGCTCTATTTTGTTTGCTATTAACGTCCTGGGGCTGAGGACAGCAGCAGGTACACAGCAGGTGCTCAATGCATACTTGCTGAGGGAATGCACCATGGGGTTTGTGCCTGCGAAGGCACAGCTGGGCGGAGGCTCAGGGGTAGGACTGAGCCGGGGGTCCAGGTGGGACCTGGCCTTCTGCCCTGGCTGGAGGACTCAGAGTCTGATGGCTCTGGCGTGGTCCCATCTGCCACGCCACACGTGCCTCCCGTGAAGCCAGGTGACGGTTCCCCACCACCCACCCAGGGTCTCCCCGCCCCAGGCCTCCACAAGCTGCTGCTACAGGCAAACCTGCCAGGGGAGGCCGGCACAGATGTCCCCAGAACGGAACAGCTGGCTGCATGTTGCCAGCAGCTGGTGAGAGCCCGGCGCTGCCGTCTCTGTGAGCCAGGCGGCCCGAGTCCCCGCCCAGCACCGCTGCCTGAGGCCAAGCTTCCCGGGCGATTTGCTGGGCCAGGGAGGAGAAGGCTGGACCCCGGCCTCACCCGAGTCCTCCCTTCCCCTCCTCCCTCCATCATGGAGGCCAGGCCTTAACTCTACATCCTGCCCAGATCCAAGCTCATCCACCACTCGCAGGGGCTGGCCAGCTGCTCTTCACCTGCAGCGCCACCCAGGGCTCGGCGCCCCGACCCGCCCACCCTGCCTCCTCAGCTAAAACAGCCACTGCCAAGCCCCAGGGTCTTTGCACAAGCGGGCCTTCTGCTTGCAGGGCTCTACTCCCAGGTATCCCAGGCCTGCCCTCCTCACTCTCCAGCTGCTGCTTGAAGGCCTCCCTCCAGAGGCCTCCTCCCGAGTCCCCTGCACGGTCATCCTCCATGTCCGCCCGGCCTCCCTCCCACATGCCAGGCTCCTGCCCCAGGACCTTGCACGGCTGTGCCCTCAGCCCAGACCCTTCTCTCATTTACCTGAAGTTTCAGCTCCGCCCTTGGCCTCACTTCCAAGGCTGCCTCCATGCCTGGCCCCCAGCTCCGCTCAGACTCCCCCGAGGGCCCAGCTCTTCCCGCACCGGCCGGGCGTCCCTGGGGTGTTTAGCTCAGAACTAAACCGACGTGTCATGCCCTGAATCCACCGTTCCTTCCCGGAGCCGTGGACCCCAGCCTCCTTCCAGAACATCTCTGGGCCCGGGGGCAGGGGGGGGTGGGCAGCGTCTCCGGGAAGAGGCGGCCGCAGTGGCCGGGACCGTCCTGCACTGGGTGGCAGCGCGGGGTCCCTGGTGAGGAGCTCAGAGGGTCAAAAGCCCCCACGCTTCCCCTTGAGCAGGACCCACTCCCTCAGTCCCAGGCCCCTGTCCTGAGGCCACATGGAGATGTCCCAGAGGGGACACTAGATGAACTGTCGACACCTGAGTCCGAGTCCCCGGCTGCCACTTACATTGCTGTGTGACCCGTGTCCCTGGCCCTTTCCCACCTCTGGAGTGGGGGTGGCACCCGGGGCTTCCTCCCCAGCCCTGGTGTTCGTGGCCGCTGAGGCCTGAGACAGTACCCGCACCCTGGGGGCCCGCCAGCCGCAGGAACTGTCGTCATTTCTATTTTTTCTGTCCCCAGGGCTCAGTCTCCCACTCCTGAGTGCAAAGGCCTGGCCCCTCGGGGTCCACAGCTCCCCTGCTGGGAGCTCTGCTGCCCAGAGAAGGTTCTAGAAGGGGGCGGGGCTGCCTGGAGGCTCCTCTCAGGGCCACTTTGGCAGAGCAGGGCTGGCACGGTCACCTCAGTTCACGTTGACCTTTTGGAGTTTGGGAAGCAGTTGAGGTCCCCTGAGAGGAGCCCCCCGCAGAGGAGGCAGTGCCCGCTGGCCAAGGGACTTCCCAGCCTGCGGCTTCAGGGGACGTTGCAGCCCATGGCTTCAGGGGACTTCGCAGCCTGTGGCTTCAGGGGATGTCACAGCCCATGGCTTCTTCAGGAAGGAACGAGTTAAAAATCAAGATCCAGGGAGCTGGGATTGTGGCTCAGCGGTAGAGCACTTGCCTCGCATGCGTGAGGCCCTGGGTTCGATCCTCAGCACCACGTACAAACCAATAAAATAAAGACATTGTGTCCATCTACAACTAAAAAATATTAAAAAAAAAAATCAAGATCCGGTTACAGACATCCCACCTCGGCTGGGGGACCTTGAAGGAACCCAGCTCTGGCCCCTAGAAGTGACCCTGGGGCTGCCCTTTGCCTGCAGCCTGGCTCAGCCAATGGGGACCGGCGCTGCCGGTGCCTGGAAACTGTTTCCATGACACCAGGAGCTGCGGGCTGGGAGGGCGGGTCTGAGGGTGAGGGCTGGGGGTGGGATGCTTGCTCGGTAGCCATGGCAACCGAGCAGCTGCGGGAGGCAGGCCCAGCTGGCAGGGAGGCACCTGCCCCAGCCCAGCCCAGCGCTGTCATCCATCCTCTCCAGGTGGCCCTCCCAGGGTGGAAATGCTCCCCGCTGTGCCCGCGAGGGGGACTCGCTGGCAGCCCAGGAGGGCTTCCTGCCGGAGGCAGCGCTTCGGAGCCCTGCCAGGTGGCAGGGACACCATGTGGCCACAACGACGGCCCGGCTCCACCATCTGATATTGTCCTTCCAGTGACTCACGTCATTGCAACTAAGCAAGTGAGGCTGGAAAGGGTCACCTGCCACCGACCTGTGTGGCCCTGCCCCAAATCGCTGTGACCCCACTCCAGGGGGGCCCGGGACCTCGGTGACTGAGGCCTCGGCGGAGGTCCCCGTGCAGGCTGAGGAGCGGGGGCTTTGGCCTCCAGCAGGGCCTCGTGTTGGAGGGCTGCCGCTGGGGAGCTCAGCACCAGGCGGGTCCCCGCCCACTGTGCCCACAGTCCCAGTGGAGCCCTCTGAGGACGAGCACAGTGCTGGGGGCCCTGCCTTTGCCCCTTTTGAGACGTATTTCCAAGATTGCACAGCAGTGTCCAGATCTGAACCCAGGCTGCTCGGATGCAGCCATGTCACCCAGGCCAGCTTGGGCCACCAAGCAAGAGCCCGTCTCAAAATAGCAAAGGCCTGGGGTGTCGCTCAGGGGTAGCACCCTGAGTTCAGCCCCCAGCACAGAGGGAGAAGGAGAGAAGGGGAAGGGGAGGGGAACCTTCTGCTGCTCTGTAAGCCTTGCCAGCAAATGAAGACGGCGCCCGCCCTGACAGAACACAGGTCACAGCCCTTGGTGGCAGGGCAACCTGCACTCTGGTCAGGGCTCTGTTTTGATTGTGATTAATGGAAAATTAATAGCCAAAAAACAATGATGCAAATGGGTGATAACAATTACTAAGTCCAGGGTCCAGCTTCAGGCATAGCTGGATCCAGGAGTTGAAATGATGTTATAGGAAGTCTTTTCTGTCACTTTTTCTCCTTGACTTCCTTCTTGGGTGGCCTCATTCACAGTCAGGCCTCCCCTGCCCATTCACAGAAGGCACTCCAAGTTCAGGCTGATTTCCATCTTCCCACTGGACAGCCCAGGCAGAAATGGAAACCCTCTGGTCTACGAGTTCCTGCAAAGCCCACACTGTTGACCCTGATTGGCTTGGTTCAGTTCACATGGCCACCTCCAAACCAGTCACCAGGACCAAGGGACACAATGTTCCCCCTAAGGAGTGTGGGGTCACCTGAGTGTGTTGGGGTGGGGTCCAGATGGTAATGGTAGAACCACTTGCTTCCCCAATGAGGCAGAGCCACTGTGTGCCACCCCCAGTATCCAAACTGGGAAAAAACAGCCCTGGCTTAAATACGCAGCCCATCATGGCGAGCTGTGTGGTACCGAGGGGATGCCTCAGCCTCTCTGAGCGTCTCACTGTCATGGTGAGAGCTGAGAGGACCTGCCCAGTGGGACGGACACAGGGCTGCACCCGTCTGGGGTGCCCTCGCCTCTCGCCCACCTGTGTCCCGTGTCCTGGTGACCCACGGCGCTGATTCCTAAGCACTGACTACATGCAGGTCTCCCCAGGGCTGCCTCTCAGCCCCCTCGGGTCAAGCACCCGTTTCAGAGGTAAGTTCCCCGACGGTCACCCGCGCGCTCTGACCTCTCCCGGTGTGCGTCTCGCTGCCAAGAGTGCAGCAGACTCGGAAGTGCCCTTCACGATGCACTCCCACGCCTTCCTCCAGCAGGGGCCCCAGCTGACCGCCACTGACACAGACCGGTCAGCATGGGCCACTGACCTCCCCGCAGCAGCCAGGGGGCGCGTGTGAGCACCTGACTCAGGGCCCTCCTCTGCCCACAGCCCTCCATGGCTCCCATTTCCGTAGAGGTCAAAGCCCAATTCCTCCCCAGGCCAAAAAAGGTCCCTCAGGGTCTGCCCAGCCCCTCCCTGCCTCCCTGCCTCCCTCCTCCTCTCTCTCCTCCACTCTGCCCACACCGGCCTCTCGCTGTGCCTCCAACTCACCAGGCTCCTCCTGCCCCAGGGCCTTTGCACAGCTGACCGGCTACCTGGAGTGCTGCCCCTCCCCCAGCTTTCTGAGGCTCTCTTCTCCTCACAGCTGGGCCTCAGCTCAGGTGCTCCTGCAGGCCCCCGCTAAGCCCCCAGCCCTCCTCCTGGCCCCTGTCACACCCTCCACTTTTGCAGGGGGGGAGGGGGCAAGGATTGAACTCAGGGACACTCGACCACTGAGCCACACCCCCAGCCCTATTTTGTGCTTTATGTAGAGACAGGGTCTCACTGAGCTGCTTAGCGCCTCGCCGTTGCTGAGGCTGGCTTTGCACTCGCGATCCTCCTGCCTCAGCCTCTCGAGCTGCTGGGATGACAGGCGTGGCCACCGCGCCGGCCTCCGCTTTCTTATCTTCGCGGCACAGCCTTCCTGGTCTCCGGGGCACATTTCTTTGTTGGCTGACCGCCCCCTGCTCTGGGAGCCCCGAGGGGTCTGGGGAGTTTCTGGCCTGCTCTTGGCGGGCACCGCGCAGGCCTGGGTGGACGTGAGGGGCGTGGGGAAGGTCAGCACGGGGCGCGGTCAACACGCGCTCGGACCGCGGGCTGGGTCACTTTGTGCGCTCCACAGTTTCCGGCTCCCTCAGCGGCCCTCCCTGGGGGAGCCTGCTCGTCTCCATGGAAACCGTGTTGTCTCCCGTCTGACTCGGCTGAGTGACAGCAAGGGGGCCCGATGAAGTCACTTGCCTCCCACGCGGGAGGAGGGGAGCCAACTGCAGGGACAGGGCAGACGGGAGGGTGGGCTCTGCCGCCTCCCGAGGGGCCGCCCTGAAGCTGGTCCTGCCTCGCGTCCTCCAGGCCTGGCTCGCGGACTAGCCACGGGCGCTGAGGGAGGAGCGTCCGCTGCGTCCAATAGCCCCGTCCCCAGGGCTGGGCCTGGCGTGTACTAGGTGCTCAGTAAACGCCTGGGAAGGAAGGCGTCCGTCCTCGCAGGCGGCGGGGTGGGGAGGCCGAGGCAGGGAGGGCGCCTGTGAGGCCCCGAAGCCCAGGGCCGGAGGCCTCCTTGGTCCCTAAAGAAGGTTTTCTTTTCCAAAACCGTAGCACTGACTGGAACCTGGGCGCCTGCCGTGGGAGGAGGAGGCCCAGGCGGAGGCCGGGTGAAGGCCTGGGTGTCCCCTTCCTGACCTCACACGGCCGTCTGGGGTTCTGCCCCGGACACTTGGTGACCTCACCTCACAAAGCCCGGGCCCGGCTGTCCCCCACGGGCGTGCCAAGTCACGTGGCGGGAACAGGCCTGCAGGAGCCCCAGGGAGGCGGGAGGACACAGTCGGTGAAGCAGAGAGACGGGCAGAGACAGCAGCGGGGCCCTCACGGGCTGTGCCGCGGGTTGAGTCATGTCCCCACAATCTCTTGCTGCAGTCCTAGCCCTCAGTGCCTGGACTGTGGCCTTTGCCGGACACGGGTCACTGCCCCTGCACCAGGCTCAGGGGGCTCCCACTGGGGCAGGGCAAGACCCTCAGCCAGTTCAGTTTGATGTGTCCTTTTAAAGGGGAGCCTCGGGTGCAGGCGCGCCTGCCGCCAGGACAGTGCCCCGCGAGCAGGGGACAGCCGCTGACCAGCCACGGAGGCAGGCCTGCCTGGCGTGCCCCTCCCGGCGGCCCTCAGGAGGGCCCCCGCCGACACCTGGGCTGTGGACCCAGGACAAGCCCCACCGGCGAGCCGCCCAGTCCCTGGTGCCGTCGCTGCAGCCACGGGTATCGCCGCGAGCCCGGAGCTCACCGGGCACCACGTCTGCAGTTGGCAGCTGTTTGGCAAAGCCCGCTGTCCTGCCTCTGATGGGCAGAACACAGGGCCGCAGGCTCAGCAGCCAGAGCCCCACCAGAGCCTTCAGAGGGGACAGGGCTGGAGAGATCCACGCGCCCAGCGCCCCCTCCATGTCCCTTCGAGGAAGAGGAGACTGAGGCTCCGAGAGGCCCCGAGGCGGCTTGGCGGCCCCTGGCAGCCCTGCCCTTGGAATCGCCGCCCTTGGTCTGAAGCGCAGGACGCGGGAGAAGTGATGAGATGTCACCTCCGCGATTAGCTCCCAAACGCCGTGACTGCCTTGCTGAGCTGTGACTTTCCATCGTGCCACCTGGAGGACGCAAGCTGCCATGGCCGGGGGCTCTCGGGACAAGGACTCAGGGCAGCCCAGCCAGCAAGGGACAGAAGACAGCTGGCCACCCGGGAGCAGATCCTGCCCAGCCCGGCCTCCGGGGGAGACCACCCCGGCCATGTCCCCGCAGCCTCGCCACACACCGCCGCAGAGGCTGGGACGGCAGTCGCTTTCCACCGTCCGTGGGGTGACTTGTTACGCAGCGACGGCTGACCAGTGGGAACCGCCACTTGCCTGAGGCCACGCGGTGGGAACTGGCTGGCCAGAACCTGAACTGGGAACGCCCAGAGGCCCCCAGCCCTGCTGCCAACAGCTTGAGGTGTCCTGTGTGACCCAGGGTGGACACTTTCCTCTTGAACATCCCAAAAAACGTGTTTTGAAAACTCCCACAGACTGTTTCTTTGTGTTCCTTGAGTGCATGGAGTCTTGTCTGATGTCAGGGCCTTGCGTCCCTCTGCCTGGAGCCCCCGCCCATCGGCCTGCTCCCCGACTTTCTTTAGTTTAGCTCAAATGTCACCTCCCAAGAAAGACCTTCTGTGGTCCACCCCAGCTGAAGTCATGCCCCAGCCCCTTCATCGCTCTTACCGCACCGGAGCGTTGCTTGGCGAGCCGGGTGTGGATGGTCTGTTTAGCCACTGCAGAGGCCCCAGCAGTAAGTGCCCAGTGAGCACTCTGGCTGGCTGGGACGTGCCCACGTGCCCTCAGACGGGCCTCTGGGCCACCACGCCCCCTACAGGACGCCTGCAGCGGGGGGCGGGGAGCCCGTGGCGCTGTCCATGGTGCTGACGGTGCTGTGGCTCCTGGGCAGCGGGTCCGTCCAGGCCACCGAACCCACTGGTGGCCTCTGTTGACAGGAGCCTCTCCCACGCAGAGGGCTTGGCCTCCCAAATCCACTGGCCCCAAACTCCATCCACTGCCATGAGGATCTGGGAACCATGGTTTGTTCGGGTGACAAACCGAGGCCCGGGCGGCATTTGCTGTCCCCAGGACACGGGGCTCCCTGTGGCTGTCTCCGCCTGTCTCTGCACCTATCTCTCTGGATCTCGGTCTCTTTGGGTGTCTCCATGTGGCCTCTTTCTGCTTTTCTGTGTCCCTGTCTCTCTATCTCTGTCTCTCATGCTGTCCTGTCTCTCTGTGTCTCTGTCCCTCTCCCTCCGTCTCCCCTTCGCCTCCTTCTCTGAAAGCTCCAGGCTCCTCCGCTGCCCGCCCAGGGCCCGGCCTTGCCCAGACACAGGCCACCGGGACGGAGGCCAGGACGCAGGCCCTGGGCCGCCTGCACAGTGGCCAGCTGAAGGCGTGACGCCCCCTGCCCGCCCTGCCCCACTCGGCCTCTCCCGGCTGCCCAGCCTTGTCCCGTCTGCGGTGCTGTGATTGACACTCAGTGCCTCGCGGCTCCCCAGGGGCGCTGCCTGCTCTGCACCTAAAAAATCTCACCAGCCCCCAAACACCTGGCAGCCGATCGTGAGGGTGTGAATAATTTATTTTGTGAGTCATTTTAATATTTTATAATAATTGTGATGAGCGTTTGGTTCTGTGCAGCTTGGTGGCCACGCAGGCAGCGCCCAGGCGGGTGTGGGCCCTGCCGCCACCGGGTCACCCGGCTGGCCTCTTCCCGGGCGGGCAGGGGAGAGGCGGCCTGGGCACCCCAGGCCGTCCATGGGAGGACGTGTGGCCACAGCTATTCCGCGGCCACCTGCCCTGCCGTGCCCTCTGTCCCCGCAGGCGCCGCTCACCCTCCCCTCCTCGGGCCCTTTCAGCCCCACCAAGTCCCCAAGGGCCTGTGAAGCCAGCCCTGCGCCTGCACCTGGGCTTCCTCGCCAAGGCCCCAGGTGTGCCTCCAACCTGGCCTCGGTGACAGTGGCGGCCACCCGGTGCCCGTCCAGCTCACAGTCCCCATGGGACCCCCCAGTGGGGTTGGAGGGGCGAGTGGCGAGGGCGAGCCTGGCAGGGCAGGGCCTGGGTCCTGCAGCCAGCGACGTGGGCGGGAGGCAGAGGCTGAGCTCCCTAGAGGACGCGGGAAACGCGCTGAGCCTCCTCCTGACCAGGGTGAGGCTGTCCTCGCCTCTGTGGCCACCCCAGCACAGCCGCCTCCATGTGGGGCACTGCCGTGGCTCCCTGCCTGGCATGAGGAGCCCAGTGCCCGCAGCCCACATGCCACCACGAGGCGCTGGCCTGGGCCGAAGCCACAGAGTCAAGCGCCCGGGGACTGAGACTCAGACCCCGAGCGACACTGCAGCTTCGTCCTCGCTGGTGGCTGTCCCAGGGTCACCACAGTGACGGCGGCTGCCTGACCCCCAGGGACACCGCGTGTGCCCAGCTGGAGTCAGGTGAGGGAGGTGGAGGGAGGAGGAACGCGAGGGAATGGTGGACGGTGACAAGAGCGAACACGTGTGCACATGCACGCAGCACCTGCTGTATACCAGGGAACACGTGTGCACATGCACGCAGCGCCTGCTGTATACCAGGGAACACGTGTGCACATGCATGTAGCACCTGCTGTATACCAGGCACCGCAGGAGCCGCACGCTCATCAGCCGCACTGGTGGACGCTACTGTGGTCCCATTTCACAGGTGAGGGCACAGGCCCAGAAGCACCGGTCAGTGCCCAGTGGCTGCAGCTGTGCAGTGCCGCGTCTGGTCCCGGCGACTGCCGCCCCTCCTGGTGGAGGTGGCACAGGAAGCACCTTTGCAACAGCGCTGTCCTGCAACACCGCTCTGTCCACCTCCAGAACTCCGCCTCACCCCGGAGAAACACCCCGTGCCCATCAAACAGTCACACCCCCTTCCCTGGCGCCCCTGGCCTGCTAAGCAACAGCCACTTTCTGTCTCTAGAACTTGCCGATCTTGGTCCCCAGACTGCATTTTAACCACTACTTTAAGATATTATGAAAATAAGCCAGAGACTGACAGGGAGGAGGCTGGGGACCCTGGTTGGGAGATCAGAGAGATTATGCAAATCACAAAGCAGGCCGGGTCTCTGGATATCTGGAGGGAACAGCGCGTGCAAAGGCCCTGGGGTGGGAATGGATTTGGAACAGTGAGAAGTCAGTGAGGCTGGAGCAGAGGGAGCAGGGGAGTGGAGGGACCTGACAGCAGAGAGATGGGGCCACCTCTTCAGGGCCTTAAGGCCATAGCGGGTCATTTAAATTTTATTTTAGTTTTAAAATTAACATATGTAAAATTGATTTTTGGAGATGTGTAGAGTTCTATGAATTTTTAATGAGCTTTATTGAGATATAATTCACAGACCAACAATTCACCCATTTCAAGTGCACAGTTCAGTGGTTCTGAGTATAACCGAATCTGCAGCTCAGGAAGTCACGAACCGGTGGACGGTGACGCCAGCCCCTCTCTGCAGCCCCCTGGAAGCACAGACGCAGCTCCCGCCTCCAGCTGCCTGTGTTTCTGGGCCCCGTCACCGGATGGGCCGGCTCACGGGCCACACGCAGGAAGGCAGAACCTGCTCCACTCCAGGGACAAGCCCAGGCCCTCCTGCTCGGCCTCCCTGAGAGCCACGTGCCTCTTCTGGGTCCTCGGGTTCCAGTGATGCTGCTGGCTCTCTGGGAGGCCGTCACACGTACCACGTGCCGCTGTCCAGTCAGCGCAGCCTGAGGGCCAGCAAGCTGCCGTGCTTGTCCTCCTCTCCCTTTTCACTGTTGAGTAGTACTCCACCGTGGGTTCACCGGCCGCCACCCACCGCACGCCATGGGTTGACGGCGCAGCTTCTCACCGCAGGCCCCCGCCTGCCGGCGGCCTGGCTTCCTGAGGTGTCCCTGAAGCAGGCGCGGGGCCCTTGGCCGGTGCGCGTTTACTTTTGTGAACAGCAGAGCAAAATCTCGCCAGGCCCTCTTCCCAGAGCTGCCTGGTGTGTTCTTGCCGTGCCGCTCCCGGCAGCCTCGCGCCAGCTGCCTGGTGGCTGGGAGTGGCACCCTGTCCTGCCGCCCACACCTCTTAGGGGACGCGTCCGTTCACCCGGTCACTGGGCCCTTTGTGACCTCGCTGCTGGCCGCAGATCCCTGCCTGTGCCACATGCTCGCTCCCTGCGGCTGGTGCACCAACCCTCACGTGTGTCCCCCCAGACCCGCGTCTCCTCATCCCCTGCCACGCCACCGCTCGGAGAGAAGTCACCGATGGGTGGCAGTGCTCCTCCCAGGGTCCCCTCTGGGGTCTCTCGGGCTCTTCACAGCGCCAGGCCCTGGGGATGTTTCAAGCCCCACCTGCCGCAGGTCGACCCAAGAGCCACTGAAGACTCTCCTCTGGGTGGGTGGCAGCCCAGAGGGTGTCACACTGGGTCCCTGGGAGCCAGTGAAGGTTCCCAAGTGACAGGATGTGAGATGCAAGGCCAGCACTGGGCCTCTGTCCCCGCGCGAGGGCCGAGGCCACCTCTGCAGCCTGGCCTCTGCGGCCGGCGGGTGGCTCAGAACTCCCCGACCCGGGAACTGCGGCCGCTTGGCCCTGGGTGGCCGCCGCAGGCCATTTTCAATTGCAGTCACTGTCCTTCATACACAAAGTGGACCCTGAGCCACTTTCCCGAAAATCTAAATTGAAAGTAAATAGCACGGGGACAATTCTCGGTGATAAAACCGGCGATTTTGGAGCTTCTGGGGTAAAATTTATTCTCCCCCCTCTAATGGCTCCAGCTGCCTCCCCAGGTGATTAAGCTGCGCTGGCTTCACCCACCCGGGCCACCACCCGTGAGCCCGCGCCCCCTCCACGGACAATTATGTTAACGGCTGCTGGTTTGCAATTACTGCAAGTCAGAAAGCGCATCGGCCAGGATTTGTTTTTCTTTATTGAAAATGTTTAAACTTCATGCCTTGCAAATACCACTGCCCCCGGCTGCACTGAACTCTTAGGCACCGGAGGGGGGCTCTGCGGGGTGCAGCCAAGACCATGCTGATTTTCAGGAAGAAAGTGGGGTTCAGAGAGGGAATGCCACCTGCCCGGGGTCACACAGCTGGTGGGCACAGCACCAGAGCTGCACTGTTTGTTGTTTTGTTTTAACGTCCAGGAAAATTCTACTCCTCAGGGCAAACATCAGACAAGACTCCAGGACGAGCCAGGGGGATACTCACAATGGGGAGGCAAGGCTCCCTCCTTCTGGGCTTTCTTCTCTATGCATGTGTGGTCACGAGTGCACTAAGTGAAAGCAGGTCTGCTGACCACGGTTCATGGCACCGACCCATTTACTGGGTGCTGTTTTAGGCACTGGAGATACTGTGAGAAATAAAACATGTATGTGAAGACGGTCCAGGCAGAGGGCGTGGCCAGTGCAAAGGCCCTGGGGCTGGATCCATAGCAGGTGAGCGCAGGGGGCAGAGGGGTGAGATGGGGCAGGGAAGGCAGAGACGCATGTAGGGTGGAATCAGGGAAAAGGAGAAACTTAAGGTACTTTCTTATTGTTCTTTTGTGGGGCCAGGGATGGCACCCAGGGCCACACACGCTGGGCAAGCGCTGAGCCACATCCCAGCTCGTGTGCTTCTCAAGGTGGAGTGCCAGGGTTTGCTAAGAATGCGGGTACCCCGAGGGGAGCCCGAGAGATGCCGGGATTCTGGCTGAGCAGCTGCAAGGCTGGTCCCAGCCAGGGGGACGGTGCAGGAGGAGCGGCCATGGGGGCTGGCTTGGGTGTGCTGCCTGAGACAGCTGCGAGCCCCACGGGGAGGCAGCAGAGGGGCTGGACCTTGAGTCTGGAGCCAGGGAGGGTCTGCGCTGGAGACAGGACCCAGGGGGTTGTAGGGTGGGTGATTTGGAGCCCTGAGAGTGGGCAGGAAAGGAAGGGCCCAGGATCCTGGCTCTTCCTGCCTCCCGCCTCCAGGGGAGCCTGCAAAATGGGCACATGTCCAGCCTCCACCCCTGGCACAGCCCAAGCACCAGCAGAGTCCAGTCTGGCGCCCCGTCTCTCCACGAGGTGTGTCTGCAGGGGGTGGGGTCGCTGTCCCCTGCCCCAGCTCCTGGCAGAATGCAGTCCCTGGCCCTCAGGGAAGCAGACAGTTCGAGGAAAAGCTCCACCAGGAGAGATCCCTGGGAGGAAGGGCCCCTCGGAGTGCTTTTGCAAAAATAAATAGCCTGATTAGCATAAGGTATGCAAATGTATGCTAATGTGACAACTATTAAAAGATTCCAAATGTCATCGAGGGAAAACACACCGGTCCTGGCTGGAGGGATGGTGGGGGATGGGAAGAGAGGATGCAACCTGGACACCGGGAAGGTTGCGGCTGGGCCCTGGGGTCACTGGCGGCACATCACACGCACAGGTTCTTCCCGCGTGTCGCCCAGTCCCCAGGCTCTGGCTCAGGCGTGAGTGCTGAGCCTGGCAGGGCCCGACACCCCCAGCTGAGTCCTGCAAGCTCTGCCCAGGGCGAGAGGGCCTCCCCGCCACCTCTGCACCTAGGTGTGCTCTGCAAACCTCCTCGGGAGAAGGAACAACCACAGGGTGACAGTCCCCAAAGCTTCCCTCCAACAGACACCCAGATCTCCCAGGGACCTGCCCGAGTAAGAGCTGCCTCCATCACAACATCCAGCCTCCCTCGCTTCAAGAGAAATGGTTCATCTCTTCCCAGCTCAGCTTCGGAGGCAGACAAAAAATAAGACCCAGAGAGGGAGGGGACTTTTTGCCAGGGTCACACAGCTGTGTCACCCCAACTGTTCACCAAAACTATGTGATGTGAGAAACATTGTTTAAAACATTTTCAGATCAGAAAGGTGAGGACCAGAGAAGGGGAGTGACTTGGCCCAGGTCACACCGCACCTGTGAGGCAGGTCGGGTATCTCACTCCATCCTCCACCTCTCTGCGGCCTCGCCTATCAGTTCCTGGGTACTTTCCTTCAAATGGACCCACTTTGGAAAATTTTCAATCATTTCAAAGGAGATTGTTTATCCTGACTGTGAGTGAGAAGCCAGAAGCACCAGCCAGAAGTAGGAACTAACTAAACACCGTGTTGGTTTCTGAGCAAGGGCAGCTGGCCTGAGGGTCTTCCTGGACGTGCTCGCGGGCTGTCCAGGAGGAAGCCTCGGGGTTCGACAGGAGGTGAAGACCGACCGGCACGCAATTAGGACTCTCTCTAAACAAAAGTGCCCGGAACGAGCTCCCGGCGAGGTTCGGTGGCATTTAAGGCCGTTGGACCCATCACTACCCGAGAACCATCTCCTGAAGGGCAGGGAGGAGGTCCCCACGGCGAGAGCTGCGGCAGGACCCGTGGCGGTGCACGCGTGCCCATCCATGCACTGGGCCAACCACCGGTCACGTCCACCCCCTGTCCACCCGCCACCCATGTCCACCCGCCGGCCGCCTGTCCCCGTTCCAGGGTTGGCCTCGGGGTGACCTGCGCACCCTGGCCGGGTCCTAGGGCCGCAGCCCTCGAGCGCCAGGGGCAGGTGGCCTGCAGGCTCCGCCCCTCCCTCTGGCACGTGACCGGCCCGACCAATGGAGTGCGGGCGGAAGTGACCCAGCTGTGACTTCCGCTTTGGCCCACGTTCATTCCGTGAGCCGCACTTTGAAGACGAAGAAGGCACGAGCCCTGAGTTACCAGGGGACGAAAGAGACGCGAGGACACTGGCCTTGGGTCGGTCGGCAGCACCGCCTGGCTATCGACTCACCCTGCCGCCTGTCGACGCCCCGGTCCATTGGCCCGCCTCCAGCACCTGCCCATCACCTACTACTAGCCTCCTGATTGGCTCAGCCAGGCCATGTGACTGGAGGATGGCCCTCCCCACAGGCCCTTGGTGGGTTTCCTGCAGCCACCTTGAGGGCCGCTGGGGCTGGGGGCCTGGGGCTCTGGGCCCCGGGCCCGGAGCTGGGGACGGGGCTCAGGATGTTTGCTACTGAGAGAGAACAGAGCGTCGTTACTTGTTTGTCCTCGTAGTTTATTCATTTTCTAACCCGCTGCCCTTGAGGCTGGCCTTTCCCCGAGGGCCCCAATCCAGGGCCTGTTCCTGCAGTTGTAAAGGCCCCCAGGATGCCCTGGCGCCAGCCTTGCCCGAGGCTCTCCCGCCTTCCCCTCGTGGGGTCCCTGGTACAAGTGACCCAACCCCCCTGGAGCCCGGGACTCGCACACCAGCTCCCTCTGCGCCCCTCCCGGTGACGGCGCCCTATGTCCTGTCCTGCCCCAGCGCCCAGTCCCCACTCAGCTCCTCCCACTGATTTCCCCACTGGTGTCCCCAGCACACCTGGGCTCTCATTTACGGACCCGTTTGGACAAGCTTCTGTAGTGGCCTCCTTGATGGCCGCCGCACATCTGGAAGGAGCCATCAACCTGTGTAGATGGCGCCCCTCCTCTCTCCGCCATTCTCCGTGGCTCCCCAGTACCCTCAAGAGAAACTCGACTTTTCCCCCCCCAAATTCCTCCTCCGTTCTTCCTTGCCCCGCCCCTACTCCCCCTCAACCTCCTAACAGCTACTCACCCTAGGTGCCACTCCTCCAGGGAGTGCCCCTGGGCCTGCTGCCCCGTGTCCAGAGGTGTTACCCGGAGACACCCGAGTGCCCCAAGCTCCCCCTACGAGGCCTGAGTCCTTGTGCTGTGCCTGTCTGAGTGTGTCCCAGAGCCTGCATAAGCTTGGGTCTGTCTTGTTGGCACTGTCCCCACCCCCGTGCAGCCCTGGCAGCCTACAGGGGCTCACTCAGTGAATAAATGAGCACAGGAGATGGAGGCTTCCGAATGCCCCTCTGCCTGGCCGCTGAGGCTGTCCTGCCCACGTTCCAGCACCTGGCTTCCCAGGGCCAGGGCAGGCTGGAAGGGACAGGGAGTGGCCTTCAGGAAGCAGCCCTCGTCAGTGATGGACCACAGCTGGTGGACAAAACCCCACTCAGGAGGGACAGCCAGGTGCATGCTCTGGCCATCTCCCAGGTCCCCCAGGAGGCTGCGACCCGCTGCTGCAGTCACCTGTCAGGAGCCCTGGCTCTTCCCCACCCCTGCCGGCCCCCCTCAGCTCCTTGCTTGGGGAGCCAGCTCCCAGGACCCAGCTCAGACCCTGCAGCGAGACCACCGTGGCATCATCGCCCGCGCGTCCAGGGAGAACTTCTTTGCTCTCGGTCCCTGCCGGCTGTGGCCCGCGGCCTCCACGCGCAGACTGCGACATTTGCAGTTGTGTATTAATTGAGAGGTTTTTTCCCCTCCAGAAACAAGATGTCTCTTGCAATATGTGTGTGAGTGTGAGGGTGTGTGTGTTTAATGACTTTCTCATTTTGAGATCGGGCCAGATAGCTTTTTGAAGCAAGTCTGCCCAGCGCCTGGAACATATAGAAAATTCTGCCGCTTAATAGCACTCCCACCCGCCCATCCATCACAGAGGCACGCCGGATGGAAAACAGCACATTGATTGGATCTATTTCTAATCGACAGCCTGAGATGCTGTTTGAGATGCGCTATTAGACGGGAAGAGCCGGTGTGGAAGTGGCAGTGGCTCATGTCTCAAGGGCATGAGTCTGTGGGAGGAGAAAAAGGATCCTGGCCAAGTTCAGCCAGCAGCGATGGAGCGCTGTGTACTGTGTCCTGGGCGGGGACCCACCCAATCGGGGAGACACACGTCACCATGATCACAGCCATGATGGGGGGCACTCAGGGAGCTCCATGACCAGGACCCTGAGGGCTGGGGCTCAGGGGGCTTCCAGGAGGCAGGGAGAGCTGAGAGCTGAAGCCCAAGTAGGAGTGTTTCAGAGGGGCACAGCATGTGCAAAGGCCTGGGGGCAAGTGGAGGTAAGTTGGGGACGAGTCCGGGGTGGGTGAGAACCGGGAAGCATCAGGAGAGACCAGTTTGAAGGTGGCAGCGCTTTGAGGGCCGTGGAAGGTGAGGTATCCTGCAGACAGGGAGCACAGAAGGGTTTGGAACAGGGACTAGTGGTGTTTGGGGGTGCAAACCTGTGTCCTCACTACTCAGGGGGCTGAGGCAGGAAGATCACAAGTTGGAGGCCAGCCTGGGCAACTGAGTGAGTCTCTGTCTCAAAAATAAAAAGGGCTGGGGATGTTGATCAGTGGCGGAGCATTTGCCTAGCATGTGCAAGGCCCCAGGTTCACTGCCTAACACCACAAATAATATCCTGGCATAGAATTATCAAACGGCACCCAAGGGTGGCACCCCTAGGCATGTAGCCAACATAGCTGACAGCAGGGGTTCAGAGACGGGTTTGGGAGAGATGGACACATTCCAGCAGGTGTTCAGATACCCTGACACCCAAGGTCTCCACAGTGTCACAGCAGCCAACCGGGAACTTACCCAGCGCCATGCGCAGATGAGTGGATCAACCTGAGGTAACCCATCTGTACAGGGGAATATTATTCAGCCTTAAAATGAAAGGAAGCTCTGATACAGCTGCCACGTGGCTGTGCGGTGAAGACGTTATGCTCAGAGAAAGCAGCCTCGGATTGTCGGTTCCACTATGTGAGGTCCCTAGGGCGGCCAGGTCCATAGAGCCGAAAATAAGGTGGTCACCAGGCTGCAAGGGGGTGGGGCAGGGAGCTAGTGCCTAATGGTGGGAGTTTCTGTCCCGTGGAGGAGGATGTTTAGAAATAGAGACGATGGCTGTACAACGTTGTGAATGGACGAAATGTCATCCAACTGTACACTTAAAAATGGTTCAGCCGGGGTGGTGGCCCTCGCCTGTGATCCCAGCAGCTCAGATGGAAAGTTCAAAGCCAGCCTCAGTAACTTAGCGAGGCCCTAAGCAACTTAGTGAGACCTTTTCTCTAAACAAATACAAAAAGGGAAAAAGGGCTGGGATGTGGCTTAGTGGTTGAGTGTCCCTGTGTTCAATTCCTGTTATCAAAAAAAAAAGGTTCAAATGGTGAATTTTATGTATATTTTACTCTTTTTAAAAACAAGAGATCTATAAATTGGAAAAAGAAAAAAAATGTTGGCTGCTGTGTGAGATCAAGGAGGGAGCCAGGAGTCCAGGCGAGCAGTAATGGGGCTTAGACCAGGGTGGGGCCTGGGACAGAACAGGGGTGAGCGGCGTGGGCGTGGCTTCCGCGCGCTGTGGGCGGGGCTCTGCCCGGCATGGGCGTGGCTCCACGTGTGGTGGGCGGGGTTCGGTATGCTATGGGCGGGGCTCGTCGAGGCGTGGGCGGGGCTCGGCGCCGCGTGGGCGGGGCTCTCGTGTAGCGGGGAAGAGGTGAGAAACAGGACTGGAGGTGGAGGAGAAGCAGGCGCCTGGGTTCACGCGCCCATTTTCCGGATTCCCGGGCGCCCCGGTTCACCCCGGCCCGGCCCTCCGATCCCCTCCGGGAGTTCCCCGGCGGGAGCCCCCGGGGGAATTCTCGTCGCTTCCGCGGTGCAAGACGGAGCCGCGGGAGGAAGGCGCTGCGTCCCGCGGGCCTCCGCACGTGCGTCCGCTTCGGCGGCGCAGATGTGCCACCTGCTTTTAAATTCAATTAGGCCAGACGCAGCCTGCGCCTCGCATGCGCTACCCAGCCGGACGGCAGCGAAGGCCGCGGAAGCACGCAGAGCAGCACCGGCCTATTTAGAGATTTCCCTCTAAATGGATTTTAATTCTCTCGATTTATCAGCGGCCAGAGGAGCCGCTGACAGCCGCCGCGCCTCCAGCTCTGCAAGCCCGGGCAGCCAGCGCAGGGGCGGCGGCCCGGCTCCCCCTGTGACGTCTGCGTCCAGCCTCGGGAGGTCCGGGGTCACCCCGAGCTGGCTCCGCGTCCCAGCTTTGCCTTCAGCGGCTGCGCGACCTGGGGCCAAGTGCAGGGCCCTCTCTGGGCTTCCGTCTATTCTGTAAAATGGGGGCAAGGATTGGGTCGAGCTCAGGACGCGTGAACAACGTCGGGACTGCCCAGAGGGGAGCCTCCGCACAAGTCTTGGCGCACAGAGGCAGCTGGTCACCGCTGGAAGGTGACACGTGCTGCGTGGTGCCTGGGTCATCCTTACTGATGGGCCTTTGCAGCCACTGGCCCGGCCCTGTAGGGGGAGAGGGAAGAGCGGGCTTGGGCCCTGCTTCCAAAGCTCAGGACTCGCGTGGGCAGGGGAAGGAGGCCCTGGGCGGGCTGGCCGACACCAGGGGGCAGATGGCTGGGGACGGATGAGGCACCAAGCAGAGGTGAGGCCTGGCAGGTCAGGGGGATCCTGGACGAAGGACAGGTTCGATTCATTCTCAGAGGCCCACACCCTCTGTGGGACGTCTTTAGCCCAGGTCCCTTGTCACCAGGAGAGCTCACAAACCCAGCACCAGGACACCAAAGCAGACCATGGCCTGACCCGCCCCTCTCCTGGGAAGCCCCATCTGCTCTTGGACTTCACAGCAGCAGAGCTCCCCAGCTGTCCTCAGCACCGGGCTTACCATCCAACCCTCCCCTCCACAGGTGGGGACCAAGGCTTGGGAAGGAGAAGGGGTCATGCCCAGGCCAGCAGCTGAGAACTATCCCCAGGAGACCTGGGCCTGGCGCACGCTCTGGCTTTGGGTGGGCATCCATGCCAGGCCTCCATTTTGCCATCTGTGTGGGAGACCGAGAAGTGGAGGCCCCTGGTCCCAAAGGCCCATCTGCAGGGACAAGTTCGAGGCGCCAGGACCCCTGGGAGGGCACTGACCTTCATAAGGCCTGGTAGCCAAAAATGGGGTATTTTCAGACCAGAGACGAAAGGGGTTTTAGGGCCAAGAGAGTCCTGGCCTGTGATGTCCCTTGGCAACCTCGGCCGGTCACAGCTGCCTCACAGGAGGATCACAGCATCCCCAGGTGACCTCTCTGGATCCCAAGCACAGTTTGCACCTGGCCTGTCCTGGAAGGGCAGCTAGGTGTCCAGGAGACCTAAAGGACACTCAGTTGCCAAGACCAGAACTGGGCCCAGAGGTGGGGGTCAAGGTCGGCGGGTGAAGGAGAGAAATGGGAAGAGGAGCTGAGGGAGTTCGCAGGGGGCACTGGGTCTGGTCCTCCCAAAGCAGCCGCATGCGCCAGAGTCAGATCCTCCGTGTTCAGTGGGAGGGAGGGCTCGGGAGACGGACAAGAAGTGGACATCGGAGGAGACTCAGGAAGCCCAAGGAAATCCACACAGGGCAAGAGACGGGGGACAGCAGACAGATGACAGGGGAATGAGTGTCAGGCAGGAACGCAGGGAGGAGGCTGGCAAGGCGCCGCAGGGCACAGCCACGGGAGAAGCAGGGACTCGGCCAGTGGCCTGGAAGAGGGGGCTGGGAGGCCGGGAGGCAGGCACCTCACGCGAGCTTGTCCTTAATTGTAATTACACGGGAACATTGAGTTTGTAGATGCAGCGGAGATGAAGGCACTGCGCCTCGGCCATTAATCTAATGGCTGTTAGTCAATCACTCTTCAAAAGGGCCCGGCTGCGGCTGCGTGGGGGTGGCCCAGCCTGCAGAACTGGCGAGGGAGGCTGTAAACTAATGGTGCCCTCGGGGACAGCCGAGGGGCAGTTCCGGAGAACGGAGCTGTCCTGTTCTCTGCTCGGGAACTGCAGACCCTGCAGGCAGCTACCCACCTGGAAGCCCCCAGCTGGCGAGTGGCTGGTGAGGAGTCTGGTCGGCCAGGGAGCCTGGCAGGCGGGGCTGGGAGCACAGGAGGGACCCCAGAGGATCCCACCCTCTTTAACTGGCGTTGGGGTGGAGGGAGGCGTCCCAGAAGGGCTGCCATCCACAGGGCGCTTAGAGCTGAGAACCCGGCAGGCAGAGCAGAGAGGAAGAGGGAAGGGCAGGGTGAGCTGGGGAAGGGGGCAGAGGCCAGGCCACACCGGCCCTCCAAGCCGCAGCGAGACCTGACTGTTTTCCGAGGGCATGGGGAGCCATGGAGGGTCCCCAGCAGACAGGCACCGTTCAGTCAGTGTGAAGAGAGCCCTGCCCCCTCGGGAGGCAGATTCAGGGGTCAAAATAAGATCCTTACCTTACTCAAAAAGCCTCCTGGTCCCAGAGGTGTGCAGGGCACGGTCTCACTGCGCCTGGGGGAAGGCAAGGGCAGGAGGGTGTGGGCAGCAGGCGAGGCTGGGTCCCAGCGGGAGGGCGAGAGCCATGGAGGGGTCCGCGGGGTCCTCTGGCCCTGAGGCGGTGGGAGCACAGGCCAGCACGGGGAGTCAGCGCCCCATGCGGACTTACGCAGCCAAGTGGCCTGCAGCGTGGGGTGCCGCTGGGAGACAAGGAGATCCGCCCCCACCTGCTGGGCGGTGCCAACCACTGTGGGGCAACACCTGTGACGCCCCAGCCCCATCCGTCTGGAACTGTCTGGAACGAACCTGCCTGCTCCAAAGTACGCCTCCTTCCAACCCAGCGCCCCCTCTGTGGCTCCACCTTCGATCTGGCTCCTGCATCCCCCACCTGGACCAGCAGTCACCTGCGCCCTGCTCAGGGCTCCCACCCTGCCCCCTGCAGCCTGTCCTCCCTACTGCCACCACAGGGTACCTGTGAACACCAGAGTGAGGGCCCTCCCTCTGCCCACAGCCCACCATGGCTCCCACGTTCCCCAGGAATAAAAGTTCAAGTCCTCCCTGGGGGGCCAGCACCACCTGTGCTGTCCCCTCCCTGCCTCCCTTCTCTCTCCCCTCACTCCCTCTGCTCCAGCCATACACCCTTCTTGCTGTACCTCCAACTCATCAGGCTTGGTCCTGCCTCAGGGCCTTTGCACATACTCTGTACTCAGTCTTGAACTCTTCCCGCGTCTCACAGCTTCTCCTTATTCTGCCTAAACATCACCTCCTCCTCGAGCCCTTGACTGGTGCTCCCACTCCCTCCTGGCCTAGCCTTCTCCCCGATATTGGTTTCTGCCTGGCACAATGGTCTTCCAGAATGAGCCACTAGTTCCCCAGCAGAGTTTAGGGTTCAGGAAGCCGAGTCAGCGGGCTGTGGTGGGGCTGCCCGCTTGGCCGGCAGCACAGGGCCACGCGCACAGTAAATGCTCAGTTTGTTCGTGTAGCTTGCTGGAAAGGACCCTCACCGCAGCCCCTGTGGGGACTCCCGTGAACCCCATGCCACACAGCAGGAAGCGGGGAACAGGATCGGAGAGGCGCCTCTAGCTGCGCTCTGCAAGGACGTCTGCACCTGCTGCTCCCCAGGATTCTGCGGGGCGAGGAGAGGCGTCCTGGGCACAGTCCCACTAGCTGAGCCGCGTTTGGGCAGGGGGTGGGGACACCTGCGCCACCCTGGGGACACTGCGCACGGAGAGGTGGGTTGATAAAGAGGCCCTGGGAGGTGGGTCTCCTAATTTAACTGGGAGGGGGCCTTGTTTCCCTTTTGGTCCCCACCACCACCCCAAGATCGTCCTGGCCAGGCGAGGGGACCCGCGTGGGGGGCGACACGGAGCAGAGGGTCACGCTTCTAAAGGCGCCGCCGATGTTGCGGATCCCCCGACGCGCGCTCTCGCTTCCTCCCTTTCTTGGGCTCTGTACCCCTCCCCCAAGACCCTCCCCGCTGGCCCGCAGTTCCCTCCCGGTCCTTGGGCACTGGCTCCCAGATCCCGCCCATCGAGAGCCAGCAGCCAATGCCTGCGCCGCCTGGTGAGGTAATGCTCCCCCTCCGCGTCCCCATTGGCCGGCCTGGAGGGTTCTCCCCGCGCCCCCCAGGGAGACCGAGGCCGTGCGCGCTGCTGGCTTGGGTCCCAGAGTCCTCCGAGCTGCGGGCTGACCCCAGCGCAGATCCAAGGTGGCACCTGGGCACCTGCGCCCCTCCATCGCCCTTACTGTGGGACTCCCACCTGTCTATGCCCCTCTCTGGGCCCGGGTCCTAGTAAGAAGGGGCAGGCTGGCCTCAGAGACCCCAGCCACCTCCAGCCTCCCAGGGACGTCCGATGTGAGCAAGGACAGACCCTCCCCGCCACCGCGCCGCGATCAAAGAGCCCTGAGCCGCCCCTGCCAGGCCACCGCGCGCCCAGCCGCTGGGGGATCCGGGTGGCAAATCAGCCCCGGCCCCTGTCTGGGCTCAGGAACGATGGCGATGGGAAGCCCAGGCAGGGACAGTGCCCCGTCCCCTCTGCGAGGCCGCAGATGGGCGGTGGGAGGGCGCCTCGCTTCGCCCGCGGTCCCCTGGCTCCTTGGCTGTGGCTCGGCCCCTGCGCTCAGCCAGCGAGGATTGACTTGGTCCCCGCCCCCAAAGGGCTCCTGTTTTCTGAAATTCCTCCTTCCACTCCCCCCTCCCGCGGCCATTCCAGTGACTTTTTATTTTTATTTGTTTTTTGGCGGTGGGCGTCCTCCGCGGGCCAGCTGTCCGCCTGCGCTTCGGAGCTTCTTACCGAGGTGTGGCCTCCCGCCCGGACGCACGACTCCGCAGCGCGCAGGGCACTGGCGGGTCGCCCAAGCCTGGTGCCTGTGCCTGGCATCCCGAGGTAGTGAGGCGCCAGGACCTGACCAGCGCCAGGCGGGCGCGAGGGAAGGCGGACCCTGGCTTTCCTGGAAAGGTTGATCTGTGTTCATCCGGAATTTTTTTGGAACTAAGTTTGAATTTTTAAAAACTATGCTGCAGTCAAGTGTTATTTAGGTTGATCACCGAGGGCCTGGTGCTTTGGGAAATTTCACGCCTAAGGTAAAGCCCTCGGCTTCCCTGGCTTTGGATGGAACCGTCTTTAATTTTTAAAAATTCATAATCTCCCCTCCCCCACTGCCCCCACTGCCGTGCTGGGATGGCCCCCAGGGCCCCGCACATGCTAAGCAAGCCTCCTCCACCGAGCTGCCGCCCAGCCCCGGACAGAGCTTTCTGCCACCTGGAAGTCTCCCTCACGCCCACCCCATGCCTTTCCAGTCTCCAGGCGCTCCCTTGGCCCATCTGGCGCCTCTGGCTAAGCCTCGTGCCTCTGTGATCCCGAGTCCTGGCCATCTCACCTCTTCTCTCCTTTTGATGGCTGCATCGTACTCCAGTGTGCTGCGGGGCCGCAATGCGCGCCTGGTCGCGGGCAGGTGGGCATTTGGCGGTTTCCTGCGTCTGGCGCTTGGGAAGACAGCTGCGGCGAGCGCCCGCGTCCCTGGTGGACATATGCTTTCTCTCCTCTTGGGTAAACACCTAGGAGTTGATGGCGGGCTGTGTGGTAGGTGTGTATTTCACTTTTTAAGAAACTGCCAAGTGGTTTTCAGAGTGACTGAGCCATTTTGCATTCCCACGGTGGCGCCGGGAGCCGGTTCTTGGCATTCCTGTTTTCTTCTCCTTTGGATCGGCTTGGCTTTACCGAGGCGGAATTCAAGGATCCAGTTGGAGAAGTTTTGACAGATGCCTGCGTGAGTGCTACCCACAGCACGTGCAGCAGCTCCAGCTCCCCAGAGATCTCCCTCGGGCCTGTTTTCAACGTGGACTTGCGCTTCCCTCTCCTGCACTTGGCCATGTACTTGGAAGCGCCACCCCTTGGCAATGGCCACTTCTGCACTTGCCCCCGGGCTGCAGGGGGCCGTTATCTAGCGCCTCTGAGTCTTTCCAATCTATTTCGTTTTTATTTATTTTTTGGCCGCAGGGATTGAATCCTGAGGTGCTTCACCACGGGGCCACACCCCAGCCCTTTCCCTTATTTTGAGACAGGCTCTCTCGCTACTTGTGGAGTCTCTTTTGGAGCCTGTGATCCTCCTACCTCGGCCTCCTGAGTCCGCGGGACAGCACCCTGGCCCTCCAGCTCCCTGCTCCTTTGACCGCCAGGCACCTGCCTCGGGTGCCAGGCGGGTGAAGAGCCTCCCCGACCCACAGGCTATCGGCCTCAGCCCCATCCAGCATGCCAGACTCCAGAAGAGGATTGATTTGCATCTGGAAGACTCTAGAACTTTCTGGATGCCCAGCCTCCCCCCCAACTGACGCCCAGCCATGACGCCTCTGCCCTTCGCGCCGGCTGCCAGTGCTCCCTGATGGCCTTGGTGTTGGACATGACCGCCGCCCTGCTGGGGTGCATGTAACCTGCACCCTGAACTCTGGAGCATTCTGGATTCTAACAGCCTGGCCCCCAGGGTTTCAGATAAGCTCTCTTACTATGTATTGAGCCTACTGTGTGCCACAGACTCCTCTGGGCAGCGGTGACCAAGGCAGACCCAGCCTCCTAGAGGCCCTGGTCCAGCAGGGGAAGATGGGCACAGGGATGTGGCCACAGTGGGGGATGCTGGGCGGCAAGCGCCCCTCACGGCAGAGACTGAAGCCAGCCTCCTGGGCTCAGAGAGGGCAGGGGACCTCACCAGGTGGGGGGGAGCCCAGATGGACCTGTGTGTCCTCCCCCAGAATCCCTGTGGGGCAGAGCATGTCAGGGGAGGACCTGACTCAGGCTGGGCCACGGGAGGGCTTCCTGCAGGAAGTGACACCAAGCAAAGACCTGAGGCCGGGACAGGGCCGGCAAGGGAGGGCGGGGCAGCAAGCACCGCCTGTGCAAAGGCCCTGAGGTGCTCCGCGGGCCTGAGAGGCGCCAGGGAGGGGAAGGACAGCCCGTGCTGGCCTGTCTGCTGGCCTGGCCCAGCGCCCAGCCCCTCCTCAAGCCCCCTGACCCCGAGGCTGGGACTGAAGTGTCTGCAGACAGGGGCGCACCCCTGGTCTCTTCTGGGGCTTCCTGGGGGCGTCTTCTGGCCTCACAGGGTCAGCACCTTCATCCCTGAGGCCAGCAGCCCGGGCTGGGGCGGGTCACTCCATCCGCCGGTCAGCGTGAGGTGGATGAACCGTGCCTCCGAAAAGGCCCGGCTCCGGGGAAACCTGCCGTCTTTGGGGACCGGGGTCCCTTTCCTGTTTCCGGCTCAGCCAGAGGATGGGCTGAGCGCCTCGGTCCTCCCCCAGGCCAGCAGAGCAGCAGGCAGCCCGCCCAGATCTGCGCCCCGCTCCTTCCTCTGCCCTCCTCTCCCCACGTGAGGACCAGGGGGCGCCTCAGTCCCGGTCCCCCACATCCTGTCCTCCTGGCAGCAGCCAGAGGGCGCCCGCGAGCACCTGAGCCAGGCCCCGCCTCCTCCGCCCACCTCCCTTCCGGTCAAAGCCAGGTCCTCCCTGCAGCTCACAGGGCACCTGGCACCTGCCCTGTCCCCTCCCTGCCTCCTGCCCACTCCTGCTTCTCCCTCAGCTCCAGGCATGCAGGCTCCTTGCCGAGCCTCCGACATGCCAGGCTCCTCCTGCCTCTGGGCCTTTGCACAGGCTGTAGGGGACATAAGTTCCAGGAAGGGGATGGGTATATCTGTGTTGGCCGTTGTCACGTCCCAGCACGGTGCTTGGCACACAGTAGGCACTCAGATTCTTTTCAGATGGCAGTTACTTCATGAAGCCTGAACACAGCCGGCCTTGCCTCCTCCTGGAGCACTTGGCCACGGACAGCGATAGAGATATTAGGGGAAAAAAGACTCCGGATTCCGGTCGCCTCCCTCTGCCTTTAATTATTTTGTCGACAAGGCTCACAATTCAGTGAGTCAAGGTGGCATTTGAGAGGGACGGTTCCCTTTAGCGTAGCTGACAGCTAATTTGTGGGAAGTTTAATTACAGGAGGCGTTAATTAACTGGCAGAGCGCTGGGCGAGGAAGGCGGCCATCTGTTCCTGAGAACGTCCTCCCCTCCTGGGTGGGCCAGGAGAGGACAGGGCGTGGGGAGGAGGCGGGGACAGGGAGGGAGGGGAGGAGGACCCAGCCTCCACACCAGCTCCTGGTTCAGTCTGGGCGGAGATCTTGGCAGCTGGCCTCTGTGTGGCCTCCTCCAGTGACCACTGGGAATGGCATTAACAGCTCTTGGCATCTGCCTCTCCCTGGTTGTATCACTAGGAGCAAAGGGTGTGGGATAGAGGAGGTGAAGAACACACTGTCCTTGGCTCACACTGTGGAGGATTGGCACCCACAAAAGCCAGTTGGGAATCGGAACATGGACAGAGCCAAGGATGAGAGACGTCCTAGGCCACCTGGGAGGGGAGGGGTGCCCACTCCACCCCTGTCACCATTCATTCCTTCCTCCTCCTATGCTTCATAGGATGGTATGGACGTACGTAGAAAGCAACCTCTGAAAATGGGCTTTTTGGATCCAAATTCCAGTTTTGTGCCATCTATACTGTTTGCCCTAGGGAAAATTACCTAACCTCTCTGGGCTTCAGTTTCCCTCTCTAAAAAATGGCATTAGCCAGCTATAGTGGTGCATACCTGTAATCCAGAGACTCAGGAGGCTGAGGCAGGAGGATTGTGAGATTGAGGCCAACCTCTGCCACTTAGCGAGGCGAGAGCCTATCTCAAAATAGGAAGGGCTGGAGACGCGGCCCCGCTTTAGCGCCGCTAGGTTCAGTCCTGGGGTCATAGTAAACAGGTGACAACATGAGGTCCACTGTAGCAGGGTGGACTTCCTGATCTCCCCGGAGGCTGGAGCCCAGCGCTTTCACGCTGCTGGCCACCGCACTGCGGCGAAGCTGAGGTGCTGTCACTTGTCCCCACTGCAGGCGTCTGTGCTGAGAGGATGTTTTCAATAAGCTCGAGGATTCCTGGGCCGCGGCCTCCGCGGGGAACACTGCTGCACGGGTCTCTGGCCTCCGTGTGGTGCCTCCGCTGTGCCGGCTCCTCCCCGCTGGACCGGCTCCGTGTGGCCCCGGGAGGCGGGCGCCTGCCTTTGCAGGCCAAGCCGAGCTGTGCGGTGTCCGGGGCCCAAGGACCGGCGGGCGGCTCCTTCCTTCCCGGCCCAGCACAGGCAGGCCGCGTCCGGGCGTTCCAGGCGCAGGCGCGGCGGGCAGCGCGCAGCGCCCACAGGCCCCGAGCGCTGGACAGAGCGCAGGGCAGGCCAGGGGTCCCTGTTGCGCAGCCTGCGGCCCCGCGACACTGCCTGCTGCTCTCGGAGGTGACTTGGAGCTGGTCTCCATGGCCCAAAGGTCTGGTGTCCCGGCCCCTCTTCCTCTCTGGCCTCCTCTTTGCTCCAGGGCCCCCTCACACTCCTCCTGCCTCAGGGCCTTTGTGCTGGCAGTTCCCACTGCCTGGAATGCTGTTCCCTGCGTCTCCTCCACATCTCCCCGTGGCTGAATCCTTTCCATACGCAGGACTCTGCCCACATGTCACCTCCTTGGGGTGCCCTCCCTGATCACCCCTCACTCACTTTACCACCCCCTGTAACACTGGCCCCTTAACAATGAACTAGATAGCAAGCTCTCTGAGAGCAGGGCCGCGGACCCTCCTGGTCAGAGTCCCAGCGCAGCCCTGAACACATAGTAGGTGCTTATGAAATATGGATGGAGAGCCAGTTGGGGGAAACAGGAAGCACGGGCGGCTTTGGGAACCCATTTGGAATCCTGGCATGGCCCTGGCATGCTGTGTGGCTTCAGGCAATTAGCTGAAGTCTCTGTTCTGCGTGTGCGGGGGGGATTGCCACAGCTGCCCTGCAGGTGTGAGGAGGTCTCATGGGGCGGAAGGGAACAGGAGCCAGCGCTGGGCGCCCCAACCCTGCAGGTAAAAGGTCCAAGGCTGGAACCCGGGGTCCCCAGCGTTTCCTTCCCAGCACGAGGGGGTCCCCAAGAGCCCCGCCTGGTGCGTGAGCGTCTCGGTGAAGCTGGGGGGTCCTGGGCGGGCGCGCGCGCAGTGAGCACCTGCGGGCTGCCCGCCCGGCCGCGGGGTGACCCGGGCATCTCTGCACCACCGCAAAGGTGCCTCGCGCCTGGCGCCCCTGGAGGCCGGGAGGCGGGACCTCCCTGCTCCGCCCCAGCTCTGAGCAGCTGTGCCAGCCGGGCTGAGGGTGCTGAGCGCGGCGCCCTCGGAGAGCCGCCCGGACCCTGCCTCCGGTGCACAGGTGCGGCGCTGAGGCGCGCGGGTCCAACGGCAAGTGGGCCCTGTGGCCGGCCCGGCGCACAGTAGGGCCTCAGGGAGCTTTTTTCCAGCCCTGGAAAGAGACGCAAGCTAACGGTGGGGCGCCATTCATTATCCCCCAACACGTGTCGCTGCCCACCAGGGTCCAGGAGTGCGTGGAGGTGGCAGGTCAACACCTGTTCTCTGCTCTGTGGTGACGCAGCCCTTGGTTTTCACCTGGGCAGTCGCTCACTGGAAATAAATGACCTCTCCCAGCAACCCACACTTTCCAGCCAATGCGGTGTGAACGGAAGTGGAGTCCCGGCTTTCTGGAAAGTGTCCTTAAAGGGACAGTCAAGTTCTTCCTCATTGCCTGGGATGCATGTGTGATGGCTGGAGCTGAAGCAGCTGCATTGCCCCACGAGAAGGAGCCCCCTTGCTGAGGATTTTGAACAATAGGATGTACAAAGTGCAGGTTCCAGACAGCACGGAGCCTCCAAGCCATCTGCGGACTCACTACTCATGCTGGGACTAGCCCTGTGCCTGTGCTGCTGCAGCTGGGTCCTGGAGCCCACATCCAACCCTGGCTGTTACATGGGTCCCTTCCTGCTTCTATTTCTTCATCCTGCCCCCTCCTGCCTGCTACATAGGACTGGCCACCAAGGCAGCGACCCCCGCATCCAGCTCCCTCTGGTGGCACTAGACAGGCCGAGGAGAGGTCCTGTGGGGCCTGAGTGGAGGTCCCCAGCACGGAGCCATGACCTGGGGGGCCAGGTGAAGCCCTCAGATCACCTGAGTCCCCACTGCACACAGGCCACAGCATGACGGAGGATAGCCAGGTGACATTTACAGATGAAAAAACATGAGGTTTGCTTCACACAGCGAGGGAGTGGGCCCTGTGCAGAGCCAGGGGCCCTGAGGGGACACTGCTGGCCCAGATGGCAGGGGCGGTGCTTGCACTCCCGTGACTTGGAAGAGCTGGACGCTCTGCAGCATCAAGGGCTGGAGAACCGTGGCCTCCACCCCGAACACCCGCAGTTACCATTTGTCAACTGAAAGTCCCAAGAACAACAGTCAGGCCTTCCGGCCGATGTCGCCGTGGTGGAGCAGGTGCCGCGGGGACACACGAGGGTCTGAAGTGCGGCTGGCGGGCAACGAGCCCAGGTCAGATCCCCAGGGACAGGGGTCCACGTGGGAGGGGCCTGTCCTACTGCACAGCGTTTCCGGAAATCCGGAGCGATTTCAAAGTAAGTTGTTTATTTTTTAAAAAGGCAGCGCGCGCCGCTGACCGAGGCCGGTTTCCCCAGGAGGGTGGTGCCCGAGAGGGGTGGGCGTGGCTGGGGCGTGGGTGTGGCCGAGTGGTGGGCGTGGCTTGCGGAGTGGGCTGGCTTGCGGACTGGGCGTGGCTGGTGGGGCGGGCGTGGCCGGGATGCAGTGGGCGTGGCTGGTGGGTGGGTGTAGCTGGGTGGTGGGCGTGGTTGGTGCAGTGGGCGGGGCGTCCCTCAGTGTCCCGGCCCAGGCCACGTGGCCCGACAGCAGTGGAGGGAGAACATCCACATTCAAACCCACTTTATTCTAGAAACATCCATTGCCACCCTCCCGCCCTGGCTTGTCTCTGGCCAGGGCCACAGCCTCAGGAGGGCCCCGGAGGCCTGTCGGAGGGCACCGCGGTGTCCGCCGCCCCCAGGGACGTGGTGCTGCCCTGGTGGCTAGGGCTGGCTCGGGCCAGCAGCTCCAGCCTCCGGGAGCGCAGCCGGGCCTGGATGGCCCAGATGGGCGGCTGGTGGCCCGGCAGGGACACGTCCTCCTCGCCAAAGCTCTCGACCGTAGAGTCGGAGCCGTCCTCCGTGCTGGCCACCGATTGCTTGCACACGGGGCAGGAGCGCCGGGCGGCCCGGGAGAACCAGGGCGCGATGCACTTGCAGTGGTAGGTGTGGGAGCAGGGCAGGATCTTGAGCCGGTCGCCCTCCTCGTACTCGTCCAGGCAGATGGCGCACAGGTCGTTGCTCCGCGTGAAGGTGCGCACCTGGGCCTTCTGGCACGCCTGGGCCTTGGCGGGCGGTGCCTGGGGCCACCAGCTCTGCACCCAGAGCCACAGGCGGCGCAGGATGAAGCAGGTGGAGGCCACCAGCGCCAGGGTGCGGCCCAGCACCCAGGACATGGCCAGCACCGGGTGGCAGTCCAGGTCCGGGCAGGGCGGGGCGTCGGGCAGCAGCAGGATGTGGGCGGACTTGTCGCAGCGCACCATGACCCGCAGGTCCTGCGAGGCGGCCTCGCCCACGAACACCGAGGGGATGGCGATCTGGCGCCGCAGGTCCTCGTAGACGTGGGCCATGCGCACCAGGTCGTCGGAGCGCACGTTGTGCACGATGGCCGCCTCGAAGCCGGCCCGCTGCGCGTTCAGGACCTTGAGGTCGAAGGTGCAGTCGTAGCGGCGGATCAGCGCGATGGCGCCCAGCGAGCGGTTGCCAGGGCCCGGGCCCTCGATGGGCTGGCAGGCGTTGGCGGGCTTGGCTTCCATCAGGTAGCCCCGCATCCCCCCCGGGGCCAGGGGCGCCCCAAACAAGGCTGGCAGATCCGCAAAGTCCACCGAGCTGGCGTTGCCCTCCAGCACCGCCCGCACCACCGCCTGCGCAGGCACCAGCAGCAGGGGCAGGATCAGCCAGGCCCTGACGGCCAGGGCTGGGGCTGGCCTCCTCATGGCAGCCCCCTCCTCCTGCAGCTCCAGGCTAGGTCCCCCCGGGGACAGCGGACTCCAGGAGCCCCTGGGGCATCTCTGGGGCCTCCTAGGGGCTCGTGGGCCGGAAACGAAGGGAGGTAAGCTGGAGGGGGCTGGCGGGCAGCGGAGCCCAGTGCCTGCAGCTGGACAGCCCTAGGCAGAGACGGCTCCTGGTGGCAGCCCGGCCCACATGGTGTCTCAGAAGCCTGGTCTCAGGGGTTCCTGCCCCAGCCAGCCTTTCTGCCAGATGACACTGAGCCAGGAGCCCTCAGGGTTCTAGATGCCTCCAGCCTCTGTGACATCGTCCCTGCTTCCTCCAGTCCCCGGGAGCCCCCAACGGCCTGGGCCTGGGGCGAGTGGAACTTCCCGAGGCCCCTGACGTGGGCCCAGCAGCCTTTGAAGTCCTTCCTAAAGCTCAGAGCGGCCCGGCTCCTGGTACCCCTGGGTGCCACAAAGGGGACCAGTGTTCCCCCACATGGGCTCAGTCCTCAAGCTAAGCTACCGCCGGGTCCTGGAAACCCAAGGAGAAGATGTCACTGTCACCCCGCTCTGAGATTCCCAGAAGACCTGGACTTGTTGCCTGCATGAGTTCAGCTCTTAAGACCCGGAGCCGCCTTCTCCCTGCTCCCCGGCCTCGCTCACTCCAGCCACACGGCTCCTGCCTGGGACTCAGTCCTGCCTCAGGGCCTTTGCTCGGCTGCACCCTCTCTCCTCCAGAGCCCAGGTTCCCCGTGACCTGATCCTCAGCAGCCCCTGCAGCCCTGCTCTGCTCAGTGTTTCCCTGATGGCGCCTTCCTCCAGCTCCGAGCCTCGTCTACCATCTGCCTCCCTCATCGGACCATGAGTTCCTCGAGAGAGACTGCCTGTCCTCAGCCTCCAGAAGAGCCCCTGGCACACAGTAGGTCCTCAGGTCCTGTGAAAGAAATGAAACGTCCCCAACCCCCATTTTGTGACGGAGACACTGAGTCCAGTTCAGGATCCGGGCACAAGGGCAGGACACAGAGTCCCACGTGGGTGGGCTCTCGGCTCCCGCCACCCCGCAGCCTGCTTCTCTTTCAAACTCAGCGGGGGAAGTGGGGGTGGATGGGTGGGGCTAAGGAAGGGGACACACAGAGCAGACCGTGTGACCATCAGATGCCCTGTCCTGGGGCTTGCTCTCTGTAGGGAGAGGGCAGAGCTGGAGGTGGTGTGCTCCCTTCTCCATCTTTCTGGTTGGTCCTCATCTTAGCCACTGTCAAGGAATTTGCGTGAGCAAGTGACAGAAGTCAGTGCACCCTGGTTTAAGTGGAAAAGAGAACCTGTCAGTTTGTGTTACTGGTAATTCTGGAGTGTGGGACTCAGGTGAGGCTGGCTCCAGGCCCTCAAAATGGCCAACCAGGAATGTGTTTCTCTCCCGCTTGGATTTCCTCCTCCTGTCTGGGCCTGGCTTGCTCTGTCTTAGGCAGCTCCAGGCCTGCATCTTACCAGCTTGGTCACCCGGTGGAAAGAAAGTGTGTCATTCCCGTGTGACTCAGAGCTCCCATAGGCCCCTGTCAGCTCATCCTTAGGCTAAGCAGTGGCTGGAGGGGTGCAGCACCTCAGCCTGGGCCTCACACCTGGGGTTGGGTCCCAAAGCCTTGGGGAGGCCGCGGGAAGAAGCGCCAACTTCTCTGGGGTGGCACGACCCAACGCTCGCACAGAGGAGCCAGGAGCCCCGCCCGGCACTGCCAGACCCAGGCATGGCGCTGGCTTTCTTTCTCCAGTGTCACATCAGGGCTCTGGCAAACACAGGCACCACGGCGGGCCCAGTCTTCCTGAGCGGGGCACCTCACGGAAACTCAGAACACAGGGTGCCTCCACCACCTCCCCAGCCCCCGCTACCCTGGCCTCCGCCTCCACCCATGGCCCGAGCACTTTCCTCCGCCAGCTGTGCCCTCCCCATGCCTCCTGCAAGCTAGCGAGACCAGACGCTCCTCCAGCTCCTCGGTCAAATCTGCAAAAAGAATCCCAAATACCAGAGTCACGAGTGTGGGTTCCAGTCCCAGCCCTGCTGCCTGCTTGCTGGGCAACTCTGGGTCTGTAGCTGCCCTCTCTGAGCCCTGATTCACCTGTAAAGGATAAAGGTACTGGCTACCTGTGGTGACATCTGCTTGGGGCCAGCAGCATGGTGTGTCGGTGGGGTCCACTTGTCTCCTACTCTGGGTGCAAGTGGCCCAGGGCCTGTGAGCGGTCAGGGAAGAGCCTCCTGGCTTCCGGCCAGGGGCAAGACCCAGGTCTGACCAATGAGAGTGTGGCCATCCTCCAAGCCACAGTGATTGGCTTGGGGTGAGACGTGGTCCAAGCTGGGCCAATGAGACCCCAGCTCTCAAAGGGGTATGGGAGGGAGCAGACCTCCAGGCTCCAGGGTAGGCTCCTCATCCAGGCCCGACCAATGAGAGCGCTGCATCCTCCCAGCCACAGTGGAACATGTGATCCAGGCTGGGCCAATGGGAGCTGGCCCTGGGACTTTCCCTAGGAAGCATCAGGAGTGTGGCCCTGAGCACGAAGGGGCAGCCTGTCTGCAGGCAGTGGCCTCCCTCCTCCTCCCTCCTCCCCCTTTGTCCCCTGAATGCAGGGATGGTCCCCAGGGCCTGGCAGCTCTACCCCTGAGCTGCCCCGACCCCACCTGTAGGCTCTTCACTTAGCATTTCTGTCCTTTTGACCTGGAGTCCCCCTGCCCGTGCCTGGAACCCTCCCTGGGGGCTCGGCTGGCTGCCCTGCCCAGGGGAGTCACACCTGGGAGCACCCCTGGCCAGTGGCTGAGGGGAACCAGCGGGCTTCTGCCCTTGTCTCCTATGGACGTGTGTCTGCCACACTGTCCCCATGTCCTTCTGTTTCCCTGTCTCCATCTCCCTTCCGTCTCTGCTTCTCCCTGTGACTGTCCTCTCCCTGTCCCTGTCCGCCTCTCCTGCAGGCGACCCTGCCCCGGCTGACACACAGGGGGTTCAGGCAGCTCGGAGCCACACACACCATCTTCCTGGACACAGAGCAGCTGGCACGGTGGGCCCTGCCCTGCCCCTCATGGTGGGTGACGTGCCCCTCGGCTCAGCACGGGCTTCCCAGCTGTGAAGCAACCCCTCCAGCACACACTCCCTCAGAGCCTGCCAACACAGCTGCCCACGAGCCCTGCTGGGGGGCGCCCACACACAGCAAAATGCCAGGCCCTGGGGACCATCCCTGCATTCCCGGCACAAAGGGGGAGGGGGAGGGGGAGGGAGGCCACTGCCTCCGTGCCGCAGCCTAGAAACAGAAAAGGTTGACTCTGCCTCAGGGTTTGGAGGTTCCAGTCCGCGATCAGTTGGCCCCATTGCTTGGGCCTGTGGCGAGGCAGGAGCGCGTGGTGGAGCAGACCGCTCACCTCCTGCCCGGAGCAGAGAGGAAGAGGAAGAGATGGGGTCCTCGCGGATGGCCCCAGACCTCCCACCAGGCCCACCTCTTAGAGGCCCCACCCCTCCCCGCGGCACCAGGCTGGACCTTACCTAACACACGGGCCTTTGGGGACTCCTCCTCGCCCCGTGAGCGGGGACCTTGGTCTCCCTGTTTCCTCGCCCTCCTGGCTGTGGGCCGGAAGAGAGGGACAGCGCGCGTCTCCCTTGTCCCCTGCAGCCCACATTTGGCCTGGAGGCTCCAGTGCCCACAAGGAGCTGTCACGGGGTCCTTCTGCACTGGGGCCCTCACGAGCAGGCCCAGGCTCCTGCGGAGGGCATCTGCCTCGCCGGCCACCCCGACCTCTGTGTCTTGGCCTCCACCTCCCCCCACAGCCTCCCCTGTGTGTCTCCGTTGCTGCCTCGCTCTACCCACAGTGCAATGCGTGGTGGCTCCCACTGTCCTGGCCTGACTTCAGGGCGCCCCCCAATCTCAGGGACCCCTGATTTTGCTCCTGCCCCTGAAACACCCCAACCCCTCTGCCTGGGACCCTCTTCTACATCCACACACAGGCAGGAAGTAGGGTCCCCATCCATGGCTGGCGAGACGCAGATGGCAGCCTCCTGGGCACAGAGTGTGGGGAGAGTGAGTCAGACCTCTGACACTCCAGTGAGTGGGGCGCCTCATGGTGACATTCGTCACGCACACTATGGCCTATGATTGCTGACAGAGCAACTGCATTCCCATCAAGAGGAAACTAGCTAACCGCTCCAGGCCTGGCCGGGCAGAGGAGTACTACACAGCCCTGAAAAGGTGTGGGGCATCTCCCCATGATGACATTGCGCGTCTTGGTGAGGTAGGAAAGGCTGAGCGCACAGGCGTGTGTACCCAGCACTGTCAGCAAAGTGGGGCGGGGAAGCCATCTTCTGCCTCCAGCACAAGGGGCCGTCTGGCCTCCAGGGCCACAGGCCGCAACCAGTTGTGAATATTTAACAGAAAGTGTCATGTGGACTGAACACGCACAGGGTGCCTCTTGATCTCCTCCCCGGAGCTGCGCAGCCCTCTTGTGTGCTGAGTTAAAACTGCGTGACCGCTTCCCCCGCACAACCAATGGAAGTATGAACATACGTGGAGCCTGAGAGCCGGGCATGTTCTTTAGGACCCGTGCCTTGGCTGGCTGGATCCCGACGTCCCAGTCACATGCCGCAACTTCACCTGCAGTTACACACTGGTGTCTACTAACAGCAGGTCCACTGTATACAGTAGGTGCACCATAAGGCTGGCTGCAGCACTGTGGAGAGCACATGAGCTCCCTTGGGGCGGCGCCGCTCAGCTGAGGCCTGCACCCGCGGCAAGAGAGGCATCCCTGAGAGGCAGGTGGCAGGGTTGATCTCGAGCAAAAAACCACAGTGTCAGGGACCTGTCCCCAACACGGGCCGTCTCCACGCCCAGCTCCCCTTCACGCTCCTCTGGGCTTTCTTCTCCTTCGCGGGGTCTCTTGCTGAGCAGCACTTAATTTGATGGAAGTCAAATCGATCATTGTCCCCCTTTGGGGTCGTTGCTACTCAGTTTTCAGTTACTGCGACGAAATGCCCGAGGCAGCGTCCTTCGCAGGAGGAAGGCTCCGCTGGGCTCCCAGTCCCCGAGGTCTGGGCACGGACCCAGGGTGCTGGGCACACCCTGTCCCCTGTCCCCCCCCATGGGGCTCTGCCTGGCAGGGGGAGCCGGTGCTGAGCCACGTCCAAACCAAAGACCAAGACGGTGTGAAGAGCAAGGCGCTCCGTGGAGCGTCGGGGGGAGGATCCAGCCTCTGAGGGGCACCGGGCGCCAGAGGAAGGGACTCTGCAGAGTCCAGAGGGGCTCCTGCAAGACCGCCATTCAGGTGGGAAGAAAGAGGGTGAGTTCGCAGGAGGGAATCTGGCGGGCGCCTCCTTGGCCAAGGACCAAGGTCAGCGTCACAGTGGTGACACGTGCTGACACTGTGTGCCTTCTACCCTGATGGTCTGAGAAGGCCACCGTGGGCCTGTGGGGCTCTGGGCAGGAGGCACAGCCCAGCTGCACCCAGGAGATCGCCGCAGCCTCAACCAGTGCGTCCTGCCAAGACCTGCCGGGGCCTTCAGGAGCCCGGTCAGCAGGACGAGGACAGACTGGGGGAGACAAAGGTGACAGGTGACCAAGCAGCACGTGGGACCCTGGTCGGGGTCCTGGGATCCCGGGACAGAAGGAAGGCATTAGTGGAGGGTCTGGCAGGACACCTGGAAGCTGACGTGCCATCTTCTAGAGGAAGGACCCGCATGGGGGCTGCTGGGTCCGGGAGGGCGGGCAGTGAGGGTGCAGAGAACCCGGTGGCAGGTTGTGGGGCAGCCGGGCAGCAGGAAGAACTCCGTGGGGCGCGCTGGGGACCGAGTCCAGGCCTCCACCCCTGAGCTGCACCCCACCCCTTTGTATTTCTTATTCCGAGAGAGGGTCTTGCTAAGTTGCCGAGGCTGGCCTCCAGGTTGTGATCCTCCTGCCTCAGCCTCCCAGGTAACTGGGGTGACATGTGCGGCCCAGCCAACATATGTTTTTTGAAACCTGGGGGAACTCAGTAAGGACCGAGTGTCAGGGTGACGCGCAGACATCCTGGTCTGATGGCCGTTCTGCTTATGTAAGGTGTCAGCTTCAGGGGAAGCTGGGAGGAGGGTGTTCAGAAACTCTGGGCTATTTTTGTAATTTTTCTGTAAGTTTAAAATTATTTCAAAACAAAACATTAAAAAAAAAAACCAGAAATCCTTAGGCACTAAAAAAATCCTTAAGGCACTAAAGAAAAAGTCTGAGGCAGAGGCAGCGGCTGTCCTGGCGGTGGTGAGGGACGTCCTGGGCAGAGCTTTTACAGGAGGCTTGAAGGGCGGGAGGCGCTGGGGTCAGTGGCCCTGGGGGAGGCTGGGTGTGCGGGAAGGGGCCAGCAGGTGGCCAGGCAGGCCTCAGGCCCCGGGCAGCCTGCATTTTACTGCCTGTGGAGCCAGGTCCACTTGGGGTCCCCAAAGGAGCTCCTGAGCCCAGGGTCTTGGGACACATTATGTAAGTGGGAGCCGGTCCCAGGAAGCCCCAGGATGAGGCCCCGGGTACCACGCTGGTGGCCCTGGTGGCCCTGGCGGCCCTGGCTCAGCCCCCACACACCCTGAAGGAGCAGCACTTGGCAGCACAGGACAGCAGGGCCTGCCGGCAGCCGGGGCTGCTTCCTGGGCCCTCTGAGCCTGTCCTGAGCGGGCACCTTCAAGTGGCCCCCAAGGACCAGGAGTCGGGGTGCCCAGTACCCCAGCCCGAGGGAGGGGCACAGTGCTAACCCCTCTGGCTGCCACCAGCAGAAGCATAGCCCCTCGGGCAGAGCCAAGGCCAGGTGTCGCCAGCAGCACGGGCACGGCAGGGCCCAGGGCGGCCAAATGGGCAGCCGCTGGCACCAGTGGCCGAGCCCATGGCCCCAAGGCAGGCCCACGAGCTCCACATGACTATTGAAATCCAGCAGCGTGAAACGCAGTGAGACCTCAGGACGGCGCCTGCTGGTCCCTGTTCACATACTCCACAGCCACGGGCACCCTGCTCCACGGCGCAGGCCTCCAGCCGTCCTTCCCCCAGAAATTCCTGATGCGCAGCTCTGCACCAGAGCATGTGAAGCAAAGTGATCCGATCTGATTTAAGCTCTGAGAAGACCCTCTGATGGCTAAGGGACAAAAACCCAGGCCAGGGGGCATGGGGACACTGGGGAGGTGTGTGGGAGGTGATGCGGCTCGGACTGGTGCAGTAGTAGTAGGGGAGGAGCACCACCATTGGAAGTCCCGACTCGGGTGTGCAGGTGCTGGAGGGGAGGAGGAAGAGGTAGGTGATGCTTGGGCTCCACCATAAGTGGCAGTTGAATCGAGGACCCGGAGTAGGAGCAGATTGGGGCAGAGGCACGTGCGCACTGCGCTGGGTCCCAGGGCCCCTGAGAAACCCACGGGGATGCCCAGTTGGCAGCTGGACCGTAACCGCGGAGGCCCAGGCAGACGGGGAACCTGGGCCTGCAGGGCGTTTTGGCCACAGGCCCAGCTGGCAACCGCTGGGCCGTGATGTAACTTGTCAGGCGGAAGCCGAGCGGGTGCCCGGGCAGGAGGCACAGCCTGCTCAGCGCCGCCGGGTTTCGCCTCCAAATGGAGGCAGGGCGCGCGGCGTGTGTGCGGGCGAGTTTAATTCGGGAATGAATTTAATTCTAACTCCGCCGACTGCGGGATGGAAACAGCTGTCTAACGAGCTAACCGCGGTTTTAAATAGCCGGCATCTGTGTGCCGTCTGCGCCGGCACCCCGAGGCCACCCGCCGCTCTGGGGCACCGGGCTCGCGTGGGGGAGGACGTGGGACCCCTGGCGGCCGCTCTGGGAGTTGTACAGAATGTGGGGGTGGCCATCCCCGGACCCCGACCACCAGGCTACGTGACCGTGAGCCCCTGGGACCCTGCCTGGTGTTTCCTGAGGACTTGGTATGCAGTAGGTGCTCCATAACTGCTCAGAGAGCCTACATTCACTGGATGTTGGGTCTGGCTTCTCCCCACCCAGGTGCGGTGGCTCCCAGCTGCTTCAGGTCCTCTCCATCCTGGGGTCACAGGCGCCTTGTCTCTGAAAACGGGGGCTTGAGCCAGACCCTGTGGGGACCTCAGCCAGGCAGATGGTGAGTGTGTCCCCCAGCCCCTCAGCTGCCACTTGGCTGCGTGGCCAACAGGACCCGTCTCCCCACCTGTGACCTGAGGCACTGAAAAGGTCCAAGGTGTCCACAGCTCACCCTGATGCATGAGTTCTGAGTGTGACTTGTCCCCCGTCAGTGACTGTGCCCTGTGATTTCTAAGGGCAGAGAGGACGAGGGAAGGGCATGGCAGGGCAGTCGGAGTGTGGGGCCCGGCTGGACAGGAGGCCGGGGAGGCCTCACCTGAGGAGGCAGCTTTGAGGTGATACTGCAACTAGGGAGGGGCTGTGCACGCATAATCCAACAGCAGAGTGTTCCAGGCAGCAGAGCAGCCGGTGCAAAGGCCCTGAGGCCAGCCCGGGCTTGGGCGCCCCACAGACAGCAAGGCGCCTGTGTGCAGCAGGAGCAGGGAGAGCACAGTGCCCTGCAGGTTGCACGTGCGGCTTCCGCGTTAACCCAAGGGAACAGGGAGCCGCTGCGGTTCTGGGTGCGGGGAAGCGAGGTCTGACTGTGCTGAATGTACAGCTCTCCGCTGGGTTTCTGTGAGCATGAATTAAGTGGTTGCTGGATGCCGAGCCCTCAGAGGGCGCCATGCAGAACCCAAGTCGCTCACGGCACGTTGGAAGACAGATACTGGAGGCACGAGCCCCACCCCAGCCGGGGGTGGCGCAGCCAGGTGGTGGTGCTCTGGACTGGGACCCTGGACTGCCGCTCGCCGGTCACATGCCTGTCCTGTGTCGCCTTCGGTAACGGAGTCATCGCAGGGATGGAACAAGAAGATCCGGCCCTTCCGATGTGCAGTTACTACGCTCCAGTGCTCAGCCCGCCTGGTCGGGTCTGCGGCAACCCCGAGGGGCCAGGCTTTGAGGGCTTGGTCCCCAGGGTGGTGCTAGCAGGAGGTGGAGGCTCTAAGAGGTGGGGCCTGGCAGGGGTCTGTCCCTGGGGCCCCGGACGGGGCGGTGGACCAGGCCTCTTCCTCTTTCCCGCTTTCCATTCCCAGCCACCCGCGAGCGGCCCCGTCCACTGCCCGCCCGGCCCAGGGAACAGGCCCGAACCTCTAGAACCGTGAGGCCGAGAGAACCCTGGTCTTAAGCTGATGGCCAGGCGTTTCTCTCTGGCAGTGGAAGCTGACTGGCAGCCCCAGGCCCTCCTGAAGGAAGCGCCTCTGCCAGATGCCCAGCCACGCTTGGTCCAGGCGCCTCTTCACCCCAGAGACATGCCAGCCCACAGCCAGGGCGCGTGCGCACGTGGCTCAGACCAGTTCCACCCAAGCTGGAAACACCGGCTCCGCAGCAGGCGATGGACCCACAGACGGCCCTCGGCACGTGTGGGGAAGGCCGAGCCTCGGCCGGGAGCTCCCGGTGTTGAGCAGAGCAGCCGCACCCCGCGCAGGCGCCGTGGCCACCGGCAATCCCAGCTGCCAGGGAGGCCGAGGCAGGAGGAGCACAGGTTGAGGCCCAGCTGGGGCACTTAGCAAGGCCTCGTCCCAAGAAAGAGAAAAAGAAGAAAATGCAAAGCCATTTACAGTGACCAAAAGCCAATCCCCGGTGCTTGGAGGGGATGAGGGGAGGGCCCGGGGCTGGAGGGGCCCTGGGGTCTGGGGGAGGCGTCACCCCGCCATCGCGCTGGTGACTGTGTGGAGGGGCCTCCGCTGCACGCAGACGCTCCTCTGGGCGCCTGGCCCCAGCCTGGGTTTCCTCCCCGTGAGCCGTGGCACCGGGATGGCAGGGGCGAGCTGGCCAGCCTGGACGTCGCGTGTCACGCACAGGCATGTACGTGAGGCCACGTGCGCGCGCCAGGGGCCTCCAGGCCGCACGACCGGCCCTGCGCGCACGTGCCGACGCGCGGCTCCAGGAGGGCGGGACTCGGGGGCATCAGCGCAGCCCTGGGCACCGACGCCCGCGGCTAAGCCCGGTGCCAACGCGCGGGGAGCCGCTGGGCACCGCGTAGCCGCGGAGGCCACCTCTGACCTGCGCGCCACCGGGGATACGAGATGGATCGCTGCCATCAGCGCACCAGGCGACCCCGCCGCCGCTCCCCGTGCGTCTGGCTTCTCCCGGAGGCGGCAGGGAGGGCGCCAGGCCCCAGCCCTCCCGCCCAGTTCAGGGAAGGATGGGTTTCCACCGCTGCGGCTCTGCGAGGTGACGGCTGTGCAGAGAGGATTTGGAGAGTGGCAGGCGCCTGGGACCAGCACCACCCAGCTCCTTGGGTGTCCCTCTGGCATTATGGAAAGTGGCCAGCAGCCCCCTCCTCTTATCCAAGGATCACTGGGCACCCGCCCTTCATCAACAGACGCTCCCGCAGAGGAGAGGAAGGGAGCTGAGAGTGAGGTGGCTTGGGGTCAGAGACGCCGATCCCGTTCAGTCTCTGACACTTCTTGGCTGTGTGTCCTTGGAAAGTGCCTTTACTTCTCTGGGCCTTGGTTACCTTATCTGCAAAATGGGGATAGTAATGGTATCCTGTGTTTCGAGACTTCTGTGAGGCCTAAGGTGGCTCTCGATCGTTATGAAGGTGCTGAGGTGCGGCACAAGACCCACACAGCATCCCCCAAGAAACTAGAAAATTCTCAGTGTGGGGCCGGGTATACAGTTGGTGCTGCATTAATGTCAGCTACTATGAGGAAACTATTCTTACCATTTGTTGAGCACTAGGCACTGTCCTGGGTCACCCCCTATTTACTTCTTAATCTTTCATCCTTGCATTTTATATATGGAGGCTCACAGCCATGCAAAGACTTGGTCAGGGCATCACAGCAGAAGGTGGCTCAAGGACTTCAGAGACACTGCAGTGATCTCCAGACCTTTTCTATCTGCTGATGGGAAAACAGACCCAGAGGGGCCAGGGAGGTCCCCAAGGCGCCAAGCTCAAGCCTGGCCTCGGGTCTCCAAAGACTCAGATACTCCCAGTCATGCGCCTCCTTTCCACAGCTGCGGGAACGCCTGCCTGCTGTTCAGCAAGCGTGACAGCGTCTTGGCTGGTGCTGCAGCCCAAGCCCGTATCTCTGGGGCTGTCACCTCCAACCAGGGCCACCCTGGGAGCCCAAGGCAGAGGCGTCCAGGAGGCCGTCCGCAGAGGGGAGCCACACACAGGGCCTGGCCACACACACCCGAGCGTCCTCTCCAGGGCAAAAGCGAGGGGACAGCTGCCGTGGGGACAGACCTGAGGACCGCGTGCTCACGAGAGCCAGACACAGGCCACAGGGTGTGACCCAGTGACAGGAGAGTCTAGCACGGCGTGGACCTGCGGGTGCAGGGCTGTGAGGCCAGGCATGAGCTCTGGCTGATGGAATGTTCTGGAACTAGGTGGAGGTGACGGCCTCGCGGCCTCGCGATGCACCAGGAGCGGAGGGTGTTGCACTGTGAACCTTCAACCTCGATGAGAATTTTAAAATGTTAGACAATAAAGCCTTCGGGGTGCTGGGCTTCCTCCTGGGGTGCTGGGGTGCTCTGGAGCTGGGCGCAGCATGGCCGCGGGCAGGTGGGACGCCCCGCCGCGGGTCTCACCTGTGCTGCGTGGACTTCACCTCAGTGAAAGTGATACAGCGGAACAGAAGCCTCGCCCTGGGTGGCCTCGCTGACCCTGCGGCACAGAAGCTTCCAGAACACCCCAGCTGGCCCGCCTCCTGTGGCCTGTGCCCCGTAATGGAGTCCCAGAAGGCAGGGTCGCCCAGGGCAGCTGGGAGTTCCTGCGTGGGGCAGAGGCCAGGCAGACCCCTCCCACTGTCCCCACCACGTAAGAGTGCTTGTCCTGAATCCCTCTCCCTTTTTTAGGGTGGCTCAGGTCTGGGGCTTTCTTCCGTGGCCTCCAGGCCTCCCCTCTGCAGCCTCTACCCCCTTCCACACATAGCCAGGGATCTGTGGACGCACAAGGAGAGGGCGCTCCACTCCTGCTCAGAACCCCCCAGGCGCCCAGTCCCCATGAATGAAGCCGGAGTGCTCCCTGCATCCCCGCAGGGCCCTGCACAGCCTGCTTCCCTCTGCTGCAGCATGCAAGCTCCTCCTGCCCCTCCTGCCCCAGGGCCTTTGCACGGCTGCAGCTCTACCTTGTGGCACTCACCCCTGGCCCAGCCCCGCTCTTGCCTGTGACTGATCACAGCGCCACCGTCTTCACTCATTCCCTACTGACTGAGGGACAAGAGGCTGGGGCTCCTGAGGAACGAGGCTGCCCCAGGGAGCAGGGCTGGGCAGCTTGGAGACCCAGCCAGAGGCTGGACCTGGGCAGGCGAGATGCGCAGAGGCTGTTCAGCCTGAGGACCAGGGCGGGGTGGCCTGGGGTGTGGGGAGCCCTTGGCACTTGCCCAGTGCCAGATCTCGCCCATCAACACTCGCCAGAGGTGCAGGAAATATTTCCTCCCCGGCTGACACTTTTGGCAAAATACAATTCCTCCAGCGTTTTCCCTGTGCAAAAAACATGTCCATCAAAACCGTCCCTGCGGCGACTGCAGAAGGAGGAGGCCGCCAGGCTTGGTCCGGGGAGGAGGAGATGGCGCATCTCTGTCTCGCCCCTGCGCACGGGAGAGCCACGTAACGGTAGCCAGAATAACACTCAGGGAGCACTGGGGAGGCTGGACGCCCCACTGCCCAAGCCACTACCGGCCCTGCACAGCTCCACCCTTATCTCCACTTTCAGATGAGGAAGCCAAGCTCAGAGACAGAAAGCCTCTTTCCCAAAGTCACACAGCAAGGCTAAGATTTTTTTAAAAGTATTTTTAGTAATACGTGGACGCAGTGTCTTTATCTTGTTTACTTGTTTTTTTAATGTGGTGCTGAGGATCGAACCCAGTTCCTCACACATGCGAGGCAAGTGCTCTACCACTGAGCCACAACCTCAGCCCTGCAAGGCTAAGATTTGACTCCAGTTTGTCCTTGGCCTCCCCCGGGATGCCTGGAGGAGCCTCTACCCCCAAGGGATCAGCAAGGGCTTAGAGCAGACTCCATTCCCAGCTCCTGCTGTGGCCAGGCCCTCAGTTCCGTCAGCCTGTGATTATCTCTTCTCCGGCTGCAGACGTCATCCTTGTCACATACTAGTTCCCCAAGGCCCCAAGCCAGGGACAATTGTGGCAAAGTCCGCAGCTGGCTCACACAAAGGAAATAAAAATAGACGTTAGGCCTGGTGCAGTGGGAGGCTGAGGCAGGAGGATGGCAAGTTCAAGGCCAGCCTCAGCAACTCAGCAAAAAACCCTGACTCAAAATAAAAACGAAGGGCTGGGTGAGGCTGGGGGAGCGCTACCAGCATGTGGAGGGCCCTGCTCCACCCCAGCACTGGAGAACGGGACCCCCAGGGGCTCCCCACCTCCTCACCCCCAGTGGGAAGCCAGCAGGCCACCCCCTCACTGCCAATGTCCTTAGAAGTTAGGCATCTGCCGCCACCTAGATTCAAGTTCAAACGCCCCCCATGGCCCTGTGCTCTCAGCCCCACTGCTCTCTGAGTCTCAAGGGGCGGGACAGACACGAGCAGCGGGTAGGACGGTGGAACGTGGGACCAACAGGCTGGGTTCAAATCCCAGCTCTGCCAGTTTCTTGCTGTGCAAACTTAAGCAGGTTACTTAACCTCTCAGTGCTACGGTTTCCTTGCTAATAAAAGGGACTCACAAGCCGGGCTCAGTGGCACATGCCTGTCATTCCAGAGGCTTGGGAGGCTGAGGCAGGAGGATCGCGAGTTCAAAGCCAGCCTCAGCAACGGCGAGGCACTAAGCAACTCAGTGAGACCCTGTCTCTACATAAGACACAAAATAGGGCTGGGGTGTGGCTCAGTGGTCAAGTGCCCCTGAGTTCAATCCCTGGTACTGGGGAAAAAAGGGACTCATAAAAATAACTGCGGCTTTCCGATTTAAAATGTTGTTGTTCCAAAAAACACATGGGATGAGGACAGGCGCACAGTAGGTGCTCATAAATGGAGTGGAGTTAGATGGTCACTCCCGAGGCACCGAGAGTGGCTACTGCATCCACACCCAACCGACCTGCCGCAGGAGGAAGACAGCACTGGCCGGAGCCCAGCCTCTGCCCTCACCAGCCTCCGCCCGCCCGGCCTCCTCCTCCCTGGTGGGGGACTGACTTTTCTAGAAGGCTGCCCCTCCTCCCAGTTTCCACGGGAGCCGCATAAATCCCGCTTTACGGCTGTTACTGACGGGAGCGGGAGGCTGTCCTGGCGAGGCTCAATTAATTTCCCTGTCTGGCATCTGTGAGCCCAGCAAGTTTCTGAGCTCCCGCGGGGAGGGGCAGAGTGAGCTGGGGACAGGCCAGGCTGAGGACAAGGACGTGGGCAGGCCGGTCCTCTAGATGCCCATCCGAGGAGCACTGTCCGGGGAGCCCAGATTCCCAGTCCCGGCCTCTCTGGAAGGTGGATGCAGGTAAGGGGGTGGAGCTCCCAGGTTTAAATTAGGATGAAAATGGAAGTGGACCAAGGGGACATCCCAGCGAGACCTAAAAGCGGCTTTGGGATGGACGCTGGCTGGCAGAGGGCAGAGCCTGTGCAAAGGCCCTGGGGCAGGACCAAGCCTGCGTGTTGGGGGCAGGAGCCCAGGTGGCCGGAGCAGAGGGAGGCGGGAGGCAGGGAGGACCTGGGCTTTGATCTGAGGGAGGCGGAGCCGCGCAGGCTGCGGACCCAGCGGCCGGGCTTCGGTGCTCACAGGCGCCCCCTGGCTGCTCTCGGAGAAAGTCGGGGAATCCACGGTGACCTTGGCCCGCGGCGGAGGCTGCGAAGCCAAGGCCTCGCTCTTCAAAAGGAAAATCGCCGGGTGAAGACAGGGCGAGGCGCCTAGTTCCTCCGCGGGCTGGGGATGAACTCGCTGCCGTGCCGCCAACGCTGTGCCTCTGCCTGGGAGCCGCGGCCTCCCAGCTCCTGAATGTGTGGAGCCCACGAGGCTCACGCTTCACTGAATTTTAATTATTTTTCAAATCATGTTCAAGTACACATAACATAGGTGTGGCCATCTCTGCCAAGCGTGGTGACACGGCCCGTCATCCCAGCCACTAGGGAGGCTGAGGCAGGAGGATGCAAGGTCCAGACCAGCCTGGGCAACACAGTGAGACTCTGTCTCAAAATAACATTGAAAGAGAGAGAGGTGTTACCTTGCTCCCAGGGTGGAGTCCTACAGAGCAACAGGATGGCTGAAGTGACGTCCCGCCTTCTACTCGTCCTGTCGGTCAGAAGGGCCTGGCTTTGGATAGAAGGCTTGCTGGCAGAGAGCAGAGCCTGTGCAAAGGCCCTGGGGCAGGACCAAGCCTGTGTCTTGGGGGCAGAAGGCGCCCTTGTGGCTGGAGCAGAGGCAGGAGAGGGAGGTGGGAGGTGGGAGGGGACTCCAGGTGAGGGATTACGCCTGGGGGTGACCACCAGGGGGCAGGAGCCTGCGCGCCTCAGGGCTATCCCTCCTGGCAGCTCAGGAAGGCAGAGCTTCCCGGGGCTCTTGGCCCCGTGGGGCTGCTGGGCGGGCACAGAGGAAGGGGAGGAGGCTCGGCAGCTGAGAGCCGGGCGCTGCGAGGGAGGGTGCGAGACACGCTGCGAGGGAGGGTGCGAGACACGGGCCACAAGGGTTTGCTGTCCCCTGCTGCCCAGTCACCAGCCCCGATTCCCTGGGTCTGGGGACCCCAGCCTGGGGGATCCGCGTGGGGATGGGGCAGTCGGGGGACCTGGGTCGGGCAGGACGCGGCGGACGCTCTCTGTGCTGACCGGGTGGGGAGTGGAGGCCGCGGCAGGACCCCTGGCCTGGGGCAGGAGGCAGAGCAGCCTGGGGCTCGAGGGTGACGGCCGCGCCACACCTGCCTCTCTGGTGGTGACGTCGGGCCCTCCTACAGACGGGGAAAGCGAGGCCCGAGAGGGTCCCAGGCTGGGAGCAGGAGCAGCCTCGGTGCAGAGTGGACGCCGGGCCCCGCCGGCCTGGTCCTGCCCCGGAGGCCGAGCTCGGGGTCAGCACCGCGGACAGCGGCAGCGCCTGTCCCCCGCCGAGCTGCGCCGGCCCCTTATTTCCCCTTGGGCGGGGGCCTCGCTTGTCCAGGATGGCGCAGCGCTGGGCTCCCGCCTCACCAGCCGGGCTGGCCGAGCCTGCGGCGCCGAGTGTCCCTGGAGGCCGCGCCGGGCCAGGCAGGGCTGGGCCACCCGCGCCAGGCTCTGCATCCCCGTCTAAACACCCGAGGGCCACGGGCCCGCATGGAGCCCAGGGTCGGGGCTCAGGCATCAAGTTTATGGACATGGGCCATCTGCGCCCGCCCTTCCCACGGGGTGGCCGGAGGTGACCTTGTGGCCCTCAGAGCCCAGGGTAGACATTCTGGCCCTTTCTAGAAAAAGCCAGCGGCCTGGCGCTGGGCTGTGCTCCCTGCGCCACACGGGTGGGCTCTGGGCGAAGGGGGCGCTGGGACGCACCCTGGCCCTCCTCCTCCAGGGCAGGGCCTCCGGGAGACTGGGCTCTGCATGGAGCCTCGCCGCAGCCCCAGCTCGGTGGTCAGGGGGCGGCAGGCAGGCCTGGCAGCAGCTCCCGACCTGCCCTGGCCTCCCCCGGGCCATCTGGGAAAGTGGCCAATTAAGAGCAAATCAATTAAACCAACGGAGCTGGCCGCTGCCCTCGGCTGAGGCTCACATTCCGGCCCGGGGACTGCACTTGTGGTCAGATCTGAGAAGGGGCCGTGGGATCAGGAATCCAAGCCAGCGCTCCGCCCGCCCCGGGAGCCTGTGATGCTCAGATCCCATCATCTGATCCTCCTCAGGGAGGCGGGGAGGGAAGGGCAAAGCAGAGGGGGAAGGACCGCCACAGGGAGCCTGTTCTGCCAAGGACAGTGTGACCGGAGTGTGAGAGGAGCAGTGGGAAACCAGGCTATAATTTGCTCATTTCGCGTGTCAATCAAGCGGGAAGTTGCTGTTCTTTGCCCGCCACATGCCATCTGAGCAATTTGATACCTGAAAAGGAAGGATCAAAATCCAGGCTTTCTCTGCAGGGCTCAAAACTGGCAGCCATCTCTCTCATTAGGGCCTCCACATGGAGCCTGAAGGCAGAGCAGAGACACAGAAATGAGCTCCTGGATCCAGCCTTTCCTGAAGTTCATACACCCTGGACTTCCAGTTACAATATGGGTATTTATGGATATGGCTTTTGCACAGGAGCTAATAATGCTCTTAGCAAATACCTCCTGACTTTTGTCCTCTGAGACACGGGAGATTAGATGATTAGTCAGCCAATCTCAGCTCTTCCCAAACGTTATGGAAGGAACAGACTTTACACTTCAGTGATGTCAGCCAGCGAGTGACTAGCCTTGGACGAGGCACTGTGAGGACACGGGACAGCATGCCAATTCTGAGCACAGGTGTGAGAGGAAGGCATTTTCTGCATGTCTTCTTGTGTCCCTGCCTTTAGGGACCGAAATACACAGCAACTCATGGCTAATCCAGCACCAGCTCTGGACACAGTCCCCTGAGCCCGGCTGACCTGCAGTGTGAGAATGAGAAGGAAATGCTGTGGTTGCTGCAGAGATCTGCTGGGTGTTTGTCACACAGCAGCAGCTGACTGCCACATCGGCACGTCAAAGGGTGGTCATTCCTGGACTCTGATTGGTCAGGTTGGGTGGGGCAAATGGAAACCGGCCTGACGCACTTGCAGACCAGAGCATTTATTGCTAGTGAGACACCCTCAAGAATTCTCTTGCCCTGTGCCACAGAAACCAATGATATTCCAGTCAGTGACTGTACCAACAGCCAGGGTGCTAGAGAAAGGTGACAGGGGGCTGGTCCCTAGCCCAAAAGATCACAATGAGTGGCCAATGTGAGTGGGAAATAAACCTTCAATGATATTAGCTCCTGAAACATGGGGCTGTTTGTTACTGCAGCAAAACCAAGTTGATCCTAACTGATACAATGGGGTGGCACAGATCCTGGGTGAAAACGTTTTCTAAGTCTTTCTGATGGTCCAGGAGTTACTCTCTGCCTGCCACTCTGTCTGTGATTCTGCATATGTGTCCGGGGGCACTGGGCATTGAACCCAGGGGTGCTCAGCCACTGAACTGCACCCTCAGCCCTGTTCTTTTTTTTTTTTTTTTTAAGATTTTTCAGTTGTAGATGGACACAATACCTTCGTTTTATTTTTGTATTTTTATGTGGTGCTGAGGTTCAAACCCAGTGCCTCACACGTGCGAGGCGAGTGCTCTACCACTGAGCTCCAACTCCAGCCCCCAGGCCTCTTTCTTTCTTTCTTTCTTTCTTTCTTTCTTTCTTTCTTTCTTTCTTTCTTTCTTTCTTTCTTTCTCTTTCTTTCTTTTTGTGCTGGGGATTGAACTCAGGGGCACCCGACCACTGAGCCACGTCCCCAGCCCTATTTTGTGTTTTATGTAGAGACAGGGTCTCACTGAGTTGCTTAGCGCCTCGCCGTTGCTGAGGCTGGCTTTGAACTCGCGATCCTCCTGCCTCAGCCTCCCTAAGTGCTGGGATGACAGGCGTGGCCACTGCGCCCGGCTCTTTGTATTTCATTTTGTGACAGCAACTTTGAGACAAGTTGCTGAGACTGGCCTTCAGCTTGTGTTCCTCCTGAGTTCAATCCCTGGTACCAAAAAAAGAAGAGGTTGACCCAGATGCACTCTTGTAACCCCAGCTGCTCGGGAGGCTGAGGCAGGAGGGTGGTGCATTTGAGGCCAGCCTGGGCAACTTAGCAAGGCCCTGTCTCAAAATAAAACACAGGGTGCTCGCCCAGCAGGGGAGGCCCTGGGCCCCACCCCCCGCAGCACAACCCGTAAGAAGGTGTGGAGCCTGCGGGGCTCACGGCCCTGGAGCAGCTGGCTCGGCTCCCTCGCCCCAGGTGGCCGCTCCTGGCGTGTGTGAGGCACAGAACACACCGAGACAGGAGGCCCCGGGGCCTGACTTGGGCCTATCTGTGACAGGTGGCCAGGACCCCCCTTCAGGCCCCACTCTGAGGCCCCCGCCACCCACCTGGCCACACTGAGGACAAAGCCACGTCACCACAGTACCAGACCACCCCTCAGGACACCAGTGTGGGGGACACGGGCCAGCACAAGGTGCCCACCATGAAGCTGACGGAGGAAGGAACAGCCACCTGTAGCAGCTTCGCCTGGGCCTCCCGCTGGCCCCAGGTGGGGCCGCTTGTCGTGGCTGATGCCCGGGCCCCAGCGCCCAGCAGGACTCGGCATGCAGAAGGTGCTCAATAAGTGCTGGCTGGGGAAGGACCTCCCGACCTCCCGTGTGGCCTAGGCTCAGAGGGTCTTGAGGGCCATCTCCTGAGAGCCTCGCCACATACCTGATGTCACTGTCCCTTACAGAAGGGGATGCCGAGGCTTAGGAGGGACAGAGTCTCCAGAGGCCACAGGGTGGCACCCAGCGTGACCTGGTGCCCAGGTCTGGGCCCCGGTGCCACCCACTGGCCACTCCCTTGGCAGCCATGTCCAGCATGTCCCCGGCCCCCGCCTCCGGCCAGGCCTTCGGGACTCTGGTAAAATCCTGATCACGCCCGAACAGCGACATCAAAATCACTAGCGAGCCCTTGACTGGGGTAATTAGGAGCATTTGGGGACGTCTGCTTGATTAAAAGCAGATCATCCGTTCGGAATGAAAATTCAGAAGGTAAATTGCTTTTGTTGCCCCGCGGAGCTATTTTAAACCCCACGCTCTCAGCTAACAGCCGTCACCGCGCTGTCAGGGCGCTGGGACGCCATCGAGCCCCCCGCTGCGCTGGCCGCGGCCCTGGCAGAGCAGCCGGGACCCTGTCGGGCACCAGACCCCGAGTGGGGCCCGCCGACCGCAGCCTCTGCACCCACTGCCCTCCTTATTTTTCTAGCCTCCACTTAAAGGTGACCACCAGGACTTTGGCTGATGCAGCCACCCTCTGAGGGATCTTCTGCTACCTGTGTGGCCCTCTGTGGCTCCAATCACCCATGTTGTAACTGCCTGGCCTCAAGTCTGCCTCCCTCCTGGACTGGGAGCTGCAGGTGGACAGGGCCAGGCCATCCTGGTCACTGATGTGCCCTGGAGCGCAGCTCAGGTCAGGGCACCGAGGAGTGAGCCCCCACCAGAGTGAGTGAGGAATCGGGGTGGGTCGTGGGGCCTGGTGGACCCCAGCAGCAGGCCCTTGGCAGCCCCGGGTTCAGCAGGCCTGGTCCTGCAGGGAGGGGCCCCGGCCCCCAGCAGGCAGCAGCAGGAAGTCCCATCAGAGCCTCAGATGGAAGCGAAAGAAGGACCAGCTCCGTGACCCCTCCCGGACTGCCTCCCGGATGCATCTGCGGCCCCTGGAAGCAGGGCCCATGCGCCCCAGCCCCTCTACAGAGGCTGGAGGCTGAGGGGACGGGGATGGAGAAGGTCCAAGAATAAGAGGGAGAGGATTTGAGCAGAGGTGGAGGAGGAACAGCAGTCAGTGGGAAGTCCTTTCTGCAGTCTAACCACGAGCTGGGGTCTAGCCATGGGGAGGGTCACAGTTACAACCTGATGCTCTCGCGGCGGAGGCTGTGGGCGGAGAGCGTCGCAGACGGCGCAGGATGGTTTTTAAACACGGATGATTGAGACCTGCAGACCCAGCCCAGTCCTGAGGGTCGTGCTGATAGCAATGAGGAGCAGGGTCTCACCAGAGCCGGCCCTGCCCCTCAGGGGACGCTGGGTGATGTCTGGGGACATGTGTGGTGGCCACACCTGGGGTGGCTGGGGGCCGGGACGCTGCCCCGCACCCTGCAGGCCCCAAGACGCCACCGGAGAAGGAGCCGCCTGGTGTGCGCAGCGCCCGGAGCCCCAGCCCCGCTGGAGGATGCTGCTCCCTTCCTCCCGGCTCTTCGGGGCGTCTCCGCTCTGAATTCCCTGGAGGGGCTCGAGCGTCCCCCACTTTCCAGATGCCGAGACCCTGTGCAGCCACGTCCCAAGGTCGGCTGGGGGCACCGAGGGGAAGGAGCCGAGTCTGCCCATCCACTCGCCAACGGAGCCACACCAGGAGGGGCCTGGCACACAGTAGGTGCTCAGGCAGGGTGGCGCCGAGCAGGGCTGGGGCCACACCTGGCCAGGACTTGGCTGTGCCTTCTCTCTGCCGCAGCCCCCACTCACAGAGACATCTGTGTCCCTGCAACCACAGAGCAGCTAAGCCTTGGAGGCCAGGAGGCCAGGGCAGAGGCCGGGAGGCCAGGGCTGAGGCCAGCCTCCCCCTGTGGCCTCTGTAGGGGGAGCAGGTGTAGGCAGCTGCCTCTGAGCCCCGAGCTGAGCGTCCTGAGCTTCCATGCAGCCGGCTCCGCTGCCCGCTGCACCTCCCAGGTCCACCTTCTGTGCCTGCAAACCCCCATCCTGCTGCCCAGCCCGGGAAGCAGGCGCCTTTGTGAGTCTTTTGTCCTCCAGGGCCTCCATCTGATCGCTGCCTCTCCGTGGTGCGGGAGGAGGGCAGGGGAGGATAAATAAATATAGAGGGTGGAATAAAGGAGGCCGCTCTGCAGCTCAGGAGGGAGGGATTTTCGCCTGGCGCTTTGAGATATGGACAAAGGCTGGCGGGCGGGAGTGGAGACCAGGCAGCGGCGGACTCGGCCAGGCGGCTGCATGGAGATATTCAGCAGAACAGATCCATCGGGCCGTCTGTGACGGCCTGCCTGACAGAAGCTTGCTGACCCGTGCCAGGGACAGCCCTGTCGGTCCTCCCGGCCAGGAGAGCTGGGAAGGGCAGCCGGTGGGGAGCGGGCAGCAGAGACCCCCGCCCGTCCCTCTCCAGCCCCCACTTGCTGTGTGACTTGAGGAGTTTGCCTGCTGTCTCTGTGCGGGATTCTGGGCCTGGAGGCTGGAAGGGCTTGCCTGGTGTGCGGACGTGACCCCCAGTCCAGGGCTCTGTACCCAGGCCTGGAGGGGCAGCAGGGCAGGCTGCTCAGGGTGTCCCAGCTGGGCTCCGAGGCCCCCACTCCAGGGTCCCCGATGCTGCTCCCCCACGCGGGGCCCTTTCCATGCAGACCCGCCCCCCAGGCTCAGCCCTTCAGGCCGCGACCTGCGCTGAGCTCCCACCGTGGACCAGGCTGTGTGTTGGGCGCAAGGGACAAGGTGGCTGAGCAAGACAGGCTCATCACCCAGGGCCACGGGGGTCGTAATGGGGGACACTGGGGCACAGCCGCAGACCCTCAAAGTCACCTCGGCAATTCCAAGTTTCTTGGAGGGGAGTCGAGCCTTCTAGGACCTGAAGCCTGAGCAAGAAAGCCCGGGAAGTGGCAAGAGGAGCCCAGGCAGAGGCAGGCCGGGCGGAGGCCCCTGAGAGAGGCCTGGGGCACAGGAGGACAGGCAGAGGGGAGGCCCAGGGGCCAGGCCGCAGCCCGTGGGAAGCCCCTCCGTGGAGGACTCTGTCTGCCGCCTGCTGGGGTGGCCCTAAGTTTCGCTCCCCTTTCTCAGATGAGAAGACTGAGGCTGGAGGGGCGGAGACCACAGCGGGAGGGAGGCAGGAGGGCCCCCAGGCTGCTGGAAGGGGTCCCTGCGGAAGGAGTGGCTTTAAGCCACAGGAGGGCAGTGGCTGTGTCGGGTCTGAGGCCGGCCTGAGCGTTGCTGGGCAGACGCAGGTGCTGCAGGCTGGCCTCCGGGGCCCAGGGAGAGCCCGCGTCCCCTCCGCCAGCGCCAGAGCCACAGCGCAGCCTCCTCAGGCTCTCTGACCCTAGCCCTCCTGCCTCCTCCCAGGAGATCCCATGTGACCACGGGTGACCCCAGCTCAGGGCCCTTCACTGATCCTGCCACCGATGACTCAGCCACAGATTTCAGGGAGGAGGACATGGACAACACTGGGGGGGACAAGGTCAGGGTCTAGCCTCAGTTTCCCCCTCTGTGAACGGGGGTAGGCCCCAGGCCTCGCCTCTGTGCTCAGTCATTTAGCACCGGGCCGTGGGCAGGGAGAGGCCGCCGCCCAGGGAGGTCAGAGAGGCCGCAGGGGAGGAGCCGCCGGGCTGGGGAGGGGCGAAGCCAGGCGGCGCTGCAGGAAGCCGGAGCCGCAGGGCACAGGCCCGGGGCAGCAGGGACTTGTGTTCCCGGGACTCCTAGCAACATCCACTCTGCAACGGCCCTGGGACCCTCGGCCCCGCGTGCTGGGACCTTTCCCCCGGCGGACACAGCGGAGGGGCTGCCCAAGGAAGAACGTCCGTGTGCTCAGGACCCTGGAGGTCCAAGGGCAGGGACGTCTGTGGTGCCCACAGAGGCCCTGGGGTGCAGGGAACCCTGGGCACAACCCTGCCCTCTCCCGAAAGCCAGGGGACCCACCCTGCGGGGCCAGGAGGGGCCAGGCAGCCGAGGGCAGCAGGGTGGGGGACCCACAGCACAGGGAGGGAGGCAGGCGAGGCAGGAGGAGGATGTCCATGGGCACAGGTGACCGGGCCACTCCTGAAATGGGCACAGATGCTGAGACAGCTCGGGCCCCAAGGAGGGACGGCCTGGGCGTGTCCAAGGAGAAGCCCAGGGCCCGCTGGACTCGCAGGGGGGCTCGGCCGGCGTTACAGACCCCGGCACCCAGGGCCGCTGTCCCGTGCCACTCGCCCCTGCAGGCTCCTCAGCACGGCCTCCCCTGTCTGGGCCTCACCCAGCCTCTTCCACCTGCAGCCCCTGGGGCCTCCATGTCCCAGGCAGCTCCCCCACAGCCCGTCACCCTAAGCCCTTAGGGTGGGGCTGGTTGCGCCTCAGTCCCCAGTTCTCAGCATGCAGTCAGCACCCTAGACCGTCACAGGGGCACGTGTGTCTGTCCCTCCTACGTGCCTGGCACACGTCGCCAGCCTGGCACTGACCCACCCCTGTGGGCTCCCCTCCTGCCCAGCACCTGGCCCAGGCGACTTCTCCACGGGCTGCTCCACGGGGACCAGGGAGCCCGCAGACCCACAGTCTTCATCAACCGCAGAGGCCCCGGAAGAAATTGAAGACGGGGCCACCACGGCGTGGGCTAGGTCACCAGAGTGTGTCACCAGGGACACTCGCAGCTGGCCCGGCACAATCTGATGCAAATAACTCACCACGTAATTACGGGATTCATTTTGACGTATTTGTTCAAGGTGCACCAGGGGTGACAAGCCTGTGTCCACTAGCAGGCACGAATTGGGCACCTACTGTGTGCCAGCCACTCCTCAGGCCGTGTGGATCTGTGGTCACCAAGACAGAAGCACTAAGTGAAAACAAGCAGGAAAAAATTTGGCTGGGCCCCGTGGCCACACCCGTCACCCCAGCAACTGGGACCTGAGGAAGGAGGATCCCAACTCCAAGGCCAGCCTCAGCAACTTGGCAAAACCCTGTCTCAAAATAAAGCTAAAAGGGACAGAGCTCAGTGGTCAGACGGCCCTGGCTCAACCCCCAGAACCACAGGACTAAATAATAAATTATTTGATAAAAATTTAGACACTGATCAATTTGGGGCCAAAATAAGGAAATGGGTTAAGAAACTGGGGGATGTGACTTAAGTCAGGGAAATTAGGGCGGGCCTCCTGGAGGAGGTGACGTTCAACCTCAGAGTCAAACGCTGGGAGAGAGCTGGGCAGCTGGGGGAAGGGCACCTGGGCAGAGGGCACAGGGCCTGGGCAGGAGGAGCCTGGCCTGTTGAAGACGCAGCCAGGAGCCGTGTGGCTGCAGCAGAGGGAGGAGGGAGGCAGCGAGGGGACAGGGTGGGACGTGTGGGGCTCTGAGGGCTGCAGGGGGGACTTGGGCTTTGACCTGAGGGAGCTGGGACCCTGCAGGTCTGTGGCACCCACACTCTCCTGTGAAGAGAACCCAGGCAGCAGCGGCCTCGGGTCAGGGGGTGACGCCCGCGTGGCCCTGCCAGGCCCTGCAGCCCCCCTCACCCAGCCCCTCCCAGCACCCACGGTGGCTGCCCACACAGGTCCCCGCCCACGGTGGCCCCCTCACACCCTGCTGCCCCACGTCTTCCACCTGCCAGGCCTGGGTGGGCGTCCTCTCCTGACCTTGGAGGGGCTCGGGGCACAGGAGCACTGGGCGAGGGGACCGTGGCAGAGTCTGGAGCCCCGCGCTGGAGCCCGTCTGGGAGACCCTGGGGGCCTCCTCGGTCCCTCAGCCAGCGGCCTCCTGGGCTCTGAGTCTAGACCAGGGGCCCCGCCTGGCCTCCCAATTCCACCCGCACCCCGTCCCTGTCCGGAACCCCGGGCTTGGCTGGGCCCAGCCTGGACCGAGTCTCTGGCCCTGGTTCGGCCGCTGACCCAAGAAAGCCCTGGCCCCGGCCAGGCCCCTGACTAAGCTGCTCCCGGCCAGAGCCCCGGGGTCCCCGGGCTGAGCCTGAGCTGGGCAGGGCCCCTCCCCACTTTGTGCCTCAGTTCCCCCCCCAGGACAGTGGGCCTTCCCCCAGCTCAGTCCCACTCCCTCTGGGTCCCAAAGCCCTCCCTGATGTCCCCCTAAGGCACGGGCCCTGTGCCACCTTGGCCAAAGGGGGCAAGGGTTGTGCCCAGCCCTCCCCCCGACCGGGACTGGAGGTTTGGCGCAGGGCAGGCTGTGGTGGCTGATGCCCCAGCCTGGAGGCCCCGCCGGGAGCTCCATCTCCTGCCCAGCGGGGGCCGCATTAGCCGCTCAGAACCCATTCGGGGAAATTAGACCAGAGGCCTCTGCGACAATCAGGGTCATTCTAGTCCTGTCTTCCCAGGCTCTCCTGCCGAGATGACAGCCCAGCGGCAGGTCTGGGGGGGACGCCAGAGGATTGGGGGATCCCAGCCGGCCGGCTCAGGCCCAGGGCCCTCTCCAAACAGCCAGGGAAAGAAAGACGCAACCTCAAGGACTTCAAAGGAAACGTTTCTCTGGGCCTGCACCTTCCATGGCTCCCAACCGGGAGGGGATCCAAGTGACGCGGCCCGCAACACAGCACAAGAGGAAGCAGCTTACTGTCTTTCTTCCCAGAGAGCTAGTGGGTTCTCTGAATGGCCCCCGCTCCAGCAGTTCACAAGGGAAGGTGGGACCAGGTTTGCATTTAATTCAGAGTCGCCGACATCAGGAATGGTTTGATCCAGCATGTTCAACAGATCATCAAGAATCAAGATCCATTCTGTCTTCTGAGGTTCAGTTCCAGACTCGCCCCCAAATTCTGCATGTTGTTCTACCTCTGGGTTTTCATGCACACGGGGACCTCCATGGAACTGGCTGTTCCAGACCCTCTCCCTCAGCTTTTCAGCCGTGTCCTGTGCCCACAGGCTGCACAGAAGCAGTTCCTGGAAAGAGGGGTCAGGAAGTTGGCTGCTACCCAAGCCAGGAATGCTCTGCCCCTCTCTGAGCCTCAGTTTCCCCACCTGGAAAGTTAGAGGATTTGAAACCAGGATCCTTAGAATCCCTTCCTCCCCGCCCCCCATATCAGAGTCTGGGGCCCCAGGCGGCTGCTGTATGGGGATCATCTTCTTGATGGCAGTTTAGTCAATAGTTCATATGAAGTGGCACTTGCTATCAGCAGAGTGAGGTCCTTTGGGCCGTACCAGCCTCTAAGGCTCACCCCTGCCCCGTGGAGTGGAAGTGGTTCCATCTTACAGATAAGGACACAGGCCCAGAGACGCCCAGCTTCCCGCTGAAGGTCACTCAGCTGGCTGGTGAGAAAGCCAGGACTCAACCTCTTAGCGCCCACACTACTTCTAGGCCATGACCAGGATTTTTCAGCCCAATTTTTTTTAAGAGGAAAAGTTTGTTTTGGCTCAAGATTTCAGAGGTTCAGTCCATGGTTAGCCAGTTCCACAGCCCTGGGTCCAAGGTGAGGCAGAGTGTAGAGGGTGAAACTGCCCAGGGATGGCAGCCAGGGGACAGAGATCGGGTCCAAATCTGTTACGGTGGCTGACAGGAGAGAAGGTGGAAGGAAGCCTTTTCTCCCATGAGTGTATCTGAGGTTTGAAGTGAAGTCAGAGGACCAGGGCGTGGCTCGGTGGTAGAGCGCTTGCCTAGCACGTACAAGGCCTTGGATTCCATCCCTGACACCACAAGAAAAAAGAGATAAGAAGATACAGAAATGAAGCCCAGGAATCAGTTTCCTCCTGTAACTCCCTCCCCGCCTGCCATTGCTGACAAATGTACTTCCTTCTCTTAAAGATGTGGAAGCTCAGAGGGGCAGTTAGTCTCCTACAGTCTCACAGCTGGGCAGTGCCATGGTGTCTTGTGTAGTCAGCTTAGGCTTCTTGTGCTGCTGTAACAAACATTCCCCTGGAGCTGGCCTTCCCAATGGGCTGAGTGAGGCTGACCTCCTGGCATTCATGACCTTGTGGGTACCTAATGACCATGTGGCCAGCAGAACATGGTACAAGTGACAGTGAGTGGCTTCCAAGGCCAGACCATAAAAGGCCCTCCAACTTCCTCCTTGCCCTCACTTGGGTCCATGCCTCTGGGGCAAGCTGGCCACCATGTTGGTACAGCACTTGAGCAGTGCTCTGGAACAGTAGGCAGGAGCTGAGGCTTCCTTCCCACAGCCATGTGGTGACCTGGGCAGTGGCTCCTCCTGTCCTAGTTGAGCCTCCAGATCACCTGGCCCAGCTGAACACTCGCCTGTAACCTTGGGTAAGACTCTGCACCAGATCGGCCCAACTAAGCAGCTACCAAATTCCTCGCCCATAAAACCACACACGGTGATAAATTACTAAGTTTTTGGTTATCTATCCAACCATAGGAACCAGAAAAACCCAAATCCTAGTAATTTGATAACAACTAATGTCTCTTTGGTGCCCACTATATTCCAGGACAGGTTGGCACGTAGCCTCTGTGCCTACCCGGCATCCAGGCATGTGGGGGAAACAGCAGTGGTCTCTGGGGCAGGGGGAAGGTCATGACCAATTGCGCACCATGGAGAAGTGAGGTGCGCCACTAAGGCTCACATTTTATGGCCCAAACAAGTCAGGAAATCGCATCTCATTCCAAAAGGCAGGTGCATCCGGGTGCTAGGTCTTCCTAAGTACTAGGTACTTTCAACTATGTGGCTCCAACAAAGGACATGTATTGTCTCACAGTTCTGGAGGCCACAAGTCCAGGATCAAGGCGTGGGCAGGGCCGTGCACACACACACTCTGCCGAAGGTGTGAAGGGAGGATCCAGCCCAGGCCTTTCTCCTGGTTTCTTTTTTTAATTTTTTAAATTTTTTTTAGTTGTAGGTAGACACAAATATCTTTATTTATTTATTTGTTTTTATGTGGTGCTGAGGCTTGAACCCAGTGCCTCCCACATGCAAGGCAAGCGCTCTACCGCTGAGCTACAATCCCAGCCCTCTCCTGGTTTCTTTGAGGTCCTTGGCGTATGGCAGCAAAGTCCCATCTCCATGTGAATCCCTGCCTTCCTGCCTTTAACGTCACTTCCATGCATTACACAGGCTTCCCCCATATTACACTGACCCTCCCCATATCCTCCCAAGGCCCAGAAAATAAAATTCAATCATTCAATTCAATTCAGTTATTCCTTATCTAAGGAAACTCCAGGTTTCAATTTTCCTTCTCCTTTTGCGATTTGGTGTCTAATAGAGCAAGGATGCAATGTCGCCTTTCACCAGCAGGGGCCGCCCGCACACACCTTCGGTTCTCTGCAAAATACGTGTCCTCGCCGTGGACTGCAGTGGAGTGACTGCAACCGAAGCCGAGCCAAGTCCGCCCTGCCGCTGGCTCCAAGCCCTGATCAGGCCACACTGGCCCCATTTTACAAACTGGAAGACAGGGGTCGGGAGAGGCCCGGTTGGCAGCCGCCCGGCTTTCGCACGCAGCCCCGCGTCCTTCACCTGTCTGTCCCCCACCAGCCTGACAGCTCAAAGTTCAGGAAATCCTGCCCAGTCCACCTGCAAAACCTACCCGGAATCTGGCCATCCCGCTCTCCTCCTCCGCCTTCCCCGGATCTGAAGCCCCATGGTTGCTCTCCTGGGCCAGCACAGTCACCCATCCTGGTCCCCGCAGCGAGTCCTGCCTGCATCAGCCACCAGAGGTGCAGTGAGCCCCTCACAGAGGAAGGTGAAGAGCGGAGAGCACCCAGGGGTAGAGACCGCAGCCCAGCCAGCTCCCGCCTCCGCCCTCAAGGCCTCCCCCTGCAGGGCGCACCTCAGCCGCAAGCTCACGTAGTCCCGGCAAGTTGGGCGGAGCCGGGCCGTGCCACGCCCATTCCTGCCCCCACACGCTCACTGGGTCCCAGCAAGTTGGGCGGAGCGGGTATTGCCACACCCTCACATGCTCATTGGGTCCCATCAAGTTAGGCGGAGCCGGGCTGCACCACGCCCATTCCTGCCCCTACATGCTCATTGGGTCCCAGCCAGTTGGGCGGAGCTGTGATGTGCCACGCCTCCTCCCCCCAGAGTTTGGCCAGCGCCTGGTGCCCTGTGGTGGACGGGCTGAGTCCACTCTGGATTGCCCGCCCTCCGCACAATCTGTTTTCCCCTCTGGCCAGGAGAAGTCAGACGATGTCCCGGGTCTGGCTGAGAGAATATTCTCGGTGCAGGTTGTCGTAACCCTGCTATAGCTTGGATCTGGAACGTCCCCAGAGTGCTTTTAGGAACCAGTGGGAACTCGGGTGGGGCCTGGGACGGCCTGAACTGGGAGCCTCGCGGGCTCAGTCTCTGTCCCCTCGTGGCGGAGGTGAGCCCCTTTGCTCCCCACTGTTTTTGCCATGAGGCGCTGCCTCACCACAGGCCCGCAGCAGTGGGACCCCACCATGGACTGAAACCTCTGCAGTTGTGAGACAAAAAGAACCTTTCCTTTTTATAAGTCAGCTGCCTCGAGTATTTTGTTATGGTGATGAAAAGCTGACTGACGCACCATCTTTTTTTTTTTTTAAGATGGAGTCTTGCTGTGCTGCCCAGGCTGGCCTCAACTACTGGGCTCAAGCGTCCTCCTGCCTCAGCCCCCTAACTGGCTGGGACTACAGGTGTGTACCACCAAGCCCAGAGTCACAACCTTGTTATTTATTTATTTTGTACCAGGGATTGAACTCAGGAGCACTCGACCACTGAGCCACATCCCCAGCCCTATTTTGTGTTTTATGTAGAGACAGGGGCTCACTGAGTAGCTTAGCGCCTCGCCATTGCTGAGGCTGGCTTTGAACTCGCGATTCTCCTGTCTCAGCCTCCCTAAGTGCTGGGATTACAGGCGTGTGCCGCCGCGCCTGGCACAACCTTGTTATTTATGGCCATAATAATATTTGATAACTTTTGTCCCGATTTTTTTTTTCTTTTTGCAGTACTGGGAATTGAGCCCAGGGTCACTCTACCTCTGAGCCACATCCCAGCTCTCTTTATTTTTTGAGACAGGGTCTTGCTAAGTTGCCCAGGCTGACCTTGAACTTGCCATAGTCCTGCCTCAGCCTCTGGGTCACTGGGATGACAGGTGTGGCCACTGCACCCAGGTTACTCCAACTCTTTGGCCCCAGGTCACTTCCTTAGAGAAGCCCCTGGATGTGGGTGAATAGTCCCCCCCCCACTCTCTGCAAATCTCACACACTGACGTCCTGAAGCCCCAGTGGGTGGGTCTAAAGATGGGGCCCCGGGCTGGATGGGGTTGTGAGGGTGACCTCATGGTGGCAAGGAGGGTGCCCTCTCCTCCCCGTCCTCCCCGCTCCCTCACAGCAAGGCTGCTGCCAGGAGGGTCTTCAGGGCAGGGCAACAGACCCACTAGGAACGGAACCAGCCGCCGCCTGCTCTCGGGCCCAGGACTGGGGGGGCCTCTGCTGCCAAGGTCCCCGAGGCCGCTGGCTGTTCCTTCCATGCATCCGCACCCTCCTCTGGAACCTCCACTGGGCTCCACTCACTAGCCTGCTGGTGGCCACCTCTGCCTGGCCACCCCTGCCCCAGCCACCCCTGCCTCAGCCACCCCTGCCACCTCTGTCCCCGGCTGGAAGGGGAGCCACCCGGCAGCAGGTGTTCTGGGGACCTGTTGGTGGCAGGCCCAACACCCAGAACGCTGTTCACACAGTACGAGCTCGGTGTCACAGGCCGAATTGGCCCAGCTGTCACAAGAGTCATTGTCCTTCTGAACTTGGGAATAACTAGGACACGAGATTCCAAAGCGAGGACAGGGAAGAGATTGGGGTCCTCTAAGACACTGTTCCCGTCCCCGCTGAAGCAGGGGGTGCTGGGCCTCCGCCACGCCAGCCCAGGGGCTGCCTGTCAGGACACATGTCCCCGCACGTGGCCAGAGGTACCCGAGGTGCAGGATCACCCTGGTCCAGCCCTGAAGAAGTGTCTCCTTGCCCACCTCGTCCCCTGCCCCCTACTGCCTGTTCCCCCAGCACTGGGCGGGGGGGCAGCCGAGCCCACGGATCCTGCTGGCTGACGGGACATGCGGGGGACACGTGGGGACCCAGCCAGACCCACAGCAATTGGATTAAGTGGGAGAAGCTTCCGAGACCATCTGTCAGGCTGCCTGAAGGACGGAGTATTGATTTCCACCATGTGAAAAAATTAAATGATCCCCTTTTTGTTATTTAAAACGCTGCTCAAGCAATTCCGTGATGGCAGGAGCCGCCCGGGGCCAGAGCCGGCGGCGCAGCGGCCTCTGGATTGGGTGCAGGCCGAGGGGATGCGGGCGCCGGCCTGTCCCTGGGGATCCACAAGCCCGAGCTCCTGCCGCCGCCCCCACGGCTCAGATTTATTAAAGACGTAACAAGTATGAGAACAGCTGATTGACCATCAGTTCACCTGCACCCTAATCGATTTCCGGGGTGAAACCTGGAGGGGGGTATTGACACCTTCCGGGCGCGGCGGCTGGGGGAGGAGAGGCGGCCACAGAGAGAGGCCGCGCTGGCTGTGAGCACAGCCTCGTGGGGCCCGGGCTTCCGGCCAGCTGGACAGGAGTGAGGCCCGTGGATGCCACTGTTCCCCCAGAGGGACGTGCTTGGGCCACTCACGAGTCCCCTGTGCTCTGGAGACGTAGCTGCTGCGGCCACAGGGCTGTGACAGCCGGGCACCGTGTTCACAGAGGAGTCCGCCCCACCGTGTCCAGGACCGTCTGCCCCAGTCTGCGCTGTGCTCGGCCGGTTAGATCTGAAGAGCCTGTGACGTGGTGTGACGCCTCCCGGGGAGGTTGGGGATTTTCTTTCTGGTGTTTCTCTGAAATTCAAGTTGAACTGGACGTCTTGTGGTCTATCTGACAGTCCCACTGTGACGTTTGGGTCCCCGGGCGACTTGGAGGCTGAGACAGGACGGCCTGCCTCCAGTTGTTTTTAGTGTTAAAGGGGTTCCGCTGAGCCGGGTGGTGGGGTGCGCCAGCCCGAGTGAGGCCCTGGTGCCATCCCTCATATGGAGCAAACAACACGCAAACCCACGCCTGGCGTCCGCCCCTTCCGGGGCCATCGAGACTCCACGTTGCTTTCAGAGCTAAGGGACAGGTCAGGGGGGTTACCTTACATCACCAATGACAGATAGTCCTGGGTTCAAATCGTCCCCTTTCTGCCTTTTCCTTGCTGTGTGATCTTGGGAAAAGGGCTTTGCTTCTCTGGGCCTGGATCTCTGGCTATAAAATAGGCAGGATTCTGGGACTTTCTGCACAGGCTGCTCCAGAGGAGGAGTTTGTGGTCGCCCAAAGCAGGTGAGCCCTCAACAGGTGGGAGGGTCACCTGGGCCTCCCAGATACCAACAAAGAATCAGAAACACAGAGTCAGAGAGAGAGAGATGCCAGCCCTCTGGAGGGGGGTCCAAATCAGAGGCCCGAGCATCTCTGTAGGGCAGGAGGAGGGCACACGAGGAGCCTCCACGGGCGGACGCAGAGCGCACGGGCCATCCCACGTCCACCCCGCGGAGCAGCCTGAAGTGATAAAACAGCATTTCCCGCTCCGAGCCACGGTCCACACGGTGATGGCCCCGCGAGGGCAGGAAGGTCAGGCGAGAACGTAGCTGGGTGTTTCCAGAGCCGCGCATAAACGGGACACGGGGCCGACCCTGGCTGGGACACGGCCGTCCCCAGGCCCTTGGAGAGGCCACAGCCCACCATGGGGACCCAGGGCAGCAGGGGCCAGAGAGGCCTCCCAGGGGAGGTGGCACATGGAGGGAGACAGCGGGGCAGGTGGGGGACGGCCACTCCAGGGCGTGCTGGCTGGGACTGCTGTATTCCTGCCCTGGAACCTTCCAGGGCTCCCGGCTACCCCGCCTGCGGGGTTGAGAGCTGGCTGTCCATCAGCCGTGTGGCCATGGTCCATCCTCATGCCCCCCGAGCCATGATCCCCTCACCTGGAAAATGAGGTGGTCGGAACCGGCGCACCAGCGTCTCCCTCCAACATTAAGAAACGGTTTCCAGCGGGCGCGGTGGCCCACGCCTGTCATCCTAGCCCCTGGGAGGTTGGGGAGGGAGGATCCCAGGTTCGCGGGCAGCCTGGGCAGCTTACAGAGGCTCTTACCGACGCAGCAAGACGCTGTCTCAAAACACAAAGGGCCGGGGTGTCTCAGTGGTGGAACACCTGGGCTCCGTCCCCAGCGCCCCCTCAACACGAAAAAGAAGAAGAAAAGAAAAGAGATCTTCACCCGGCACAGCCACCAAGGTCCTGGATCAAAAGGCCCCTCTTGCCACCGCCTCCCCCATCGACCCTGCACGCTGCTGTCCCTTCCCCTTTGCCTGGACACTTGTCACCTTCTGGTGCCACATGTTTGTCTGCTGTCTGCTGCCACTTCTGCCAAATGTCACTTCTGCGGAAGCAGGATTTGTGTCCGTTTGATTTGTGTTCCCGGTGCCTGGTACAGAGCCTGGCACACAGAAGGTGCTCAGTAAATGCTTGTGGCATGAATGGCTGGCTGGTGCGTCAGAGACCCACTGCTTGAGCGGCTCAAGAGCACGGCCCTGCGTCTCCCTCGGCGTACCTGCCGCGTTGCTGCTCCAGTCCAAAGGGGTTGCCAAGGCAACCACCATCGCATCCCTCCTTTCTTCCTTGATGTGCTGGGGATGGAGCCCAGGGCCCCCGCACGCTGGGCAAGCGCTCCGCCACTAAGCTTCGTCCAAGGCCTTTGCTTAAGTTTTATTTGGAGGCAGAGTCTTGCTACCTGCCCGGCTGGCATCACATTTGTGACCCTCCTGCCTCAGCTTCCTGAATAACCAGGTGTGCACCACTGTGCCAGGTGATCCGCCTCTCAAGGCCAGTGGCCAGCAGCCTCCTCCCATCAACAGCCTTAGCTGCCCTCGGGTTAGGGCAGGGGCGCGGTTAGGCTTGGTTAGGGTTAGGCTTGGTTAAGGTTAGGGTTAGGGTAGGTTATGTCTGGTTATGTCCATTGGGGGTTTTGTCCTCCTGCACCGCGTCCTGGCTGTGGCCAGTGCCATGCCGTGCACAGTTTGGCTATGGTTGCTCATTTATTGAGCACCGGCTGTCAACGGACCTGCACATTCCCAAGGAAGCCCTTGCTAACGGCTGGTCCTGAGTATCAGAGGCATTGATGGCATCCCAAGGTCACTCAGTGGGTGTGAGGCCAGCTTCGTGTGTCCACAGCTCCCAGCCCTCCCTGCCCTCTGGGAGAAGGCCAGGACGTTGCTGCCCAGCCATCACAGATCCTGCTTGGCTACCTGCAGCTCGAGGCTCAGCAGCCTCCCTTGGTGGAGGCCAGGAGGCAGCTGCTGGGGAAGCCCAGCAGAGAGCTGCATCTGCAGCCCACAGTCGCTGCAAAGCCACTGGCCACGTGGCCTCGGGGCCTGGCCAATGAATCCCACGCTTTCCCTCGCTCGGCCACCCTCCCACCTCCGCCCAGGTGCTCTCTGCCTGTCCACGCCAGGCCTCTGTCCCGTGTCCTGGTGGACAGGAGCCCCGGAGCCACACAGCACAGCGTCTGAACACCATGGTGGACACTCTGTGAGAACCATCTGGACAGGGAGGCCACGGGCTCATCATGAAGCACTGGACAGGACAAGCTCTACCCTGCACTCCTCCAGCGCCAGTGAGCAGGTGACCCTTGCTGGCCTCACTGTCCTCAGCTGCAAAATGGGTCCAAGAAACAGGATCTACTTCAGAGGCCCAACCGGAGGGCTGGTCCCCTCCCTGGGCTTCCAGCCTGCAGACCCAACACGTCAGCTCTGCAGTCAGGCTATGACCCCCTCCGTGTCCGCCGGGGCTGGATGCTGCTCTTCCCAGATCCATGCGTGGAAAGCCCGCACCCTAAATGTGCCTGTTTGGAGACGGGTCTTTAGGAGGTAATTAAATCTAAATGAGGTCATTAGGACCGGTGCCAACCCAATACCACTGTGTCCTTATACGAAGGGATGAGGACACAGACACACCAAGGACGTCCATCTGCAAGCCAAGGAGAGGCCTCCCTAGAGACCAGCCCTCAGCGCCTGGCCTCTCACTCCCAGCCCCCAGCACTGTGAGGCCACACATTTTTATTGTTCAAGCTGGCCTGTCTGCAGGCCTTTGTTATGGCTGCCCTGGCACACTCATACAGTGCCACGAGACCGCTCTACCAGCACTGGTCTTCAATAGTCAGGACTCTGAAAGTCACAAAAACACTTGAATCAGAGTGGCTTAGACAAAGACAGAGGTATTAAAACTGAAACAGACAGCTTCAGGAAGGGTTCGACCCAGGTGCTAGAATCACCATTCCATCATCCGCTTCCCTCTCCATCGGTTTCTTGACAGGGAAGGAGGCTTTCCCACTTGGGCATCAGGTGGCTCCCAGGAGGACCAGGCTCCTATCGGCTTGGCATCCCTGAGGAAAACTTCCCCCACAGCAGAGCTTCCCAACAAGTCCAGCGAATGTGGTGGGGGGCCCTTGGGTATCTGAGGTCGCCTCACAGCCTTTGCAGAGGTGAGCTCCAGGCCAGATGCTCCCTCCGTGCTGCCCAGGCCAGTCAGCCCTGCCTGAACCTCCTGAGGGGGACATCCACGGCGCTGCTCCAGGGACAGGAAGGACGCGGGCAGACAGGACCAGCAGTGGCCCAACAGTGTCACATGCCTCCTGCCTGGGAGTCTCTTGGGGCCACTGTCCACGTGTCCCTCGCTCGGTGATGAGCATGGGACCCAAATGCCCCTGACGCTGGCCTGGGTTTCTCTGCAGCCGGCGGGGCAGTCGCATGGACACGGTGGGGGAGCCACGGTGCTGTGCTTAGCATCCGCCACCAGGTGTCACTGTTGAACAAGATCCGGCGTAGCCCTGCTCCCCTCTGTTGGTGGCGCCTCTGTGAGTCACGGGAGTCCCCACATGGGTCCCCAAGGCTTCTGACGTCTGGTTCATGCTCCTGAACGAGTCTGGGCCCCAGACACCCAGCTGGACACCATGGCGGGGGAAGAAGGAAAGGGGTGCGGTGGCCACCACCGCAGAATCAGGACCTCCAGGTGCGAGTGGCTTGGAGATCGGCCAGGGGCTCTCAGACCCTCTGGAGGCCACAGCTGGGACCCCTGCCATCCAGGAGCAGCTACAAAGGCCCTGTGAGGACCTGCTGGCCATTTCTTCCAACACCCTTGATCCTCCCAAGAAGGAGCAGCAGGATGGACCCCAGAAGGCTCAGACCCCCAACGCCAGCAGATCCAGGGCAAGACGACCATGTCCTGGACTCGGCAGGGACCTTGGGCAACGTCCTGGAATGCTCGACAAGCAGGTGGTCTGCCTGGAACTGTGTGGACCCCTACATGCCTGGCCCTTCACTGGGACCCCTGGAGCTGCCCGGGGCGGGGTCTCTACCTGAGCTGTTCCAGGGCTCCTGTCCTCACTGGCCACAAGCTGCACCCTCAGGTAAACAGTCTTCATATCACCCAGGAGAGCAAGGTTCTCGGCCACACAGCCCAGGGTCAAGACTAGTTCCTGAGGGAGACGAATGGACAGTCTAGCCAGGCAAGAGGTTAATCAATGACGGAATGCGGGCCGACCATAGTGTGGAGTACTACGCAACTGTAGAAAAGCATGAGGGGTCTGGGGAAGAGTCTCCAAGGCACACTGTAAAGATTAGAAAGCAAGGAGAGCGCCTCATGAGCTCCTTTGCCATTAAAGAGGGACATAGGTCCGCATCCGTTTCACTGTGTTCGTAGAAATTATGGACGATTCACAAGAAATTGTAGAACTCGCAAGAATAGAACTCCCTCCTGAAATAAGTGGGTAGGAATTGAGTAAATGGAGAGCAGGGTGGCAGGTTGGCGGGCTATCTCCTCATTTTTGAGCTCTACCCATATGACTCTGCCCCTCGAAATACTAAATAAAAAATAGAAAGTAAAGAAGTAAATACAAGGCAGAAAGAAAGCATAAAAGGCAACCAGCAAATTTAGCCAGGAATGAAAGTCCCGGCCGGGCCTTCCACTCTCGGGAGGCTAGGAAGGTGGGTTCGAGCCTCGGGCCTCGGTTTTCTCATCTGTACAATGGGGACAACGAGGCTCCAAGGCCATTGTTCCAGGTACGGGACGGTGTGCGTGTAAGTCCCCCCAGCAGACTGGGCAGGTGCTATGAGAAGCCGGGGGTCTCCTCCCTGGACCCCAGCTCCAGCCCAGTGAGGAAAGGCCAGCCAAGTCCAGGCTGGAAGGTCACATGCCGACCAGCTCTCCCTCAAGCTGCCAAAGTCACCCAAACCGGGAAGAGTTGAGGACACCCATGACTCCGCCTGTGCTGGGCCCCTCCTAGGACAGGAGGGGACAGAAGGGCGAGACAGGAGCCTCAGCCACTGAGAGTGTAACGAATGTGCCCAGCTCCTGTCCACCCACCCCGGCTCTGGCCCCTCTTCTTCCCCTCGTCCTTTGAGTGTCCACCTCCTCCTAACTCAGCCCCTGACCTAAGGCAAGAATCAGGAATCATTCAAACCCTTGGCCAGTGGTTGGTGGAGCAGGCGTGGAGGGCGTGAGATGTGAGCAGGAGCCTGGGTGCAGCGTCTTCTCTTACGGAGACACAGAAGAGGAGACAGCCCCATCCTTTTCCTGATGGTGTTTGCATTTGGATGTGATGACTGGAGCTCTGGCAGCTGTTTTGTGACCAATCGTGAGGTAGCAGGCTGAGGACAGTAGAGGGATGAGGAGGGAAACACCAGAGGCCTCGATGATGTTTCGAGGTGCCAACTAGCACCCTGGCACCACCCTGAGCCAGATGCCAGTGAGAGTGACAATAACTTCCCACTGTTCAGGACAGTTGAGTTGGGGTCTCTACTGCTGTCAGCCAAAAGCAGTCATGGGCTATGCTTAGGGTGTGGTTTGACCCTGGAGGGGTGACGTGTTGGAGGCCTGCTCTTCAGTTTGGTGGTGCAGAGCGGGTGGGGTGCAAGGAGCTGCTTGGGCCGGGGGGATACGCCCTCAGAGGGCACCAGCGTGGTGCCCTGGGACCCTGCCGTGGGTCTCAAGAGAGCAAGTTGTCATGAGCGAGCCTGAGCCCAGAGCGGCAGCCACGCCGGGCATGACAGCGACTCAGGAGGCTGAGGCAGGAGGATCTCAAGTTTAACAGCCCCCCCCACTCCCACCCAGGGCAACTTAGTGAGGCCTTGTCTCAAAATAAAAATAAAACCGGCAGGGAGGCAGCTCCATGGCGGCTCCTGGGTTCAACCCCAGCACCAGAAAAGAAAGGGAAAAACTAAAACAGGCCGTGGGCGCGGCTCAGTGGTGGAGCGCTTGCCTGGCTCATCCTCGAGCGGCCCCCTGGCTCCTGTGTCCCTCTCGCGCACACCCCTGCCACGCCGCTGGACATCACATGGGACCCCCTCAGAGGCAGGAACCATGGGGCCGCCTGATTTGGACTTTCAGCTTCCAAGACTGAGAGCTGATGACCTCTCTCCTCCGTGAGTGGCCTGCCGGGGGTATTTTGTGACGGTACCTACAAACTGCCGCAGCCGTCTTCACTGTTGGAGTGGATGGTGACAATCCCTCTGCCACCAAAGCCCCGCTGGCACCTCAGCACACGAGGGAACTTCCCACCCTGGACCCTGGGCTCGGTCTCCTGACCCGTTTGGGACAGTGGCACATGTGTGGCTCCAGGTCGGAGGCGGGGCCTCCTGGCCCTTTCTCCTCTCCCGCCCTCTGCAGCCGCGCCTTCAGCCCCGGCCACAGCGTGAAGACCCTGAAACTGACCTAAGCGGAGCTACCGCCTGACCTGAAGAACATCGGCCAAGGTCATCCCACGTCCCTCAACCCCATGTGACCGGCAGATGCGTGGGCAACAGCACGTGGCTGTCTCCAAGCCACAGCGCCTGGCTCAGTGTGTCACGCAGCCGTCGCTGGCCACTGCCCAGCGCTGCCCTGGAGCCCCGCCTGCAGGGAGGACATCAGGCCTCCTGCGGGGAAGGCTGAGTCTCCCAAACTCCCGCAGCCCGGTCCTGCGCCATCCCCTGCCCTCCCTCAAGGTCACCTGGCTGCGAGGACGGCCCCTCCTGCCCTCCCACGGAAGCAGCACGGCGGAGCCCGGGCTGGGAGGGGACGGGGCTGGACTTGGATGGGGCAGAGCTTCTGCCTGGGAAGGTGGCGAGTTCTGAGATGGGGACTCCATGGCTGACTGCGCTCAGGCACAGGCCATGGAGAACCTTTCATCTTTTTTCTGGTATTGTGATGGAACCCGGGGCTGCTCTGCCACCGAGCCGCATCCCAGCCCTTCTGATTTCATTTTGAGACCGGGTCCTGCTCAGTTGCTGAGGCTGGTCTGGAACTCGTGATCCTCCCACCTCAGCCTCCCTAGCAGCTGGGAGGACAGGCGCGGCCACGGGCGCGGCCACATGATAAATCACACCGGGTGCATTTTACCCCCATTTTTTGGAGACAGGCGGAGCTTTCTGCCTCCATGGGGTGGCTTTGTGACTTCCTCAGGCCACCCATCACACTAGCCGCCACGGAGGACGAGCCGAGGCCCAGAGAGGGTGAATTGCCCAGGACCACACAGCACGTGAAGGGCACCAACTGGAATGAGGTGGACGAGCAAGACGCCCCACGTCCCTCTCCAGGGAGTGAGTGGCTCCGCCAAGCTCCCAGCGGGGCGGCGGGAGGGAAGGAAGCGATTTCTGTGGCGCCTGAGTCCTGGGAGGGCCTCCCTGGGGAGAGGCGCTGGGCAGGACCTCGTGTTAAGTCGTGATCACGAGATTAGGGATTTCATTACCGCCTGCCACTCCGGGATGCGACGCCGCCGCTTCACACTCGCAGATGATCACCCGATACAGGGCGCCCGGGCTGACAGGTCCCCAGGCCGCTGGAGGCCCAGGCGGCCCTGTCCATCACTGCCTGGACGGGGGCTCAGGAGCCCCGAGGAGCAGGGACCAGCCGCCAGCAGGGGGGAAACTCCTGACTCAGCTCCACTCGGCTCCCAGGGCCGCAGCCTCAGGGCTCCCAGGGCGGCCACCACCAGGAGCTGGGAAGTCCCCAGGCCACAGGGAGGCCTCCCCTCTTGTCTGGCCTCCCCTCTGGCCCCTCCAGCTCAGCTCTCCTCTCCTGCCCTGCGTGTGTGTCCCCGGGTCTCTGCATGTGTCCCCGGGTCTCTGAGCTGTTAACAGTCACACTCCAGCAGCTCCTCAGCCCGGCGGTGGGGTAATTGGACTCGTGGGCGGCAGGACAGGAGCCGGGGCGGAGGCGGGAAGTGGGGCCCGGGCAGGGGCTGCGCCCAGCTCGCCTGCAGCCACCACATGGCAGGTCTGTGCCCTGTCTGTCCCTTGTGTCCCCAGCCCCCAGCCCACCGGGCTTGTGCAGGCCTCAGACACTGGAGAGCTGGGGTCCCCGCCTGCCCCGGGCCACCACCTACCCCTGCTCTCGTCTGCCCACCCGCCACCCGCCACCCACCCCACCCCACCTGCCACACACCACCCAGGAGCACCACACGCCTGTCGGCCCAGCTACCCCTCCAAACGCCATGACCCACCCCCCCATCCATCTATCCATCCACCTGTCCACCCATCCACCCATCCACTAGTCCATCTGTCCATCCATCTGTCCATCCACCCATCCGTCCACCTGTCCATCCGCCCGTCCATCTGTCCATCCACCCGTCCATCCACCTGTCCATCCACCCGTCCATCTGTCCATCCACCCGTCCATCTGTCCATCCACCCATCCACCCGTCCACCCATCCACTAGTCCATCTGTCCGTCCGCCCACCCACCCATCCCCCACCCGTCCCCTCAGCTGCCCACCTCTGGGTCACGGCTGTGCCGCCCTCGGTTCCCGGCAGCCCCCATCCCCCCGGCTGACTGACCCACCAGGTGCTTGTGAAGCGCTGGCTGCGCCTGCTCCATGTCAGGTGCGGAGTCTCCAGGGTGCGGGCGGCGGTTGATCCACTGCTCAGGGAGGCGGGCCAGGGCTGGAGGCTGGCTGACCAAGGTGCAGCCCATCACTGAGGGGCAGCACTGCTTTAGGGTCACCAGGCTCTGAGCCGGGGACAGGTAGGCGCCAGGGCTGGGACAGTGGTGGGCAGAGGGGCAGCAGATGCCCAGGGGCCGAGGCCTGGCTCCAGCACCCCACGCAGGCACTGGCTGGGGACTGGCCTCCAGGAGGGGCAGCTGGGGTTGGCTCTGCTGGGCCTCTGGTGGTCCAGGACAGCGGGGAAGCAGCCACCATGGCGTCACCAAGGACAGGAGATGGCCCTGTGCAGCAGGAGCCCAGAGAGCAGGGCAGGGGGTGTCCAGAGGCCCAGAGAAGGGAGGGGCAGGCCCAGCGGTCACCCCCGCCCAGGTGGGCAAGCTGAGGTCGGCAGTGGGGGCCGCCTCCAGCCCAGGGCCTCACCAGTGACGCCCTGGACGCTGGGGCTCGGGGGACACGGGCCGCCAGCCCCAGCCTCACTGGCTCCCCGGGCTCCCTCGCTGGGCCACGGGTGCAGCCTCTGGTTCCTCCACTGAGAAGCAGGAGGCTGGCGGCCAGGACCAAGCGAGCACAGCCGCCTCAGTGTGGGGACATCGGGGCTCGCACGGCCTCCGGGCCGCATCTCCTCCCTCCTCCTCTCCCTCCCTGACTGAACCAGTGTCCACAGAGCACCCAGGCCCTGCTCTGGCTGCTGGGGATGTGGCTGCGAGAATCACCAAAGTGCCTGTGTCCAGGAGCTGTCAATCAGGCAGGTGAGGCGCATAGTGACAAATGCAGGACTCGATTTCAGGAAGCAGTCGAAAGTGGAAAGCAAGGGGTGCAGGGGAAGGGCACAGAGACGGGGTGGGCACAGCTTCCCAAGGAGGTCACCTGCGAGCTGAGACTGTGGGAGGAAGCGCAGACTGGCCAGGGGCCGGGAAGCACATCCCAGCAGCGAGAGCTACACGTGCAAAGGCCCTGTGGCAGGCCAAGTCCAGCATTTTAAGAGTCAGCTACAGCCCGGCACGGTGGCGCACGCCTGTCATCTCTGCACTGTGGGAGGCTGAGACAGGAGGATTGCGAGTTCAAAGCCAGCCTCAGCAACGGCGAGGCGCTAAGCAACTCAGTGAGACCCTGTCTCTACTTAAACCACAACATAAGGCTGGGATGTGGCTCAGAGGTCTAGTGCCCCTGAGTTCAATCCCTGGTGCCAAAAAAAAAAAAAAGAGTCAGCTACTTTTTCCCCCCTTCGTGGTGCTGGGCATCGGGCCCGGGCCTCGTGCCTGCTCCACAGCGCTAACCATCAGGCCACACCGAGCAGGTCAGCTGCTTCCTTGGCTGGAGCACCACGCAGGGGGGGCACGCCATCCTGGCTGTGCTCACGGCTCCCCTGCTCATGCCCCTGCTTGAGAGTCGCACCGCGTGACGTGCTGGGAAACCTCTCGCCTGTCGCCTCAGAGACGGGGCTTCCCTCCCTCAGCCCAGCTTCTTCCAGGACCTGAAAACCTTGGTGCATAATCTGGACTGAGGCGCAGAGGGCGTGCAGAGGGGAAAAGAGCAGGCGTCCTTCCCGCGGATCCCCGTGGGCCACGTGGGAAGGCAGTCAGCGCCTCTGGCCACTGGAGAGGCCCCGGAGGAGGCCAGGCTGCGAGCCGGGTCAGGGCCTCCTTGGTCACTGCGCCTCCGATTAACTCTAGCGGGAGGCCCCGCCGGCTGCAGGGATCCAGATAAGTGTGCTGGGGCTGGGGGGCGGCCGGGCCTCCCCCAGCCCACCCCGCCAGCTGGCCAGGGAGGCGGGCAACAGAGGGGTCATTTGCATAGGCAGGTAATTGGTTTTGCAAATAAATCTGGTTCTTGAAATTTGTAGATTAGCAATAATACGTCTCCAGATGAAGGAAAAGGTCACGGATGGATAAAACAACAATTAAACTTTCGGGAGATTATTAAACTAAACAGAAGCCTGGCACACGGCGGCCGGGGAGCATGGAACCGAGGCTGGGGGTGGCGGGCCGGGCGAGTCTGCCGCTTCCAGGGTGCGGAAAGGGGCCCTTCTGCATCCAGGGTCTGGACAGAGTGGGACATTCTGGGTGACTCTCCCAGGACAGGTTCAAAGATCCCATTTCTCAGTAGAGGAGACTGAGGTCCAGGGAGGACCCCGGGTGACGCAGTGAGGCAGCTCCAGGCCGTGAGCCTCAGCTGGCACGGGGGGGCAGGCAGTGGCCGATCCGGGTCCCCTGCGTCTGCTGGCCGTGGGAGGAGGACAGTTCTGTGCCCTGCTGGGCGGCGCCTCTGACCGCAGCTCCGAGCGTCCTGGGGTGTGCTTGCAAACGCTCCCACGCTGTTGTGCAGTGTGGCAATTCCACGTGACACAGGGCTAATGGGACGGGCGCCGAGCCTGGCATGACGTCCTGGCCTCTGGGTCACTGCGGCTCTTGGCTGCAGGCAGGAGCGGGGGCTCTGGGCCGCGAGAGCGTGTGCGTGCCCCGCTCAGGAGGAGAAGCCCGCACAAGCTGAGCCGTTTGCCACCCACCCGAGCGTGACCTCAGCTCCAGCTCTAAACAGGACGCGGCATGAGCCTCACGGATCCCTTCGCCTCCTTCCAAACAGGCACTGAGCCACTGCAGCGGCCGGAGCACCGTCCACGCTCAGAGACGCCACAAGGAAGCAGACAGACAGGAACCGCTGTCCTGGGAGGAGGGCACACTCGTGCGAGGACAGCCAGCGGCCAACAAGTCACAGGCCTGAAGGATTTTAGAGAGCGCGCCATGCTGTGCGGAAATCAGAGCAGGGAAAGAACTGGGGAGGGAGGCACTGCTCAGGGGGCCGAGAGAAGGTAGAGGAGGGAGCCGCGGAGAGGCCGGGGGAGGGCATTCCAGGCAGAGAGAGCAACCATGCAAAGGCCCTGGGGCAGGAGGAGGCTGGTAGCTGCAGGCACGGTGAGGAGCAGTGTGGCTGGACAGAGGGAGGGGACAGCCAAGGAGGAGGCAGGAAGGGGACGGGTCAGGTGGAGGCCACGGGGAGACCTGGACTCAGGCTTCGAGACCTGAACCTCCTGTCTACACTCTGGCTGCCAGAGGACGAGGAGGGAGAAGGGGCGTCTTCCCGCTGTAGTGGTCAGCGTGGTGACAGGCTCCTCTCCCAGCTCGCCCAGCGGCAGAGACCACGGATGGGCTCCCAATATCCACCGCCCACTTGCGCCTTTAGCGACTATGAAAGACTGCGCTTCCCAGCCTCCCGTGCCGCTCAGGGTGACCATTTGACACTTGGCGCAGAACAGGATGGGAGCATAAAGGATGTGTGTGCCTTTCAGGTTCTAACCTCAGACGATTAGGACAGGCCCTCCTCTCCCTTCTCCTCCTGGTCCCCTGCCCTCTTCTGGAAGGTAGCCATGATGGCAGGAACTAGGCAGCCATCATGGGCCACAATATGGAAGCTGGGGCTGAGGAGGCAGAGAAACATCAGAGAAGGAGCTTGGGTCCAGGGCGGTGGTGGAGCCCCACTGCAGCCTGGGCTGGTGCACAGTGAGGATAGGGGCCAGTGGCCTCCCGCATTTAAGCCGTGGTTGCACAGGTTCGTGGTGGATCTCAGGTAACCAAGGGATCCGAGCACGGCCATTGCCCACACTGCAAATTCCAGCCCTTCCCTCTCCCCGGCGGACGCTCCTCTGCTCCAGAATGCCCGGCTCCTCCCAGGGTCTGCAACCCAGCTGTACCGGTGAAACGCGCCCCCTTGTGGTCACTCTGGACACTGCCCTTGTCTCTGGAGGAAGTCCCGCCCTCCTAGGTTGCCCACTTCTCCAGCAGACTTAGGTCACCCCAGGGTGGGGTGTGGACTCCCCTCCCCCAAATCCTCTAACCTCACTTCACCTGCCTCCTTTTCAAGTCCCGGCAGCTGCACCAGAGCCGAGCGGGATCCTGTCAGCCTCAGTCCTGGGTCTGCGTGACTGTGGTGGAAAGGGAGCCAGAGAGGTGAGTGTGTTGCCTGGGTCACACAGCCAGACCGTCCTCCCCAAAGCAGCAGCGGAAGAGTGAACGTGGCCAAGGGCGGGGACCACTGACCCAGCCTGAGGATGGAGGACAGCAGGGACCCTCTGGATGCCCACCATGATTCCCCAGGGAAATCCCTCTACCAGAGCCAGATGGCCTCCTTCCCTCGTTCATTCCCCACACACTTATTGAGCAACTGCTGTATGCCAAGTCCTACTCCGGAAGCTGGGACCGAGCATATTGACCCACAGCTCCAGCCCACCGCCTGGAGGGGGGGACAGATGGCAAGGTGGGGGACCAGAGTCAGGGAGGGGCCAGGAAGAAGCACGTGGCTGGGCTGGGCTGGGGCTCGGCTCCCTGGAGGAGGCCATGTGTCACCATGAAAGGCCAAGAGGGGAAAAGGCAGGAGCAAAGACCCGAGCAGAGGGCCTCAGCCGCCGGAGGCATCAGGCCAGGGAGAGAGGAAGTCGGGGTGGGGTCAGGGATCAGACCCAGGGCTGCAGCGTGGGGCCAGGCCTTGGTCCCAAGGGCAGCGGGTGGGGCAGGGGGCAAGGAAGGCTTCAGAGCAGAAGAGGTGACAGCAGATTTGCCTAGGAAGGCTGGGGTGGGGGCGATCTGGGGCCTCCCTCGCGTCCTCCCTTGCCGGCCTCCCCGCCTCCCCAGCCTCTGCACCCGGACACCAGGATCAGGGAATGCGGGGAGGGGGTCCCTGCAGCCAAGAGCCCAGCAGCTAATGAGCGCGGGGTGGCGCGGGCTATTTTTAGCCGCCGCTCCTCGGGACGCCTAATCGCTAGGCCGGCTCCCACCAGGCTGCCATGGAAACGCTGCGCTGCCTCCGACCGGCCGCGCTGCCCGCCCGCCAGCCAGGAGCCCGGCCTGCGCAGCCCGGACCACCGCACCCCTGGGCCTGGAGGGCCCGGGGCTGGGGAGGCTGGATCCCTGTCCCGCCAGCCCGGTGGCCGGCCGGCCCCTCTGGATGGCGAACGCCACCCCGGGAGCTCCTGGTGCAGCAGAAGGACTTGGTTTCCGCGCACGGGGCACCTGCTGTAGGCGGGCACTGCGCCCTGGGTGTCGCCGTGGGTTCCATTCAGAGACCACAGAGGAGCTCAGGCTGCCCGTGGCTGGGGACCCGGAGCCCAGCTTGCAGGACTGGCCGGAGGGCGGAGGCTGCCTGCCCAGGGGCAAGGACCCCAGACACAGAGGGGCCAGCGCCTGGCCAGCGCCCAGGACAGCCAGCGTAGAGGGCCGAGGCTGGAGGCCAGCCATGACACCCGGCAAGGGGATGGGGACTGCCTGGGGCCCAAGAGAGCCAGAGGTGACAGCAAAACCCTGCCGCGGGGCCAGGGCAGGAGGCAGGGAAGGGGACAGGGCACAGGCCAGGGCACCAAGAGGCGAGCCCGTGGCCTCAGCATGTCTGTGGCTCCTCTGCCTCGGTTTCCCCACCTGCAGGGCGGGGCATGGCCGGCCACTGTGCCACCCCCAGCGGGTCGGGATCCTCTCTATGCCACCCTTGGAGACTGTCCCACGTGGATGTCCACAGGTTCTGGACGCTTTGAAAGGCGGTCGGGTGGGGTGCAGGGTCTGGGCGCCAGCAGCGCCCAAGGAGCACAGCCAGGCCGCGGGGACTCGCCTGGAGGCGGCGTGTCCAGGCTCTGACACCCAATATCCGAGGAGGAAGGTCCCTCTGCCCCCTCCTCTGGCCCTGGGATGACAACACCCCCCGGGGCCCACAGAGCGCCTGGCAGATCCTCAGCGCTCACGCAGTGGCCGCACCTGTGGTCCTCATTCACGGCGCGTCCGTGGCCACGTAGTCCCCAGGGGCCATTCCTGCAGGCTCGGAAGGGGCCACACGGCCAGCCATGCCTGGTGCCCAGGGCCCTGGTCAGCCCTGACCAGGGGTGAGGGGACGAGAGGGCACCTGGGGGTCCTGAGGTTTGGGTGCTACTGCCTAGCTAGAGTCCCCAGGCCTCCTGCCCCTGCCTGCCCGCGTGGCCACCCCCCACACCCCACGCAGCCTCCCTGGCTCCTGGAGGGCACTGAGCACCCCGGGAGGAGGTGCTGGGGATCCCATGCGCTGCCCCAAACCGGGGCCTGAGGGGACACCAGCGCCAGTCCCTCATCCTTCCCTGTGCCCTGGAGGCAGGGGAGTGGGCGTGGAGCCGAGGGGAGCAGCCCCCGCCTGGCTATGATCAGCCCCGCGTGAATTAAACACGAGGCCAGGCCCGTGTGACGCCGACTTCCCAGGCAGCACACAGGACAGGGCTGACGGGAGGCTGGGGGCACAGGCCCGCGGGGGGCGCCGTGCGGGGCGCGGGCACCTCTGCGCACATGCTGGGCGCCTTCCAGGGTTGGGGCTGGGTGGCCCTCGGGTTGCCAAGGGCTGAGGCTCAGGAGATGCCTTTGCAGGTGACGCTGGCCGCCTCCGAGGGTGGGAATAGGCAAGACCCTCACCCAACCCACACCTGCCTAGGACTCCTGGCTCCAGCCTGTCCACCCGACGGTGCCCTGTCCCTGTGACTGGGCCATCACCCTCTCCCTCCTTCAGGGGCACCTCCACCCGGTTTCCGGTCCTGTTTCTGCAGCGCGGAGCCATAGTCTCTGCCCGTGCCTGCACCTAGCCCGGGTGACCCCCTGTTCAGAGCAGCTGTCCCCGGCTCTATGGCCTCCAGGTAGGGCTCCAGGCCCTGCTCATTCCCTCCCTGTGACTCAGGTAGGGTCCCCATCCTGGTGACACTGGAGGCTGACAGAGCTGGGGGCGGGGCATGGAGGGGGCTTGAAGGCCCCCCACTCGGAGATTCTAGACCCTGGGGACATTTTCTTCATTCATATCCCTCCACCTCCCTGAGCCCCAGGGACCCTAGTGGCATCTGACCTTTGCAGGGACCCCACCAAACTCAGCCGCGTGGGGTCCAGACCCCCAGCCCTGGAGAGGCTGCCAGGAAGAGTCGGGCTGGGCAGGAGCAGCCTGGGGCCAGGGGAGCGGCGGGTGCAGCCTGGGTCGAGGCTCCACGGGTTGGGGCTCCACGTGGCAGCGCCGCCAGGGTCTCGAAGGCCAGGGAGAGCTGACGCCAGAAGGTAAGGAGCCCGCTGGAGGGAGCGCCCCACACCCCCACACCTGGGCTCTGCAGGAGACCTCAAATCAATGCTGTCATCCCAGCAGCTCAGGAGGCTGAGGCAGGAGGATCGCAGGGTCAGGGCCAATCTCAACAACTTAGTGAGACCCTATCTCAAAATAAAAAACGAAAAGGGCTGGGGATGTGGCTCAGGGGTAAGCACCCCTGGGTTCAATTCCCCGGATCAAAAAAATAAATAAAATAAACCCCACTCTGATGTTCACAGGCAGCTCAGATGCTCAAATCTTGGAGTCAGGCACCCTTGAAAGTTGGGGGTGATAGCAGCTCATACCCCCGAGCGATCACAAGGGTAAATGAGCTGAAGAAAGTGTGCAAACACTTGGCGCATACTCAGTGCGCAAAGAGCAGCTTCGGTTACCCTGGTACCAAGCCTGCCTGTGCTGGTCATCCTCAGCAGTTAGGTCTTCGTCTGGGTGTGTGGAGCCCGAGCGGACGTTCACATCTGTCCACTCAAAAGCGACGGAAGGGCTGGGATTGTGGCTCAGTGGTAGAGCGCTTGCCTCGCATGCGTGAGGCACTGGGTTCGATCCTCAGCACCACATAAAAATAAATGAATAAAATAAAGATATTGTGCCCATCTACAACTGAAAAAATATTAAAAAAAAAAAAAAAAAAGCGAGGAAAGCTGGTTTTCCTGGGAGGCTGTGGAGGTGATTTTTAAACAACCCAAGAGGAGGAGTCAGCTTAGAGGGGAGGCAGCGGGTGGAGGGCCCGGAGTCGGCACTGCTCAAGTCACAGATTTCCCAGCCTGTTCCTGGGCCTCGTAATTAATCCTGAGGGGCTAATTAGGTGCGGGCTTCAGCTCCAGCCACTCAGCAGCCTCCCTCCTGGCCTCCCTCTCCCCTGGGGAGGCCAGCCTCCTTCCTGCTGCGCTATCAGTCATTGCCTGGCTTAATCATTCAAATTAAAGTTTAATCAGGAGGAGTTCAGGGGAACGGTCTCCCAAGTGTGAGGCCAGAGAGGCGGGACCTAGAGGAGGCCCAGCAGCTCCATCCTGGCTGTTTGGATGCTGCAGCCACGTGGTCTTTATCTTGGCCACCGAGTGTCCTTGGTTATTAATTTGCTGCTCCGCCTGCACCACTGGACTGGGGGTCCTGTAAGGGAGTACCTTTGTCTTGTTCCCTTACAGTGCCTGGTGTGCAGTAGGTGCTCAATAAGTGTTGAGTAAAAAAGGCATATGCTGTGCACACACAACTGGGCTTTTTGAGTCTGTTCCTGCCTAGAGCTCGAGAGGGTGTGACGCAGAATCCCAGGCCCCACGCACCTGTGCCCACCTGCCAAGCACCCCCTGCCCCTCTTGGGTCCCTCTGCCGTCGCACCTGGCCTGTCCTGGTCACAGCCCCTCCCCCTTCCCTAAGATACAACGACAGGGCCCCTGCACCCCTTCCCAGACCCCCAACCCACCCTGCACCTGACGGACCCTCTTGCAATGCCAGGGGCCGGGCTGGGTGCAGCTTGGGGGCAGGGCCCTTGCCTAGCACATGAGGCCCTGAGTGCCGCCCCAGCACCCCCAGAAGTCAATACAATAAAATGCCACATGATGCCCACAGGTCCCAGGCAGGCAGAGCCCAAGGTGGCCTGTCTGTCCCCTCCCCTGGGCTGGGCAGGGCCTGCCCTGTTCCTGACTGTAGGAGTGGCCCCGCGGTGAGGTCCACTTCGGTTGCCAGGAAAGACTGGCTTCATCTCGCTGGACTTATTCTCTCTGTGGCCTTCTGGGAGGTCATGGTCCCATGGGGAGGAGCTGAGGCCCATGAGGGACCCTGTCACTCCAGCACCTGCATGGGCTCAGCCCCCAGGCAAGCCTTTGAGTGAGCCCCCAGCCCTGGGGGGCCCTGGACAAGGAGCGGCCCAGCCACACCCGAGGCTGGAAGAGGACCCACCGCTGCGTGAACCCGCTGGGTCTGCGCGGGCCCTCCTGGGGCTCCCCGTCGCCCGGGGCAGGCCCAGCTTGGCCTGCACTCTGTGCAGGGTCTCCTGCGAGTGCTGACTCTGCGCCCCGTCCTCCAGCCGAGGTAAGCTGCCTGCAGTTCTGGAGAGAGGACACCTGGCTGGCCGGTGGTCCTGTGGGTGTGAAAGCCGTAGAGGTGAAGGACAGTGTGACATTCGAGGGACCCTCCTGGACCTTGCTGGTGCCTCCGACAGGACTGCAGAGCCAGCTGTTGCTGAGCCGGGGCTGGAGGACGTGGGAGCTGGGCCCGAGCTTGGGTGTGGCCTGGATCCGGATGGGTCCGGCTGAGTGGGCAAGGGACTCCGGCGTCACTCAGGCCCTGGTCAGAAGTTCTGGCTTCATCCCAGGGTGACACAGCCTGCTCCCCAGGGGGGTGCTATCGAGGAAGTGGAGCCTTTAAGAGGCGGGACCTGGTGGGAGGCCTTAGGTTGTTGGGGGCATGGCCTGCAGGGTGGGCCTCTCTGGCCAGCTCCACCTGGACACCTTGATGCCCTGCCTCATCACAGGCCCAGAACCACGGCCAACAGATCCCTACTGGCCAGAGGGCTATCTCGGCCGGCCGTCATCGTGGCAGATGGCACACCAACATGTTAACGTGATCTGGGGACACATGGAGCTAAGTAAGACATATTGCTAAAATTAATTTCAACTGTTTCATTTTCCTTTTTCCTCCTGTGGCTACCAGTGAGATTCTAGATCACCTGTGGCTAGCAGGATATTCCTAGTGGGCAGTGCCCAGGTGATGACACCGAATTGTCGCTTTTTCACTGACCACCAGAGGGCACTGTGTCCCCGCAGCAGGGTCAGGAGAGCTGGAATCTGCGGGCGGGAAAAGGAAGTAGTTCAGCCAAACCGTTGGTCCTTTGTGGTTGTTAAGTTCTTAAGCTCAGACCTGTTTGCTACCCAACATTTTTACCATTAAAGGGACACAGATCTGCACTGGGTGGGGATTCTGCTCCACCTCTACCCTGTTTTATCTTGCCAAAAGGGCGAGAGAATTAGGCTTCTGGCCCCCACCACGTCTGCAGCACTTATTGGACACCTGTTGCGTACTGCACTCTATTTTCTTGAGGCAAATCCCACCCCACACACCAGTTCATCCCAACAGATGAGAATGTTTTTCTTCCTCTTTTCCCAAGTGAGAAAACCAAAGCTCAGAGAGGGAAAGCGAGTTGTCCAAAGTGGCCCAGCTGGGCCCAGGCCTCCCCACCCAGCTCTGCCTGGCTCCAATGCCGCTGGACTCCTTCCCCTGGCCAGCTACCTCCCAACCTCTGATAAACTCCCTGAGAAGCGCTGGGCAGACGCAGCGGCGAGGACACTCTTTATCTGTCGGGATCGGGCTGGCTCGCTGGAGCAGTCAATAATTAATTCTGAATTTTGCCCATTTATCACCGCGGCAGGAGCCAGAGTGCCTGGAATCCCAATCCTGGGCCTCCGTGCCCCTGGGCAGCCTGGAGCCAGTCACAGAGGTGGCGAGAACTGGGGCAGGGGAGGGGCCCCGGGAGGGAGGCCGGTGCTCCTGGTGCTACATACCATGCACCCAGACAGTGACCAGACCAGTCTCGGCCTTCACGGTGCCCACAGGTTAGCAAGGAAAACACACGTTGAATGAATAATATAAATAATTAATGTCACAGTGCAATGGAACAGGATGTCCCAAGAATACAAAGCCAGGGAGCTGGTGTGGGGGCCTCCTCAGGTTAGCAACTGGAAGGTGCAACCTGAAGGATCATAGGTGGGGTGCGGGGGAGGGGGGTTCCACGGGCAGAAGCAGCATGTTCAAAGGCCCTGTGGTCTCCCATCTGGGGCCACCCATCTGAGATCCCCTGAGGGCAGAGCCTGGAACCCTCGCTGTGCGGCCAGCAGCCTTCAGTGGATAGCCAGGGGCCCTCACCGGAAGAGGTGGGCAGGTTTCCCTGATGACCCAGGGATGCTGGCAAGGCTGCTCCTGCCCCAGCTGAGTCAGAGGCTGAGTAGCAGTTTTTTTTTTTTTTTTTATTTTTCTTTCGACTGTTTCCCTCAGAGGATTTTTTCAACCCCAAGGGGCACCAGGATGAGTCAGGGTTTCTCTGTCAGGAAGAAGCTCCGGCCGCCCTCCACGCCCTCTCCAGACAGGTGGCAAAGGCCCTGAGGAGGCCCCGCCCGAGTTCATCTGAAGGAAGGCTGGGCCAGGGGTTTCCGGCAGCCCCCGGGAACCCACCTCACGGCTCCTACACTTTCTGTTGACCATGGGCCCCATGAGGGCACCAGCTGAGTGGCCTGGTCACCACACTGTCCCCAGCCCTCTGCGGTGCCGGGGTTGGACCCAGGCCCTGAGCATGCAGGCACCGACTGCAGAGCTGCACCCAGCCCCGAGGGGAGGCTCAGACCAGAGGCCTGCTCCGCAGGGGGTCTGGGAGAGGACACACACCCAGGGGCAGGGACAACAGATGTCAGGAGAGGGCCAGGGCCTGGCTGAGGTCCTGCGGTTTCTGGCTCAGCTTGGAGCCTCCTCTGGGAACCGCCTGTGCCCCCCACCCCAGGAAAACCCCTCGTCCACCTCCTCGTCCACCTCCTCCCAGCCCCGGGAGGCGGCCAGTCCAGGCCCAGGCGGAGGCGGCTCCTCCCTGGGCCACCCGGCTGCCAAGTCTCACCCGAAACTCCAGGCGGCCCAGACTTGCCCGGGTCGGGCGGGAGCTGAGGCGAGTGGGCGGCCCCCTCCCCACTGCGGGCTCAGGGCCCTGGCCAAGGAGGGGCCCAGGGGCTGCAGCCAAGTCGGGAGGGTGAACTTGACTTTGTTTTCAAACCTTTTATTCAGTACACGCGCAAAACAGCCCCCCAGCCCGCAGTCCACTGGGGGAGGCGCAGACCTCCCGGATCTGCCATCTGTGCCTGGGACAGGACTGACCCAGGGCAGCGGGCGTCCAGGGAGAGGGGAGGCTCCCGGAGGCCCCAGGAGACCCGGCCTTGAAGGACAGACAGTTTGTCAGGGAAGGTGGGACAAGTCACTGGAGGGGAGGGCCCAGGGCTGGAACTGACAGCAGGACAAAGCAGGATCCAGCAGCTGCCGCTCAAGGTCAAGGCCAAGAAGCCCTGGTGTTCCCAGGCCCTGCCCAGCCGCGTCAGGCCTGGAAGAGGCTCTCCGACTCCAGAGCCGTCCTCGGCCCTGCCGAGTTGCCCCGTGATGACATGCGGGGCAGGGGATGCTCCCCAGTGTGCTGTGTGACGGAGGCCAGCTCCCGAGGGACGGGAGGCCCTGAGCCGCTGGTCTTCCTGTGGGGCCTGCAGGCCTTCTGCAAATGGAGGGCGAGAGAAAGGAGGAAAAGGCACCCAGGGAGGAGGGCGGAGGGCGGAGGAAGAAGAGAAAGGAAGGGGCAGGGGCAAGGCAGGGGCGCTGCAGCTCCCGCCCAGGCATCCCCAGGGGACAGGTCCCACATTATCATTTCAGACCACGCGGGAGCTGTCGCTGTCGGGGCTTAAGAAATGGGTGGCGATTTGCATGTGATTTGCATGCAATTTGCATACTGTTTGTTAAATGTCAAGACGCCCTGAAAACGCTCTCCCCACCCACCCGTCCCACCTGGGCCAGGGGCCCCCAATCCAGGGCTGGGGCGGGAGTCCCAGGCCAGTGCCCTGGGCAAGCCGAAGCCCAGGGCAGGAACCTGGCGGCCACCTCCCTGCAGGGGTCGGCCTCCTGTGTCCTTGGCAAGCGCCTCAGCCTCCGCTAGCCCTGCAGAGGAGGACGTGGGAAGAGCCCAGGCCTGGGCTGGCACCAGGGTACAGGTGGGGACAGAAAGCCCCCCAGGACAGGGGACAGAAGACCGGAGTCTCCAGCACAGCAGCCCTGCCTGCAGGAGGGAAGTGGCATCCCTCCTCCCACCTGTCCCCACCTTCCCCTGGGAGCTGGTGGGAGAGGCCTGGGGACAGCGCGATTCCCACTCTGGAGCAGGCCAGGCCTCTGCTGCCCCGGGCCCTGCAGCCAACGTGACCAAGATTCAAGCACCATTTCTTACAAGCTCCTGTGCCTCTGGCCTGTGCCCGCAGCCCACCCTGCACGGGGCAGATGGGAGGTCCCGAGGCCCAGCGTCCTGGAGGCCCAGCCTCCCCACAGTGCTGCATGGCCCAGCTCACGTCTGGCCGGCCAGAGCCCATGCGGGGGATAGGGGGACAGGCACCATGTAGCCTTCAAGAGCCAGCCCAGGGCTGGGGCCATCAAGTCCCCGTCATTTGAGGCTTGGTGAGTGTTCACAGCAGGAGGCTGGTGGGCACCCCAAAGGGGACAAGTGCCGGCAGGCGATCGTGTCCAGACAAGTGTCCAGGTGATTTCCTGGAGGAGGCTGTGCTCGGCTGCGTGGTGAGGGGGCTCCAGGCAGGGGCAGCTGGGGCAGGTGTGGCCGTCACATGGGTCCATCACATGGGTCCAAGACAAGAGGGAACTTCACGGGGTCCCCTCTGGCTGTCCACAGGGAGGAGACTCAGCCTCAGGTCACAGCACAGCTGGGAGGCCACGGCTCTCCCGGGGGCTGGTCAGGGACGGGATGTCCTAGGTCAGCGTCGGGGACAGGGCTCCGTCAGGAGTGCGTGAAGCAGTAGCAGCAGCCCAGCGTCCTGGGTCTCGCCTGAACCCGGGAGCCCGGGACCTAGGACAGCGGCGGAGGGGAAAGGCCATTTCCACCCAGGCCACGGGAGGGTGACCAGCCCTCAGGCCAGTGTCATCCCCTTTTCCCTAACAGCCCTGATGTGGGCTGCGGCACCTGCATCCCACCCCCACGTCCCTGTGCCCTCCAAGAGGGACAGGGGTGGCTTCCAGGGGCACCCCTGCCTCGGCTCTGCTGTGTCACGCCACCAGGTGGCAGTTTCAGGAATTGCAGGCAAAGAGGGCAGTGACACCAAACGTGCCAACAAAAGCCCAAGGCTTCATCACAGGATGGCAGCACAGAGCCCAGAGGGCAGCCAAGTCACACAGCAAGCTGGGGCAGCACTGCTCGAGCCACTTCCCTTAGGCCAGCATCTCCACCCCAAGGGCAGAAGGTGACAGTCAACAGAGGCCTGTCCCCTCTTGTCTCTGGCCCTGTTTCTGCTAAGGTCCCTTCTGAGCTTCAGGCCCTAGACCCACCTGGAGGGAGGTGCAGGCTCCCGGGTGCCCACGCCCGCCAGCCCCTCTCCTCAGCACCTGGAGCCCCATCGACAGCTCCGTCTCCTCCACCGGGACTACCTGAGGAAGGGGACAGACACACAGGTTTCAGACCAACGCAGCCCTTGCCCCAGGCGTCCCACGCACCTGCCAGGACACGCTCCGGTCACGGTCATCGCGACTGCCAGAACGTCCTGAGCAGTCACTGCTGTTTCTTGAACACCTACTATGTGCCGAGCACTGCCTGGGAGGACCGCAGTGAACAGGGCAGACCGTGCCCTGTGGAGAGCAGTCAGCGGAGGCGGGTGGGATGCAGCTCTGTATCAAACAGGCCGGTGGGAAGGTTGGCGAAGACCTGGCTTCTGAACAAAGGCTTGAAGGAGTGGGGGAGGGAGGGAGATGGGTATCTAAGGAAAAAGCACCCCAGGCAGACGGCGCCAGTGCAAAGGCCCTGGGGCAGGACTGAGCCTGGCGTGTTGGAGGCACAGGCGGAGCCTGTGACTAGACCAGAGGGAGGAGGAGGGGCAGTGCACAGGGCAGGATATGAGGGCCTGCGGTCTGCAGGAAGGACCTGGGCTTTGACCCTCACCCTGGGAGGCGGGAGCCATGAGGGGCGTGGGCGGAGGAGGGAGGGACCTGCCCTTGGTGTGCAGTGGGCATCTCTGGTGGCTGAGGGCAGGATCTGGGCCTGGGTGGGCGATGCTGGGGCTGGACTCTGGTTCTGACAGTGGCTGCTGGAGTCGTCTGCAGGCAGGTGCAGGAGTTGGGAGGAAGGGGGTTCTGGCCACACCAGTGAAATGATAATAGAAATAACAGCCACGAGTGTCCCCGCAGTGGAGCGGGTGCAGGGATGGAGGCCAGGCTCCGGGCTGGGCGCAGTGCTCCCTCTGCCTGCCACTGAGCCGGCTCTACCTCATCTCCCACATGGAAACCAGAAAGAACGTGGAGGAGCCCCGGGGCCTGGACGGCCAGCGGGTGCTCTGTGCAGACCTGTCCTGGAAGAGGTCACATCTGTACTTCACAGTTTAGAAACTGGAGGTGACAGGCCAGCAGAGGGTTGAGCAGGGCACCCGTGGGAGGTGCAGGAGGCCCGGGCGCGGCCGAAGCCAACAGGGTGGGTGCCCCCTCTTCTCAGACGGGCAGCAGGGGCCCTGTCCGCCTCTGTGTCTGTGCATAGCTCCAGGCTCAGAGCCCACTTGAGGCCCAGAAAGGCTGGGTGCACGGCCCGGGACACACAGCCAGAAGGTGGCAAAGGAGAGAGGGCCAAGGCCATGTCCTCCCTGTCTGCTGGGGACACACTCTGGAGCTCTGCCATCAAGAACACAGGACAAGCTGGGCGCAGTGGCGCAAGCCTGTAATCCCAGCACTTGGGGAGGATGAGACAGGAGAATCGCGAGTTCAAAGCCAGCCTCAGCAACGGCGAGGCGCTAAGCAACTCAGTGAGACCCTGTCTCTACATAAAACACAAAATAGAGCTGGGGATGTGGCTCAGTGGTCGAGTGCCCCTGAGTTCAATCCTTGGGACCAAAACCAAACAAACAAACAACAAAAAAACCAGAACACAGGACAGAACACCAGGGCAGGAGCCCAGAGAAGGCCAAAATTGTCCCCTCCGAGGCTCCCTCCAGACTCTGCTGGCGCCTGGTCACGGACACCTCCACCCTGGTCTTCTGACACCCACGACCCCACAAGCCTGTTTCCCTGTAGTTGCCAGAACAGCCTGCGGGCACCTGACTCAGGGCCCTCCTCTGCCCACAGCCCACAGGCCCTGCTCAACCTGCTGTCCCCTCCCTGGTCACCAGGCCCGCTGTGCCTCCAACACCCTCCTGCCCCGGGGCCTTTGCGTGGCTGTGCCCTCTGCCTGCAGCGCCCCCCTGCTGTGAGACCAGTCCCCCTCAGTCCCCCCTAGAGCCCCCCAGCCTCTGCTGCCAGGGCAGCCACGTCTTGGGACTCTCCAGGTCCCCAAATCGCTCACAGCCACTGTCACAAACTAGCCTTTGATGACATGTGCATCAGTCTCTCCCCGACTGGACTGCAGGCTCCCTGAGGGCCCGGCCCAAAGTCCCTGGGTCCCACTAGACAGCAGAGCCCAGCAGAGGGTCTGCCCGCGCTGGCTCAATGCTTCCAGCACACTGAACAGCTATTTTCCGGAGTTTGAGGGTCGTTCCACTGCCAGGAATACGTCTCTCAGCCCCAAGCCTGAACCCCCACGCCTCGTCAGCCCATCAGCCTCCCTTGTCCCCAGACACCTTCCTGGACAGGGCCCAGCACGGGCTCTCCCACCCCACTGCCAGCCTCCCAGAACAGAATGGCACCTGAGGCTCCTGCCCTCAAACCATGTCCCAAGCTTGGTGGACGGAGCCTTTAGGGGCCCTGGTGAACGTGGCAGCCTATCCCTTCCCTGCTCAACACCTCCAGGTACATCTGAGGCTCCATGAGCAGCCCTGGGCCCTCTGCCACCACCTACCCACCTTGCCAAGAACTAGCTGCCACCCAGCTCCCAGAGAGGCCACAGCCTCTGAATGTGCCGTTCCATGGCCCAGAGCACTGCTCCGCAGAACCCTCCTGAGATGGCAGACCCCATCCTCAGGCACCTTGGCCAGGGGACTGCTCGGAAGGCCCTAGGTGGCCAGGTCCAAGTGTGGGCAGCAAGTTTCAGAAAAAAACTGGGGAGACAAGTGGACAGAAAAGAGAGACACACAGACAAAACAGAGACAGAGACGGACAGAGACAAAGGCAAACAGGAGCTGGGGCCACACCTGTGATCTGGGCAGCTTGGGAGGCTGAGGCTGGAGGATCACAGAGTCAAGGCCAGCCTCAGCAACTTAGCAAGGCCCTGACTCAAAATAAAATATGAAAAGGGCTGGGGGTTGGCTCAGTGGTTAAGCACCCCTGGTAGCAAATAAAAGGGAGGGAGGGAGAGAGAGAGAAGAAAGAGACACAGAGAAAGAGACGCACAGAGAGGTGGAGACGTGAAACCAAGAGAGACACGGAGAGAAAAACGGTGAAAAGGAGGGGGTGACGGGGACAAGCATGGAGAGCAGCGGGACCTGCGCCCTGCGGGAGCCCAGGCACACAGCTAATGAGGTCCGGGGAGTCACGGAGGCCCCCGAGGCCGCCCGCTCTGCCCAGGTCCCGCCCGCCAGCCGCCCGGGCCACCTGGGGTCGCTGACCAGCAGCAGCACCGAGCCGTCCTGCAGGCGCGCGTCGCGCACCGTCTGGTGGTCGCGCAGCGGGCGCGCGTTGTAGTAGAACGTGCGCTTCCAGGAGCTCACGCCCTGGCCCACCAGCTGCGCGCGCAGGTCGCTGAGCGTGTCGCGCGGCCGCACGGTGAGCGGCAGCAGCAGCGCCTCGTCCGCCAGGTGCACCTTGATGTGGTAGCGCTTCCAGCGCCACAGCCCGCGCCGCAGCCCCTCCATGGCGCCGGTCCACCGGCCCGGGAGCGGCGAGCAGCCCCGGCCGCGCCCACGGGGGTATGTAAATGACCGCGGTCACGTGGGGGGAGGTGCCAGGGAGCGGCGGGGCAGGAGCCTCCCGGAGGAGGTGGCCTCCCAGCCAGTTCTGAGGGCCTGAGCCTGCGCCCGGGGTCAGGGATCAAGGCGGCTCCGGGCTGAGGACGTGCAGACGCGCAAAGGCCCTGGGGCACGGAGCCGGGCATGTTGGCGGCACGGAGGAGCCTGCGTGGCTGGAGCAGAGCGGGCGCCGGGAGCGCAGGGAGGGGCTGCGTGCGGGGTCTTGTGGCCTGCGGAGGACTTGGGCTTTTCCTCCTTGGTGGGCAGGCCCTGAGCAAGGGGCTGGGTACGCTCACCCAGCCTCTGCCTGATCGTGTCCGGGCTTGGCTGCAGGACCATGGACCTTGCCCTTTAGGGCCTCCCAGTTGGCAGAGGGGACGCACAGCGGCACACTGTCCTCTACTCAGGTGGACAGGGCCTGAGTAGAGGGACTGCCCTCTGGGACTTCAGCTGGGAAAACCCAGGAGATGAGGATGGTTCCCCAAAGGGGTGGGTTTTCCAGCTGGGGTTTCGGCAGATGAGCAGGAGTCCGACCCTCCCACCAGGGAGGCAGCCCCTCATCACTAAGCAGACCGTACACGGTGAGCCTAGTGGTTGGGTCCGGGAGGCTCCCACAGAGCAGGGGGCCTCCCACCCCACTTCCCTGCCATCCGCCAGACTCTGGGATCCCTTCCTCAGGCCCCACCAGCCCCTCCAGTCTCGCTTGACAAGCTCCCTCTTCCTGGAAGCCTTCCCAAGTGACCCATTCCCAACGGGCCAGGACTGGCCTGTTCTAGGTGCCCAGGACGCTGGCTTGGCCTCAGCCATTCCAAATCTGCCCTTGGCCAGTGGAACAACCCCTCCAGGCCCTGCCCCACGCAGGCTCCTCAATCAGGAACTGGACCTCCCTGGGGCTCGGTTTCCCTGCCTGCAGCAGGGTGGGCGTGAGGACCAGGTGGAGGCTGTGAGGCACTCTGGGGGCTCCTGATGTGCAGTCACTTGCTGATTCGGGGATGCTCAGGGTGGGTCCCCCTTAGTTCTCACATAACCTCATCTCCATTTCACAGATGAGGAAACTGAGGCAGGGGGAGGACAAGTGACTTCTCCAAGGAGCACAGAAAAGTGAGAGCCAGGACTCAAACGCGGCACCCGGCTGCAGACTCAGCTGTGTCCCCCACCACACAGCCGTCACCCACCCCACCAGCCATCAGACTTCAGATGGTTCTCTATTTACTTTTTTTTTTGTACTGGGGATTGAACTCAGGGCAACTTGAGTCTCTGACGACAGCTGTTGACGTGTGTCCATCAGTGTGTCCCCTCTGGGAACTTATCCAAGTGCACAATCCACACACCCAGCAGGTACGCGACACCCACAGCAAGTGAGCCGGCTTCATCCTGAGCTCACAGAACAAGGGGGACATGGAGGCCCAGAGGGCGAGAGGCAGGATCCAGGAGGAGGCGGGCGGGCGGGCTCTACCTGCAGAACCAGGTCACCAGGGCCGGCCTCCTGCCTTGACAGGCTGCACTCAGGCCTCACCCATCCAGCCTGCTAGCACCCAAGCAGGTCAAAGGGAGGCCCAGGGACGCGTGGCTGGGACAGATGGGCCAGGCCGCCACACCTCGCCTCGTGCCCATTGGAGCCACTCCACATAATTGTGACTTTCCTGACATCGTCAGGAAAAGCAGGTCCTCTGCCTGGGCAGCTGGGTTGGCAGGATCGTGGCCTCTGTCCCTGAGACACTGGCCGTCTCGGGCCGTCGTGGTAGACCCAGGCGGATGGCGGCAGGTTCTGAGAACGCTTGAGCTCACGAGTGCAGAGGCTCGGGATGGCGACCTCTAGAACCCTGACCTCTGGAGTCTGAGAGGCCCTAGGCCCCTAGAAGTGTGCCCTCCTCCTGAACATTCTAGAACCTCAGGGCTCTCCACCACGCACAGAGGGCTCTTTTCTGTCCTTGTTCTTCGATGCCGGGCATGGAGGCTCGGGCCTCGGGCAGGCTGGGCAAGCTCCCGGCCATGGAGCCACACAGGCCTCTCTATGTCATTCTTTTTTTTTGGTGCCGAGGATTGAACTCAGGGGCACTCGACCACTGAGCCATGTCCCCAGCCCTATTTTGTGTTTTATGTAGAGAGAGGGTCTCACTGAGTTGCTAAGCGCCTTGCCGTTGCTGAGGCTGGTTTTGAACGTGCTATCCTCCTGCCTCAGCCTCCCAGAGTGCTGAGATTACAGGCGTGCACCACCGCACCCGGCCCCTCTATGTCATTCTGAGACAGGGTCTTGCTAAGGCATTGCGCAGGCTGGCCTGGGACTTGCAATCCTCCTGCCTCAGCCTCCAGAGGGGCTGGGTGGCAGATGTGACCATGTGCCCGGCCCCTAGCAGGGCTATAAGCAGCAGCGGCTGCACCGCCCTTCAGCCAGGTCAGGGCAGATGGGGCAGCAAGGAGCTTCGGGGCTGCGAGGGCTCAGGGGACGTGAGGAATCCCCTTAGAAAACAGGTCGCCAGGGGCTAGGCAGCAGGGATGGGCTGCGCCCACCCATTCTGCAGGCAGATGCCGGGCGGGGCCCAGGGGACCAAGTTGCCCTGCCTGTAACCTACCTGCCATCCTCAGCACCAGACACCCCGCAAGCCCAGAGACTCAGCCCCAGGACATGGAGCGCAGTTCTCATCCAGGACTACCCCTGGGTCGGTCTCCAGGAGGAACAAGAGGAGTCGGTGAAATTTGAAATTCGTTTTTCCCATTAAAAAATTGGATTACAGCCGGGCGCGGTGGCTCACGCTTGTAATCCCAGCACTTAGGGAGGCTGAGGCAGGAGAATCGCGAGTTCAAAGCCAGCCTCAGCAATGGCGAGGCACTAAGCAACTCAGTGAGACCCTGTCTCTACATAAAACACAAAATAGGGCTGGGGATGTGGCTCAGGGGTCGAGTGCCCCTGAGTTCAATACCCGGTACCAAAAAAAAAAAAAAAAAAAAAATTGGATTACAGGGCTGGGATTGTGGCGCAGTGGTAGCGCACTTGCCTAGCATGCTTGAGGCACTGGGTTCGATCCTCAGCATCACATAAAAATAAAATAAAGATATTCTGTCCACCTACAACTAAAAAAATAAATAAAATTAAAAAAAAAATTGGATTACAAGCCGGGCGAGGTGGCTCAAGCCTGTAATCCCAGCACTTAGGGAGGCTGAGACAGGAGAATCGTGAGTTCAAAGCCAGCCTCAGCAATGGCGAGGCACTAAGCAACTCAGTGAGACCCTGTCTCTACATAAAACACAAAATAGGGCTGGGGATGTGGCTCAGTGGTCGAGGGCCCCTGAGTTCAAACCCCA
>CM053413.1:3320968-3344963 GCA_028644305.1 Xerus rutilus
CAGTACCAAAAAAAAAAAAAAAAAAAAAAATTGGATTACAGGGCCTGGGGCTGCAGCTCAGTGGTGGTGTGCTTGTCTCTCATGTGTGAGGCACTGGGTTCCATCCTCAGCACCACATAAAAAATAAAATATTTTTAAAACATTGGATTACAGCTGGGTGCAGTGATACACACCTGTCATCCCAGGGACTTGGGAGGCTGAGGCAGGAGGATGGCAAACTGGAGGCCAGCCTGGGCAACTTAGCAAGACTTTGTCTCAAAATGCAAAGGACCGAGATGCGGCTCCGTGTAGAGCACTTGCCCAGCGTGTGCGAGGCCCTGGGTGCCATCCCAGCACCTCAAGAAGAAGAAAGAAAACAATGAGGTCATTTCCCCAAAGCCACTCAGGAAGGTAGCAGCACAGGAGAGCGTGGGGTGCTGGGCCGGTGGCTTCGAGGACCGGGAGTGGTTTGGATTGGGGGGGTGTCAGCCAGGCCCGCAGGTTCTGATTGACAGGCCGGGAATCCCGCAGCATTGACCTGGTCCTGAGCTAAGGCCTCACGCCAGGTTGCAGGTGCCGGAGGGAGGGGACAGCTCCACGGGGCGGGGGCGGGGTAGGTGGCCGTCTGCTGCAGGTGAGATGAGACAGGGGAGGGGACTTTCTACTAATGCCAGGCAGCATCAACAGCCACACGGCAGCGGGGTTGTCCCTCGCACTGCTTTTCCCAATGGCCAGGGGCACAAGACAGGGGCATGGTCACCCCCACCATATAGACAAAGACGCAGAGCGCAGGTGAAGCTGGCAGAGACGTGGACACACCCAGCAGGAGGGTCACACACTGCAAGACCCACACAGGACATGCACACGCAGGACCCAGGGCCTTGGCCTGGGGCGCTTGGGAGACCCTCGGGCCTCTACTGTGTCCCTCAGGGCCTTCTGCCAAGGGGTGGCCGGCCAGGGGACAAGCAGGTGGGGAGCACAGCATGGCTCTCGGGCGCCACCCGGTGGGCAGGGCCTGCACCTCTGCTTGCTCCCTTTCTCTGCCCCCAGGCCTCCCCAGTCCACAGCCTGTGTCCCTGTCTGCACTTGAACTAGGTGACTCCAGTGACCCCTCTTGTACACCCCACAGCAACGGCGTCCCGTCCCCCGATGGCGCCTTGGCTCTTGCTGGGGCCTGGTGGCAAGACGCCATCCACCTCGCATGCTCTGGCTTTTGGGGCAGGCCCCTGAGGGACCCAGCAGAGGCTGGCCCCACGCCCAGCTCACCCCGCCCGTGGGGGTCCCCGTGGCCTGGGGAGGGTGGGAACAGCGAGGATTCGGACTCCCAGCAGGGAGGCTGGAGAGAGCCACTGAAGGTCGTCCTGAACCCCTTGAGGGCTGACCTCTCCAGGGCACAAAATGTGACGGCCTGAAGGGCCCCTGTGGCCTTCAGGCTGGCTGCCCCCTGCCCTCAAGCGCCCTGTGTGCTGTGTGGTCCGTGCGAGGTGCGGCACCCCTTCCTGCATGGGCGCCCCACACGGGCCATGCCCTGTGCAGATGTGCTCCCCCAGGGGGCCAGCCTCTGCCCACCACGGAGAGCAGGCCCTCCGGGCGCATGGGTCACGGCCACGCCCCTGGCGCCGAGCCCAGCGCACTGGCCGGGCCGCTCTGGAGGCTTCCTGAGCTGCCTGGGGCCCGCCCGCCCTGCCGGGGCTCCTTCCCGCTGGCCTGCTCTGGCCCCGGTGAAGCCCCAGCGCCCGCAGGAGCTGAGAGGCCTGATGAGCAGTCTCTGGCTGGGCATGTGGCGGCCGGCGGGGCCAAGAGGCTGGTGGAAGTGGGGGAGGCAGGGCGGGAGGCGGCTCGGCCCAGTGGCCAAACCACGGCCTCTTACTTTCAAAATCGCTAACGCAACGTTGTGGGTTATGGCCAGTGGTCACCTCTGCCCGAAGGCTGGAGGCCGAGCTTGAACTCATGGGGAGGGATCTCTGGCTGGCGAGGTGACCAGGGCTGGTGTGGCCCAGGTCGGGGCCCCGTCCCCAGCACTGTAAGCAGCAGCCAGGTGGACAAGCGACTGGAGACCACAGGGACGGTGCCCAGTGGGGGCCGTGCATGTCCTGGGGTCTGGTTCCCTTGGGGTCCTGTCGTGTGGCGTGGGGATCTGCCCCCACTGAGCTGTGCCCCAGCCCACCATGCCTGCTTCAGGGTGAGGAAGCTCAGAGGCGCTGGGCCAAGGTCTCCAGAGGTGCAGGCCCAGCTGGATGCGTCTCCTGGCCTGGCCTGCTCTCGGGCTGGCGGCAGGCAGGAGGCCTTGCCCGGCACCCCCGACACCACGGGGCGCTCCGTCCACCTGGCAGAGCTGTTCAAAGGAGCCACGCCCACGTGAGGGACTGTGTGGTCCTTGTGTCTTTTAACTGAATTGAGACGCCTTTTAATGACGTTGCCTTTGAAATTACTGGGCCAGGAATGCGGCAGGCAGTCAGGTGCTCACCCTGCGTGCCCACCTTGCGTGCCCAGGGGCTCCTGCGAAGCGTGCAGAGGTCACCCAGGAGCACCTGAAGCTCGTGAGCACCAAGGTTAGCAGGTGGTGAAGCTGGCACACGTCTGCAGATGAGGATCTCTCAGTGAGGCGTCCACCTGACTGTGCCCTCCTCCCCTGCCACTCAAGAAACCAAACCCAACTCAGTACCTTCTACAGGAGCCCGCACAGCACCAGCACCTGAGCCCTGGTCTTGTGCTGGGTGGGGATGAATCCAAGGTCTCATGCGCATTAGGAAGTGCTCCACCACTGAGCTGTGCTCCAGCCCTTTTTGTATTTTGAGACAGGGTCTCGCTAAGTTGCAGAGGCTGGCCTTGAACTTGTGGTCCTCCTTCCTCAGCCTCCCAAGTGGCTGGGACTACAGGTGTGCACACACCTGACCAAGGAGAATCTTTCATTACACTACAGTAAAATACAACACTGACGTTACCATCCCATCCATGTTGGATTGTACAGCCCAGGGCATGAAGAACATCCACTCGGTGTGACACCACCCCCCACCCATCCCAGGACTTGCTCTGCAAAGGACCTCTTCCGTCCCACTCAATGGCAGGTCCCGGGCCCAACACGCACCATCCCACTTTCTGTGAATCTCATGACTCTAGGGACTTCCAGCATTTGGTTTTGGTCTTGGCGCCTGGTGTTTTGTGGTGCTGGGGATGGAGCCCAGGGCCTGGGACATGGGTGGCAAGTGCCACGACTAAGCCACGCAGAGCCCTCACTGGAGCTGTGGAGGGTGGCCCAGCTGCTCCTCTAGAAGTGAAAGGGAGCCGCCAGGAACCAGCCACTGGGCTCCATGTGCAGGTGCATGAGGGTGGGGACAGGTGTGCCCACAGCTAGACCGCGCCATCTCACAGCAGCGATGGCCGGAACACCCGAGGGTCCTTCCGCAGCCCCTTCCTGCCACGGACCTTGTTCCCCCTGCCTTTCTCCTGTCGGGACTGGGAAACCACGACAATGATCTCTCACCAGAGATAAACCAGAAACAAGGAATGGCTTCCTGGCCTTTGGGTGGATGGAGTCTGGGTCTGTCCTTAGTGCTGGACAGTGGAGGCACACTCTCTGGAGGACGACATGAAGTGACCTGGGGAGCAGGGCGGTGCCTTGGAAGCCGGCTCATCCAGCCCACGCACTGCTCAGGTCCTTCGCTCCCTCCCGTACTGGGCACTGCTGGGTGTGGAGGGGCACGACAGCAAACCCAGCCGCTCAGGAGGCTCAGGCAGGAGGATCCCAAGTTTGAGGTCACCGAGTTAACTTAGTGAGGCCCCGTCTCAAAATAAACTAAGAGGGCTGGGTTGCAGCTCAGCTGTGGAGCGCTTGCCAGCACATGAGAGGCTGGCTTTGTCCCCAGCGCTGCGACAAATGACCATGGAAGCCCACCAGGCCACGCCCACCCTGCACAAGTGCAGGTCTGTGCGCAGGAGGCAGGAGGCTGCCCGCCAGGCCTTCGGGAAGGTTCTGAACCAGTGCGCCCCTCAGCCCACCCAGAAGGCCCCTGGGCATCAGCACTGAAGGGCAGGGGGGCTCGAGCTGACCCTCCAAGTCGCTCGCTCACATCTCACTCCAGGACTCCAGAAGGGGTTGTTGCAGATGAAAACTCAGACAGAAGGAGCAGGTGGAGCAAGGTGGCCGTGACCCATGCATCGTGACCCATGCATAGCCAGCATCCCTCTGAGGGAGGGCACACTTGGACAGTGACAGGCACATAGGGAGGAGCTGTGCGCGTGGGGGTGGAGGTCAGGGTGGCGCCTCCACAAGCCCAGAAGCAGCAGCAGGTTCTCCCTCATGGCCTTGGGCCCTGGATCCAGCCTGCGACCTGCAGCGGGGTGTCCCTTAAGTTCCAGGCAGCCCTGCCAACCAGGACGGGTCCCCTGCCCTGCTGTGAGAGGCGGGGTTAGGCCCAGCTCAGCCCTGCGGGACACCTGGCGACCCTGCCAGGAGCTCTTGGTCTGGTGACAGCCAGGAGAGCCTGGATGCCTTTGGAGCTTGCAGGAAGCCTGAGGGCAGTTCCAGGATGCCACCCTGTCCACTCCTTGGCAGCAGACAAGACCTGGCTGTCCCACCCCAGGCTGGGTGCTCTCAGGCCCCAAATTCCCGGTCTGGATGGGGAGGAGGAGGAGGGGCAGGGACCCTGGGCAGGAGGCCAGTCAGGCTCTCTGGAAAATGACTCCAAAGCCACCTCTGCGGGTGACTCAGCCTTCCCTGCAGCAAACTGGGCAAGGCTCTCAGGCTGCTTTTAAAACCAGACCCCAGGATGAGGGGACAGCAGGATTGTGCAGGGCCGCCCTAGACCTGGAGGGGAGGGAACAGGTGCCAGCAGGGAGGAGGGACTTGCCTCCCTCCTCCAAGTCTGGTGTTCCTTCAGCCCCGCTCACTCCAGGACCATGGCCACCTTCCACACCAGCCCTGGGAGGCAGCAGGGCAAGCCAAGCGCCCCTGGACTGGGTTGGTGAAAGGGCAGGTAGCCAGCTGCCCCCTGCGGCCAGCTGGCGCGGTACGTGTCTGGCAGGGGCCTTTGAACACTTCTGTGGCCCACTTGGACTTTTTGTGCAGTGCTGGGGATTGAGCCCAGGGGTGCCCCACCCTGAACTATCTCCCCAGCCCTTTTTGAAGCCAAGGCGTCGGTGATCCCCTTGCCTTGGTCCTGTGGCTGGGGTTACAGGCGTGTGCGGCCACGCCCAGCACAGTGCAGTCTTTGAAGGTCAGAACCAGGCTGTGCACAGGAGCTCGCGCTTTCAGAAAAGGGGGAGGCCCACTCCACCTGCCCAGACCTCAGCCTGCCCACCCAGGGCGCCGCGTTCCCCAGCCAGGGCACCCCTCACTTCACCATCTGGCAGGTGAAGAGACAGGTCCGGGGCGAGGCCTGGTCTGAGCAGCCAGGGTGCAAGCCCGGTCCGTGAAGAACACGTGACTCTGACCGCACCGCTGCCACCTTTGAGGCCTGTGCCCTGGTGCAGATGCCTCGACTCCTGGGCCCATTTTTGCACGTGCCAGGCGGGGACATAGACGGCCACTCCCTGGGGCAGCGGAGACTCCAGGAGGGCGGTGAGGGAGGCAGCCGCCGCACAGGCTGGAGGAGGGTCAGTAGCTTCCCAGCTGGGCGGACGCAGCAGGGCACGGGTGCAGGCGTGCGAACCATAGCCGTTTATTAATGGAAGCGGATGCTCGTCAACAGGGGCCTGCGCTACAAACGGCAGGACGAGAGCACGTTTATTTTTTTAAAAAAGAGTTCCCACTGTGCTGCCTACAGCATGGCGGCAGGGGCTGCTTCCGTCCCCGAGGGTCCACGGTTCACGGGGCCTCTGCCTACCTGTGAACCCGTGGTGTGGGGCTTCAGTAGCGTCGGGTGAAGTGGGGGTACGGGTGAGGGTGGGGGTGAGGGTGGGGATGTGGGACTCTGCTGGCCCGGTCCTGGCTGGCCACTCCGCCACTGTCCAGTCCGCCGCCAGGCACCACATGACCCTGGGAATGTCCAGCATGTGCGAAGCCGCCTCGCCTAGGAACAAAGCCAGAGGGTCCCCTGAAGGCTGTGCCCAGTGGCACAGCTCGGCAGCCTGTGCTCGGACTCTTGTTTTCCTTCCAGGTGAGACAAATGGTCACTGCAGGCTGCATTCCAGGTGACCGAGTGACACTTGCACTAGCGGCAGAGAGCTGCCTTCTGGTTTGCTTTCACAACACCCAACCCAGCAAGCTGATCCCACAGGCAGTCCGGGAGGGGAGGCGCAGCCGCCCGGCTCCTTACCCAGCCACAACGCCCCGGCCTGCTGCGTGCCCTGGTCCCGAGGCTCCAGAAAGGCCCCGCTCAGCACCTGCAGGAGGACACAGGCTGTGGACACTGCCACGCAGCCTCTGGCCCCGGACCCCGCCACTCCTCGGGAGTACCTTGCCACCGCGCGTTCTCCCGGCCTACGGCGCCTGCGTCCACGGCACCCTGCCAGGCCCGGACCTGGTGCTCCTCCAGCCGCAGGTTGTGCTCGGCCCAGTCTCGTCCACCCCTGGCCAAAACAGAAGACAGACACAGCTATCCCGACACGCCCCAGCCACACTGGGAGGAGGCAGAGTGCTCTCGGCGCTCCACACAGACGGGGCACGGGACCGCCAGGAGCATCTATCTCCCCAGAGACATGGCAGAAAGCACGCGGGAGGCTCCAGCACAGGAGCCACGGGAAACGCAGTGCAGGGCTGAGGCTGTCCCGCTCTGGGAGGAGGGCGGCTCGAGTGGTAGCGAGGAGGGAGACACTGGGACCTGCGCCCTGGGGGGAGCTGACACAGAGGCACCCACCTCGGACACACCCAGGGCTCCTCAAAAAGCTGTGAGTGGGGCTGGGGCTGGTGGTGGAGCGCTTGCCTCGCCTGCGTGAGGCACGGCGTTCCAAACTCAGCACCACGTAAAACTAAATAAATAAAATAAAGATATATAAAAAAGAAAAGCTGTGCGTGCCAAGCTTCCAACGCCCCCAGCACTTCAGTGGCATTGACACAGACGTGTTAAAATAGGCCGGGAACGGTCCTCTAGTGTGGACGCACCGTCACGCTAAGTAACGTTCCTACAAATAATCATTCCTAATTGTTGTTATCACTCAACTATAAATATATACTGCATAACGTGCACCTTTTCATAGGTGTCCCACGCCTGGGAGGTTGGGACAAAATGGGCTTTAAACAGAGATGTGCCGCATGCCAGCCACACCCCGCTGAGGCAGCCACCCCAGAGAACAGAAGACGATGTTCAGCCGCACGAGCGCGCCCCTGGGAGCAGTGCAACACGTGGACACGAGGCCGCAGCGGCTCAGGGGCCCCGGGTCTCTATCTGGGGTGAAGATGACACTCTAATATTGAACGCAGCGTGACACTCGTCCAGCTCTGAACACACCAAAGCCGCTGAGCTGTGCGAGGGCAGTAGGTGATCGCGTGGTGTGTGCTACGCTTCAATAAGCTGTTTAAAGGAAGCTTTAGGCAAAATCTGAGATGAACATCCAAGTGCGATCCCAATGTCCCAGCACCCGGAGTCACGTGGGGCCCCAGGCACTCTAGCCTGGGCTGTGTGAGGGCGTGGCTGCAGCTGAGAGACGGGACTCCCACTGCCTGGGCTCAGAGGCCACAAGGAGCAAGGAGGCCTCCACAGGCCCCCAGCCCTCTGCCAGGGCACACACTGCCCCGGGTGCCAGCCGCTGCCCACTGCAGTCTGTGCTCGGGACAGCTCTCCCACTTAAATGTCCCACAGGCGTCTAAGATGAAGTGACCCCAAGGGATCAAGCTCTAAGCAGGCCGTTAGGGAGAGGACATGTTCCATTACTTCATCAGACTGTGGCTGCGGTCTGTGCCGCCAGTGCCAACAGTGGGGTAAGACTTCTGGTGCCCTGAGCACTAGGAACAGCTCCAAGGAACAGTGAAAAGCCCTCAGCAAAGGAGCACGGAGGGGGGATGGCTGGCACGAGAGGGACCCGGGCCTCCGTGCCCCATGCAGCAGGGCCCGACAGATGGCCCCCGACAGCTGTGCCGAGCCCCACCTCACACAGGAGACAAAGCCATCACACAAGTCACGGAAGGAAACAGCAGCAGCCTGAGGACGGCGCTGCCACCAGGCCTTGCACAGGGCCAGTCCGGGGCAGAGGTGAGCTGGGCAGGAACTGTGGGGCCACTGCAGCAAGGACAGCAGCCACAATGGGCACCCAAGTACCCCTGCTGGGAAGGGCCCAAAGACCCTGAGCCACTGACTGGCAGAGAAGGGAAGGCTCGGGGAGGCTGGCCGCAGCTGCAGGGCGGGGCGGGCGCCCGGCCTCAGGCTCTGTCAGCAGAGGCCTGTGGTGGAGCCAGCTGGCCCCAGGGGACCCCACACCCCCACCGCCTCCCTCAAGTCTGCCCGTCTCCCCCTTCAGATCTGCCATCCCGAGTCTGGCTGCGAGGGGTGCCGGGTGGCACAGGCCACAGTCACCTGGGGGGAGGAGGGCGCCCCCGGCCATCGCTCGTCCTCTTGTCAGGGCTGCAGCCCCCCCAGCCGTCACGCGAGTCCCGGCCATGGCGCTCGGGGGGTCCTCCATGGCCGTGGCGGTCGTCTGAGTAGTGCTAGGAGGCAGAGGGGGACAGGGTGATGGTCTGGCCGTGTCCTCCCACCACCCTGGAGGCCCCAAGGGAGCAGTGGGTAGCCAGGAGCAGGCAGCCGGGGAGCCAGGGGTAGAGCCTCCTGACCATCTGCTCCCCGAGGGCCCTCCTCACGCCCCTACAGCTGTCACCGACACACCTGGGCTGGCACTGCAGTGTCACCCTCCAGAAGGTGCTACAAGGCAAAGTCGGCAGAGGCCCAGCTGCCCTGGGGAGTCCCCAGCATCACAGCACCTGATGGCCTGGCTGGAGGGCCCCTCTTCCTGCTTGCCACCTGAGGCAGGTGCTGTGCATGCGAACCACACAGAGCCCTGGCCGGGCAATCCTACACCCAGGACCGACAGGCCTGAGAGAGGCCTGCACGACGCTTTCTCAGAAAACACACCTGCTGCAGAGCGCCATTATTCTGATGCCCGTCCCCATGTCCCTCAGCTGCGGTTCCTTCCTGTGAGCACACACCTCAAACATCAGTCACCGGGGCCTGCACAGTACCAGAGACTTAGGGGCCACTTGCATGGTCTTCACCCCAGTGTCGAGCACTACAGCTGAACCAGAGGGCTCCTCCCCAAATGTGGTTAAATGATGCCCTAGCCAGCTGCAGGTCGCCACCTGGGCTGTTCTAGGTCACCCATAACGTCAAGGCATGAAGTTCCTAAGCTGCTGAGGCTGTCCTCAAACCTGTCCTCCTGCGGCACTGGGATGACAGGCAAGGCCACCGTGCAAGGTCTCCTGACTCCAGCCCTGTCTGTACAGCTGACGTGACGTGGGGATGTACTAGTGAGCAATCAAGCACTTGCACTCCTAACTGCTCTCAGAACCACTGGTCCCACAAATCCCCACCTGGTAGGAAACACCAGCCACGGGCCCAGGCCCAGGGCAAGCAGGCCCCTGGCGGGGGTTTGGCCCCACTCACCTGGCCGTCTCGCTCTCCCATCACCGGCCTGGACACCTCCCTCCTGCAAAAGAACAGATCTCCATCAGCAGCTGGTGGGACAGACACTACTGGCCACGCCAGAGTCCTCCAGCTAGGGTGTGTGTCCCACCTCACCACGAGAGCACTGCCATTCAGCGGCCTGGGGGACATGAACAGAGACAAGCCAGCTGTGGTGGGAACGCTGATCTCTGCAGGTGGGGGAAGCCAGTTCCCGGGAAGGTCGGAATCAAGATTTTACTGAACGAAAGCCCTTAGGGAGGGAGTTCTGACGCAGACTTGCTGTAAGGCCGCAGCGCCCTGTGGCCTGGCAGCCTTAGGCAGTGCCCAGCCTCTCCTGACCCACGCCTGCGACTCAAGCCATCCAGCTGTGAACCACACGCGTGGCTTCTCCCCGACTGTGCCCAGCCACCTGTTACGAGTGGTGACGTGGCTCCGGCACGCACAGTCCAGGAGCAGAGAGACATTAGCTAGGGCTTACGTGGCGACCCAGGCCTCTCCTGCAGGGCTGGCAGCTTTAACAGACTACGCACACTCGGCTGGGCGCGGGGACGCACACCTACAATCCCAGCAATGTGGGAGGCTGAGGCCCTGAGCAACTCAGCGAGGCCCTGTCTCCAAATAAAATGAAATAAGGCTGGGGATGTGGCTCAGTGGTAGAGCACCCCCCCCACCAAAACCCAAAACAAACTGCACACACTCTCACACGAGGGGCTAGCAAAGCAATGGAAACCCAAACTGTGTGTGGCGGGGAGACGCTGGCTCAGACCCCCATGTACCCTCAAGGGCGGGGCCTGAGGGTGCCACGTGCTCAGGCGCTGCTCCCTGCGGCTCACTGGTGGGGGAACCTCTGCTCAGTGAGCCCCCAAGCCCTTTCTCCCTCTGTTCACACCCTATGAGAACCAGGACGACGGCCCCGCTCTCTTCCACGCTCTGCCAGGAGGGCACTGTGCCCCATGGGAGAGGAGTGGTGACTGAAGAGAACCCCGGGGAGCTGCCACCCAGAATCTAACCATGCTGACAGCCCCCACCCTGGGAGCTTAGTGGGAGGCCCAGAAGGGAGAGGACATGGGTGAAATGAACCCAGGATGCCTTCCGAATGCACTGGGGATGCCAAGTGACCACAACTCCAACCACCTGCTGGAGTGCTGCACAGCGGGTCCAGGCAGCCACCCTCACACCAGAGGTAAACAAGGCTTGAGAGCAGGGGCGAGGACCTGTCCCTACACAGACGGGACCACAGCTGATGCCTGCGCATGCATGGCTACTCACCTGTCAGCAGCATGGTCCTGGTACTGGCCTCGGTCTCGGTGGTCAAAGTCGTGGAAGCGATGATCAGGCCGGGGGAAGCCAGCACGGTACCTGTCGTCTATGGCCACACGCTTTCCTTCTGGCCAATAGGCATCATCTCTCCTGGTTTTTATTTTAAAAAGAACACAAATTTCATTTATGAAAGAGAATGAGGAAAAAAGAAAAGGGTGGAGGGAGGGAGCTCCCTCTCCAGACCCAGTATCATCTAACATGTCCTGCAGGGCTAATCTCTAAACATTCAATCGTTATCACTTTGATTTGATAAATTAAAAACCCCCACACTCGCCAAGAGGGAAGCTGCTATCCTCATCTAACAATCCGGAGGAAAGGACTGCTGGGAGCTAATTGTACCACAAGGCTGTTAATACCTTGATCCCCGCGTGAGCTCAAATGCAAGTAAAATGAAATATGTGATTCTTCTAGGATGGTGTTCCAGTTGCTACGCTTTTACCTTCCATCTTCTATGGGAAACCAAACCTCCCTCTGGGTTTTTCCGAGAGCAAAGGAATCAGATCGGGAGATGGTGAACTACATAAAGCTCAGGAAGGCGTCCAATTATCCTCTTCCTGGTCCTTACCAGAAAAACTAGGCTCCTGGGGAGTAGGGTGATGGGTGACCATCAATTAAGTGGCCCCGAGAAGCTGGAGACCAATAAACCTACTTTCTGGACTGAAAGGCAATTTCCTCTTCCACGGTGCCTTCTCTCTGCCTGTCACCAAGGACGTGGGAGACAGAACGGCCCTGGCCAACCTTGGCCTGATGGATGTGCATGCAGTTAGTTCAAAGGACAAACAAAGCCCCAGAGAAAGAGCCTCCTGAATCCAGTAAAAAGTGGCCACTGAGGTTCTCTGAAAAGCTAAACTAGGGAAAGACCCTGCGGAGCCCGGGGCGGCGATCTTGGTGGAAGACAACACTGGGGTGAGTACTGCAGGCCTGGCTCACCGTCCGTCTAGGTCGTAGGGCCGCCGCAGGGCAGGCCGCCGCTCCTGCTCGTAGCGCAGCTGCTCCTGCTGGCGCCGCAGCTCCTCACGCTCGCGGTGGATGCGCTCCTGCTCCTTCCTGCGCTCCCGCTCCACACGCATGCGCTCGCGCTCCAGCCGCTCCCGCTCCATGCGCTCGCGCTCCAGCCGCTGCCGCTGGCACTCAAGCTGCAGGCGCTCGCGTTGCAGCCGGGCCTTCTCTTTGCGCTCGTGGAAGGCCTCCAGACGTTGCTCCCGCTCCTGCTGCTCGCGCTCCCTGCAGACAGGAACACCAAGGCAGCTTCAGCCTGAAGCCAGCCAGGGTGGGTCACTAGGAACCACTCCAGCTGGCCCTCGTCCAGAGAGGGCCAGAGCCCAGGCACAGGAGCCGGGATCCAGACCAGCAAGATGGCTCACACGCACCAAGAGGAAGCCACCAGGACAGCAGGAACACACTGCCACACAGAGCAAGGCCTCCTGAGTGGACAGCTGCTGGGCACACAGGAAAGTCTGAAGCAAGGGCTACATCTCTAGCCCAAAGTCCAAAATCTATCAAGCATGGTGGCCACTCCTGTAATCCCAGAAGCTTGGGAGGCTGAGGCAGGAGAATCTCAAGTTCAAAGCCAGCTTCAGCAATTAATAAGGCGCTAAGCAACTCAGCGAGACCTTATCTCTAAATAAAATATAAAAACGGCTGGGTATGTGGCTCAGTGGTCAAGCACCCTGGGGTTCAGTTCCCAGTAGCAATAAACGAACAACCCCCACATAAACAAATTCCAAAGTCTACAACTTTCTGAGTACCAACATAATATCACAAAGTAGAAGATTCCACCCTGACCTCATGTGTGGGCTCAGTCAAAACACTACTCAAGGTAGCATCTAAAAGCATTCAGGCCATGCGTTTAGACTCGGGCCGCATCCCCAAAGTATCTAAAGTATCTCGGTAAGTTTATGTAAATAGTCCAAAATCTGATAAAAGTCCAAAAACACATCTGGTCCCAATCATTTGCAGCAGCCTCCGGAGGGGTGGAAGGCACGTCTGATTCCCTGTCTTAGGGCAACACTCCATGGCCAGGAGCAGACCTCAAGGTCAGCTCTGCCCTTTGAGGCCGTGCTTATTCAGGACTATCAGTCTGGACAGAGCCTGGAAAAACACTCGCTCAGGAGCTGGGTGGGAGTGGAGGGCCTGTGGTAGACCCCGTGGTCAGGGTCGTGTGTCATCAGCAAGTGCGCCCACACACGGAGAGCTAGGCAGGCACTGAGGCCAGGCTGCTCCAGGTCAGAGGGATCGCAGTTCCTCAAGCTGACAAGGCCTGGGAAGGATGGGCATCAAGAAATGAATGAGCGGGAAGCTCCCACTGTGCTGATCCCCAAGTCGCAAACGTGGGGGAGGGAACTCTCTCACTGCAGGGAGCTCAGTGGAAAGCCTCCCAAAACTGCACCACTTCTGGTTCACTGAACAGTATCTGAGAAGGGACAAAGGAGCTTTGGACCTCCCATGAGAAGTGGCAGAAGGTCAAAGGGACAATGACAAGCCTACTTCAGATCTGTCAGCTGGGGTGGAGCTCAGTGGTGAGTGGTTGCCTAGCAGGTGCGCAGCCCTGGGCTTGATCCCCAGTTCCACAAAAAAAGGCCCTACCAGGAAGTGGCTCCTCAGCAAAGGGAGGGTGCTGGGGCATGGCTGGGACTGCTGCAGCCTGAGGGCACTCCCAAGGCAGAGGCATCAAGAATGCTACTGCCTGGCCACTGCTGTGAGTGTCCTCTCTGTGTGGACCACAGAAAGGTGACCAAGACGCCTGGCTGTAGGCTTTGGTCTTATTTACAAAGAGGGTCCTGGCAGGAAGGACTAAGGCCTCCCCATAGGACAGAGCGATCCAAACTACACGAGGGTGAGCTGTCCCACACAGGCCAAGGTGCACCAGGGGAAAAACCGGGCTTCAGGGATTTCATGCCATTTGTCACTGTGAGCTGGCGCTCAGCCTTGCCTACTGCATCTGGGTGAAACCCAAGAACGGCTGGAGGACTTGCTTCATGGGCACCTGGAGAGAAAGGACGACCGTCCCAGAGAAACCACCAGACCAGCATGGTGTCACCACTCACCGCCGCCTCTCTGTCTCCCGGATTTCGCGCTCCCGCTGTCTCTGGCGCTCGCGCTCCCTCTGCTCTTTGATCTTATCAAACGACAAGATGTCTCTCTTCTCTTTGCTTTCCGACTTGCGGTCCTGACTCTTGGAGCTCTGTTTACCAAAATGGGTGAATTAAAGTTAGAAAAGTGACTGGGCCAGGAGGGGGCTCTAGGTAACTCTAATGTCTCACATGTTTCAAAAAAGCTAGGAGGATTCTGAACGTTTTTGCCATGAAGAAATGAGTAAGTGTCTGAGGGGACAGACAGGCTCAGCCTGACGTGAACACTGCACGATGGAGACCCGCGTATCAAGACACCACACGGCACCCTGAGGGCACGTAAAGTTCTCACGTACCACTAAAAACATTAATTTTAACAAACTTTTTAAATAAAGTGGTAACAACATACACACAATGGAAATGGAAGATACATATCTGGATTAGACTAAGATTCTTTTGTCCCACGTGGTTTACTTGGAAGGCCGTGGTCTCCAAACCGGAGGCCTGGGCACAGGCTGCCTCACTCCAAGTCTGAGTTTTGCCGCTTAAGCCCGAAGCTTGCTTTCAAATGTTGAAGGGCATTAATGGAAGAGAAAAGTTGGCTGAAACCTCAGAAAACCCACAGGGGGCTTTCCTGGCGGAACACAGGCCAGCACTCACCATCTAGAGCAAAACCAGGGCCCCCAGAGCCATGGGACACGGCCACTTGAGGCCACATGCAGGCCCTGGCTTGCACAGCTGGGTGACTGGCAGCACATTCCACCAACAGCCAGCCCAGGGCGCAGGCGGCCTCAGGAGAACAGGCTGCACTGCTATAGTGGGGCAAGCAGCCCCAGGAGGCCACCGAGTACTGACGACCAACGCCCACGACACCGTACTTCTGGGATAAAATGAAATCTTGATGCTTGATTCCCACTTCTGAGACCCCCAAGGCCTCTCCCACCCTGCTCTAGCAACACGGAATCGGGGGCCTCCTGCTGAAAGACTCACATCTCCAAGGCAGGGGCAGGGCGGGGCAGAAAGACAAAGCAGTGACACGGGCAGAGGTGGAAGCCGGTCACTGCACCAACTAGAAAGGATGGGTAGAAGAGGACGGGGAGACACAGAGGACAGCCTCGGTACAAGGACAAACCTGGACAGACTCCACGCCCCAGACGGGCCAATAGCTTGGCACGCTCACTGGCCCTGCAGCTGCAGTGAGGGCCACGCTGCAGAGAGGTGACTGCAGAGGGCTGGGGTTCCCATGGTGCAAGACACACACCCAATCATCTCCATCACCTTTCTAAACAGCACTTTATTTCAATAAAAATGCTTTTAAATGAAAAACACAACTGCATGCCTCAGCGTTCAGCGATCTTCAAGCGATATTTTGTGCACAACTAAGGCAAACACCCTCCACTCCCAGAAGTGCCCCTGGCACGGTGAGTGCGCTGCACGTGTGGTGCGTGTGGGGCCTGAGGACGGCTCCTGCCCAGCGGATCTCCCTGTGCTAGCTGGACGCTCTTGCCACGTGTGTGCTGTCCTCGTTGACTGTTTTAGCACCAGCTTATTTGGGTGGTAAGACTATTGGTCTTTCTCCCCCACCTTTAGATTTCTTTGCATTTTACAATTCTCCGGTAGCCCACGTGACAAATGACCTCAGGAACCGCTACTTGACAGAATCCCAATGTTTACTTTTTCTTCATGCAGCGCTGGGCTGGAACGCAGGGTGCCTGCCATACGCTAGGCACATGCTCTACCACAGAGCCACACCCCAGCCACAGTGTCGTTTTCAATGCAGTCTTGCCACCCGCTGCCCTCACGCTCTCAGTGGACACTGGATGCTGCACTCACTGGGGGAGCCCTGGTTCCTCACGCCAGCCAGAACCACAGTGGAGAAGGACAGGCCCTGCTTCAGGGTTTTTCTGGAGTGGAAAAGCCTAGCAAGAAGCCCTGCCTCCCCAGCTCCCCAGCTGACATCGTGAGGTGCCCAGATGGAGCTAGGCTCCACTTTTCTTCTGGTCAATTTAACACGAGACTAGAAATCACCTGAGGAAAACCAATAAACTGTACTCAAAGAACTCAAGCTGGCTGTGCCTCCCGACCGACACCAGGCGGGTGTGCCGCAGCACCACCAGCCAGCACTCAGTGTTCGAGGAGCAGGTATGGGGAGGTGGCCTTCTAGACGTGACAATGGACTCTGCATTTGCCCGATACTAGCAGTTGACGGACGTGGCTCCTGAGTACTTTCGAGAGGTTTTCAAAGTTCAAAGGAAAACCACGCTGCTTCCCTGGGGTGAGGCCAAGCGATCACCAGCCCACGTCAAGCCCCGGAAGGTGGAGGCTGCACTCACTCTCTCCTTTGACCTGCTCGTGGTCTTCACACTGACAACGGGCTCTCCTTTCGACCTGTCCATCACAACCGTCCGCTCCACTCCTCGACTTCCTGCAAGAAAACAACAGAGCAACCTGTCAGAACAGGCCGCTGGCTTGGCCTTGCAAGCTCAGCCGCAGGACAGTCAGGCTGCAGATTCCACCAGCCCTTGGCCTGGTCCTCGTGGTGCCAGCAGACCCCATGCGCACCTTCACCCTGCTCCATGCTCCACAGCTCTGTGGAACCCTGTGCTCTGCACCAACCCCTGCTGTCCCCAAGGGAGCGCCCTGGCAGGTGGGTGGCTCCCTAACTCATCCAAGGCGTGCAGGCATCCAGAGCAAGCCTCTCAGCAGGGAGATGGCCGCCCCTAACTGCTGGAATGATGGCTGCTGGGAGGAGATGCGCACGCTTGAGGACCATTCAAAAGACCCCTTCCTTGTGAGACTGCTGGTGAAGGACCCCAGGCCCTTGAGATCTAGCGCCAGGCACTCTACATCTATGTGACGCCAGGGCTCCAGCTGCTCAGGCATTGCTCCTGATTCTTCTTGGGTGGTTTACTTTTTGCCACAAAACATGCTGAGAGCATCACAGAAAGCAGTGGTGCAGGGGACAGTGACTCAAAACGACAGCAGAAACAGCACCTTCTGAGGACAAGCTGCGGAGGTGCGCACAGATGCCCTGAGGTGTTAGGCATTCTCTATGGGGAGGGGGTGGGGAAAGAGAGATCTGATCTTGACGTGTCACTCGGGTTAGCCGAACTCCTGTCTCGAAGGCCCCAAACCATCCCCCGCCTCAGTCTCTGGAGCAGCTGGGACTAAAGGCACACAGCACCGCACCCAGCTGCTTTTCTCCGTGATCCTTACTCTGTCTGGCTTTGACACAGTGCAGGGAAAAGTGCACCGCACGCTGGAGAGCAGGGCAAGGAACCAGGCGGCCTCCTGTGAACCCCAGGCTGCACCTGCCCAGGGCGCCAGGCCGGCCAGTCGACCCACACAAACCCGGGCTCAGCCCTCGCACTGCCTGCACTGCCGTGGTGCAGACACCCAGCCAGCTGCTGCCTTCCTGAGACCACTGCTCAGTCCCTCCCATTAAGAGCCAGTCTCGGCCAAACACGGACTCACACCATCTCTGCGGCCTACACCCAGGTCCTCGTCAGGCTGCCCCTCTCCATGAACACTGAAGAGATGCTAATCACCTGATTTGGTGACTCTAGACCGATTTGTCGTTGCTGATTTCAGCTCATCTTGGTCTTTTTCTTCCTTTTTAATGTCTTCAGGCTTCTTTTCCTCCTTTTTCTCCATCTTCTCTTCCTTCTTAATTACGGTTCTATTTTAAAACAGGGTTATCAAACTTGAGTTCCCAAGACTCCAACAGGGGCAGACCCCGCTCCCTCTGCTTCATTCCTGACAGACAGCCACACACCACCCTGACAGCTTGGAGTGAAGGACAGACTGGAAAACCAGTGACAACGCTCTCTCTGGACACAGCCCCTGTCCCCACTTCAATCACCTGCTACCTCTACAAGTATGCAAAATAAACCTGGAGACTCATGGGGATATTCCTTCAAAACGTCAGATGTGCTGGCATCAGACAGACGCCCAAATGCACACGTGGAACTCTCCAGCTACCCGGGAACAGTCCACACTAATGTGCAATGTTTTTCGTGTGTGATGGAATACACGAGGACCCCCTGTCCCCACTGCCTAGGGCAGCAGCCACTCACCCAACACCAAGACCCAACGGAAGGACCCTGCATACTTTTGGAGAATTAAAATGGCACATTAGGTGTCCATCAATGTGACTGCACAACATCAGCCAGAAGCACCATGCTGTTAATGAGCCACCTAGCCATTCAAACCCGCCTCCACAATCTCTAGTGCTGGGAGATTCTACTTTGGGGGGTTAAAAAGCACGCTTACCAAAGGCCAACCAACCACAGGCCAGGTCCAAGTAGGAAAGTCACTGGATCCTGCTCCTTCCCACCTCTCTCCCCCCTAAATTCTGTAGCACAGAGCTATGTTTTTATAATGTAATATTCATTTTGAGAAAAACTAACACAATGAAAAATGGTGTGTACCAGGACTACTGTAAATGATAGGCTGACATACTGGTCCCCCTTTTGAGACAATCTCCCACAGATTCAGCTGAAGTGACATGAACTGCTGTCCCTCATCCCCCTGCCCACACCTGACACTACTACAGGTGTGCGCACACGGTCTGGGGCCTGACATAAAGGAGGTTGTGCCTTTTGCCCCGTGGCCTGTTTTGAAGACAGGTCCGTGTGGACGCACAGGTCAGTTCACCTGCTGCCAACACTGCACCAAGGCTTCCCATGGCCTTCCACAGACAGGTCACTCCACACAACCGCCCAGACACCACAGTGAATCCGGAGGAGCCTCTTCCGCTCCCACTTGCTTTGCACCTCCAGGGCACTGTCTAGACATCAGGGGACAGGCCAGTCACACCAAGCCAGTCAAGATGACAGTGACAAAAACATACAAGGAAAGCTCATGGAGGGACACGCAGTGAAAACGCTGCCCAGGGAGAGGGCTCCCTGAAGTGCCCATGCTCTCCAAACCAAACACACCACCACCCCATGTCCACGACCAAACATGTCTGCAAAATGTATCAGAGGTCGATGGCTTAATTCAGAGACTCTTACCACAAAAGGCAAGGTTGCCGAAGCTGAACAGAACAAAGCTCTCCCTCCTAGCACAACTTCTGAGAGCAGCCTGGTTTTAAGCACCCTAAGCCCACCTGCCAGTTACAGCCGCAGGGCTGGGGCAGCCACACAGGGCGGAACCCTGGCCTATGGCTTCCTGGCTGGGTGACCCTGGGCTGGCCACTTCCCCGAGCCTGCTTCCCGGTCCACCTAGGGCCCCTGCCTCACACGCTCCCGCACTGCACCTAGCCTGCTGCAGCCCCGACCTGCTGGCCTGCAGTCTTCACCTTCCTTACGCACCAACATGCCATGTAGGAACCAGAAGCCATGAGTCACATGTGTCCCAACACTGAGAACTCTTAACAGTTCCACCCCAGTTCAACTCGTCACAAGCATTTGATGCACAAGGAGAGTTCCGCCACACATTCTGCTACTTGAAAAGCAACAGCAAGGTGGAGTTACATGAGACCGGCAATCTAAAGCAGAGGGCTCCAAGTGGACCGGGCCACAGAAGCAAGTCACGTTAAAACACACGAGCTCAGCCGGGCGCAGTGGCTCAAGCCTGTCATCCCAGCACTTAGGGAGGCTGAGACAGGAGGATCGCGAGTTCAAAGCTAGCCTCAGCAACGGCGAGGCGCTAAGCAACTCAGTGAGACCCTGTCTCTACATAAAACACAAAATAGGGCTGAGGCTCAGTGGTCGAGTGCCCGAGTTCAATCCCTGGTACCAAAAAAACCAAAAACCAAAATACAAAACACATACGTGGCTTTGAGACAGTTCCAACCTCAGGTAAGTCACCAAGGCCTCCCTACTCCAAAGATAAACCCAAGACTGACCAAATAGAAATGAGCCACACCTGCCCTCAAAGATCAGGGCCCATTTCCATTTTTGTTAAAAATATAGATCACTTCCTTTTATAAAAAGTGCCACAGACCCGTGTTTCTAAACTGCTCTGCCAAGGTGCCCCAGGGCACCATGGTGAACCCACAGCACGCCCTGGCACATTTTTAATTCTGACATAAACAGCAGTCCCTGGCACCTGTCAGGCACAGCACAAATGACCAGCTCAAAATCACTTCCTGCAACGTGAGAGCGGACTGTATTCCTCTGGATGGTGTTGTATCTTAGAAAAATTGGGGTTTTGACAGTTTTTGTACTTAAAAAAAAAAGATGCATGAAAATCAATTTTGATGAAAAACGCTTTTAAGGCTGGAGAATGTTAGGAATAAAAATTGGATTCTTTCATTTTATGTGCAAGAGTTTTTTCATCATGTTGGTAAGGATCACCTGACTCGTGATTTTAAGGTCACAGGCTTCATGAAACACCCTCATAGCCAAGCAAGGGAGGCGGCAGCAAAAGCAGGCACAGAGCTGGCGTGGCTGTTGGCTCAAAGGGGATAGGAGCTTTCCTCATGAGGACCACCCAGCGGCCACCTGGACTCCTCCCTGGAACCCCAAGGGAAAGGTGTTTAAAAATCACTTCACTTTTCAATTTTGATCTCCACAGAGTGACGTCTGTCGACGCCAGGTGACTTTTCCTTCTTCACGTCACACTCCTTTCGGTCAGACAGCTTTTTCCCAGCAGGTTCGTTTTTGGCCTAAAACAGAACACGGACAGAAATGACTCCTACCAGGTCTTGCTGCTTGTGAGCATCGGAGTTACAGCCGACAAGAAGCCTCACCCTCTCCACGGAGATCATTCTCCCGTGCAGTTCAGTTCTGTGCAGATGGCTGATGCACTTGGTCGCTTCGTCGGACGTTGACATGGTGACAAATCCATAGCATCGAGCCCCAGGACTGCGGGCATTGGTCACCACTTTGGCCCCCACAACCTTTAAGACAAAGAACACTCTTTCTCTCAAATACCCATGCAACTTGCCAACATTACCAGCAGTTAACAAATAACCAGAATCATGTCCCACAAATTATTAGTTCTTCATAACTGTTATTGGTGCTGATGAATCCTGCCCGACCAAATTACAACCGTTGTGATAGGAAACCAGCTCTTGGAAAGACACAAATATGCAATACGGTCTACTTTAGAAGTCACAATCTGTTACGCAACCCAAAGTGGGACTGTTTCATCCACTGTGTCCATGGATGGCCAAGGGCCTATATGCTCTGATGTGTACCCATCCACGCCAAGGGAAGCTAGGCACAGTGCTGACACAACGCATGGCTCCCATAGCCAGGGCCTTCTGCTTGCAGCCAAGAGCTGCCCCGCCGTCTGAAAAGACCAAACACTGGCAGGAAGGGGGCACAGTAGTTTTCAAAGCCTGGACATCAGGCTGCCTAGGACGGTGATGCCCAGGAGAGTCCAATGATTGCCCTGTTTACTGCCCAGTCTCCAGGACACAGAAGGAGGAGAAACTAAGGCAGATGTCAAATGAATTGGAGAGGCATGTGGGGGACATATGCAAGGGCATGCCACAAAATGGCGCCGAGCTACCAGCTCAGGCCTGACTACGCTGCCCTGGGAGAGCCATCACCTCGCCCTATTGGCTGACCTCTGCTTCCGTGTTCGTGGACAAGACATGGACAATGAATACTCTCCTATCTAAGTGCCTCTGTACATCCCACTTCCGCATTCTTAGCTCAGTAACAGGACACCTACCCCCTCCTCTTTATAAGCCTGTACCTCTCCTCAATTAATCAGTTCCTGCTTAAGACAGAACTCTCCGGATCAGGCGTGGTAATTGCGTGCCGGACGACTTTACCATTCTCAGCCGTCGTGTCGGGGAGTCCCGGGGATCCCCTCCTCCCCGCTGGCCGAGGGGGGAGACTGATACCTGGCTGGGAGGACCCCGACATCGGCAGACCTGAGACGCTGAGATCAGGGCAGAGAGAAGTCACAGGCCAGAGCACCGGACAGCAGAGGAGAGCGCTGTGCAGAGGAGACCTCCAGAGACCAGCAGAGGCCTCCTTCTGACCAGGGCACGCATGTGAGGAGACCCAAGGCAGCAAGAGAACCAGCTACAAGGAGCAGAGGGAAGAATCTGTGGGGTCCCTCAGATCCACATGGTCCAACTCTGCCCAGGAGCCAGAGAGGAAAAGCTGCTCATCCATGAGGCAGCAGGCAGGGTGCTCAGGACACTGTGCTCGCAGTGGGACAGAATCTGCCCCATGAAAGGCTGCCCGCCCCAGACTCCAAGCACAGACAGGCCTCAGGACGGTCGGGCCCTGTTCAGGTCACTGTGCCGTGTCCAGGCATACAGGAATGAGCCCAAAGGTGAAACGCAAACACCCACCAGAAGTCACTAGGCAGCCAAATGGAGCAGCAGGTGGCCCACCCTGAAGACACAGGCCCATAGGCCCAGAAATGAGAGGCAGCAGCCAGCGGACAAGGGTCAGAACAGCCATGTCAGCTCCACCCTGGTGCTCAGGAAGGCCAAGGAGGCCAACGTCACCAGGCAGACACACCCAGAGCACCCAACGAAACTCCTACAGATGAAAAGCACACCACAGGGGACCGAAGACGACACCATGGAAGAAAAAACCAGGAAAGCCAAAGACATAGGAAGGGAAACTACTAAATATGAAATTTTAAAAAGGATCGGGGGAAAAACTCAAAATCGAATATCCATGAGTTGACACACCTGGGAGTCCCCAAAGACAGGGAACAGGAAAAACAGAACCTGAAGCCAAAACACATCGTCACCAAACTGCCCCAAACCAGGGATTATTAAGTGAAGAGTCTTCAAAGTTGTCAGAGGGAAAAGACAGATGGTGTATTTAAGAAGAAAGTTTAAGCCTGCCCGGTGGCACACGTTTGTAATCCCAGCAGCTCAGGAGGCTGAGGCAGGAGGATCCAAGTTTAAGGCCAACCTCAGCAACTTAGTGAGACCCTAAACAACTCAGTGAGACCCTGTCTCTAATAAAGTATTTTTAAAAAGGACTAGGGATGTGGCTCAGTGCTTAAGCACCCCTGGGCTCAGGCCCTGGTGCCCAAAAAAAAGAAAAGAAAGATTAAGTCAGTCAACCTAGAATTCTCAGGCCAGGAAAATATAATTCAAAATGAAGGTGAACAAAGCCTTCACATACACAAACGCTACAGGAATCTACACCAGCAGCCCCACGCTGCAAAGCCCGCTGACATGGTCTCCATAGGGACTGGACCCAACAAACAGGAAGGAAGAGACCTGAATTGGTAAAGGTGTTCTGTTGTTATCTACAAACCTCTTTAAAAGGTAACCATCGAATCCTGGAGAAGCCAGGGATCAAAGGAATGTTCCTCAAGGTCATAAAGGTCATTTATGATAAACCCAAAGCCAGTGTCATATTGAATGGAGAAAAACTATTAGTATTTCATCTAAAATCAGGAACCAGATGAAGCTGCACACTCTCATCACTCCTATTCAATGCAGTCTTCAAAACATTAGCCAGAGTCATCAGGCAAGGAGAGGCGCAGACAGGAAAAGAAGTCAAACTGTTTGCCAACAACATGATCCTATATCTAGACGACTCAGGAAACTTCCCCAGAAGACTCCTAGAGCTTATAAATTACTTTAGCAATGTATAAGATCTACACCCATAAATCAATAGTTCTCCTACACTTCAAGAATGATTTAGCTGAGGAAGAAATCAGGAAAACCACCCCATTCACAATAATCTCAAAAAAAAAAAAAAAAGGAAAAAAAAAAAGACTTTGGAATCAATCTGCCCAAGGAAGTGAAAGAGCCCTACCATGAAAATTGTAGAGAACTTAAGAAAGACACAGAGGAGGCCCGAGAGGATGGGAAGACCACCCATGTTCTTGGACAGGCAGAATCAATACTGTCACAATGGCCATAAGACCAAAAGCGCTGTACAGATTCAGCGCTATCCCCATCAAACCACCAATGACATTCTTCAGAGATTTAGAGAAAAATTCTTAAATTCATTTGGAAGAATTAAGAGAGATCCAGAATAGCCAAAGCAATACTAAGCAAGAAAAGCAAAGCAGGAGACTTCACAATACCTGATCTAAAAATCATACTACGGAGCTGTAGTGACAAAAACAGCATGGCATTGGCATCAAAACAGACACGAAGGGGCTGGGATTGTAGCTCAGTGGTAGAGC
>CM053413.1:3345463-3364559 GCA_028644305.1 Xerus rutilus
ATAGAATGGCACAAGGTTTAATTACCAGGGAAATAAAGCAATCACAATGTGGAACTGGCACGGCTGCCACACTAACACGAAGAGAACTGCTAGCTACACAGAGATTGGAAAACCCGCGGGTACACACAGTTACACTGGTCACACTACCTGCGCGCCGCCGACTACTAGGTAAGCCTCTACGCTACAGGGAGAGAAAAGCCCCAGATTTAAACACCTACAACCACTGGGCTGTTTCGCGACAGGCTTCCAGGTTTTGTGAGATCTGGGTCTTCTGACTCATCTTCCAATGTCCCGGGTGCTGAATCAGATGCAATCACCGTGCACTGAACAGTTCAATTTCCAAACTTCTTTGACTTTCAGTTAACTCAACAGTCCAATGTGAAAACCAGAATCTCTTCGTCGGTGGGAGGTAAACGCAGTCCGGAAGGGGATGCAATGTTGGAGTTTTCTTCAAGAAACTCTGCCTCCTCTTCTGGAGTCCAGTCCCTTCTCGGGGTTACCGAGCCCTGACACCAGCGTTAGCCTGCCTTACTGCGTTCACCAAATAGACTGCAGCAAATATCACAAGATCTGTTTCATGTGTAGAAACACATGGAAGAATCCCAGGGGGAATTAGTTAAATGCCACTCCATGTGGATAGAGATGAAAATCATCATTACATCTCACCAAAAAAGTCTGACCTCAACAAGTCAGAACAGCACTTCACAGATCTGGTGATACGTGTGGGTTTCCAATCTCTGATCCTTGAACGATCTGGATTGTCCACCACTAGGGTAATTTACAAGACCATAATACAGTTTAAGATATACACTGCTTTAAGTAAGAGTAGCGCGAAAAATTCCAAACCACAACTGTCGTGTTTCTCTTATCAGTACCTGGCTCCAAGAGAGGTTCTTCAATATCCTATTTTAAGAAAGACAAGAAAAGACAAAGCAGATCCACAAGTCACTTTAACACCGCACAGACATATCTCCCCAGCAGACACAGCTTCTAACTCCACCACGGGAAGGCGTGTCTCAGAACTCTGCAAACACTCCGTCCTGCAACACCACAGCCATGACACACGCATGCGGCCAGCTCCTCTGGGACCAGTGGAATGGCAGTGGCAGCACCAGCCTGCTCTGTTCACACCCATGTGTGGCCACTGTTAATAGCCCTCCCCAACTGATCAAGGTCCCTATAGCTGGCAGGGACACCTGGGACAAAGTGGAGGTTCCGCAGCCAAGCCAGCCGCTGTACCTCCCGCTGGACTGAGAAAACCATCTTCCCACGCCAGCTGTTATTTGTAACCAGACATTTTTATGTTTAACAATCCAGACCTCTCTCTTCCCTGCTGCAAACCTCGGACTTGCCCTCAGGACAGCAGATCACACTGCACAGGCGGCTGGGCCCTGTTCTGTGCTCCCGCCCTGCCCTCTCCCTTCTGCCTCGGGGCCACTGCCCACACCGGGCTCCCATTCCTTCCTTCCTGCACTAACTCCAGGCCTGGATTCAGACAGGACTTCTTCTGGGAAACTTGCAGGCACTTTCATGGCCCAGCCACCCAATTGCTTCCTCCTGGCACTTGTTCCCCATCCTGGTCACATCCTGTGGGTTCTGTAAGAGCCCCACTAACTCCAAACTCAGAGACTGCATGCATTCTGCCACCCCACAGCCCTGCTCAGGATCGACACTCAGTCTATGTCCTCCTCACACACACACTTTCTTTCACTGAGGAAAAAACCAACCATTCATCAAAGTTTCCCAAATCACAGAACCAGATATCTTACCGGTGTCACTTTGAAGTCTAATGATGAAGCTTCCAAAGTGTTCTCGAAGCCTTCCCCATCCACCTGAGAAAGGAGACAAAACATTACTTTGGGGGCACCAGAACTGTGAATGCCAAGGCCTGCACCTTGTCACTTTCTAGGCTGCCTGTGTTCCTGTCCCTCAAGTGCCTGTGGCCACCTGCAGATCCACCATGAGATTGCTCGGTGTTCCGCCTCCCTCCTGTCCCTGCACTGCACACCAGCGTCCCAGCGTCTCACAGATGGTGGGCACTGTGTCTCTACTCGCTGAAGGAACAGGAAACCACCTTCCAGGGCAGCTTCTGAGCACTGGTGGTTTACATACACTACCCAACCACGGCTTTTCCAAAGAAGAAATCAAAATGTAAGCTGCAATTTAAAACTGGAAACTCCTCCAATTTCACTTGGTAGTAATGAATACTTTACTAGGCATTTTCTAGGCTTTTTTTTTTTTAAAGCAGTGCCAGGGATGGAACCCAGGACCTTGTGCATGCTAAGCAAGTATGCCACACACAGGATTTTAAGTTTTTATGGAAAATATAAAGTGATCCCTTCCTTTTCTATATCAGAACCCAGGACCTGGATGCCTTCATTAAGCAGGAAGCTAGAAAGCAAGCACACACTGGAAATAACCTGACAGCACTGTGCCAAGAAAGGAGGGCAAGCCAGCTGTTCAATGCCACCCTGGCCAATGAGTCATAGGTAAATCTGGCGTTCACAACTTCTAACTTCAGGTTTAAGATTCAGTCCTACAAGGGCATTCTCCCAAAGGTGAAAGCTAAAATGCCTTAAATAACTATGATGGCTGGACACGGGTCACCAGTCAGGTTACGATGACACTCAGTGCTAGGACGGCAAAGAGCAGAAGTGAGGCATGAGCGTCTGGCCTGCCATCCCAAGCACCTTCCCAACAGCAGGACAGTGGGGTGAGGGATCATTGTTACCTCTACGTGCGCTCCACAGTTAAAAAAAAAAAAAAAAACTTTCTTGAAAGGAAAAAGACCCTCACTGACTGTGTCAGCCCTCCTATTTTATGGCTCACAACATGCTTAGAAAGGGTCTGCCAGCCAAGTATTCTAAAAATACTCACCATACTACTTAAGAGCTACCTACTATTTAATAGCTGACCTGTGTGGTGCTTAAATGGAGATAATTGCTACCAGGGTGGGCCCCCGCCAGGAGCCCAAGGGATGTGCCTGGGCTCCCCCACACCAACAGCCCAACCGCTGGGTGTCTCGGGCTGCTCGCACGCACCCCGCGTCTCCAGTGACCTACAGCGTGTTCCGTGAGCTGAGCTGGAAGCTGTCCCAGCCGCGCGGCCACGTACTCTTTGCTGCCGCACAAGGAGGCGAGAAAGCTGTGGGCGGCGCCGTCCTCCCTAGGGTCTGCAGCGCCGCTGTTCTCGGCGTCAGCGACGTCCAACACGCTCATGTCCACCATGTCGATGTTCTGCAAACTCTCCAAACTTGCTTCCACATCCTCCTGTGAGGAGAGGGCGGGCATGAGCAAGGCTGCGAGAGCACGCAGGGGCCGCCGCCATCTTTCCTTCAACACCACGTACCTGCCCGTCCCTGGAATCCTCTTCCAGGCCATTGTCCTCTGTGCCCTCCTCCTCCACCTTTTGTCCTAAACACAGAATAATGGTTCCGTCAGGCAGTGCTCGAGCACTCAGCTCATGGACTCACACGGAGGACACACGGCATCGTTTGGCTAGAACGCGTTACAAGGAAAACGAAAAGTGTCTTTATCACACATAATTTTTGTCTCAACTGATGTTCTACACAAGCCACCAACCCTCACACAAAAAGCCAAGATTTCAGTGCCCCATCTAGGTATTGAGATTTTTCACAAAGTAATTACAAGCTTCAAAGGATTGCAAAGCACTCTAACTACCACCCCCTCCAAAGAAGGAAAGCGCAAAGGACAAGGTGTTCTCGAAAACAATGAACAAAGAAAAACCGTGAAGGCCTCGAGTCATCAGAGAACCGCAACCTAAGCCAGCGTTAAGGGGCTGGGGGGGAGGGCTCAGCGCGAGCCCCGGGTTCCATTCTGAGCACACAGGCACCCAACCAACCACAACAAACTACCATCCTGGACTGTTAACTTGCTGGTCCTCCCTACGTGCCACTTGTGGCAAGCAGGCCACCTGTTTTGTCACTTTTTGGCTCAGTCACAATTATCTTCTGTAAGGCAAGAAGGCAAAAGCTGCCTGAATGTCCAGGGCCACCCTGGGCTTGTGCAGGTCAGAGGGTCTCGCAGTCATGGGCGGCGCTCTCCAGCGGCCCGGGGAGCAGCGAGAGGCCGCAAGACTCGAGAGGAGGAAAACGTGTCCGGGCTGCGTGCAGCTCCAGTTCCTAAACAAGTGCACAGCCCGTTTCCGAAGCGCCAACACATCTAACGAGGAACGACACACACATATTCAGTCCTTCTCAAAAGTCCCCCAGAGGAAGGCACGTCAGGCGGACTTCCACTCCTACATGACACCCAGTGCTTCTTGGTGTGTTCGAGGGTGATCTGGCGTGCCTGCAACACCTGCTGTCACAACTGGGGGTGCTACCAGCATCCAGTGGGTAGTGCCGGTGCCGCTCAACACCCTGCCTGCCCAGGACACAGCCGTGTCAGAGGATCATGCAGCCACCTGTCCACAGGGCCAAGGTGGAAAAGCCCCATAGGGCCTCATGACCTTAAAAAAACTCAAACAATACCTAACAGCACAGGAAACACAAGGACACCAACTTCTATTGAAATCATGTGTGTCTGTTTACGTGCAGCATGCATGTGGATGCACGTGCCAAAACCACCGACGACGGTGAAGACACCATCAGACGTTAACCTCGACCATAAGTCAGGAGTCAATTTATTTTCACATGTACATATTTTACATGTTCCAAATTATCTACAAGTATTTTTCCTACTCTTAAAAATAAATAAAAGAGGGATGGGGTTTTGGCTCAGTGGTGGAGCACATGCCTTGCACATGTGAAGTAACTGGGTGGGATCCTCAGCACCACATAAAAATAAAGACACTGTGTCCATGCACAACTAAAATAAATAAATAAACAAAAGAGCCGGGCGCAGTGGTGCAAGCCTGTAATCCCAGCACTTAGGGAGGCTGAGACAGGAGAATCGCGAGTTCAAAGCAGCCTCAGCAATGGCGAGGCACTAAGCAACTCAGTGAGACCCTGTCTCTACATAAAACACAGAATAGGGCTGGGGATGGGGCTCAGTGGTCGAGTGCCCCCGAGTTCAATCCCACGTACCATAAATAAATAAATAAAAGAAAGCTGCCCCTCTGACTGAAGTTCCACCCTGCAGGGTCTACAGCCGCACACCTCAGCCTGCGCAGGGCTCTTGTGGCCGGACGCTGGGAGCTTTTTAACTCCCAGCAGGCTCCCTAGCTTCGCTATCCACAAGTGACAAGTGAGAATCTGTCTCAGCTCCAAAGCTGGGAACCCAAACTCAGCTGTCCTGCCTCCCATTATACAGGAGCACAGTCTCTCCTTCTGAAATAGACACTTTTAATATGTTTGGTAATTGCTCCTAATTTCTAAGCCCCTAAGTAGTCTCCAGCAGGGCCCACAAAGGATGTAAACAAGAGGGACACAGACCACAAGCTTCCCAAACAGAAGAGGGCAAGAGACCAAAGCTGCAGATAGGCAGCACCGCAACTCCAGTGCCTGGCCTTCGGTCACTGAAGGGCAAGAGATGGGAACACAGGCAGGAGACCGAAGCTTAACCCAGGGCCCATTCTAATTTGCATTCTTTTTTTTTTTTTTTTTTTTTAAATGTTTATTTTTTAGTTGTAGGTGACAGAATATCTTTATTTTATTTTTATGTGGTGCTGAGGATCGAACCCAGTGCCTCACGCGTGCTAGGCAAGCACGCTACCACTGCGCCATAATCCCAGCCCCCTAATTTGCATTCTTAATCTTTCAAAATCAACTGGCAAGTTTTCAACAATTTTTCTTGTTTAGATAAGTAAGGGGAGAAGACACTTCTTCAATCTGTAGTAAGGATGTCGAGTTCCTAGAATCAGCCCAACCTGGTGGCATGGTGTTCAGAAACAATTGGCTAATTCCTCCTAATCAGACCCTTTCGTGGAACCACAAGGATCTTCTTTCAACCTTAAAGCCACCAGGGTCTAGCACATCATGTAAGGAACCTTGTGCCCAGACCCTCCAGATAGAGATGGCTGACAGAGGCCTAGAGTCCAAGCTCTGCCGGGGTACCTGCGCCACCAGTTTCTTCTTGGTGGTCTCCATTTAGAAAGAAGGGGAAGGGAACAGAAGCACCTCTAGTTCCTTGAGAGCTGAGGCTACGGATGTTCTCTCTGTACCCACGGAAGTAACTATTGCTCAAGCTTTGCTGACAAAACACAAACTCCAAGTAGTTCTGAGCTGACCTAAGCTTGAATCCAGGCTTTCAGATAAGTGTGTGAATGACTGACAGCCAAGGCTAGCACTGAACCTTCAATTAAAGTTTAGTTTTTGTAGTGATGCAAAGATCCCTGATAGAAGCCACGGACATGTGGATTAATACGTCTTCAACCTGTTTTAAACGAGGACCTACTTCGAAAGGTTTTCAACAATTATTTTCACAACTACTCAAAAACACACTCTCAGATCACAAGCCACATCTCATCAGAAGAGGCACCTGTATGCTGTCGACAGTCTCTCAAAGTCTACATGTGTTCAGTGTCCCTAGCTCAAAGACAGATGCAGTGTCATAGTTTGGACCTATCATGTCCAAACGTGTCGAAGACCTGGTCCCCACTGCGGTCCTGTCCAGAGATGAGGCTTCTGGGAAGCGACTGCAGTATGTTGCTCTAAGCTCCAGGGTGAAGGGGAAAGTCTGAAAGCTCAGTAATGTAGCTGAACCACACTGCTGGGAGGTGGAAACTGCAGGCAGGTGAGGCACAGCTGAAGGGAGCAACCACTGGGGGGTTGCCTTGGTGACCGTCTTGTCCCTGGCCCCTTCCTCTCTGCTTCCTGGATTCCCTGAGCTGGGCTTTGCTCTGCCTCACCTCAGGCCCAAAGCAATGGAGCCAGCTGACCACGGACTAAAAACCTTAAGCCAAAATAAATTTTTCCTCCCCTAAGTTTTGTGCCAAGTATTTTGGTCACAGCAATGAAAAGCTGACTAACACAAAAATAATAACGTTAAATTTTAACTCATAAATTCCTTATATAACCTAACTACAAACTTTAACCTTTCAAAACATATGGACAAGTTTTAAACAGATGTATTAAGTAGAAGTTGTCCTTCTAGAAAAAAGTGCTAAAGAAATAAAGTGAGCCGGGCGCGCTGGTGCACGCCTGTAATCCCAGCACTTAGGGAGGCTGAGACAGGAGGATCGCGAGTTCAAAGCAGCCTCAGCAATGGCGAGGCACTAAGCAACTCAGTGAGACCCTGTCTCTACATAAAACACAAAATAGGGCTGGGGATGTGGCTCTGTGGTCGAGTGCCCCTGAGTTCAATCCCCGGTTTAAAAAAAAAAAAGAAAGGAAATAAAGTGAAACCTGTCAAAAACCATAGTGTATACTATGTATTATGTAAAGACACAATACAAATCATATCTTTACTTTCTAAGCAGCTGTCCTCCATTGCCTGAATTTAGCACCCACCTGGATGGAGCATGTACGGCTGTGAGAATTTTTACAAGGCCCCTTCCAAGAAAAAATGCTAGGGGTTGGGGACGGAGCTCAGTCACAGAGCACTTGTCTAGCGTGCACAAGCCCTAACTTTCATCCCAGCACCACAAAAATAAACAAGCTGGGCATGGTGGCTTATGCCTAAGTGGCTTGGAAGGCTGAGGCAGGAGGATGGCAAATTCAAACCCAGCCTCAGCAACTTAGCAAGGCCCTATCTCAAAATTAAAAAGGGGTGGGGATGTCTCAGTGGTTAAGCACCCCTGGGTTCAATCTCTGGTACCCCCCCAATTTTTCAAAAAACATTTTTAGTTGTGGACAGATACCTTTATTTTTTATGTGGTGCTGAGGATTGAACCCAGTGCCTCACAAGTGCAAGGCAAGCGCTCCACCACTGAGCCACAACCCCAGCACCCCTCAACTTTAATTAAACATAAATAAGAAAACATCAGGTGTGGTTGCACACACTTATAACCCCCGCAACTCAGGAGGCTGAGGCAAGACGACCACAAGTTCAAGGCTAGCCTCTGCAACTTAGCAAGACTGTCTCAAAATAAGATATAAAAAAGAGCTGGCAATGTAGCTCTGTGGTAGAACACCCCTGGGGTCAATCCCTAGTGCCACCAAAAAAAAAAGTCATCACACAGAAGTCTCAAATCATATTGTCGCTATCACTGTAAACTCTAACGTGAAGTCAATTGTAAGTCAAGGTTTTGAAGTTTCAAAGCCACAAAAAGGAATGAAGTACTGATATATTACATGGCAGGGCCTTAAAAAAAAAGGCAGCTCAAGGAGGGAAGCCGACACCTACGGCTGTGCTGTTTAACCCCACTCACATGAACGCCCACAGCAGGCGATTCTGGAGACAAAGGGGGGCTGGACAGACAGGTACTGGAGTAACGGGGCTTCCGTCTGGGTGATGGAAATGTTCCAGGATGAAGACAGTGGGAGTGGGTGCATGACCTTGTGAATACGACAAAAACCACCCAAGTGGACATCTCAGAAACTCAAAAGTGTGTGAATTCTATCTTTTTTTTTTTTTTTTAAATATTTATTTATTTTTTTAGTTGTAGGTGGACAGAATATCTTTATTTTATTTTTATGTGGTGCTGAGGATTGAACCCAGTGCCTCACGCATGCTAGGCAAGCACGCTACCACTGCGCCATAACCCCAGCCCCTGAATTCTATCTTAATTAAAAAAAAAAAAGTACTGGTAAAATATACGCTGGGTACAAATATACCAACAATCTACTTTGGACTCTAGAGAGGAAAGAAGGCTCTATTTGGTCTTGGGCTGGCGTCATTTTTCTTGGTTTGTTATTTTTTGAATGAGGAACAAAGCCGAGCAAGGGCTGCATTTTGCTGCTCAGAGCAGTGAGGGCAGCTTTAGGACTGTGCTCTCACTCTGACTGAATCCCAACAGGGCAGAAATGTTTCTAATATGTGCGCGCGCACACACACACACTGGACATTGAACTCAGGGGCGCTTACCACTGAGCTATGTGCACAGCCCTTTTTATTTTGAGACAGGGTCTAAGTTGCTCTCTGAGCGGCTGAGGTTAGTTTAACTCTCATTCCTCCTGCCTGGGCCTCCGGAGTCGCTGGGTTTCAAAGTATTTGAACTTTGCCTGGCCCTCTGGCCCTGATGCAACTACTAGTGGGTAGTGAAGAACAAGCCTCGTTCTTAGAGGGGACGCTGACAGCCAGCAAAGTCCTCCTCCTGACCTGGGGGGCAGGAAGTGCCCGAGAGACACTGGGGCTGCAGTAAGCAAGCGGGCAAGTTCGTACCTTTCACACATCTCTTTGTCGTCCTCCTGCTCGTGGTTTCTAATTCGATGCCAATTTCGTCAGGATCTTGCCCTTCTTCCTTAACTGCCTAGGAGGAGGAGATGATGAATTTTCACCAGGTGACTAAGAGCTGGGGAGCAACACACACTGTTCTCTGCAAGTAGCAACTTCCCAGTAAACAAAAGCTAACCGGCCTTTGCAAAGAGCAACTCCACTTCCGTTACTTGGGTTGCAAGCCTAAAAGGCACAGGATGAACCCACAACAAGTGGGTTCTCCCTGCGCCCAAGGCCCAGAAGACAGAAGAGAGGGAGGCTGTGACCCTGGGCTCCAGGAGAGGGTGGACAACTGCTTCCACAACGGCCACGCACCTCAGAGCCCATCCTCGTGCTTTCAAGTTATACCGGGACAAACAACCAGACGGACACTGCACCGGGCGGCAGGCAAAGGCCTGGGCGGGCGGCTCCGCGCACCAGGGCCCCCCCTCCTGGTACAGGACCCCCAGGTCCCCGCTCCCGGAGCTCGTTCCAGTCGGGACAGGCAGCCCTCCCCACGGCGGGTTGGGCGCGGGTACGGGTCGCGCACAGATCGATGAACCCTGGTGACGAGCTGGTAGGGAGCCCGAGCGGCGCCTCAGCGCGGGTGGCCACGCGGGCGACACCTAAGGCAGAGCGGGATGACCACGAGGCTCCAGCCCGGGGGAGGCCTGGGGGGCGGGGTGGAGGACACGTGGGTGCAAAGGCCCTGGGGCAGCAGCGAGCCCCGCTCGCCCGACCTGGTTCTCCAGGGCCGGAGACCGGGGTGCAGCGAGAGGACGGGCGCCCCAAGGTCACGGCGCCCAGCGCCGACCCGAGTCCCGCGAGGGGTCCAGCCCGCCCTGGGGACGCCGGCGGGGCGGCGGGAGGCCGGGCACAGAGAGGGGCGGCAGCGGGCCAAGGTCACACAGCCTCCGGCGCCCGCGGCCGCGGTGACAGCCCGCGCGGGGGCGTGCCCAGGCCGCCCGCGCCACCCCCGGGCCCCGGCCGCCTCACCTTCTTGAGCCGCTCCATCAGGACGCTCTTGTTGCCGCCCGTGTCCAGGTTCCGCTTCTTGAGCTCCGCCCGCAGGTCGATCACCCGCAGCTCGCTGAGTCGCCGCGTCCCGGCCTCCGAAGCGCCCGGGCCGAGAGCGGCCGCGCCAGAGCCCACGTCGCCCGACGCCGCCAGGGCCTCCGCCATCCCCGTTTTGTGGTCTCCGCCACCGACTCGGTCCCACACCGCCGGCGGCTGTAGCGGCTCTGAGCACAAAATGGCGCCGCCTGAGAGGAAAACGCACTCGCTTCCTCCCGCCCCGCTTTGCGGCCGCGCAAGCGCGTCGCTACTACTAGCGGTCTCCGCGGCAGCCGCGCGAGCGCGTCCAGACACCCCACTTCCCCCGCCTCAACGCGCACGCGCCAGCCCCGCAGCACGCATGCGCTGCGGGGGGAGGCCAGCAAGACGCAATGCGCCTGCGTACATGTCCCCGAAGTTCTCAGCACGCATGTGCAGATGCGACCGGGAGCGTCGGCCTCGCGCCGGGTGCGCCTGCGCAGAAGCGAGGCGCGCCGGGGCGGCTGGAGCGGTTCCCTTGCAGGCGGCGCCATTTTGTGCTAGGAGCCGAGATAAAACCGGCCCGGTTCTGTGTGGAGTGGGCGTCGGAGCCAGGGTCCCTGGAATGGCGGAGACTCTGTCGGGTTTAGGAGATTCGGGTGCGGCGGGTGCGGCGGCTCTGAGCTCCGCCTCGTCGGAGACCGGGACGCGGCGCCTCAGCGATCTGCGGGTGATCGACCTGCGGGCGGAACTGAGGAAACGGAATCTGGATTCGGGCGGCAACAAGAGCGTTTTGATGGAGCGGCTGAAAAAGGTGAGGCGGGCGCGGGCGGGCCGCGGGCGCCGAGGCCGGCGGCGGGAAGGGCGGCGGGCGCGGGCCGCCAAGGTCACGGCGCGAGGCCTCCGCTGGCCGGGTCGGGCCGCCGCGGCCGGGGAGGCTCGGGCGGGGGCGGCCGCGGCCCGCCCGCCCGGGGCCTGGCGGCGACGGTGCTCGGTCCTCGCCGGCGAGGGGCCCAGGCCGGCCCGCAGTCACGGAAACTCCCCGGTCCTCCGGCGGCGTCCTTGCCGCGGTGGTTTTTGCAGAAAAGACAAATAAACAAAGGCTGGAGGGCGAACTGGAGCTCGGGTACCCCGGGGATGACCTCGCGTCGGCTGCCCGGGAGACGTCGGCGCGAAACGGGCCGCTGCCCAGGGCAGGCCCCTTCCCAGCGCTGACCGTGCCAGGAGCGGGCCGGGGCGTCCTGGGGAGTTAGTGTTGCTTGTTTTTAATGCCAGGACAGAACCCCAGTTCCTCTTGGCCTCCCAGAGCGGGTCGTTCGTGTCGGTACCGCTTAGGTGCGGAGCCCCAGGCTCCGTTCTAAGTTCAGACTTGCTAAGCCGGAGAGTCCCTGAGGCTTCTGGAACCGTCTCCGGAGAAAACCCAGCACTTAAAGTGGATCTGAACGAAACTCGGGCAGGGCTGGAGTGTAGCCCAGTGCTAGAATGTTTGCCTAGCGTGCTCAAGGCCCCGGGATTGACCTCCAGTGCTGCAAAAGCCAATCAACGGAAACAAAAACTTGAGCTCCCAGGAGACTACGGTAGAGAGGAAAGGGTTGTCAGTAAAATCAAACTGGAAGCCCAGTTTCTAGGAGTGTCACCATTGACACGATCAGTGCTGATTTGCGAAGTGCCTGATTGGTGCCAGGCACCGTGCTGAGCTGGGGTCTTTCAAGTGAATGGCAAATTCTTGGGAAGAAAGATGAGACCTGCCAAGAAATCTTTATGATTCATAATTTCATGAGGCAGGGCCACCTAAATGGAGAGTTAGATCTTTGGAGCCATAGTGCATGTTTGTGGTTGTCTTTGGAAGAAGCAGTCTGCCTGCTGTTGGTGGTCCCATGCCTAACATAACTGGAACTCAGCCAGTGAGTGGTAGGTAGTGTCTTACCCAAACAGGACAGGACAGGTGTGGCAGAGGAAGAGGTGGCGGGGCCAAGTAGCACTTTGCTGGATAAAGTCAAAGGAAATAAGAATGTGACTTTTCCTTTGACTTGTTTTTGGACATGGGAAGAAGATGAACCAGATGAGTTTGAGTGAGTTTGTTTTATGAGGATAAGAGTCCTCGCAGCAGCCTGAATATAAGACCAAACTCACTGATCAGGTACATCTGCTTCTCACCAGGCAGTTCAGATTGTATAGAGTTGATCTGCCTCCAGAGCCCTGCTTCCATGCAGAGTCAGAACAAATGACCAGGTACCATAGATGCCCATTGGGTAAGAGCATTTTCGGATCTCTTATTAGCTCCCTTCTAAAGATGGAATTCTTGTTTGATCTGAAGGTTCTGTGAAAGTCTGGTGTTTTTTTGAGACATGCTCATTTTGTTGCCCTGGCTGGCCCTGAACTCCTAGGCTCATTTGAGACATGCTCATTTTGTTGCCCTGGCTGGCCCTGAACTCCTAGGCTCAAATGATCTTTCTACCTCAGTTTCCTGAGTGGCTGGAATGATAGGTACACGCTGTGGCCAACATTTTTTAGTCAGCTTTTCTTTTATTTCCCTTTAGGCAATTGAAGATGAAGGTGGTAATCCTGATGAAATTGAAATTACCTCTGAAGGAAGCAAGAAAACATCAAAAAGATCCAGCAAAGGTATCAAGGACTTACACACATGTGATGTTTCTCGCTTACTTGGCTGTAATTTTGGATCTGTGACAATCAAGAGAGCCTTTGGGGAAGCTTTGTCTTGTTGTTCTATCTCCCACCGTACCTGGGAATTCCAGCAGAGAGTGCAAGGGATAGTTGCCTCTTTATTGACCTTGTTTTTAGATTTGTCAGTCCTTGCTTTAACCCAATCTCCACCCCTTGTTTTTTGCATGGACAGGGAGTACTTCACATTGAGCCCAGGGAGGTTTACTACTGAAATACCTCCCTAGCCTCTTTTTTTTTTTTAATTTTTTTTTTTAGTTGTAGATGGCCACAGTATCTTTATTTTTATGTGGTGCTAAGGATCGAACCCAGTGCCTCACACATGCTAGGCAAGTGCTCTACCACTGAGCCACAGCCCCAGCCCCCCTCCCTGGCCCTATTTGTTTTTAATTTTCAAACAGGGTATTGCTAGGTTGCGCTAGGTCCTCGTTAAATTGCTGAGGCCGCCCTCAAACTTGAGATCTTCCTGCCTCAGCTTCTGGAGGTGCTGGGGATTTTGTTGTGCCCCACTGTGCCTGGCCAAAGCTTGTACATAGAGTATTTAGGCTGCTTGAGTCTCCTGTTGTTCAACTTGATAGAGTGTAATGTTTCTTTAAATACTACCTGACCAGTAAAGAACTGTCAAATTTCTTTCAAAAACTGCCTGTGGAATGAAAGCCAAGTTCATATAACATTAACCTTCATCATCTGACCCACTCTCTTTCACTTGCTCTCTCCCTTTTCTCCCTTTTCTTTCCCATCTGTCTGTGTTAGGGCCTAGTCCATCCTAAGACAGAGTCTGATTCCGGTCTTAGTCACTCTCCTCTGGCCCTCTGCGCTCCTTAGCCTAATTCCCTTGAACCTCGATTCAGCATTTATGTTATCCTGCTTTGTGTCATGACTAGGGACAATTTTGTCTTATCTTCTTTTCCCTTGGTAGTTTGTCTTCGTATTTTGAAAGAACTATCTAAAGCTAGGCATTTAGGGCTATTCTGAAAGTTCTTTTGGCAATTGAAGGGTGTGGTGTTCAGACCTCAGTTGTAAATGCTGCTGTGTACCTGGCCAGTGGCAAGAAAATGGGCTTTGAAGCCACCAAGAAACAAGCCCAGTGTCAACCGGGAGATATCTCCTTTTGGAGATAGGCCCTGGGAGAGTGGTCCCAGTGACCTCACTCTGAAATGAAGTCACTTGAGTACGTTTTGCATTTTTGGCTTTGCCCAGTTAACTAACTATGCAGAGGGAAAGACTCCCACAGAGTCAACAGAAAGACCTAGTGGGAGAAGACAGCCTGTAGGTCTCCTTTTTTATTTCCTTTTCGTAATAACAAGAAATGCTTTCACTAAAGTTTTGTAAAATATATGTATTTAGTTTTTGTAAAATATATGTATTTAGGCCCATTGTGGTGGCACACACCTGTAATCCCAGTGGCTTGGGAGGCTGAGGCAGGAGGATCGTGAGTTCAAAGCCAGTCTCAGCAACAGGGAGGAGCTAAGCAACTCAGTGAGACCCTGTCTCTACATGAAATACAAAATTGGGCTGGAGGTGTGGCTCCGTGACGAGTGCCCTTGAGTTCAATTCCTTGTAAACCCTCCTCCACACCCCCTAAAAAAAACCCCCAAAAACATGCACTTGAGTAAAAATGAGAAGTTCTTTCTTCCCAGTCAGGTAGCAACTCACTGGTAAAATTTGGAGCATATTGTCCATATGTTCTGTGTGTATTCTCTGAATTTAAAAAAAATTTAATCCTTTTATTCAAAACCTCTGTAATTTGCTTTTTTCACTCAGTTTGCTAAGGATGTCTTTCCATTCATTGTACAACAAAAGAAATGATTAGGCCTCATTCTTTTGTGACACCCTAACGGTAATTCTCCATATCAGCGTATTATGATTTATCTTACTACTTTCCTTACTATTCGTCTCTTGAGAGCTTTGTTTGTTTCCAGTTTTCGTTGTTGTCATGAAACAAATATCTCTTTGAAGTTAATTTTTTTGTTTTGTTTGTTGAGCCGAGGTCCTGCTGTGTTGCTCAGACTGGTCTTGAACCTCTGAGCTAAGTGATCCTCCTGACTCAGCCTCCCGAATAGCTGGAACTTCAGGCATGCGCCTGAAGTTCCAGCTATTTTCCATGTGCCTGGAAAAGAAATGTATTTTTGATAACTAAAAGAAGAAGTTTGAGGTTAAAGGGTATGGCATTTTATTTTGAAATAGCTATTAACAAATAGCTCTCCAGCACGCTCTACTAGTTAATGTCCCTACAAACAGTGGATGAGAGTACCTATTTCTTTAAACTACAACCCAACACTGAATATTTGTTTGTCTTTTTAAAAGTTACCTTTTATGACAGGTGAAGTGGTGCACACCTGTAATCCTGGTGGCTAAGGCAGGAAGATCACAAATTCAGAGCCAGCCTCAGCAACTTAGCAGTGCACTGTCTGTAAATAAAATATTAAAAAGGGCTGGAGATGTGGCTCAGTAGTTGAGCGCCCCTGCATTCATTCAGTCCCCCACTCCAAAGTTACCTGTTATTAGAAGAAAGGTATACTCATCTGCTTCTGTCTGCAGACAAATTTTTAATTTGCATTTCTTCACAGATCAGACAACTTCTGGTAATTGGCCTTTTGTTCTTTCTGAACTGCCTTTTCATGTTCTTTGCCAGTTTTTGTACTGGGGTGTTCGTTTTTTGATTACTAAGGACTCTATAAGAAATGTTGTTATTTTCCCCTTAATCTGTCATTTGACTTGTTTGTGGTGTTTTGGTCATTAACGTCTTCATCTTTTATGTAGGCAATATTATCAACGTGTACATGTATGCCTTCTAGATTTCATTGTGGTTTAAAAGGTTCTATTTGGCTTTCAAATTATATTTTTAAAAAGTTAACCTATCTTATAAAGTAATATTTATGGTTTTTTACTTTTGGGTATTTGATTCATTTAGATTTTTTTTAAGAATTTATTTTTGCATGTCGTGTGAGGTAGTAAGTAGGAATCAAAAAATAAAGTATTTCTGGCATCAGAAAGATTGCTCCTTCCCAGTCACCCACTCCACCCACCCCAGCAGTAACAGAACATTTAAGCATTTTCACCACGGAGTGGTTTTGCCTGTTTTAGGATTTCATGTAAAATGGAACCATGTAATGGCTGTTCTTCGCCCCGCGCCCCGTTGTTTTGTTTTGTTTTGTTTTTAACATATTTTTAGTTGTCAATGGACTTTATTTATTTATATGTAGTGCTGAGAATCAAACCCAGTGCCTCACACATGCTAGGCAGGTGCTCTACCACTGAGCCACCACCCCCACCCTTGGTTTTATTCTGGAGTTTTACAGTACATATTGACATTTGACAGGGCAGGACTGTAAATTTTACTGAATTATTTTAAAAATACCATTAGGTTTTCATAAAGATTTGAACTGAATATACAGTAACATGTTTAATGAATGAACTCAGAATAGTTTGAAATGCTAGAAAATATATTTCAGGTAATTTTGGCACCTTTCCAAAATAGTTTTACACCCATAATATATTTAGCAGAATGTTCATTATCAGTAGATTTCTTGCAGTGACATTATTACAAAGTACAAATTAATAATGTTTTGTGGTGGTTGAGAATATAGCTGGACATGTAAAGTTTGATTGTTTTAAGTATTTCCTAGTCCTGTGCTTTGCTGGAATGTTTTTTGCTTGGGTTTGTTTTGCCATTTTCATACTCACAGAAAAGTTACAAAAATAGTAAGAATTTCCAGGTAACTTTAACCCAGATTTGCTGGAGGGGATGTGTGCATTTTACTACTGTTGCTTCACCCTCACCCCTGCCCTTAACTGTGCACCCCCCTCCTTCAGCTGTGTGATAACAAGTGGCAAAGCATTTGCCCTTTTGCCCTGCGTACTACAGTATTTCTTTAAAAAAAAAGGATATTGCATAACCATACTGCTACCATGGGGCTGGGATGTAGCTCAGAATAGAGCACTTGCCTAGCCAGCCAGGATCCCCATATGTGTGAATACATACACACAAAGCGTTTTAAAATTAAATAAACAAGGGCTCAAGGCACATGCCCTAATCCCAGCTGCTCCAGAAGGATGGTGAGTCAAAGTCAGCTTCAGCAAAAGCCAGGCGCTTAGCAACTCAGTGAGACCCTGTCTCTAAATAAAATAGAAAGTAGAGCTGGAGAGAAGTGGTTCAGTGATGGAGTGACTCGAGTTCAATCCCCAGTAGCCCCAGCCCCCAAGAAAAAAAAAAAAAAACAATCGAGATGTGACACAAATAATTTGAGAAAGATTTCCTGGATTAGATGATTTCATATCAAAAAGTTGTCAGTTCCCCCCAGAGTAACCATAAAAGAAACTGATTTGTCACTTAGGGAGGCTGAGACAGGAGGATCGCGAGTTCAAAGCCAGCCTCAGCAATGGTGAGGCTCTAAGCAACTCAGTGAGACCCTGTCTCTGCATAAAACACAAAATAGGGCTGGGGACGTGGCTCAGTGGTCGAGTGTCCCTGAGTTCAATCTCCAGTGCCAAAAAAAAAGTCTTAAGACCGATTTGTCCTAAAATTAATGTAAAAAGAAAATACACTAGAAGAACTAAAATTTTGGTGGGAAGAGTGAAAGGAGCTTGCTTTAATTTTAGTGATAGGATTTTGTAAACACTCGTTGGAAAGTTTGAAAATTTGCAATATAAAAGGATTTTATAGTAAATGATGCTGAAACAATTGGCTGACTGATAGTGGAGAAAATTGAGCTTATCTTTCCATGCAAAATTGAATTCTAGCTAAGGTAATACTCTAAATGTAATTTATAGTATGGAAGTCCCAAAATGGGACTAAAACTCTAGGGAAAATTTGCCTATGTAAAAGTTTTAAGTCTGTTAACAAAAGAAACAACAAATGATATATGAAAGACTGACAAAATATAGTGCGGAATACACAAAAGTATGTTGTCTAGAGAATGTGAAAGATTCCTATAAGAATGATAAAACACAAAATGGCCACATCCCCAGCCCTATTTTGTGTTTTATGATAAGGAGCTAACACTGTACAGGCAGTTCACAGAAAACAAATTGGTGGCACATGCCTGTCATTCCAGCTACTTGAGAGGCTGAGGCAGGAGGATCAGCCTCAGCAATACTTCATCTCAAAATAAAATATAAGGGCTGGAGATATAGCTCAGTTGGTAGAGTGCTTGCCTTGCATGCACAAGGCCTTGGGTTCAATCCCTAGCACCACACACACACACACAAACACAAACACAATAAGGACTGAAGGTATGGCTTAGTGGTAGAGTGCTCCTGGGTTCAATACTCAGTACCACAAAAAAATAAAATAAAACATAGCCCATGTACAAAGATGGATGCCCTTGCATCTTTAATAGCATCAGAGTAGGGATACAGCTTAGTGGTAGAGCACTTGCCTAGCATTTACAAGGCCCTGGGTTTCATCCTTTGTAAGTGGGGAAGAGGGAAACTGAATCTCCTGTTATTGAAGTAAGTTGTGATCATTCATGTAATTGCATACCAGTGTATGTGATCAAAACATTTTGGGGGCTAAAGTTCTGGTTCAGTGGTACATACTCAAGGCCCTGTATTTGATCAGCAGTGGAAGCTGGAGGCTGATCTGCTTAATGAAGGTACTGCCTTTCTTGTGAAGGAGAGAAATACAATAGGAAGGATAGCAAGTTTGGAATAACCTGTTTACCTAATAAAAGTTCAAAGCACGTTTTGCAAAATAAAAAACAAGCAAAAACTTAAGAATGGGATTCTCAATCAAAACTATATGCCAGCTGGTGCTGATGGCGCATGCTTGTAATCCCAGCAGCTTGGGAGGCTGAGGCAGGAGGATAGTGAGATCAAAGCCAACCTCAGCAAAAGCAAGGTGCTAAGCAACTGAGTGAGACCCTGTCTCTAAATAAAATACAAAATAGGGCTGGGGATGTGGCTCAGTGGTCCAGTGCCCCTGAGTTCAATCCTTGGTACAAAAAGATAAAAATAAAACCCAAAAAATTACATGCAAAGAATCTATTAAATTTTAGTATGTATTAGTACTATGGCTTCTGTGTTTCTAAATGAGAAGATCCTGAAATGTGAGTGGAATCAAAATAAAAATCTGGCAATATATTCTTTTTTTTTTTTTTTTTTTTTTTTTTTTTTTTTTTTTT
>CM053413.1:3365059-3381898 GCA_028644305.1 Xerus rutilus
TTTTGAAGCTTGTAATGAAGTCCCTCCGGCTCCTAAAGAGTCCTCAACCAGTGAGGGCGCTGATCAGAAAATGAGGTTTGTTGTTTCTCAGTTTTAGACCAGACGCTATCTCCTTTTCATTGGTCATTTAATGACACACATAAGCTGTTTTTTCTGCAATTGGCCAGCCAGACTGCTGAAATTGTAGTTTACCTCCAAACAGTGTTTTATTTCTCTTTGTTTATTTTACACTGATTGCATAATCTTTTTTCTTTTCTCAACCTATCATGGTTGTTTTCTTTAATTCTTCCTAATTATCTTTAGCCCAGCAGAATTAATTAACTCCTGTGGGTCTGAAATCTTATGGTTAGGTCAGATTTACAATACAAGTTTGTCGGGGTATCATTTTTTCAGAACTAAATTTCGGGTAGGTATACAACCTCAGCACGTATTTTATAATTTTGAGTTTGTCTCCTCGATGCTGCTTCCTTCTGGAGTGACACTGTCTTTTGTCTCTAGTTCTATTGAAGATGACTCGGACACAAAACGACTTTCCCGGGAGGAGAAAGGTAGGTCCTCATGTCAGTGCCATTTTCTTGGAGCATGTTGGACCTCAGGGTCAACGGGGTGGGGCTTTAATTGTAACCCGGGGTGTCCAGTGTTCCCACCCAGACGTGCCTGAGTTTTTCAGGAAGTCTTTTCTGCTTCTTCCTGTTGGCTTTGTAGGTCCTGGATTATAGAGCGCAAACCAGTTCCTAAGAGCTAGTTCTGTGTCTTGGTGTGGACGCTTGATTTTGAGGGTGTGTTTGAGATGGTTGATCCTGTGACCCTGCCTTGAATTCACTCATTGAGCGATAGCTTCACTGGACTCGTTCGCTCACTAGTGCTCAGCAGAGCATGAAATTATGGGGCGGGGGGTACAGATGAGCCTCAGAAAAGAGGACAGGAACATCTTTGTTGATACTGGATGCTGCTTTATAAAAATCCACGTCGGGGTCCTTGTTTAGCTCAGAGGTAGGCGCTTGTTTGGCATGCCTGGTGCCCTGCGTTCTACCCACCTTACTCCGTGGTTTAGCCACTTGGTCACTAAGGAAACCTGACCAGTCCCAGCAGCCCTGGTTCCCCTTTGTAATCAGCATTTCTGGCAGTGCTGTCGGGCTTGATGGACTGCTGTGGAGTCCTCATCACAACCAGCTTTATGTTGTGCCATGATCTGAGAGCAAGTGGGAATTGTGTCTGCTTTAAATAAACTTTCTTGAAGACTCAAGGTCTTATTGGTATTGTGTTCTTGACCCGAACTTTCTTTTAAAATAGGTCGTAGCAGTTGTGGTAGAAATTTTTGGGTTAGTGGACTTTCTTCTACGACCAGAGCTACAGACTTGAAGAATCTTTTCAGCAAATATGGGAAGGTAAGAGCCAGGGGCTTTCTGGAGCAAGAGACGCCTTTAAGCCAGTGTCCTGCAGCCCTTATGTGCGGATCACTCTGCGCTAAGCACTCTGAGGCATCCTAGAGCTCACATATGCTGATGCACTGCGGAACCTGCCCCTCCTTAGTCAGAAATGTGGGAACCCCTAGAGCCTACACCTGGCTTGGTTCCCCCCATCACTGTAAGCTTGCCATCTTCCCATTGGTGGCTTCATGACCCTCAGGTCTTTAAAGCCTAGGGAGGGCTACAAGGTTGAATCTAGGGTCTGGACAAGAGATGTGGTCAGTGTTTGAGAAACAGCAGTGACTGGGGATGAACAGGAGTGATACTGTGGCATAGTGAGGAGGTCCTGTGCCGTCCTGTTGAGGGGGGTGACCCTGACTGCGGGTGTGTCACTGCCTGACCTCGAGGTTGCTCCCTTAGTCCACCAGTGGGCAGTTCTGGCCCAGGCTTGTCTTCCCACCTGCCTCTCCTGCACCTGTGTAGGCTGGGGACTGGTGCACAGCTGGACCAGCCTCTGCTGTCACAGGTGCCTCCTGTGGGCCCTGCCTGGTGACGTCGAGTTGGCTTTCTTACTTGCTTCCTCACTCTCCGTACATTCTGGACTTGCCTCCCAAATAAATTTTTGCATTCAGGTTCCTTTTAGGGGTAATCACAAGAAAATTTAACACCAGCCCTTGTCCATGAGAAGAGCTTGGTGTGTCATAACAGAAAACTAAGAATATTCGCTCTTACTATTTGATGTCTAAATGCTGAGAAGAGGAAAAACTAAATATAGCGTGGTTATATAAGTAGTTAATGAAGCTGCCAGGGCCCATGATCCCAGTGGCTCATGAGGCTGAGGCAGAAAGATGGCAAGTCATAACCAGCCTCGGCAACTTCATGAAGCCCTAAGCAATTTAGTGAGACCCTGTCTCAAAATTTAAAGGAGCACAGGGTGCAGCTGTGGTTAAGAAACCCTAAGTTCAATCCCTGGTACCAAAAGAAAAAACAAGCCAACCTGGTTTGTATGGGTCACATGTGGGACTTCTGCCCCATTACCCATATCCCTCACCTACTATGGCTCTACTTTTAGGCTCATTTCCTCCCACATTTTAAGCCACATCAAAAGGACAGATGAGCCGGGCGCATTGGCGCAAGCCTCTAATCCCAGCAGTTAGGGAGGCTGAGACAGGAGGATCACAAGTTCAAAGCCAGCCTCAGCAATGGTGAGGTGCTAAGCAACTGAGACCCTGTCTCTAGATAAAACACAAAATAGGGCTGGGGATGTGGCTCAGCGGTCGAGTGCCCCTGGGTTCAATTCCCGGCACCAAAAAAAAAAGCACAGGCAGACATTGGCATTTTTGTCTCCCTGGCTGCTTCCCAGCCCTCTCAGGAATCCCAGAGGAGTGTGAGGAGGGAGGTCCTCTGAATGACTGCAGGGACAGACCGTGCCCTCTGTGTACCAAGGCACCCTTTGCGTTTGCTCCGCGGCTGGGCCTGCCCTGCAGGGTCTGTGTCTGAGCCACGTCTGCCTGCTTTCCCTCAGGTGGTGGGCGCCAAGGTCGTGACGAACGCCCGGAGTCCTGGTGCTCGCTGCTACGGCTTTGTCACGATGTCCACAGCAGAGGAGGCGACAAAATGCATCAGCCACCTGCACAAGACAGAGCTCCACGGGAAGATGATCTCCGTGGAGAAGGTGCGTGGCCATCTCCCCCTGGGTACGGCCTGTGTGAGGAGAGGAGGCGGCACTGGCACTTGATTCTTTTCTTCAGGCAAAAAACGAACCCGCTGGCAAGAAAGCTTCGGATAAGAGAGACGGCGAAGGGAGGAAGGAGAAGGCGAGCACCAGCGACAGGTGAGGCCATGGGCGGGGCGGCCGAGGGCCCTGTAGCCTGCTAGGCTGAGTATCTGGCTAGATCGCTGGGACCCTGGCCTCTGCATTTATTTGTACAGGGTTGGGAAGCTGGCGGCAGTTTCTTTGTTCTAGTCACTTGGTGCTCTTGCAAGGGTCCAGTCACAGTGGCTCTGTCTCCCAAAACACCTGTTTTAACAATGGTGCGTCCGGGGCTGTCACTTGCAGATCTGCAAACATTAAGAGGGAGGATAAGGCCGACCGAAAAGAAGACGCCAAAAAGGGTGATGATGGAAGTGGAGAGAAGGTGAAAGAGCCAGATGATCAGAAACCCGGCCCCTCGGAACGCTCCCGAGCCACCAAGTCAGGTAGCCAGCCCAGCCATACAGGAGCTTTCATCTTTCTTTGTCACTAGCTGGTTGACTTGTTAGTCTGCTATGATCAGGTGACCACACGAGATTGCTTCTGCAGTGTGCAGGCTGCTGTTTCCTTACTCAGGTGATGTTGCTTACCTCGTGCGCACTCCTGTGTTCCTATAGGAAGTCGAGGCACCGAGCGAACTGTGGTGATGGACAAATCCAAAGGTGTGCCTGTCATCAGCGTGAAGACATCTGGGTCCAAGGAGAGAGTGAGTGGGCATTTCCTCCTACCTATAGTGTTAGTGGTGTTTTGTTTGGTTTTACAGTCAACATTATTTCTGGATGTATTTCTTGAACTTAATTGGAAAAAAAAGTTTTCTACCTTTACAAAAATTTAGAATTCTTAAAGGGAAAAGCTGTGAAGGTTTTTTCTGTATTCAGCTTTGCTCTGACATCAGTGGTTGCTTTTTATTTATTTCCTAAAGCTGTCTTTAGAAGTAGAATCCAGGAGCAGCAGGCTTGCTCTGCGCTGCAGCGGCTCCACTGTATGCCTGAGCCCTTCACACACGCCTCCTGCCCAGCCACCTCTAGGCATGGTCTTCCTCTTGGCCTGGTCCCTTCCCCTGTCTTCTGGCAGCATCTTCCACAGAAGACAGGCACCAGTGCCTTTGGTGGGTTCTGTGCTGCAGTTAGACTCAGGTCTAGGAGCGACTGCAGTGGTCAAGGCAGGATACGCAGCCAGGTCCCGAGGGGGACGGGGGCAGCAGAGGCAGGGGTTCCTGCGCAGGTTGCTTCAGCAATCATCCCTTACCCTGGGACTCATGGTACAGGGAAAATGCAGTGGAGCCCATGTTATTTTTGCCCAGAGAAACCCACTGGAGCAGTGTTGTGCAAGATTTTATGGAGGCTAGTCACATGGGCCACCATCTGCCTGTCATGTACCAAAATCCCCAAATCCCATAAGGAAAGTAGGTATTCAGCATATGCTTTAGTTTGCAGACTAGGTACACTGAGTAACCTTTACCAGTAAATTGTCAACTAGGGACAACCTTGAGAGCCAGTTTCCAGCAAAGAAGGCCAGCTTTGCTCATAGACCGTTCTAAAGAGAGGTGCCATGAGCCTGCTGTGTCAGTCTGAGATGCAGAGGACAAACTGGCTGAGGTTTCAGTGGTACAGGTCAGTTGTAAGCAGGCCTTTCAGTGATGGAAGCTTTCAGTGCATGTTTGTGTAAATATTTTAGTATGTTATATCCTTTAACTCTTATTTTATGATGATTGGAAAATGCAAAAGTAAAACTATGGATTGCTACCAGATAGAGTGCACACACCTGGGGAGGCTGAGATAATAGGATCCCCAGTTCAAGGCCAGCTTGGGAAAATGAGACCTAATCTCAAAATAAAATTATATGAAAAAGGCTAGGGATGGCCAGGTGCAGTGGCACACACCTAACAATCCAAGTGGCTCTGGAGGCTGAGGCAGGAGGGTTGCATGTTCAAAGCCTCAACAATTTAGTGAGACCTTGTCTCCATATAAAATATTAAGAGGGCTGGATGTAGCTCAGTGATGATAGAGTACCTCTAGTTTCAGTAACACAAAAAAAAGATTCCAGGACTCAAGTGCACTCAAAATGTTGCATAAGTAAGGAAGTTGTAAAGCATATTAGAAATGGCTGCATTTGGGGATTCAGTGAATATTATGAATTTACTGCAAAATAAAGGGATTTAGCCAGGCACTGTGGCACAAGCCTGTAATCCCAGCACTTAGGGAGGCTGAGGCAGGAGAATCGCGAGTTCAAAGCCAGCCTCAGCAATGGTGAGGCGCTGAACAACTCAGTGAGACCCTGTCTCTACATAAAACACAAAATAGGGCTGGAGATGTGGCTCAGTGGTCAAGCACCCCTGAGTTCGATCTCCAGTACCAAAAAAAAAGAAAGAAAGAAAACCAACCCCCCCCCCCCATTAAAGGACTTATTTTGGATACAAAAGTCAATGTATAAAAAAATTTCATTTTGATGTTAAAAGTTTTCATGAGAAATACTTGTTTTCATTTAGGCCCTGTCAATGTAGTCAAAGATTGTTCTTTATTGAGTATATGTCACATTAGATGTTCAGGAAAGCCTCTGTGACCTTCGAGACATGGAATTTTTTCAGAGAATACCTCCTTCCCTTATTGTTTGATTATAAATGAATTGTTCTGTGGAATCTCTGCACTCAGTGTTTGGACACAGCTGCACCTCATTCTTTTCTACCGTAATTTTTCTTCTTTGGTTAACTAGGTCTCCAAAAGCCAGGATCGCAAGTCAGCCAGCAGAGAGAAGCGGTCTGTTGTGTCCTTTGATAAGGTCAAAGAGCCTCGGAAGTCGAGAGATTCAGAGTCCCGGAGGTGAGTCAGGATCCAAGAACGTTTGCTGATCTAGTCATGTCCCTAGACTGTGGTCATGCCTGTGTCCTAAGTGGACATCCTCAAAGTTCCCAGTATGGGGCACGTCACTTTACATGTCTTTGTTTTTTGGCTTCTGCTCGTGTGTTTGCTGTGTGCTGGCCATCATCCGCTGGCTCTTTTCAAATGACTCCATTCAGATCACCCATTTCTTCCCCGAGATTGTGAAAGGTTAGGTGGTCTGCCTGCCTGTTGCAGTGATGCCATTTAGTGAACAGGGTGGCATTTGCTTCAGGAGCTGGGGAAGGGGAAAGAAACAGCATCCCTAACTGCACCAAGGAGAATGTTGTCATAATTTTGAAAAACTAAACACAAAACTCTACTGGTCATGTTGGGTTGTAGTTATGTGTTTCATTAAGAAGCAGTTTTAAGCTGGGTGTGGTGGTGCACGCCTCCCCCGTAAGTGGCTAGGGAGGCCGAGGCAGGAGGATCATGAGTTCAAAGCCAGCCTCAGCAACGGCAAGATGCTAATAAGCAACTCAGTGAAACCCTGTCTCTAAAATACAAAATAGGGCTGGGGGGCTCAGTGGTCAAGTGTCCCTGAGTTCAATTCCCAGTACCAAAAAAAAAGGCTGCCAGAATAAAGGGGAGTGGGCACTGGAGCAGGGAGTTTCTACAGTGCCCCTGACCGGTCTTCTAGCCTAAAAAACAAAAACAGTGGGCAAAAAAGCAGATGCCTTTACCTGTTTAATTGGCAGGCTAATCAATCGGATTGACCTTTTGCATATTGGGAAAGTCACTTGAAAACATTTCCCACGAGGGAAGGCAGGTTCTTCCCAACAGGATTCCTGGCCCTTTGTGCAGTGGTGCTTTTGGAGTCCTGCCCCGTTCACAGCGTTAACAAACCAGTGTAGACTGGTGACTGGACATAAAGAAAAAAGCCATCAGACTAGTCATCCAATGTGCGAGTAAATTATTTATGAATATATAAACATCATAAAGGAAGACTTGTTACAGTCTGAGTTGTGCCTCTGGCTGTGAGAGCCAGACGTGCAGGTGGGAGGGAAGGTAATTGTTGATAGGAACAATAGCCCACTAGAAAAACGGAGGGTTTCTCACAGGGCCAGCATAGATTTTCTGCCATGAAATGTGGGAACTGTTGTTCAGCCTTATTAGGGATTGGAGAGGTGCACAGTGGCTGCACAGGATGTTACTGGTTTCGGTGTCGGGCTGAGGTGTAAAGAGGCAGTATTTCTGCCAGGGCGGGTACGAGCAGGCACAGGCCACTTCAGGAATGAAAGGTCCACAGGGCCCTCTAAGTCCTGGCGATCCACTGCTCTTTTGGCTCTAGGGAAACCGTGTACAGGGAAGTGTGGACGAGGGGGTCCGGGTTGTGCTGCCCTGAGACTTGGTTGGGTATCCACTGCCTTACCGCACACATGGTGGCCTTTTTCCTGAGAGCGTCGTCCATCCACAGAGGCAACCGGTGGTGGGGTGAGATGTATTGAGGAGCCGAGCAAGTTGTAGCTGTTTGTATTTAAAATACACAAAATGAAGCCTGATGGTATTTTTCCGCTGGTTTAGGTACATGTCTTAAACACAGAGTCCGAGTATCAAAAAGATGATGGCCTGGTGCCTTTGTTGCAGAGACTAGGAGTGGAAGGAAATGCACTGACACATTAGCCATGTCCCTGCCAGTGGCAGACAGTGGGGTGTCCTCCTGGGCAGCATGTCGTTCTGTTTGAGGCTGCTGCAGAGATAGGAGGTGTGGGTACGAGAGGTCCATCTGGCACCAGCCTGTTTCACAGCGTCTAATCAAGCTGGTGGTTTAGGGAGCAGACGGTATCAGGTGTTGAACTTCAGAAAAGGTTTGAGAAGCGAGGCCAGTTCACAGGATAGCTGGCCTCTCCTCTCACACACCTGTGCGCTCTTTCCTGGCTGGTGGGGACAGAGCTGGAGGCAGAGTCCTTGGGCTCTTGCTGCGATTCACCACCCCCTATGGCCAGCGCCTCCCCCCATGCCTCCGGGGCTCCTGGGTGGGAGTCGTGGGTCTGTGTCCACAGCCTGGAGTGTGCCCTGGGACTCCTGGGTGCCACACACCCAGTGCTGCTGTCCTGCACAGGGAGCGGGAGCGCAGTGAGCGCGAGCAGCGCCTGCAGGCGCAGTGGGAACGCGAGGAGCGGGAGCGGCTGGAGATAGCCCGCGAGCGGCTGGCCTTCCACCGGCACCGCCTGGAGCGGGAGCGCATGGAGCGCGAGCGGCTGGAGCGGGAGCGCATGCACGTGGAGCAGGAGCGCAGGCGAGAGCAGGAGCGCATCCACCGAGAGCGTGAGGAGCTCCGGCGCCAGCAGGAGCTGCGCTACGAGCAGGAGCGGCGGCCTGCAGTGCGGAGGCCCTACGAGCTCGATGGCCGGTGAGCTTGAGCACCTGTGTGTCCTGGGGTGACCTGTGGCATCAGTCACCCCAGAATTGTGAGAATGTGCAGTCTTCCTCTAAAAGGAAGCCCAGACCTGGGCTGCCACCCAGATTTTGCATCGTGTGCTTTTAGCAGGGGTTCCCTGTTGGCTCAGTAGAGATGGGGCTGGATTCAGTCATTAGGTCCAAGTCCACCGACAGGGGCGAGCTCAGGCTTCCGGAGCAGCACTGGGGGAGGAGCCCTGGGGAGGCAGCCAGAGACCAAGAGCACCTCCTCTGGGGTCCACACAGGCCTCTGGTCTCCACTGCCTAGGTTAAAAGGGAACCTATGTGACATACAGTGTAGCTCTTATCAAGGGCCTTCTCAGCTGTGTTAGGTTTCTATGCCTTTGTGCTGAGACTGGAGTTGACTTCAGCCATCGCTGTGTGACATGGTTCGTCATTGGGATTGTCAGTGCCATCTTGGAGGGGCAGCAAGTCAGCTTCAGGCTAGACGTGACGGCGGATTCTCCAGAGAGGGCTCTGGAGAATAGTGGTCCTCCTGCTTTCCCCACAGTGGCATCTGGGTGGGTTCTCAGAAGTCCCCTGTTAGCCACCTGTGTTGAGTGATAGTCCACCTAACTGATTGCTGCCCTGCTAAGAAAACCAGCACCCTCTGCATGCTGAACAGCGTAGCCCTTCCCTCAAAGCCCTAGACCTACCCGTTAGCCCAGGCAGCACAGAGTGCTTGGTGGGAGATGCTCTATGATGTAGTGGGGCTAGGGCCAGTGTGGGGTTTGGTTCCAGCTCTCCAGGGCTGTCACTTGGAAAGCCTGGTTCATCCATGTCCTGCGCCTCCTCACAGGCGGGACGATGCCTATTGGCCAGAAGCCAAGCGGGCTGCTCTGGATGAGCGCTACCACTCTGACTTCAACCGCCAGGACCGCTTCCATGACTTTGACCACAGAGACCGGGGCCGCTACCCCAATCACTCCGTGGACAGGTCAGTTGGGCCCTGCTGCCTGCCTTGCGGGGTGGGGGTGTTTTTCCCTCTGGTTGGTCACTGGCTTCCTTGACTCCTGGTACTCACTTGACCCATCAGTTTGCATGCCACAGCAGCATAGGCTCAAGTCACCTGCGTTCAGCCTGGGGACTGCCACTCCACATGGGGTCTGAGTGGCCCCTCTTGGTTACCAATCCTCTTTTCCTTATGGTTTGGTTTAAATTGTCTTTTTTCAGGAGAGAAAGTTCCAGGTCAATGATGGGAGAAAGAGAAGGACAGGTAAGTCAGAGCTACAGTGTGCCCCTAGTCTCCGTAGAGTCCATTCCCTTCCTTACTGTAGACCCTTCCCTCCCACTTAGAGACTGCTGTTTGTAGGACGGAAATGTGGACCAGCTGTGCTTACTCTGTTCTTTAATATTTTAGTTGTAGATTGACACAGTATCATTATTTTATTTGTTTATTTTTTGTGGTACTAAGGACCGAACCCAGTGCCTCACATGTGCCAGGCAAGCACCCTACCACTGAGCCACCACCCCAGCCCTGTGCTTAGTCTTGAATGTCAATTCAGATCATTACCCCATGGCCTTATGTGGCTGTTGCTGAGGCTCCCTGGGCACTCTGTCTGCTTAGTGCTAAGCCATGCAGTGGCACTTCTGTTGCAGGGTCCTCTCCCCCATAGGCCTGACGAGGGTGCAGCTACTCCATCTATTCCCAAGGTCACCTCATTCACACTGAGGTATGGAAAATAAGGGCACACTTGTTCAGCTCAGCCTGCCACTTAGCCTTGGAAACAGCCAAGTCTGTGGTCATACTTATTCTAGTTGCAGACTTACCATATTTTGAAAATAAACCCAGGGGCTGGGATTGTAGCTCAGCAGTAGAGCGCTTGCCTCGCATGCGTGAGGCCCTGGGTTCGATCCTCAGCACCACATACAAAGCAATAAAATAAAGACATTGTGTCCATCTACAACTAAAAAATAAATAAATTTAAAAAATAAATAAGTAAACCCAGGTGAGGTGCAGTGGTGGCACGTGACTATAACCTCAGCAACTTCATACGGTCCTAAGACCTCAAAAAACAATGGAGCCTGGGGATGTGGGTTAGAGGTAAAATGCCCCTGGGTTCAACCCCTGGTATAAAAAAGAAAAAAATTAATGCAGGATCCTAAGACAAGCCGCGACTGAAAGGAGGTGTTTGCAAAAGCCACATCTGATAAAGGGCTGTTACCAAAACACACAAAGGACTCTTAAAATTCCCAGTACCAGTCGGTTGTGGTGGTGCACGCGTGTCATCCCAGCACTTAGGCTGAGACAGGAGAATCGCAAGTTCAAAGCCAGCCTCAGCAATGGCGAGGCACTAAGCAGCTCAGTGAGACCCTGTCTCTACATAAAACACAAAATAGGGCTGGGGATGTGGCTCAGTGGTCGAGGGCCCCTGAGTTCAATCCCCAGCACCAAAGAAAAATACCCAGTACCAGAAGAGTAAACTCCGTCCTTTCTTCAGTTCTGTCTACTTGTAAATGGAGAATTCCCATCAGGGCCTTGGACCTTTGGGGCTTTACTTAAAAAAATGGAGCCAGGAAGGAAAGGGAGTCAGGAGGTAGTCAGAGCAGAGGTGGTGCCCTGCAAGTTGCCTCCTTTCCTGCAGTGTTTCCTGGACTGCTCTGTGCCTCCCTTTCCCAGCCTGCCTTCCTCCCTTGGTGTTTAGCAGGGCTGAGAACGGCAAGGCTCCTGCCTAGACTTGGAGGCCTCACAGGATCCCCTTTTCTTGGTTCCTGGAGGTAAACCTTCCATGCCGCAACATCATGAACTGGTCTTCTGATTCCTTTGGAGAACTAGAACATAGTGGTAAATGCCAGACTCTGGAATGTAGACAGAACTGGGTTCACATCCTGGTGGCACCATATCTGCTGAGTCTGTTCCTCCAGCTACAGAATAGGGGTGATCATTCCTCCCACATAAGTCAGGATTTAAATGAAGTGTTGCCTACGTCTACCAAACGTGTACAGTTCCCATTGGTCGTGGCCAGCTGCCTTTGGTGGGACTGGTAGGCGGCACCCTCCTGAGACTGACTGGCAGTGTTGCTCATGGACTCAGGCTGCAGAAGGGATCAGTGCTGCCCTGGCAGCATGTGGTGGCATCTGGCTTCAAGGAAAAACTCACAGAAAGAGAAAACTAGTTCAGAACTCGGGCTCTTGTTGAGCTCTTAGTGAGTTAGTTGGACAGAAAAATACTAGTGAAATTTTAAAATTGTAAGGAAAGTGGAAATGGCTAAGTAGTTAAAGAACTAGGACTTGCTAAGTCTTACTTTGTATTAAATGTTTTCTCTACTTTGCGCTCTAAAATTTAAGGTTATTGAGTTAGGTGCCGCAGCTCACATCTGTAGCCCCAGCAGCTTGGGAGGCTTAGGCAGGAGGATCGCATGTTCAAGAGCAGCCTCAGCAACTTAGCGAGACCCTGTTCCAAATAAAAATAATTTGGGGATGAGGCTCATTAGTTACGTGCCTCTACAGTCAGTCCCTGGTGTAGGTAGGTACGTAGGTGAAATTTATTGATAAAAAAGTTTTTTGAAGTTTATTGATTAAAAAATTAATTTTCAAAAGTTTTTAAAACTCAGTGAAAGCCGGGTGCGGTGGCTCAAGCCTGTAATCCCAGCACTTTGGGAGGCTGAGACAGGAGGATGGTGAGTTCAAAGCCAGCCTCAGCAATGGCGAGGTGCTAAGCACCTCAGTGAGACTCTGTCTCTACATAAAACACAAAATAGGGCTGGGGATGTGGCTCAGTGGTCGAGTGCCCCTGAGTTCAATCCCCGGTACCAAAAAAAAAAAAAAATAAAGTGAAGATGTCTCAAGCAGTGGGCCGGTGCATGTATTCTGATCAGTGTTTTGGCAGTCGCACAGGGAGCAGGGTTTTGAGGAGCCCGTGTTGGGAGCTCCTTGGATGTCGCAGCATTGTCCTTCCGTCATGTGCTGTGAGGTGCCCTGGACATACCGTGCTGTGTGGGTCTGTCTGTACAGTAAAGCCCCCGGGCTGGCTTTGTTGAGCTTTATTTGAGACAGCACAGGCTTGGGGAGGTGAGGCAAGGGGAACAGGCAGGGCTGCACCTGTGCCTGTGCACACACAGGCTAGAGCCCCTGTGGTGCCTGCGCACAGGTAACACACTGTAAGTGAAGGACTCGGCAGTACATTGGGGAGGGCGCCACGTAGCGGTGTTACTCCCTTTGCTGTGGAAGGAGGAAGATATTGTAGAAAGGAAAGTATCGCCGAGGTGCCCGCGTGATAAAGGGTTAAGACCCCAGAGAGCTTGCGTGAGTGTGCCCTCTAATGAGTGGCCCCCGACAGCCCTCCCACTTCCACAGCTCCACTCTGGGTGCTGTGCAGTCACCAGGCACAGCTTTTCTGGCCTACAGAGATCTGGGGATGGAGCTGTGTAGAGTGCACTCAGGCGGCCGTGGGCACCTGCGGGGCTCCTCGCATGTGCCTGGATACTGCCCTGTCATTACCAGCTTTGTCACCCACAAGGCCTTGGATCAGGGCTGACGACTAAAGCTTTGCTTTTGTCTTTTCTCTTTAATATCCAGCATTACCCCGAGCGCCACGGAGGGCCAGAGCGCCACGGCCGGGACTCCCGCGATGGGTGGGGCTATGGCTCCGACAAGAGAATGAGCGAAGGCCGAGGGCTACCCCCTCCCCCCAGGTTTGTGTCCCCTGCTGTGCCAGGCCCAGCCCCTGGGTCAGTGGGGTGAGACACCAGGTTGGGGAGAGCCAGGCCCAGCCAGCTCGCCAGAGCTCAGGAAGGTTCAGCCCACTGAGCAGCCACAGGCTGAGACCCATGCCCTTCCTGGGGCACCCTGTGCAGAGCTGGGATGCCACCAAGCTGGGGAGACGGAGTGCTGATCCAGCGTCCACCACAGTCGTTATGGTGGAAGCCAGAGGAGGGACATTCCAGATCAGAGATCTCTTTTTCCAAGGGGCAGACGTGACTGGGGGGACCATGGCCGAAGACTAGAGGATGATCGGGCCTGGCAGGGTGCAGCTGATGGGGGCATGATAGACCGCGACCACAAGAGGTGGCAAGGTAAGGACTGACGTGGTCACAGAGGCCCATCTGTTTGTTTGTTTTGGTACCAGGATTGAACTCAGGGGCACTCGACCACTGAGCCACATCCCCAGCCCTATTTTGTGTTTTATGTAGAGACAGGGTCTCACTGAGTTGCTTAGCGCCTCGCCATTGCTGAGGCTGGCTTTGAACTCACCATCCTCCTGTCTCAGCCTCCCAAAGTGCTGGGATTACAGGCTTATGCCACCGCGCCCGGCTCATCTGTCTGTTTTGAGAAATGACTGGAGGGAGAGATCACATCTGTCCTGCAGCTTTCCCGCTGACCTGGAGGGCTAGATGGGAGGTGCTTTCGGGGGTCTGAATAGGCGTTATGCAGAGGGTGGTCCTGCGTCCTCTTCACCTAACCCAGAGAAGACATGGCCCCTCTGGTTCACGAGCTGAGGCGGCCATCTTGGAACTGCAAGCTAACCAGGTGCCTCAATGGTGAGGCCTGGTGGGCTAAGGAAGCAGGAGTGGAGGCGACCCTGTGTGCTGTGAGCAGGCTCAGACGCCCCTTGGCCTTTTCTTCCAGGTGGTGAGAGAAGTATGTCCGGTCACTCAGGTCCTGGCCACATGATGAACCGGGGAGGCATGTCAGGGTAAGGTGGTGGTCATCGACACTGGGTCTCTTACTGGGGTAGAGATTTAAAATCCCCCACTAAATCCTCCTTGCCTTCTGAGCGTGACACCAGGTCAGAGGTGTGGATGGCCAGAGCATTCTGAGTGTGCCGGGCTACGGCTCAGGAGGGGTTGGGAAGTCACAGAGGGCCTGCCCTCAGCCAGTCTGCCAATCCCAGGACCTTGTGGGGACAGTGAGAAGGCTTCACTGACCAAAGAACCTGAACTTGTTCCTAGGCGTGGCAGCTTTGCCCCAGGTGGGGCCTCCCGGGGCCACGTGATCCCACGTGGAGGGATGCAGGGCGGGTTCGGAGGACAGAGCCGGGGCAGCAGACCCAGCGATGCCCGCTTCACTCGCCGCTACTAAGTAATTTGAATCCTGTGTTCCTGTCATGTGGCAAGAGTATGTTCTGTTAGGAGTTATCTTAAACCGTGTACAAACAAATTTTTTTTATCTGCTGCCATATTGTAGCTCAATACAATGTGAATTTGTTTTGTTTTTTGTTTTGTTTTTTGTAATAAAGGTGTTTCTGTTCACATACCCTTTATTTAAAGTGTGGTTTCTGTTTCTGCCAGTGAAAGGTCTGGCTCGGCAGTGCTGGGCCCCAACCTCCCAGTCAGGGCCCTGGCCACAAGGGCAGTGGGCGGGGCTGTGGGCTTCAGGGAATTTGCCAAGAGCACAGGGCCCCAGCCTGTGGCGCCCAGTGTGGTGGGGCCATCTTGACCCTCCCCCGTCCAGGCTGAGCCATTGCAGTGACTGAGCTCCATCTCCAGCAGCCATGCCAGGGAACATGCCCAGATCCAGACTGGTGGGACTTAGGCTTGTCTGCCCAGGTAAGAAATAAGCAAATGACATTTTTTTAAAAAATGAATTTAATGCAGTTTAATCAAACTGAGGAGGAGTGTCTCGATTATTTTGGCACCAATCCTACAGAAGTATTTAAGCTGGTAGAAATGCCCTGCAGTGGGGAGAGACTCGGGCTGTGCAGGCCAGAGGACAGGCTTGCTTCTGCCTGTGTGGTACCCCGTCTGACTGGTGGTAGTTTCTCGGGTTCCAGTCTCAGCACGAGGATGTCAGAACTAAAGCACTTGGGAGTGTTAATTGGAAAGGGCTCTGTTCCGTGCAGGAGGCCACCAGAGAGTGTTGGGTTGTCTACTCCTGGGTGGCTGAATACAGCTGTGCCACCAAGTGTCCGCTGTAGGGACACCCCTGGCAGCTCCTGCTATTTGTCTACCTTGTACCTTCTGAGTGAGTCTCTTTGCATGTACTGCAGGCTGTCAGTGCCTTTTATTTACTTTTTTAAAATTTTTTAAAATATTTTTTTAGTTGATGGATATTTTATTCATTTATTATTTATATGTGGTGCTGAGGATCAAACCCACTGCCTCGTGCATGCTAGGCAAGCGCTCTTCCACTGAGCTACAGCCCCCACCCCTGTCAGTGCCTTTTAGTTGTGTGTCTGCACTGACCCTGTCTGATAGAAGACCACCAGAAGGGCATCGGGCCACTTGGCCTGTGCGCCTGTTCATGCCTTGGTGCCTTGAAGCCCCATCACGTGGCCACACACGGCTGTCTCTGCAGAGGGCGAGGCCTCCTCCCTCCAGTGTGCAGCTCACCAGCACTGAACTGTGGACACTGGCTGAGTTCCTTGCTGGCCACACCTGTGGAGGCTTACAGGCTGCTCTCCAAGCTTGCTGGCCAAAATGCAGGCATGATCACCTGGGCATTCCTAGAGGCCAATACAATGTGACTGACTCACTAGAGAATGGGGGTGAGGTCAGTGTGCTCAAAGGAGGGGTATTCATGACCGTCTGGACCTTCCTTAAAATTGTTTTTGGGGCACTCAACCACTGAGTCACTTCCCCAGCCCTATTTTGTGTTTTATGTAGAGACAGGGTCTCACTGAGTGGCTTAGCACCTCGCACTTGCTGAGGCTGGCTTTGAACTTGCAATCCTCCTGTCTCAGCCTCCCAAATGCTAGGATTACAGGAGTACGCCACCGTACCTGGCTCCATCTGGACCTTCCTGCCTTGGAAGAGCCGAAACCAGCAAAGGCCAGTTTCTGAGTCCACAGGATGCACAGCAGTCTGCCACCACCCACAGGCTGTGAGAGCCCTTGCAGACACACATCTGGAACTGCAAAGTGGGCACTGCCATCTTGCCAAGCCTGGACCTGGTAAAGACAGAAAGCAGCAATGGCCAGGAGGGCAGCAGGGCCCTGCTCACTCCAGGGTCCCCTCAGCTCCAAAGCACTGGTGGCCTTTCCAGCAGCAACTGGCTCAAACGATGGAAGGTGGCTGCGCCTACCTGGACAGGAAGTCCAGGCAGTGGTTTGGTGAAGGTTCTTCCATAAGCACTTTTTATTTTGGTGCTGAGGACAGAAACCAGGGACACTTGATCATCGAGCTTCATCCCTCCCTTTGTTTTTGGTACTGGAGATTGAACCCAGGTCACTCAACCACTGAGCCACATCCCTAGCCCTTTCTGTATTTTCTTTATTGACAGGGTCCTGCTAGGTGGCTGAGGCTGGCTTTGAACTAGGGCTCATCCTGCCTCAGCTTCCTGAGCTGTGGGATGGCAGGTGTGTGCCACACCTGGCCCTATCCATTAGTTATAAATGTTTTAGACAAGGTCTTGCTAGATTGCTGAGGGCTTCACTAAATTGCTGAGACTAGCCTCATATTTGCAGTCCTGTCTCAGCCTTCCACGTGGCTGAGACTACAGGCGTGTGCCACACCCAGCCCAC
>CM053413.1:3381998-3427965 GCA_028644305.1 Xerus rutilus
GGTACTGGGGATTGAACTCAGGGGCACTCGACCACTGAGCCACATCCTCAGCCCTATTTTGTGTTTTATGTAGAGACAGGGTCTCACTGAGTTGCTTAGTGCCTCGCCATTGCTGAGGCTGGCTTTGAACTCGCGATTCTCCTGTCTCAGCCTCCCTAAGTGCTGGGATTACAAGCGTGAGCCACCGCGCCCGGCTCCCAGCCCACTTCTGAGATGGCTTCAGTTCCTAGGTGCCAGTCCGAGCAGGGTCCAAAACAACTATCCACCCACGAGGCGTGAAGCAGAGCTGACCCACTCATGAAGAAAGGCCAGGGCAGAATAGGAATGGGACGCACAGCTGCCAGCACCCGGCCTGAACCCTCAGCTGCATCTCACCACGCTCCCCTGCTTGGAGACCAGGCGCTGGCTCTGGACAAGGCTCCCTAGTCCAGGGCAGTTACCAGGGAGACCGGGAGCACAGAGCCCCACGCCTGCTCCCCCTCGCGCCTCCTCTGGACACAGTGGCCATGCGCTATAAGCACAACTTATGATTTTTTTGGTGGGAACATAAGAAAGGACAGAGCCACCTGCAGGTTGAGGACCGACCACATCCTGAGCTTCCAGCTTAAATGTGTGCTACTTCAAGGGCTGGACACCCCACCCTGTGCCGGGACCACCCCCTGCACCATGGCTCGCTCATTCCCACGTGCTGCCAACCTGGGTCATGATGAGGAAATGGAGGGCACGGGCAGGGCCTGGAGAGGGGAGGCCAGTGTTGGCAGCATGACACCCCAGTGCATCACCCTTGCGGTTCAAGTCAGACCTGACTGGGGTGGCTCTGGGGAGCGCCTGCCTAGCACACATGAGGCCTGGGGTTCCACCCCTTACACCAAGTCTCTGGGAGCTGGGGACACAGCGCAGTTGATAAGAGTGCCGGCCTCGCATGCACGAGCCCTGGTTTCACTCCCCAGCACCACAAAAAAGTCTCTGGCCACGAACAACCTGGTCTCAGGATTGTTACAAATGCTGACTCCTCCCCCAAAGTAGGGTCCCCATCTACCCTCTGGCTCCAAGAGGCAGGTGAAACCCAAATCTAGTCCCCAGAGCCGAGAGCAGACCCTCTCCCTGGTTCCAGCATGGCGAGGCACAAATCACCTACTTCAGCCTGAACCTCGGCCGGGAGGCTCACTCAGCTGTGCCAGCAGCACAGCAAGCCTTTGGCCAGGTCTCCTGCGGCTCCCTCGCGCAAGGCTCACCTTGCCAGGTAGCACCCGCACTCTGTGGTAGTGTGGTGGGTTCAGGCCAAGCAAGCCCCACATCCATCCTCACTGGTCAGCCAACCCATCAGCCATCTCCACATTCCTCAACCCTGTACGCCAGGTTCTCGCTGGGAACACGGAAGAGACAAATGACCCCTTGGGCAGTTCATGTCTTATTGAACCAAGTCACACAAATGTCCACGATGCCAGGCGTGAGGGCACACACCTGTAATCCCAGCACTCTGGGAGGCTGAGACAGGAGGGTCACAAGTTCAAAGCCAGCCTCAGCAACAGCGGGCGCTAAGCACCTCAGTGAGACCCTGTCTCTACATAAAACACAGAATAGGGCTGGGGGTGTGGCTCAGGGGTCGAGTGCCCGAGTTCAATCCCCGGTGTCCATGAGGAGCTTGAGCACCATGGAATGCCCAAGAGTGCCGAGCCCAGCCATGGAGGGGCGCTGGACTGAGGGCCAAGGGGCCCCTCCCACAGCTGTGAGCGCTGGGGTGGCCTGAAGTCCTCTCTCCCCATGTGGCCTACCTGCTCTATGACAAGGGGTCATACCTTGCTCCCCTCCAGCCTTCAGTGTGGCCTGAGGCTGAAGTGAGGGTGAGGACAGCTGCTGAGCAGCTCAGAGAAGTGCGGGGCTGCTCCCTGCCTCTGCACAACCAGCACCCTCCTCCCAGGCCACCATGCAGTTCATTAGGATCCCTGCGCAGAGCACAATCATCCTGGGGCAAGGCAGGTGGGACATGGCTGCTGGCTACTTGAGTGTCACCTGCTCGCCTTTGGGGGTTCTCGGGGCTCACAGTGCTCCATCCTGGCCACCTGTTTCGGCAGCACACACCCTTTCCCAGGTCACCCTGGTCCTGCACATCTCCCTGGACAGGGGAAACAATGCATGTGAGTCTGGAACAGCCAGGGGCCACTGCAGAGGCCAGCTCAAACTGGGCAGCCATGATTACAGGCGACCCTCCGCCTTTTCTTTTTTTTTTTTTTTTTTGGTGCTGGGGATTGAACTCAGGGGCACTTGACCACTGAGCCACATCCCCAGCCCTATTTTGTGTTTTATGTAGAGACAGGGTCTCACTGAGTTGCTTAGCGCCTCGCCGTTGCTGAGGCTGGCTTTGAACTCGCGATTCTCCTGCCTCAGCCTCCCTAAGTGCTGGGATTACGAGCCAGGCGCAGTGGCTCAAGCCTGTAATCCCAGCACTTAGGGAGGCTGAGACAGGAGGATCCCGAGTTCAAAGCCAGCCTCAGCAACAGCAAGGCACTAAGCAACTCAGTGAGACCCTGTCTCTACATAAAACACAAAATAGGGCTGGGGATGTGGCTCAGTGGTAATGTGCCCAAGTTCAATCCCTGGTACCAAAAAAACCAAAAAGTACTGGGATTACAGGTGTGCACCACCACGCTTGGCTGCTCTCTTCACCTTTAACATCTGTCCCCTCCTGAGCTCTCGCCTGATCCCCAAAACTCCCAGGAATGGGGATCCTGCTCCTTGCTTCCTGTTCCTGGCACAGAATCCTGGGAAGGCATCTAACTCCCACCGAGGCTCATCTCCTCCCAGGGAAACTGCTCTCTGGTTTCCTGACGCCAGTTTCTTGCCATCACCAGCTACAGACATTCTCGATGCTGGGTACCAGGGTCCTCCCAGGAGCCCTAGGTGGGCCCACTTTCTGGAACTGCAGCCCAATGGGAAGACAAAGACTGCAGGCAGCTGACCCAGCGTGGAGTCGGGGTGTCAGGAAAGTGTCCCCGGGGAGAAGGGGATCCTTGGGAGCCGAGGCTGGGCCTGTGTTCTGGTAGATGCCCCCAGTACAGGGACCATGGGCTGGACACTCCAGGAATCACCAAGGTTGTCAGGAAGAGGGTGGCATGAAGGTAGTGGCCAGGAGAACCAGGACTGGGTAAGATCCAACAGGCTGGGCAAGCGAATCAGTGGCTTGGGGCTCCTGTGGGTGCCATGCGTGTGCTCATCGCACGGAGCCCTCCCCTCCCAGACTGACTCCCCGGGGCTCAGCTGGCTAGGAATCCTGAAGCCCCTGCACAGGCTCAGCCTTCCTGGGTGCCTAGGCACTCTGCAGGACCCCGGACGCTGCAAAGGGGGAAACACGCCTGAGAACAGGCCTAGCCTCAAGGAACACTAGGAGCCAGAAGCTCAGGCCCAACCGTGACTACCAGGGCCAGCACACAGGTGGGAAAACAGTTCTGAAGTCCTTTATTGGCCGGCAAGGCCGGGAGCTGCCCTTGGCGTGCGTGGGGTCCCAGTGTGGAATCTGGAGTCCGTGGTGCCCTGCACAGGTCTGTGGGCTGGACAGCCTCTGCGGACTCCTACTTGGCACGCTCCTTCACGTACTCCCAGCCCTCCCTGGAGTACTGCTGGGCCTTGGACGGAACCGCAGACAGAGCTGCCATCACCTTGATGATGCCTGCCAGGGGAGGGGTACGGACGCCTGGTGAGGCTCCTGCCAGCTGTAGTCAGCCGAGTTCCAGAGAAGCCTGACAGCGAGTCCATTTTAGAGACCAAACTTCCAACTGGGAAACTGTAGCAGATGCAGGGCAGGGCCTTCCTCACAGGACCAAGCACCTAGGACAAGCTCCAATGGGGCCCAGGCCACCTCCCTCCCATTCCACCAGGGAACACACAGCCCAGCACTCCAAGGAGGCTCCACTCCGTTCCATCCCCAGAATCTCTACCCCTTCGCCTTTTTTAGCTCCATGGGAGACACAAGGAGCATGAGGCAGGATAACAGAAAGGAAGGGACAGGAAGCCAGGAGAGCCACGCTGGGGTGTCTGGGCCACCCCTCCGCAGAGGCACAGGGCCTACCTGAATTCCAGAACTCGCGGATGGGAAAGTTGATCTTTGGAGGGGCTGGGAGCTGGGGGGAAAAGGAGCAGAGAGGCTGGGGAAGAGGGAAGGGCTCTGGCTCCCAGCAGCCCCCCACCGCAGAGGGGTGCAGGCCAGCCCCAGTGCCGAGGGCACCAAGGCAGGCTGGGGGACTGAAGGCCACCCCAGAGCCAAGCTCACTCCAGCCCAGGTTACCTGTGGTATCTGTAGGCCTGTCTGCTGGGACACATACTGGCTGAACTGGTACACGGCGGGGGGCACCACCTTCTCAGCCTTCCGCAGGGCTGCCTCACTCTTGTCGCTGGGCCCCAGCAGCTCCTGGTCATAGACCAGGTAGACAGCACCGCCAGCCACACTGCCCTTGAGGAGGAACCTGTGGCAGGCAAGGGGGCGCAAGGTAGCTGCTGGAACACGAGGGGCGTGGCCCTCCTGGGGAGTTCCCAGTACGGGTGGCACTCATGTGGCCTGAGAACTAAGTGGGGAAACGAAGGGCACCCTGAGAGCCCAAAGGGGCCCAACCTCTATTACATACAGGACTCCATTGCACTGCACAAAGCAGCTGCCACTCGGCACCCCCGTAACTGGAAAATGGCCAAAAGAGGGACAGTGGTTAATTGGAGGTCCCTCGGAGTGCAAGGCACAGTGAAGACTTAAGAGCCTAAGCTTTTGGAAGCCCTCCTGCCCAGGGTGGGCTCTCGGAGGGCAAGCCGCTGGCTTTTCCTAAGTGTCGCCGGGCGCTTCCCGCATGGCACTCGCTGCTTTGGGAGCGTTAACCTCTGGACAAACGCGAAGGGCACGATTCCCCGGGCCCTCCCACTTCACAGACACGGCAACCGAGGCGCGGAAGGCTCTCGGGCAAGTGAGCCGAGCGATCGGGGCTCGCCGGGGGGCAGCGAGAGGCGACCGCGCCCTGGCGAGGCCCGTCCCGACGAGCCCGTTTCTCTGCGTGGGCCAGGGAGAGGGGGCTGACAGCTCGGGGAAGCCGCCGCGGTGTGTGCCCGCAGGAGGGCTCTTCCGCCCGGCTCAGGGCCCTCCCGACGCCCCACGCACCTCAGCACAGACCACACCCGGGCCACCATGCTCGCTCGGCTCCCCGCGCAAGGACACGGCACTTGCCCGCCGCTTCCGGTCTCGGCGCCGCAGAGGCCTCTGGGAAGTGTAGTCCTCCTCGTCTGCCGCAAACGCCTCCGGAAGTGGGACTCTCGTTTCGCCCCAGCTTCCACCCCAGGGTTGTGGTCCCACCCGCAGAGGCCTCTGGGAAATTCAAGGCCCGGGTGCGCAGAGCTCTCTGGGAAATGTAGTCCTGTCCGGCCCAGGGGGGACGAGGGTTGAGACGTCGTGGGTCTGGGGTGAAGCCTGAGGTGACATAGGAAGATGTCGGATCACGAGAGATCTCCTGGTGCCGGCGCAAGTGACTGAGAGTCCGGGCCTGGAACAGCAAGCCCAGAGAGCGTTTGTCACGGCAACGCGAGAACCGTTCGAGGGAGGCGGGCCCGCAGTCACATGACCGGACTCGGGCCTCAGCCCAGGGGGCGTGGCTGAGGCGCGGCGAGGGCGGGAGAGCCCCGCGGAGGCCGTTGCCGGGCAACGCCGGGGCGCGGAGTCTCTGCTGCAGGCCCCCTCCTCGTAGGAGAGGGGCTGGAGTCACGTGGCCCCGGCCCTACGGGAGGGGGCGCGGCCGAGGGTCCGACCGAGCGCTGCCGGCAAGGCAGGCCCGAGGGTCGTTGGTGCCGGTGCGGGCCCGGCCCCCGGCCCCGCTGGACGGTGGGGAAACTGAGGCCCGAGTGGGTGAGTGCGCGGTGGGGGCGCGCAGCGGTCACACGGCCCGCTTGTCCCCGCGCGGCCCGGGCGCCAGTGCGTTCTGCCTTCCGCCTGCTCCCGACCCGCTGCTTCGGCCGTCCATCTCTCCACCGCCCACCAGTCCGCCCGCCCGCCCAGCCGTCTGAACCTGCCTCCCCTGCTGGCCCAGCGGTGGGAGGAGGGCCTCGCCGGGCCTTGGCGGCCCATCCCTGGACAGGAGGAGAGGTGGGAGCGCGCGTCTTGTCGAGGGGACGGGTGGCCCTCCACTGGGGGGTTAGCGATCCGCTCCTCTGAGAACCCAGAGGTGCGCAGATAGGCGGTGGGCTGGTGCAGGTGAAGGTGGGCAGGCCAGACCCGCTGGCCCTGCGGGTGAGGGCTTCCGGCCCGTCCTGCGGCAGGGGAGAGCCCTGAACGGCTTGCCCCTGAAAGGGGCTCGGCCAGGCTTCCTTCCCCGAAGATCCCTCTGGCTGGATCGAAGGGGAAGGGGCGGGAGAAAGTCGGGAGAGAGGACAGGGATGAATCCACAGTGAGATTTGGATACTCCACAACCCCGTCACTCCCGTGTCCTCGCAGCCTCTGGATTTGGGAATACCCTGTGTCATTGTCCCATGGACTTCAGAAGACAGAAACCCCAAGGTGTGATGGGCTTGTGGGAGACCCGTAGCCCCCACATATTGAAGAATCTGGCTTGTTGCTCTCTTCCTCCTCCTCCCCAGAAAAGTAAATCAGCCCCCACGCTGAAGGCATGTCTTCGCCTCATGACTGGACACTTCTGTGTCCACTCAGCCCCAAGTGTCCAGCCATCTGGTGTCTCCAGACAGAGCTGTCTTTTGGACTTCCCCAGCTCTTGCCTATCCATTCCTCATGGCACTCCAAGTCAACCTATTGTCTGCTGAGCACCTACTGTATACTTGGCATGGTTTTGGGTACTGAAGACCCAACAGCCAGGTGCAGAGGACCACACCTCTAATCCCAGTGGCTCAGGAGCCTGAGGCAGGAGGATTGTGAGTTCAAAGCCAGCCTCAGGAACTTAGTCAGGCTCTGTCTCAAAAAATAAAATATAAGCCGAGTTCAAAGCCAGCCTCAGCAACGGCGAGGCGCTAAGCAACTCAGTGAGACCCTGTCTCTACATAAAACACAAAATAGGGCTGGGGATGTGGCTCAGTGGTCGAGTGCCCCTGAGTTCAATCCCCAGCACCAAAAAATATATATATAAAAAGGGCTGTGGATGTGGCTCAGGGGTTAAGTGCCCCTGGGTTTAATCCCCGGCACCAAAAACCAACCAACCAGCCAACCCAACAGTGAAGAAAACACTTCCTGCCCTCAAGTTGCTGACGGTCTAGGGGGAGAGGACCAGTGAGCACGGTCGAGATTAATGTTGCTTTCAGGTACTGACGAGTGCTGAGATGGGGAGGAAATCTAGAGGTACGGGAGAGGGTTGGGGTGGGTAGCTGCTGTAGAAAGGTGGCCCCCCGCCCTGAGGTTGTCTCTCAGTGATACAGCATATGCTTAGCAGGTCATTCTTGTGCTGAGACTTGAAAGAAGCAAGAGGCGATATTGAGGATAGCGTTCCAACAAGAGGGAAGTGCCTGTGCAAAGGTCCTGAGGCAGGGTGGCGACTGGCTGGTGTCCAGTTTGGGGCACAGCGAAGAGGATTGTGTAGTAGAGCACAGGGAAAAACGAGTTCTGGCCCACGTAGCTTTTTGGTCATCAAGAGTCTGGTTTTGTCCTAAATGAAACAGTTGTCATCAAGGGGGAGGGAAGGTGTGATTTGCCTGTTGGGTGGAGAAGGCTTTGAAAAGTGGGGTCATTTAAAAGTGGCATCACTAACTCAGGTGAATGATAGTGGGGGGCTGGACCAGGTGGTGGCCATGGAGGTGGAGAGCAGGGGCAGGCCCAGGGCCACAGTGTCACCAGATGCTCATCAAATGAAGGCCCATCAAACAGGTGTGGCTGTGTCAGCCCCAGCCTGCTGCAGGCCCACGGGCCATGAAGGCGCTGCTCCTCGCAGGGCTGGGGGCCCTGCTCTTTGCCTACTACTGGGATGACAGCTTTGACCCAGGTGAGTGCCCAGGGTGTGAGGGAGGGAGGAATCATGCCTGCAGCCCTGCCCAGCCCTTGGCCTGACCACCCCTGCTCACTGCCAGCTAGTCTGCAGGGAGCCCGCGTGCTGCTGACCGGGGCTGCCGGGGCTGGTGTTGGCGAGGAGCTGGCCTACCACTACGCCCGCCTGGGCTCCCACCTGGTCCTCACCGCCCAGGCCGAGGCCCTCCTGCAGAAGGTGAGCCACCCCATTTCCAGATGAATGACTGGGGGCTTGTGAGGAGAAAGAAAGCCTAGTTTAAACCCTGCGGTGGGCTTCCTGTGTGACCTGGGGAAAGGTGCCCTACTTCTCGGAGCCTGTTTCTTCATTTGCAAAATGGAGACAAAGGACCTTCCCATGGCTTCTGGGTTGTGCTGATCACAGTGAGAGTGTAAGCAGGGAGTGTTCTTCAGCAAGGAGCGCACCGAGCAGTCCAGCAGCGGCGCTCCTTAGCCACACGCTGTTGGTGCTGGGGGAATGTAGGGTTCCTGGGGACGAACTTGCCCAATGCCCAAGAGAAGCCAGAAGTCAGGAAGTGCGAGTGGAATTCTGAGACTGGGGTGTTGGTGAGCGGCTAAGTAAACCAGGGGAGGGGCTTCAGGTGGGATCCTCAGCGTGGCCGGCAGGTGGAGGGGCCACTGGGGAGGAGAGGCCCACGGGCAGCTCTGGCCCCCAGGTGGTGGGGAACTGCCGGAAGCTGGGCGCCCCCAAGGTCTTCTACATCGCGGCGGACATGGCCTCCCCTGAGGCGCCCGAGCACGTGGTGCAGTTTGCGCTGGACAAGCTGGGTGAGGGGCGGGGCCTGAGTCCGGAGTCAGAGCCCTGGCCTAGCCTCCGGGTCAGGACCTGAATCGGGGTGGGGTGTAGCAGTGACGGGCGTCTGGGGGCGGAGACCTGTGGGGTCCTGGGGCGCAGCCAGGGTGGAGCGTCACTACCAGGGGGCGGAACCTCGCGGGCTGCGAGGAGTAAAGCTGATCCCCGGGTCGGTGCCACCTGGCGCGAGGCACCCTACCTCGGCGCTCCGGCCCGACCCCACTCGTGGAGGGGCGGGGATTCGTAGGGCCCAGCGGGCAGGGCCTCGGGCCAGCCCCGCGCTGACGGGCATTTCTGGGCCAGGGGGTCTGGACTACCTCGTGCTGAACCACATCGGCGGCGCTCCGGCCGGCACGCGGGCCCGCGGCGCCCAGGCGACGCTCCGGCTTGTGCAGGTGCTGCGCGGCCCCGCCCCCCGCCCTCCTGGGCACGCCTCTCCCGGAGGAGGGTCGCCCCGCCCCTTTGGGTCCTAGGCCCCTCCCCTGTCTGCCTCGGCCCCGCCCCAGTATGGAGATCGCCCCCCACCTCAGTCCTCGGCCCCGCCCTCCGGGCCAGGTTCCGCCTCTGCCCTGTGACTCCCGTCGCCGCCTGCAGGTAAACTTCCTGAGTTACGTGCAGCTGACATCGCGGGCGCTGCCCAGCCTGACTGACAGCAAGGGCTCCCTGGTGGTGGTGTCCACGTTGCTCGGTGCGTACATGTGGCTCTGGCTCTTCGGGGGAGGGGCTTGGAGAAGACAGGCTTCGTGCGGGACAACCGGGAGGGCGGGAAGGCTCCCGGGACGAAGGGGAGCAGCGGGTAGCCTCTCAGTCGCTGTCCTCCCGCGCCCCTAAGGCCGTGTGCCTACGTCCTTCTCCGCGCCCTACTCGGCGGCCAAGTTCGCGTTGGACGGCTTTTTCGGCTCCCTGCGGAGGGAGCTGGACGTTCAGGACGTGAACGTGGCCATCACTATGTGCGTCCTGGGTCTCCGGGATCGGGCCTCCACTGCCGAGGGAGTCAGGTGAGGCTGGGTGTGAGCAGGGAACCGGGGTGCACGCCGTGAGGACCCTCCCAGTCCTCTGCCGCAGTCCCTACTATCTCCTGTCCCCAGAGGCGTCATGAGAGCCAAGGCATCCCCGGGACTCAAGGCAGCCCTGGCTGTGATCCGTGGGGGCGCTACACGAGCCTCCTGTGTCTTCTATCCATGGCGTTTCCACCTGCTCTGTCTGCTCCGGGGCTGGCTGCCACACCGGCGGGCCTGGTTCGTTCGCCAGGACCTCAACATCTCCGCAGTTGCAGCCTGAGTCCCCTGGGGCTCCTGTCTTCCTAGACGGGGAGGTATCATCCAGCTGTCCCTGGAGCCGGGACACTCACAGACACCTCTGAGAGGGTGGCCACAGTCCAAGACAGAGTCATCAAGACGCAAGCCAAACGGAAGAAAACCCGCGGGTACCTGGAAACAAACCGCAGAGGTTGGGCACCTCCTCACCTTTGGAAGGCAGCCACCCAGGTTCTTGGATGTCGCTGGTGTCATGGTCATTGCTTCCATTGTGCAAATAAGAAACTGAGTCTCCGAGGAAAGTGATGTGCCCTCCCCAGGTCCCCTGAGGTGGGTCTCCAAGTCTCAGCTGATTCTTTCCACTCATCCCTCCTGGGAGCATCTCCAGCCCCGCGGGGTCGCTGGTGCTCAATACTTGCTGTGCATCTGAAGCCAGGAGGGAAGAAGAGGACAAGGGCACGTTCTGGGCGGACTCAGCCTCCCATTTCATAATAAAAGTGGTTCCCTTGCATCTCTGTCTCTGTTTTTCAGATTCCTTTCACCTTGCAATTGGTCAGAGTCGGGAGAGGGGCAGAACTATCAACCCCACATTGCAGGTGAAGAAATGGGGACAGGATGGGCTTCCCCCAGGATGTCAGTGGTAGAGGCGAGGGCACTGATTGGCCTGCAGGACTTGGTTGCAGCGACAGTAAGTGTGACCAGACCCCAAGACCTTGAGGTCCAGGGCCTTAGGGCCTCTCTGTTGGAGTTTGGTGCTACACTGTTCCCATTCTGAGGACGACGCTGTAGCTTATGGCTGCTCGTCTGTTAATTAAAAACAGGCACTCCTCCCCAAATGGTAACCTGTGCTACGTGTATAAAGCAATTTGAAAAACTAAAGCTGGTATGGAGACAGTGTTATAGAAAGCTGCTATTGTGGGCGTCCACGGCTCCAAGAAAGACCCACCTGAGACTAGTAGGATTGACAGGAGGGAAAGGGGGCGCGGAAATCTAGAACTTTTTGTTGTCTCCACTACCTGATTCCAGGTTGGCGCCGCATTCCGGCACGACCTTAAATACATCAAACGCCACGAGGAGGCACCATAACAGCTCCCTTCGTGAAATCAATAAACCCGTTGATGGAGGTCTTATTTCGTGCTACCGTACATATGGAAAAATTGGGGGTCTGGGAGGTGAAGTTGCTGTTGCAGGGTCAACCAGCGAGCGGCGCGTTCCAACTCAGTCCGCCGGCCACTGAGGCACCACAACCAAGTATACGGTCCCACTGGAGTCAACGCGCCTGGTCGGGGAGCCTCCGGACGCCAGGGGGCGCGCGCGGCTCTTGCCTGTGATCCGCGCCTCCAGCCCTGGGTAGATATCCCAGAGTTCCGCGTGGCGCCGGCCCTTCCGCCCCGGGAGCCATTGGAGAGCAGGAGGTGAGTTCGTTCGCGCCGGGCCTTCATCCGCCGCCATCCGGGCCCCCGGGCTCGCTGAGCGGGTTGGAGGATGGCTGGGCCCGGACAGCGTGCCTGACGAAGCCGCAGCGCGGGGTGGCGGGCGGCGGGCGCGGTGCCGGGACTCACCCCAGCCCTTCTCCCCACCGCCCCCCGCAGCCATGGCTCTGCGCTACCCCATGGCCGTGGGCCTCAACAAGGGCCACAAGGTGACCAAGAACGTGAGCAAGCCGAGGCACAGCCGCCGCCGCGGGGTGAGTGCTGGGGGCGCGGGCGGCGGCGCCTTGACGCGCGGGGAGCCGCGGGGCGGCAGCTGCTCGGGTGGGCGCGTTCGGCGGGCGGCCCCGAGTCCTCGGGGCAGGGGACAGTGCCGGCTCTGGGCCTCACGCCCCTGACGGCTCCGCCGCCCCCAGCGCCTCACCAAGCACACCAAGTTCGTGCGGGACATGATCCGCGAGGTGTGTGGCTTCGCCCCCTATGAGCGCCGCGCCATGGAGCTGCTCAAGGTCTCCAAGGACAAACGGGCCCTCAAGTTCATCAAGAAAAGGGTAGGTGGGCTGCCAGCGGGGCGGGGGCGGGAGGGGACCTGGTGGGAGCAGGGCTCGGCTGATGGGTGGCCTTCTTGCTGGGCAGGTGGGGACACACATCCGAGCCAAGAGGAAGCGAGAGGAGCTGAGCAACGTCCTGGCCGCCATGAGGAAGGCAGCTGCCAAGAAGGACTGAGCCCTGTTTCCACAATAAATCGTCCCGGAAAACCATGGCTCCCCGCGTCCTGGTGTGTGGGGGGCGCGGGAGGACAGGTCCCCCTGTTGGGGACGGACAGGCGCCTCCCAGGGGCAGGAGACACAGAAGCCAGAGGCTAGCGGTGCTGGAAATGCTTTTTTAATCATGATCAAACTGCTCGTGTGTGCCGGACTCCATGATCAAGCCGTAGTCGAGGACCCTAGGATCCGGGTCACCTGGCTGAGTCTCCCAGTGACTCTGCTGCCAGGCCCGGGAGTCCTTCCCCCATACAGTTCAGTCCAGGGCTGGCCTGTGGCCATCACCGCTCCACAGCCAGCACCTCGACCTGCTCCCCGGGGAAGGGGAAGGCGATGTCGAAGACCTCCCGGTAGTGCTCCACGAAGTGCACCTCCAGGCCCTCGGTGATGAAGGCCGCCAGGTCGTGGAAGTCCTTCCTGTTCTCAGCTGGCAGGACGATGCATGTCACTCCAGCACGCTTGGCCTGGAAAAGAGGCTACTGAGCACCAGGTCCTGCTGTGACAGCTCCAGGACCCTGGGCTGCCTGGGGAAGGTGGTGGTTCCCTGGGTCTCCGGGTTCATCCTGGGACACCCTCGGCTAGCCTAAGCGGGGAGTGGAAGGAGGACACCCCACACCATGTAGTAGGTGGGGGCCATCTACTGCATGACATTATCCAGTCTTGGAAAGGCTGAAAGGGCAGCTGGGACGGCCAGCTCAAGGTGGCCTCTGGGTGTGGGAGGCACTCACGGCAATGGTCTTCTCCTTAATGCCACCGACTGGCAAGATCTTCCCTGTGAGGGAAACTTCGCCAGTCATGGCCAGGTTCTGCCGGACTGGCCGGTCCATGGCCAGGGACAGCAGGGCTGTGACGATGGTGCAGCCAGCGCTGGGGCCGTCCTTTGGCGTGGCCCCCTGGGTGGGAGATGGAGGTGGGCAGGTGACTGCTGCCCAGGGTGGCAGGAGGGGTCGGGTGGCCGGAGGGAGAGCTCACCTCAGGCACGTGCAGGTGGATGTGGGAGGTCACCAGGTAGTCATTGTCAGGGTCCTGCTGCATCATGAAGGCCCTGGCGAAGGTGTAGGCGATGCGCGCGCTCTCCTTCATCACCTCCCCCAGCTGGCCCGTCACCTCCAGGCTGCCGTCTTGGTCCTCTTTGCTGCCCTTCGATGGTGGCCGCCTCAGGGATGTTTCAATAAACATTGTGGACCCTCCTGGAGGACAGTGTGGAGCCCGTGACCACCAGTAGGGCCTGGAAACCCTGCCTGGCCACCTGCTGCTCTGGGGGAGGCAGGTCCGAGCCCAGAGCCCGCCCTGCATGGCGCTGCCATCCATGTGGATGGTAGCTATCAGCCACCTAGGCAAGCAGGGTCCTGGTCACTTGGAACCTCCTTGGCACAGCCCAGTATCTGCGCCCGCCAGCGGCCTGGGGTCATGAAGACTCCAGGGACCCATGCTGCCCTCAGCTGGGCCCCACACGCCTCCCCAGCTCCCTGGTCATGTCTGGTGCCCAGGCTGGGGCTGCCCACGCGTCCCGGCATTACTCAGTGGGAAGGGGTTCAGTGTGACAACCAAAGGGATGGTGAGCTTTCCCCTGGAGCCCCTGTCCCCATGCAGTCCCGGGGTCCAGCTCACCCATGGCGGTCCAGGCCAGGCCCATGACCACGCCGGGCGGTGTCACATCGTACATGCGTTCCACCGTGAACACGGGCTTCCCCACAAAGTCCTGCAGATTCTCGGGGGTCACCTCCACAGACTCAGCCTCGCCGCTGACTATCTTGTAGGCCGACTTCCGCAGCACCTGGGCGGAGGGGGCGCAGGTGGGCGGGGCTGGAGCAGGCGGGGCGGGGGCGGGGGCGGGAGCGGGGCAGGCCGGGGCCTCCGGCTCACCTTCTCCACCTGCTTCTGCAGGTTGCGGACGCCACTCTCCCGGCAGTACTGCTTGATGAGCAGGGTCAGCACGTCCGAGGACAGCTTGGCCTTGCTTTCGTCCAGGCCACACAGGGTGCGGGCCTGAGGCACCAGGTACCGCTGCGAGAGGACCGCTGTCAGGGCCAGGGTGCTGCCGGGCCTTGGGTCCCACCTGCCCGCCTGGGGCCTGGCTGGCAGATGAGACCAACAGGACCCCAAGTGGGGCCTCCTGAAGCTCGTCCGCAGGGTGAGCAGGGGAGGCAGCCCAGGGGCCAGGCTAGCAGGGCTACAGGCGCCTGGCCCTACAGAGGTCACGTCCCCCCACCTGCTTTTCTTATTCTACTGCATCTACCCAGACCCTCTTCCTGTCCCCGTCATGCTGGGTGCCACTCTACAGGAAAGGCCCCCAGCTTCTGGGTGCTGACTGCTCGTGTGCCTGCTGGCCTCAGCAAACAAGGAAGACGGAGCCATGGGCTCCAGGGCCACCCACAGCCCAGCACAGCTCCACCACAGTGGCCCTGCCCTCTGGCAGTGTGGCCTAAGGCATCCAAAACAGGTCCAGAGCCAGTCATCCTACCCTGGGGTTGGTCCCTAGAGCCTGAGGAGTCCCGTGTTCCTGTCCTCCAGTCCCCAGGCACTGAGGACGCAGCAGGGCAGGGGCACTGGAGCTGGGGAGGGAGACGCCTCCTCTGCAGCCCATTTCCAGAAACAATGTGAGATCCTGCTCCAGATGGAACCAAGCACCTCACCAAAGAGGCCTCTGCGCTGCTGCGGGTCCCCTAGTCCAGGTGGGCACTCCAAGCGTGCACATCAACAGCAAGTGAGGGCGCTTCCCGCGCCCATGCAGTGTCTCCGGCAGGCAGGCAGCTCAGTGTGACCTCAGGGAGGGGACACGAGGGCAGCTCCCAGCACAGCAGTATGACCCTGAGGCAGGAGGGTGCGCCCGGGGAACCCGCGCCTGGTCTCCCTTCTGGCTTTCTGGCCTCATCTACCCGCTACTGCACGCCCCGCACTGCCCCTGCTGGGGGCCCACGTTGACCCTGCAGCTCCCATAAGTGGACTTCTGTGACGCAGGCCACTGTGGGCGTAGGGCCCAGCACCAGGCAAGCACCGAGGTGTTTGCAGAGCCTGTACCCAAGCCAGGCAGCTCCTGCTCCTGGGCCGGGGACAGTAGGGGTTCTGGCCCTCACCTCTGCAATGGCCAGTTTCTCCTGGGCCACGTAGCCAGACACGTTGATCATCTCCATTCGGTCCCTCAGTGGCTCGGGGATGGTCTCAGTGACGTTGGCCGTGCAGATGAACAGAACCTAGGGAAGGTGGCCAGGTGCTGCCACTTCAGGTGGACTGGCCAGCCCCCGCCCTGTGAGCCCCAGGCAGTGGGACACACACCTTGGACAGGTCCACAGGTACGTCCAGGTAGTGGTCCAGGAAGTTGGCATTCTGCTCTGGGTCCAGCAGCTCCAGCAGTGCTGACGAGGGGTCCCCCTGGTAGCCCCGGCCAATCTTGTCCACCTGGAGTGGCAGAAGGCAGGTAGCACTGGCACTCTGCCCCAGCTCCCTGTCACAGCCAGCGTCCGGCAGCCCAGTGCGGGGGCTGCCCACAGTGCTGGCACTGCCTGGGGGGGCTGCCCTGTGCTCTGGGCTGTAGGCCCCAGAGCACGCGTGTCCCAGGCAGTGGGGGGCTGCAGCTCGGCAGCGACTGCTGGAGGCCAGGCCAGGCACGCACCTCATCTATCAGGACCAGGGGGTTCTCGGTCTTGGTCTTCTTCAGGCACTGGATGATCTTCCCGGGCATGGCCCCCACGTAGGTCCGCCTACCGCAGGGGCACACCTGGGTCAGGAGCCCATCCAAGGACCCCAGGACCTCAGCACACTGTGCACTCGGGCAACGAGGAAACCCACATGCTGCTGTGGCAGAGGAGCTCCCCTCACCCCCAGAACACAGTCACCCTGACCTTCTTCACGCCTGAGCCAGAGTCGCAGGTTCCCAGCTGGACTCAGGTGGCCTGGACTACAGGGCTCCCTGGGTCCCAACCAGCGGCTCACAACTTCTACCCAGATGCCAAAACCTAGCCTCGTCCCCCTCCTGGCAGAGCGGAGAGCAGCCCTGCCCAAGTCTTCACAAGGCACAGCTGCCTGGCCAGCTGCCAGGCCTGCGTTACGGGCATATGAGGCATGTCCCCAGGCCTGGCCACAGCCTGGCACCTTCCCTCCAGGGGCTTCCTGATAAGCTACTTGCTCTGCCCAGCAAAGGGGCCTGGCACTGGGCAAGGACACCTGAGACAGGCAGGATCCTGTGCTGCCGCAGGGAGGCCCAGCAGGGCGGGGGCCAGAAGGAGGGGGATCACGAGGTATGGAAACCTCACCTGCAGGGGAGGAGGAAAGCGGGCTGGGGCGTCAGCAATGTCTCGTGGTGTGCACAAAAATACCCAGGGAGAGACAGCCACCAGGTGTGGGGAGCAGCCCTCCCGGCTGAGGCGCGGCTTATACAAAGGCCCTGAGGCAGGACCAAGCCTGGCGTGTTGGAGGCACAGTGAGGAGCTGCTGGGGCAGGGGGAGGTGAGGGAGTGAAGGCAGGGAGAGGACAGGACGGGGTGCAGGGGCCCATGGCCCTCAAAGATGACTTGGGCTTAGATCAGAGGGCAGCGGGCACCGTGGAGGGCTGCAGCTATCAGTTTCCGTCCTTGTCCTTGCCTCGGGAACCCAGACTGACGTCTTCACAATGCCTCCCACCTGCCCCTGCACTTCTGTGTCCTCGGTTCCTCTCCCGTGACTCCCCTCCACGTCAGAGGACGGCTACTGGCTCCTCGGCTCTGCCAAGGTCTCTCCTTGCCCCCAGGGAGTGGCCTCTGCCTGCAGCTCCCAGGCATCCCTGAGCCAGAGGCCACAGGGCCTGCGGGGAGCCACACGCCCATGAAGAGCACAGCCGGACTCTCTGGCACCCACTCCTTCCCCTGGCCACGAGCTGCCCTGGCTCCTGTCCTCCTGCTTTCCTGCAGCCCCTCCTCTTAAAAGGAGGCTGCAGGTGTGCCCACGAGCCTCGGCAGCCAGACGGCCAGCACCGAGGCAGGACCAAGCCTGCCATGTTGCAGAAACCAGAGACGTCACCTCGCAGCACCCTTGAATCTCCTCCTCTCCGTGGTGCTGGGACAGAGCCCAGGCCTCACGCCCACGGAGCTCCGTGCACAGCAGGGCAAACCCTGAGCAGACGCGCGGCTCCCACCAAAGCCACGGCTGCGCTGTTCAGAGCCACCGCCCAGAGGCTAGGGCGGTAGGAGGCCCTCAGAAAGCAGCACCCTCACTGCCCACGACAGCCACGGGCTCGCTGGACACAGGCTCCAGGTCCAGACCCGGGTCTGAATGCAGGAGAGTACAGGCAGGTGCCCAGGCGTTCGCCAGGCCGTGAGGCACAGCTGGGCAGGGCGCAGAGCGCTGGGACACCAGCTGTAACACAGGGCCTCCGAGGAGCCTGGCCTAGCGCCTTCTCCAGGGCTGAGAAGTGGGTGTGGGGCCCAGGCCGCCTGCCTGGACCCACCCGGCTGCAGCCACTCACTCCAGTGGGAGCAGAGCTGGCGCCGGCAGGCAGCCGCAGAGCCTGCCAGCCAGCCTGCCCGCCTGGGGCAGGAGCCCGAGGTGAGCGCGACAGGCGGCGCCCAGGCCTACCTGTGCCCCTTGATCTCAGCCACGTCGGTCATGCCCCCGACACTGAAGCGGAAGTACTCCCGGTTGAGGGCGCGGGCGATGGAGCGGGCAATGCTGGTCTTGCCCACGCCCGGGGGGCCGTAGAAGCACAGGATCTTGCCCTGGGTGGAGCCACGGAGCTGGCTGACGGCCACAAACTCCTGTAGGCAGAGGCGGGCTCAGCAGGCGTGGCCTCCCTCCCTAGGAGCCGGCGAGCAGCTCACCCCTCACTGCCTTCCGGGTGCCTGAGCTTCAAGAGGGTACTGGGAGCCGGGTGCGGTGGCCATGCCTGTCATCCCAGCACTTAGGGAGGCTGAGGCAGGAGGATCGTGAGTTCAAAGCCAGCCTCAGCAATGGCGAGGCGCTAAGCACCTCAGTGAGACCCTGTCTGTACATAAAACACAAAATAGGGCTGGGATGTGGCTCAGTGGTCGAGTGCCCCTGAGTTCAATCCCCAGCACCAAAAAAAGAAGAGGGCACTGGGCCTGTTCCAAAGGGCTGGCTGGAGCTGTCCTCCCCGCCAGGAGGGTCAGCACGTCTGAATGGGCTGGGCCAAGGCCCTCCGCAGCCTGCCGACAGTGTGCTCTGCAGCCCAGCTGCCACACCACCCTCATGACTCTGGCTCCTGTTCTGTCACCCATCCTGCCTGGTACCTGCTACCCCCAGCACAACTTCTATCCTCGTAGCAAATCCGTGAGCCCTTCCCAGTGGCGGGGCGGAGGGCCGGTCCTCGGCCCTCAGCATCACTACCCCTGCCAGCTCCCTCGGCCCCTCACCAGGTGGCCCTCACAGCACAGGGCCCCCAGATACAGAATCCAGACCACGACAGTCCTTGTTCCCCCACGTGTCCCGAGTACACTGAGCAGGCGCCCAGGACTAGGCCTGAGGTGCCTGCAGGGGCGAGTGCCGGGACCCACCACTGGAGACACAAGCGCCATGGTCACATGGCCGCAGGGCTGGAGGTGGGGCCTGACGGGGTGACAGACCAGGAGGGCAGACAGGGCACCCGGGCCAGGCCTCACCAGGATGCGCTTCTTGACGTCCTCCATGCCGTAGTGATCCTCCTCCAGCACCGCCCGGGCCCGGGCCAGGTCCAGGTTCTCCTCGCTGTACTTGCCCCAGGGCACGGATGTGAGCCAGTCCAGGTAGTTGCGGGTGACGCTGCCACAACAGAGCCTGGTGAGTGGGCTTCAGAGGGCACCGGGAGCCGGGCGCGGGGGCGCACGCCTGCCAGGGCAGCCGTGTGGCTGCAGGATTTTGCCACCACTCTGCTGGCACTCGCCAAGGGCAACATGGGGCCCAAGCGGGCAAAGCCACCGGGCGGTCGATGCCTTGGAAAGCCATCTTGATGGGCACCTAGGGTTCTTGCTGCTCCTGGGACAGGTACCCTGCCCGCTGTCCTCAGCCAAGCACTGGACATGCAGCAGGAAAGGCCCTCTGAGATTTAATGTGCATTGAGTCCCCTTAGGGCCCAGGACTGAGGGGACACGCGAGGGGCAAGGCTTACGAAGGGGAGGAATCAGACCCCAGGCAAAAGGGGAGACTGAGGCCAGGGGCCGTGAGCTAGGTGGCAGCCGCCCTGGGCCACAACAAGCAGGGGCGGCGTGGGGAGCAGAGACCTCGCGACTTTGGGGAGGAACTGCTCCGAGGAACGCGGACACTGCGGTGGCACAGCCATGTGCTGCCCAGACCGCCCTCTGGGGCACAGGCTGCCCAGGTCACATGGCCCGCTGGGCCACATGCTTGGGGCTTCACACAGGGGACACACAAAGCCCCATGGGGGAACTCCACCAGGCAGTGGCTTGGCCAGAGGCCTGCTGCGGCCACCCTGGTGAGATGGGCGCCAGGGCCTGGGGGACAGTGCCTGAGGAAGGGCCCCAACCCAGTTAGTGAAGCAGCTCTCCTGCGGCTCCGCGGAGCCTCGGCACGGAGCCTACTGCGCAGCCTGCACAGCCCCCGGAGGAGGGAGCTCCGGTCCTGGAGGGCTGATCCCCAAGCTCCCCAACCCCCCGGGAGGACACGGCACCTGCAGGGGTACACACAGCCCCCAACATCTACAGCCCACCCACCCGAGGAACACTTCGCCTGAAGAAGGGGGCACTCTGGGTCACTGGGGCCCAGCGTCACCATGGCATCCTCAGGAGGGAAGCGGCAGGGTCAGAGCCAGCGGCAGCCTGGAGGGTGCTGTGCTGCTGGCTCTGAAGACGGGAGGCCGGCCTCGCAGAGCAGGAAGAGGCTGGGCGTGGCTCTCTGAGGCCTCGTGGGGACTACAGAAACCTCCACTGGACCCTAACCCCAGAACTGAGACGACGTGGCAGACTGTACCAAGGCACTGAGCAGACGGGACTGTCACAGCCCCAGTGGGCGTTTAGACGTCACCCCAGAAGAGGAGTTAGGACGTCCTTGGTGTGGGAGCCAAAATCCAAGGCCCTCCGGAGTATTCTGAGCCAGGGGGTCTGGCCTGGCAGCCAGAAGACACCCAGGTGTCCTGCCCTGGCCAGGACAGACTGTCCCAAAGCCTGCTGAGCTGCACACACACCTGTAACCCCAGGGCCTCAAGGGCCGAGGCAGCCGGACAACTCAGCGAGACCCCGTGTCTACAAAATGAGAAGCTCTGGGATGCGGCTCAGGTGGAATCACCTGGGGTCAATCTCCAGTGCCACCAAGCCTGAGAGCTGTCCCGTGAGGGACAGTGGCAGGTTGCAGCCAGGGCAAGGGAAGCGGCTCGCCCGGAGCCTCCCCTTGGGCGCCCACTGCTGGGCAAGGAGGGTCCGCACGGGGCCGGTGCTCACTTGAACTCCGAGGAGTGGTTGTCCAGCAGGCCCAGCTTGCTCAGCTCCTCGTCCACGACGTCCATGACGTGCTTGGGCACCACCAGCCCCTTCAGCCGCTCCCGGAACTTCTCCTCAATGGCGTCCTTGTCCTCCTTCTCTAGGCCCAGCTCCTTCTTGATGATCTTCAGCTGCTCCTGCAGGAGGTACTTGCGGTGCGTCTGCTTGATCTTCTCCTCCACCTGCAAAGGCACGGGGCTGCGCTCAGGGCGGTGGCAAGCGGGTCGGCCCTGCCCGCAGGACCCGGGAGGAAGCCGTGTGCGGGCCCCCTCTATCTTCCCTCTGTGCGTGCGCTGCGGGGATGGCCAAGGCCTGGAGTGCAGCACTCCTGCCCCGGCTCATAGGGACGTGGGGTCCTGCTACTGCGGCCTGGGTCTCCCAGGCGGACCCAGCCAGGCAGCGCGGGGACGCAGGTGCTGTGGGAAGGCAGGCTGGCGTCCTGCTCCTCGCTCGGCAAGAAGGCACAGGCCCGCGGCAACTCGCCCGCTGCCCTGCTTCCTTGGGCTGGCTTCGCGGGCTGCCAAATCAAGGTGGCATGAGCGCCACCTAAAACTAAGTCACACCCGAACAACCCTGCTGCTTGCAGACCGCCGCTCCAGGCCAGCCGCGGACGGGCGCCAGTGCAGCCAGCTGGGCCTCTGAGGACCTGCACAGAAGCGGTCCAGACCTCCAGCCTGGTTCCCACCTCCAGCCAGCACTGGGGGGGACGGACATGGGACACAGACACTCTCACCAGGACCTGAGACAGACCTGAGACCACGCCCCTGTCCCCTGTGGGCTCATGACTCTGGGATAGTTTCACAGCCCAGAACAAAAGGCCAGAGAGCTTCTCGGCCCCGAGACAGAGTTGGCCAGGTGCAGTGGTGCCTGTGGCCCCAGAGACTTGGAAGGCTGAGGCAGGAGGCTCGTGTGAGCCCAGGAGTTTAGACAAGGTCACGCATCTTTCCCCAGGGCAGCCACCTTGCTGGCTCACCTCTCGCCCAAGGCGCTGCTGCAGCTTGCTCAGCTCAAACTCCTTCTTCAGGAGAGACAAGGCCTTGTAGAGCCGCCTGGGGATCTGCCAAGAAAGGGAGCGCACGCAACACGGTCAGGCATCGGCGTACACACATGCAGGGTGGTGACAGCGACACCCCGAGCTGCCAAGCAAGGGAGGAAGCTGCTAGAGCCGCCCACGCCTCCCCATCAGCACTGTCCTGAAAACGCCTTCCAGACGAGGCCCTGGGGCCTGAAGCCACGGCCGAGAGGGTCCCACAGTGTGGCTGGGAAGGGCAAGGCAGGCGACACCCCAAGGACAGAAATGCGGACAGGCAGGCACCAGGAGCCACACAGCTCCGGAGAGCCCACTGGCCGCAGTCACTGCAGCACTGAGCCTCGGGGATGCCCGCCACCCAGCACGGCACGGGCGCAGCGGGCAGGTCACTTACATTGGTCTCCTCCAGGACGTCCTGCAGCTCGTGGGACTCAGCGCCCGTCAGCGCCGCACCCATGTCACTCAGGTAGATGGGGTTGTCCACCACCCTCTGGCCTGCCTGCATCATCTGCAGCACGGACTCCCTGCACGGGACAAGGGGGACACTGCCACGGCAGCCAGCCCTTCATCCCCACTGCACTGCTGTCCCCGGTGGGGCCCAGACCTTCCCGTGCTGCTGCCTCGAGCCGCGGGTGGCCGTGGGCTCTGCTGCCCCGCCCTCCAAGGTCAGAGCCAAGAGGGCCTGGTGTGCCCGCACCCGCACTTCCTGTGCCAGCTCCTCTGCAGTGGGGCGACTGTCCCTGTCTCCACCGCTAGCTGATGACAGCAAAGGCCCCAGGCCACACCAGGAAGGGGAAGAAGGGGGAAGCATCCCGGGTCCCTGGGTGCAGGATCCCTGCGTCAGGACGCCTGCCCCGCTTTCTGCAGGATGGTCCTCTCAGAATGCCCCCTGCCACCCTGTCACATAAAGAGTCTCAGGCAGGCCCGGCCTGACCCTGGGGCCCGCCAGCCACTCACATGGGGGACAGACCTGTAGAGAGGGTTCAGAGCGATGATGTCCCGGATGGTCTTCACAATCTCGGCGGTCAGGGCCTGGTGAGCGGGGAGACCAGATGGCTGCATGGCCAAGAAGCCAAGGCCAACGGAGGTGTGGCCCCAGGAGCCCTCCCACCTGCCACTCCATCAGCTCCCTGCCCACCAAGGCTACACCTGGCCTTGGAGACCAAGGAGAGCCCAGATCTGCAAGGACGTTAACTTTCAAGGAGCGAAAGCTAAAACCGAAGCCTGTCTCTCAGACCCTCTGAGCTCGGGCCTTACGACACACCATCTTGGGAGAAAAGGGGCGGCCCGCCAGCTTCCTCCTGCCTCTGGCGCTCTGCTCCCCGACCTAGCACACCCGACAGCCGCGTGTCAGCAGGCGCTGAGCCCAGCTCCGCCTGGAACCTCGCACAGGCTCTGCAGACACACGGGCCCCTCTGCTGTAGGCAGGACAGAGGCTGTTCTCCTCGCCACTTCTGGAGGCCACTGTGAGGCCAGCGTCACTGGACACAGCTCACAGCACCAGACTCACACCTTGCTTGTTGCCAGAAGACCACAGGCTCTGGGCAGGGCATAGCCCACGAGCACACAAGTGGCTGTAGTGCTTGCAGGTCACGCTGGATGATGTGCAGCTGGTCTCTAGTCACTGGTATGACCCTGAACTGAGTTTTCCACTGGAGGCCATCTGACTCCTCTCACCATAGCATTGGCGAGGCCAGCCCAGCCCGCCCCACTGCAGATTCTCAGGAGACACCAACACCGCACTGTCTGCTGCAGCAGAGCCGCTGGCCAAGCTGGGTTTTTTTTTTGGTACCAGAGACTGAACCCAGGGACGCTTAACCACTGAGCCCCCTCCCCAGCCCTTTTTTATATTTTATTTTGTGACGAGGTCTCTCTGTGTTATTTAGGGCCTCACTGAGTTGCTAGGCTGTTTTCGATCTTGTGATCCTCCTGCCTCAGCCTCCCCAGCCACTGGGATGACAGGCGTGCGCTACCAAGGGAAGCTTTTTTTTTTTTTCTGGTACCGGGGATTGAACTCAGGAACACTCGACCACTGAGCCCCCTCCCCAGCCCTATTCTGTGTTTTATGTAGAGACAGGGTCTCACTGAGTTTCTTAGCACCTCGCCATTGCTGAGGCTGGCTTTGAACTTGCGATTCTCCTGTCTCAGCCTAAGTGCTGGGATGACAAGTGTGTGCCACCGCACCCGGCATGGGCAGCTCTTTTAAGTTTAGATGACTGAAAATAAAATAAACTTTTACCTCCTGTCGCTCAGCTGCACCAAGTGACTGAGAAGCTCAACAGCCACAAAGAGCCAATGGGGCAGATTCACAAGACGTCTCCACCTCGGCATGGGTCTCAAGAGCCCCGTGTGGCCGTGTGTGCGACAGTCCTCCCAGGCCAGCACAATGCAGCAGCCACAGCAGACATGGCCAGCTATCCCACACTCCTCCCCCAGCGCTCTCAGCAGAGCCCCAGGGACAACCTCAAAGGGACCAGACCAGCCCTGCTGGCTGCATTGGCTTGTGCTCTCCTCAGGAAGGCACCCCGTGACACCAGGCCACCCAGAGGCCACATACACCCAACGCTGTGATCAGCTTGCTAATGGCCCCCCCGGGACAGCGAGGGTCGAGGGTCGGCTTTCGGCACAAAGAGGAAAGCGGGACAGCCAAGGTGGGGGTGCTGAGGCTGACCCTCGCTGTGCTGCGGCCAGAGGGTGGCGCTGCAGCAGAGGTGCTAGGTGACAACTGGGGACTCCCGTAGCAGGAAGACCTGGTCCGCCCTCTCCTTAGTGGCCCAGCTCCTCCTGCGGCCTGGTCCTGGGACAGGCGACAACTGCTGCCCAGGCCGCGGGGCCACTCGAGGGAGCCGCATGAGAGGCGCACCCACTCACCTTCACCTCCTCGGTGACCTGGAAGTCCTCATGGACGACGTTCTCGACTTCCACCATGAGCACCCCAGCGGGGCCGTCCGACGTAGGCTCTGTCGCCACCTCCAGCTGGGGCCTGGCGCCCAGGCCGTCCTCCGCCTCCTTCTTGCCCCTCTTGGGCTTCCGCCGGGGCTTCTGCTTGTCCTCGGCCTCGGGCTCCTCCGGCTCCACCTCCAGCTGCCTGTTGATGTGAATCCTGGGAAGGGAACCAGGTGCAGGTGAGGCTGAGGCAGGGAGCCCGGCACCTGTCAGAGGCGGAGCGGCCACAGGCTCCTCACTCTAGAGACTGGGCTGCCCTCTCAGAGGCCCGGAGCCATTCTGAGGGAGTCAAGCCCCAGAGTCTCCAGCACAAGCGGCCAGTGGGCAGCGTACAGACCCCTCCCGACGGCTCTGCACACCACCCGACCAAGCCCATCAGCCAGGGCTTCCTTTGTTCCCTCCGGACCTCAATTTAAAGAGCGGCTCTGCAGGACACCTCCCCCAAAGCACTCACTTGCCTACAAGTGCAGTGTGACCTCGGAGCTTCCGTCTGTCCTCCCGCCCGTGCCCTGTTCTGCACGCAGCCTAGCACCCAAGAGACAGGCCCCCGGTGTGTGACAAGGGAAACAGGCCTTTGGCCTCGCAGGTCTCACCTAGCCACCCTGGGGAGTAGCAGTACCTTCCTCAGAGGGTGGCCTGGGATGGGGCCCTGACAACCAGCACGATGTGCCCAGGGCAGGAACCTAGGGCTGGCAAACCTCAGGCAGGGCACCCTAGGAGTTAGAGTGAAGCTGCCCCTCAGTGTCCACGGGAGCTGGTTCCACCTCCACCATGGATTTATCCCTTACTTAAACTGGCCTGGTCACACAGAACCTCCACATGTCCTCCCACCCAAGTCATCTCGAGACAAGTTAGAACACCCAGGAAAAAGCAAACGCTTCATAAAAAGCTGTTACAAGCCGGATGCAGTGGCCCAAGCCTGTAATCCCAGCACTTAGGGAGGCTGAGGCAGGAGAATCTCGAGTTCAAAGCCAGCCTCAGCAATGGCGAGGCGCTAAGCAACTCAGTGAGACCCTGTCTCTACATAAAACACAAAATAGGGCTGGGGACGTGGCTCAGTGGCTGAGTGCCCCCAAGTTCAGTCCCCGGTACTGCCCCCCCAACCCCCCACCAAAAAGAGCTCACACTGTGCTGTTTAGGAAACAAGAGAAGTCTGCATGTGTTCAGTGGGAATGCAATTTCCCCCCACACATTTTCAATCCACCATTGGCTGAATCCAGGGGGTGGACCTTCCGGATGCCACAAGCCTGCGGGGGTCGCAGACGGTTAGGAGTCGCCTCTGCTTTTATTCATTCCCGCTGCATCTTATTCGTTCCTGCTGGCCCAGGAAACTTTTTGGGGGACAGAGGCGGCAGCTTCTCTCTCTCCCAGAAGCAGATGACGGAGGCCTGGAGGCCTACAGGACGGCACCAGTGTGTCTCAGAACCAACGTGTGTCCTGCTGCTGACACATGGAAAAGCCTCTGTGAGCACGTCAAGGACCCTGGACTCGACAAACCCCAGGAGGGGCCCAAGGGTGGCCTTTCAGGACGGTCACCACGTTGAGGCTTCTCCCGCAGGGACAAAGCATGGGCTCTGCAGGGAAAGCACGCTCAGGCAGGAATGCTCCTGGAGACACAGGCCAGCCAACGGGCGGGCCTGCCAGAGTGACAGCCTTAGTGAGCTGAGACGTTTTGGGTAGGTGCCTGGGATTGAACCCGGGGCACTCCACCACCCAGCCACTTCCCCAGCCCAGCTAGCATCTTCTGACCTCGACCGATCCGCCAACCTTCAATCCTCCCGCCTCAGCCTCCGAGGCCCTGGATCACAGGCATGTGCCACCAGGCCCAGCTTACAGACATTCTTGAACGACTGGTTATGACACAAGGGGCTCAGCTGCTCACAAAGGCTGTGAGCTCCTCAGCAGGACGCAGGCAGAAACTCCTCGGCTGACAATGGGGACATACCGAAACCCATCACTGCAGATATTAAGCTGGGGCTGGGTGTGGCTCAGTGGTGAAGCACTTGCCCAGATGTGTGAGGTCCTTGTTCCACTCCAGCAGCGCCCCCCAACACACACACACACACACACACACACACACACACGCAGCGGAGGTGCTATAAGCTGGGGCCATCTGCATGTCTGCTCAGAGAAGAACTGCAAGTGGCCAAGCTAGGTGCACTTGCTGGCAGGCACTGGCACCGTGGAGGGAAGGCTCTCCCGCCTGCCACCTGCCAGCAACTTGCTATTTTCTGAGGTGACACAGCTCACCCTTTGTCCATGGCTTTGCCCTCTGTGCTTGTGACGAATCTGTATAAGGCTGACTGACAGGCGGATCCATGCAGGGACCCGGGGTACCCAGGGCCACTCGTTGTGCCTGCCTCGCGTGCACAGGCCCCACACGCCACAGCCCCATGCTGGTCAGCTCACGCACCTTCTGTGTCCCGTGACAATCATGCGCAGCTTATCCCCGAGGTCCTGCATCTCGTGGATCTGGGCAAACGTCCCTGTGTGGTAGATCTCGTCCAAGCTCTCGACCACGTCGGCCTCATTGCTGAGGGAGAGGAGCACAAAGGCGCGTGGGCCGAGCTGCAGGATGCAGTGTTGGGTGTGTGGGGATAGAAGCGCCTTACCAGCCACGCTAAAGACAGAGTGGCCTGGGGCTGGGGCGTGGCTCGGTGGCAGAGCATTTGCTTAGCACCTAAGGCACTAGGTTGGATCCTTAGCACCACATACCAAATAAAATAAAGGCATTCTGTCCATCTACAACTACAAAAAGTAATATTAAAACAAAAAGCAGAGTGGCCTCCTGGTCTCCCTCAGGGGTGACAGCACACAGGGCAGATCCTCCTCAGGTCGGAGCTGAGAGAGGGTTTCTCTTCCACTGTCCTTGTAACTTGGAAGAGACCTCATTTCCACTTGGAGGCAAGGTGGATACACCTGCTACCCCAATAGCCGCCTGGCTGGCTCTGCGCTCAAGCAGCCCCCAGCGTGCCTTTTAACACTAAAGGTCCTTGAAGCTAGATCCCCCTTCCTGACAGTTTGTGCAGGTTCTCTGCACGGGACAGGGTGGAGCCCGGCTCTGCGCAGCCAGCACACTATGCTGAGCCCCGCCTGGCATTCAGTGCAAGGCTACAAGCCAGTCCGGGCCCAGACTAGAAAGGCGCTCTGCCCCAGCCTCTGCCTTGGTTCCTCTTAGGTCAAGGGTCCACACTACTCCACACAGCAGGACTGCAGGGAGCCAAGCTCCAAGGCCCACCTCAACGAAGGCACGAAGGAAAAATGCCACTTACTTGTCATCTCTCTTTAGAAAGACGCCAACATACGGCTGGGCAAGACGGACTTTCCTTCTCAGCAGCTCAACCAACTTCTTATTTTTAACCTGGCATGACAATGACCCCAGAGTGAAATGCAGGGAGAGCCACCAGCTGACACTGACAGCAGCTTTATTCTCTGCGGACATGCTACCTGATTCAGAACACTAATCAACATGGCCCAGGAACCTAGAACCAAAAAGAGGGCAGGATGGCTGGAAGGGGACGAGGCAGAACAGTATTGACCAGGGGTCCCTTGCACTTTTCTAAAAATTCAAAGTAGACAAAGGACCAGAACCAAGAAACCACTTTAACATCCAGCTCACAAGGCTGCTTCAGTGGCAAAATGTCTGAATCTGAAAATCAAAACCATTGCACTTTTACTAAAGTCAGGACAATGTATGTGGACGTCAGATGTGGCCACCGCACAGGCCACTCTCCCAGGAACTGTCCCTAATCCACCTGTGCTAGTCATGCCCACAGCCCAGAACCACGGCACTCCTGGTGCCAGCGCAGGGGCAGGCCAAGGCTCTGCTGTCCTCCAGGAAGCATCTGGCTGGCAGGGTGCGGCCCTGCTGAGACTCAACTGAGTCCTTGCATCATTCCTGGCCAGACCTTGACTAAAGGCCCTTAAACTTTAACAGGCACCAGAATCACTTGCAGGACTGCTTAAAACTGCCTGCGGGGCCCCAGCCATGTGATTTCTGATGCAGGAGGCCTGGGGTGGGCCCCAGAAACTGCATTTCAAACTGGCTGCCAGGTGATGCTGAAGCTGCTGGTCCAGGGACCACACCAAGAACCAGCAGGGGCTCTTCATTGTGGTCCAGGAACACTGGATGCTGTAGATGTACTTTTTTTGGGGGGCGGGGGCAGTACTGGGGATCGAACCCACTGGTGCTCTACCACTGAGCTACATTCCCAGCCCTTTATATTCTCCAGAGACAGGATCTCACTAAGTTGCTGAGGCTGGCCTCAAACTTGCATTCCTTTTGCCTCAGCCTCCTGAGTAGCTTGGATTACAAGCAAGACCACCACATCCAGCTGAGACATACTTTTTCTGGGAAGAAAGTGTGTAATATCTAACAGGATACAAGACCCCAAAATTAAGAGCCACTGTTCCACACTCAGAGGCCACCAATTAGGAGAGAAGCTACTAGAGCAAGTAGTCATAAACAGAGCTTTAATAACAGGTTCAGAAAATGTTTATTGGTTCCCAAAAACGCCACCCCAACTTCTCCCCTGCCAATAGCTGCACCCTCCACACCTGTCTCCCCGCCTCCATAGCAAAATTTCTTGTTATTTCCAAGGTAACACCAACAGAAACGGTGAGGACCAGGGGCTTGTCTCCTAATGCAATCCGCAGTGACTCACTCAGCCCTCCTGGCTAGCTTTAGGTGGGCACAGGACTCTCCTGAGGAGTCATCTCTGCTCAGGTGCGGGGGCAAAGGGCATCTGTCACTATGTGGTGGTGGGGGGGGGCAAGCCTGGGAAGATAAAAAGGACAGCTGGGGGTGGGGTCAAAGATGGGCCAGAGGCCTTCAGGGAGGAGTTCTGACACATCACCAATGTCTTCCATGTGCACCTGCCATGGCATTCTTACAAGCAGCTTGCCACGTAACTTCTAATTTCCTCCAGGTAGCAAACTGCAGCAGCAGCATCCTACTACTGAGGCAAACTAAGCGCCAGGCACAGGTCCAAATCCTTGACACAGAACTTCATTAACTCCCACTACAGATCCAAGCAGTAAGATGCTACTCTGATGTTCACTTCACAATCAAGGCCTTGAGGAATAGCTTGCTAAACAGTGACTGGGCCAGCATGACTCCTCGGGGGCTGCCCTGGGGTGTGTCCCAGTAACCACTGCTCAACGCTAAGGACAGGCCATGAAAGGGAGCTCAGACACAAGAGTGAAGAGGGGGCTTCGTCTGTCCCTTACCACTTGCAGGCTGCTGCCTCTCTGTACTGTGCTTTCCCCTTCCAAGAGATCCTTGGGATTTATTTGGCAGAGTCTGGAGTGTGAATGTGGAGGCTGACTCACTGTGTGACCCTGCTTACATGGTTAACTGATAACCTTTCTCCTCCATGGACTTGAGTTTCCACTGATCTCAAATGGGGGGGGGGGTTGGTAGGTGAGGGAAAGTTATTTGGGTTCTTCTCACTCTAAAAGCTGAATGACAAGGGCCTCTTGCAGTCACTGCTTCCTCCCTCTGACATCACCTGCTCCTTCCCGCCCCTGTCATGGGCTCTTACTCTGAAAGATTGGGTTTACTGCCTCTTCCACCTCCACATCTGCTTAGGCCAGACGTTTGCTACTGTATTCCTCATGCCTGCCTCACCGCAGCAGATCAAGAACACTCTGCTGAAGAAATCAATCATGTCCTCTTTCCCCCTCCCTCGAGCCTCCTGTACAATTCCTTGCTCCATCACTCCCAGTGGTGATTACTGCCTATTCCATCCTCACAGGTCATCTCCCAAGGCAACGAATCTAAAACTGTCTGACAGAGCATAAGCAATCAAGAAATGGTTGTTTAACGAATAAGGAAATGAATCTTGATCCCAAAGAGGTTCTTAAAACTGTCACCTGACGGAGTTACAAGAGAGTAAGCGGGCTGCAACACCGCCTCTGGTCCCTCCCAGGTTCCCACCACCAGGACCCTAAGGGAGTCCTAAGATCACGGAGGTCAACTCCTACGATCTAACAAACCCCAAGGGACCCGAAAGGGTGAGGAATTTGCTCAAGAGCACCCAGCCAGTACCGCGCAGACAAGGATTCCAACTCCAAACTTTGAGAAACTTCGTGTCTGAGAAAGTACTGAGGCATGAGGGCGCTACGTGGTGCCTCGGTCCGACCTGTTGCTTGAAGAGGTGGGGAAACCAAGGCCGAGGCGGGGGCTCTCATTACCTCGATGATCTTGATAAAGCGCGGGAACACTGGGTTGCGGGAGATGGCGATGAGCGGCAGGTGCGGGAACACGTCCGGGATGGTCATGGGCGTGAGCGCCGTTATGACCGGGCCTTCGCCCGAGCCTGCACCGGCCCCCGCGCCTTCCTCCGCGCCCCCGTCAGCGGCATCCTCGCCGCCGGAGAATGCCCCTCCGCCGCGGCTGTTCGCGTCCCAAAGCCCTCGCCACTGGCCAGCGGCCACCGGGCCTCGGCCCCAAAGCGCCCAAGGAGGCGAAGCATCGCAGGCCCTCTGGCCTCTGGGCAGCCACGCTACGGCCGCAGTCGGGACCCGCCCCCCGGCGGCGGCCAACAGAGGCCGCCGCAGAGCCCAGCACCGCGCCGCGCCCCACAGCCGCACGTAGCCTGTGCTCGCAGCCATGGCCCGGCCATACTGGCGGCGCGCGGGAGTCGCGTCATTTCCGCTCTCCGGGCCGGGGCGCACGTGACGCCCGGCGCGTGCCGCGTCCCGCGTCTTCGGGGGCGGGATTTATGGCGGGCGGGGCACCTCTGACGACCTCCCAGCTCTCGCGCTGCAGCCCTCTGGTGACACCGGAAAGGCTGTAGGAGGATCTGAGGCTCCAAGCGCAGCCTTGGAGAACTTGTGGGCACTCTGTGCACGCGCTTAGGGGAGCGGGTAACAGGCGCATGGCCAAGCTCTGGGCCGTGTAGTTGCTTTCGAGCTTCCCGGGCGACGGAGCGCGCATGCCCACGCTGGCCGGATCGGCGGCCCTGGATCCAGTTGGGCACGCTCAGTATTCAGGCCGCGCCTGGTGCTGCTGTGTGCGCATGCCCAGGCACGGGAGCTCCCTGGCGCAAGGGTCTCGTCTGCGCATGCTCGCTCTGTGGAGCTACTCCCTGAGACGGTTTGGCGCGGTGGTGGCAGTGTCCAGCGAGATGCTCGTGTTGATGCTGGTGGTGGCGGCGGCAGCGGCGACCGTGCGGCTCTGGGCGCTGGGCGGAGCTAGTCCGCTGTGCCGGTGGGGCCGCCCTCCCAGGCTGGGGTGCTGCAAGCCGTGGGAGGGCCCGTTCGTCTCAGCCGAGGCCTGCGCCCGACCTCGCCAGGCTGTTGGTGCCCCGTGATCAGCGGTCCTCCCCTTGGCCCACCTTCCAGCCCATGGCGCGCCGTGCCGGTGTCCCTCCCGGGACACCTCGCCGCCGCCACCCTGGGTTTCGCCCTCCTATCCGTTGACCAACCCCTGAGCGACTCCTCCTGGGCATCCCCCTGCCCTGGTTCTCCACGGGAACCCAGGACACACCACGCGTCCCTCGCGCATCCTGCAGTCCCTGCACAGTCGGGCCGGATGAGTTTCCTGAGCCTCGTTCCGCGTTTAGCTGCGTCCCTGTTCTCCACTCATCCTCTCCCAGACCTCACGATCATCCCAAGAGGTTCCTGGGGTTCTGAGAGCCCCTGGCTTGACCCCGGGGTCGCAGGACTGCGGCCAACACTTGCCCGGTCCAGGCTTGGGCCTTTCTGTTCCCTCTGTCTGGCATGCTGTGCTTCTGGATTTCTCCATGGCCAGTTCTTCATTTAGACCTTGACTCTTTAGTTCATCCCCCCGCTTAAGCCCTTCTCGCTGTTACCTTTTCTGTCCGATGCTTCCTGTATTTCCTATCACTAATTGCTGTTATTTAATTTTTTGACCAGTTGTTTCTCATGTGTCGCTGTTGCTGGGGTGTAAGCTTCCTGAGCATGTGCTCTAGGCCCCTCATCCGCTCCTTACCAGTACACCAGTAGATGTTCGGTCAGTGGAGAGCGTGTGCAAGCGCCACGGGGCCACACAGACGCCAAAGCTCAGTTGCCGCCCTCAGGAACAGGAGTGACTGTCACTCAGCAGGGCCCGGTTTGCTGCGAGATAGTGAGCATGTGCATAAGGTCTTTATGACAAGCTTCACAAATTTTAGTGATTCTTAACCTCATTTAATAGATTTGAAAACAGACCCAGTAAAATTTAAGACTTACTTGCTAAAAGACATATAGCTAAGTGGGGAATAAGATTTTCCAATAATGTCTCCTAGTAGGACTTATCCCGAGGTCTGTGAAGATGGATTACGTCTAGTTCTCCCGTTTCCCCACGCTGGTGGTCCCTGACCCAGCAGCGCAGCACCTAGGAATTGGTTAGAATTAGTAGAAACACAGATTCCTGAACCTACTGAATTAGAGGCTCTCAGGCAGGTGCTCACTCAGGGTTCAAGACTGAACTGCTATAAACAATGCCACCATCCCCACCACCACGGAAGGAAAGAAGGGGGAAAGCGAATAGCTTGGAACAAGAGTTCTCTCCTTCATCTGGGCTCTGTGAATGAGCCTTTGGGAACTATCAGGGATTATCTCTACCTCGGCCTATACATAAATCTGCCTCAAAGAGCAGAGGACCCAGTTTTATCCAGTTTCCTAGGGGCGCCCCTAACCCTCAAAGCATCAAGAGCAGGTACTAGTCTGCCCAGAAGCGTGCTGATAAGTGTATCTGTTTCCTCCAGGGTTCGAAAAGTGAGGACAGGAAAAGTGTTTAACGTCATTCAGCAAGTTCGAGGGGTATGTGGCTCCACCCTATGTTCTTCCTTCATTTTTTATCTAATGGCCGGGTTGGAAGGAACATTTCCTAGTATTTCCTGAGAGGCAGCAAGCGCCAGGTCTTTAAGGAGATTGCTTTATTCAATCCTTAATTAGTTTTTCTTTGATGTAAGGAATCAATACTCCCATTTCACTAAAATCTAGTTGAGAACTCTGATCAAGTAACCTGAACAAAGCCAAGAGGTAGGAGTGGGGTTGGGAGTTGGGTCACCTGACCCTCCATCCACTGCTTGGTCTGCTACCACATCTGATAGATTTTGAAATGCAGTCACGTGGGAAGTGAACCCCATTGCTCTATGCGCAGTGTGGCAGGGAGCACCACGTTGCCCGGCAGGTGCTTAAGATGCCTCAAGAGCAAATGCCCAGCTCCAAGGAGGCTTCCTGTTGACACTGCACAAATGCAGAAGTAGTATTTCTAAATCTTCAAGTCTCTGGATTTTAGCATAAGGTTCTTTTTTTTTTTTTTTTTGGTACTGGGGATTGAACTCAGGGGCACTGGACCACTGAGCCACATCCCCAGCCCTATTTTGTGTTTTATGTAGAGACAGGGTCTCACTGAGTTGCTTAGCGCCTCGCGATCCTCCTGTCTCAGCCTCCCTAAGTGCTGGGATTACAGGCTTGAGCCACCGCGCCCGGCTTAGCATAAGGTTCTTCATCCTTTGGTCTGTCTTCCAAGTAATCATCTGGATGTTTTGTTTGTTCGGAGAAGGGCTCTTGCCATGGTGCCAAGCCTTGCCTTGAACTCCTGGGCTCCTCCCAAGTAGCTGGGGCAACAGGTACAGGCCAGAGTACCTGGCTACTTATCTGTAAGAAAACAATAACATCTAAAGGAATGAGGTGTGATATGAATCATTACCCTTGTGACTTTTAAAGACTTTTTATTTTATTGTGATTATAGATTCACAGCAAACTGCAGAAATAGTCCAGAGAGGCTCTAGGGACCCTTTCCCAGCATCCCCCAGTGGTTACATCTGACATGACCACACTATGACATTAAAACAGGAAAATGAAGCTGGGCATGGTGGTACACACCTGTCACCCCAGATACTTGGAAGGCTGAGGTGGGATGATCACTTGAGCCCAGGAGTTCAAGGCCAGCTTGAAGAACATAGGGAGACCTTATTAAAAAAAAAAAAAAGTCCAGGTGTGGTGGCACATGCCTATAAACCCAGCGGCTTGGGAGGCTGAGACAAGAGGATTGTTAGTTCAAAGCCAGCCTCAGCAAGAGTGAGGCACTAAGCAGCTCAGTGAGACCCTGTCTCTACATAAAACACAGAATAGGGCTGGGGATGTGGCTCAGTGGTTAAGTACTGGGTTCAATCCCCAGTGCTCCTCTCCCACCCCCTCAAAAAAGGAAATGACATTGATACAAGTCACCTTCCTAATTGATATTTTACCCTTTACATCTGTAATGTTGCACTTTAGGTCGTTCTTGTATTAGCTGATTATCAATATTGATCTTATTAGGACTGTGATTCTCTCTCTAGGATGTCCTGTATTTTCAGTCTGGGACAAGGCTGATTAAACATGCTTGTGACAAAAACACAGCACTGTATCTAGGGTAAGCGGCCATTTTATTCGCTCCTTCCTTTGTATTGAGACTTTAGGATTTCCCTTGCTTATTCATTCCACAAACACGAGCAGACGTGGTTTGCCCTCATTGCTCCTAGCTGGCCTGCAGGGAGCCCACACTCAGGGCCAGGCTTGGAGAAAGAGGAGTAGAGACCAGCAAGTAACTAAAACAGTCACAGCACGGTGTCCACGTGCTACGTCCATGGATCCCACCAACCACAGACTGAAAGATTTTCTTAAAAAAATTGCATTTCTGAGCCAGGCGCAGTGGCGCAAGCCTGTAATCCCAGCACTTAGGGAGGCTGAGACAGGAGAATCGCGAGTTCTGGGGCACAATGGCACACACCTATGGTTCCAGCTACTAAGGAGGCTGAGGCAGGAGGCTCAAAATTTCCAAGCCAGCCTCAGCAACTTAGTAAGACCCTGTCTTTAAATAAAATATAAAAGCCGAGCATGCACAAGCCTGTAATCCCAGCACTTAGGGAGGCTGAGACAGAATTGCGAGTTCAGAGCCAGCCTCAGCAACGGCAAGGCGCTAAGCAACTCAGTGAGATCCTGTCTCTACATAAAACACAAAATAGGGCTGGGGATGAGGCTCAGTGATTAAGTACCCCAGGGTTCAATCCCCGGTAACAAAAACAAACAACAACAAAAAACAAATACCGAAGCTATAAAGAGGTGTTTATGCAAAATAAGTAAATGATGTTATCTGGATGGTTTCTAGCTAAACAGGAATATCCCTTGAATGGAACATTTTTAAAGTAACTTCATTGTCTTTTTAAATGTGCTTGTGTGAAGTCATCCTAATTTAACTCTTTTATTGTTTATTTCAGAAGACAACTTTTTCTCACGAGAGACAACTTTGAGAGTAGTCTCCTTCCACTCACCATCCCCACATCTTTCACGGTACTTATTTTACCAGATGATTCAAAGGATGCTTGAAATATGTAGTAGCCAGGGAAAGAGAGTTCGGGAGAACCAGAGTGGCCTGCTGCTGTTAGTTTGGGGTTTATGTTCCACTGTGCCCCTGGAGGCCAGGAGCGATTTCTATTTTTTTTTTTTTTTTGGTACTGGGGATTGAACTCAGGGGCACTCGACCACTGAGCCACGTCCCCAGCCCTATTTTGTGTTTTATGTAGAGACAGGGTCTCACTGAGTTGCTTAGTGCCTCGCCATTGCTGAGGCTGGCTTTGAACTCGCGATCCTCCTGTCTCAGCCTCCCTAAGTGCTGGGATTACAGGCTTGAGCCACCGCGCCCGGCTCAGGAGCGATTTCTAAGCTGAAGCAGGGTTGATTTTCTTCTATTCCTACGACCAAAATGAGTCTTTTCTTTGAGAAAAAGGATACAAAATGTAGCCCAGGGCTCTCCCTTCGTGCTATGTGCTATGCAGGTTGGCTGTACCCTCCTTTCCTGAGGTCAGTTCAAGTACCCCCTAAATTGTCCTCAGCCAAAGCAGGCAGACAAACCTGGTGACACACACCTGTCATCCCAGCCACTTGGAGGCCAAGGCAAGAGGACTGCAATTTCCAAACCCTCACAGTCCCCATCTCAGGACACTCTGCTCCTGGCACCTGTGCTCCTGGCCGAGAGCAGCCTGCTTGGCTCACGCTGCTGGCCCATCCCACAGAGGTCTAGCTGTGTCCTGAAGACAGGGACAAGGACAGCCCTGGGGCAGTTTAGCATCTCATGGCACCAAAGCCCAACGTCAGCTTCCAGGCTTTGCCTCTGGCTAGTCGCAGGAAGGGCAGCCCCCAGCGCCCAGGAGCCAGCCCGCGCCCTGTGCCCATTCCTGACACATGGAGCAGTAGTGCTCCTGAGTCGGTGCCCAGCCCAGCCCAGTCACTGGTGTCCTACGCGTATCATTTCCAGGTTGGTGTGCCAGAAGTGACGTCAGCCCATTTTGCCAATGCCTTACTGCTGTTGGTAGTGAATCAAAAAGTCTATATTTACATCTACACCGAGGATACCTGGCAGGCATCAGTGGGTATGCGTATTGTATATTTTTGAACTTCTGCGTATTGTATATTTTTGAACTTCGTTGGAGTTTAGCCAACATCTGAGCAGAGAGGATCAATTTCAGAAACACATGGCACTCCTACTTGAGAGTCAGCCCCTGGGTGTCTCCTTGGTTTTTTTTTTTTTTTCCAGGTGCTGGGAATTGAACCCAAAGGTGCTCGACCGAAATAAAAAGATCTGGGGAGCCACACTTGAGTCAGGGTCTTGCTAAGTTGCTGAGGCTGGTTTGGAAATTTCAGTCCTCTTGCCTTGGCCTCCAAGTGGCTGGGATGACAGGTGTGTGTCACCAGGTTTGTCAGCCTGTCCCTTAAGACCCACATGAAGCTGGTGTGGCTCAGTGCAGGAGCACTGCCTGGTGTGTGCAAGGCCGGCTTCCATTCCCAGCACTGAAGAAGAGGAGGGGACCCGGATGAAAACTAGCCGGAAGCCCCACCCCAGGGCCACAAAAACCTGCCTGATTGAGTCAGACAAGGGGCACCGCGAGACTCAGTGACGGAGTGAGTTTGGGGAAAGGATGCAGGAGGGCCACGAGTGACTCCCTGATGTCTGGTGGGAGGCTCAGCCCACACACTGCTCGTCAGGGACCAGGTGGGCTTTCCACAGGGGAGAACAGGGAACCCCAGTGCAGGCGGCGAGGAGATGGGGGACCTTGTGGGCAGCGCTGGTCCACACCAGCTGCCCGCCTAGCTCCCACATTCCATTCTGTGTCCGTGAATTGGTTCATTCTGGGGACCTGACCCAAGTGCAGTCTGTCCTCCTGCCTCCGGCTTCTGTCACTGAGCACAAAGCCCTCGTCCCTCCATGTGTTGACAGCATCTTTGCCCCGAGGGTGCCATGCCACCAGGGCGGGTGGACACTGGGCTCCTCTCCGCCTCTGGCACAGCCCACTGCTGGGAACACAGGTGCCAGCACCTCCCCGGCCCCTGCCATCAGTGGTTCTGACTGTGTCCTCAGAAGAGGAGCGGTGGCCTCACGCGAAGATTGGTGGTTTGGGAACTGCGGTGCCTCCCTTCACGCCCCTCCCCGCCCCCACGCCGCTTGTGCCTCTGCTGCTTTGATCAGCCCTGTGCCTGTGGGCGCCTCCTCGCCTTGTCCTGGTTTGTATTTTGTTGTTGTTGTTGGGGTTTTTTGGTACCAGGGATTGAACTCAGGGGCACTCGACCACTGAGCCACATCCCCAGCCCTGTTTTGTGTTTTACGTAGAAACAGGGTCTCACTGAGTTGCTTAGCACCTCTCCATTGCTGAGGCTGGCTTTGAACTCGCGATCCTCCTGCCTCAGCCTCCCGTGTCACTGGGATGACAGGTGTGGCCACTGCGCCTGCCTTCCTCATGGTTTTGATTTGCGTTTCCCTGGTGGTCAGGGACCCCAGCGTCTCTGCATTCACAGGCCGTGCATGTGGCTTTGGAGCAGAAGCTTCTGCTTTCAAATAATCAAAGGGAGCCTGGCCACAAGAAGGGAGCCCTGCCTGGAATTTCAGCAGGCCTGGGAATTTTCCCCCAAGCCAGCAGGTCTCAGCTGGAATTCTGTCGCACCCCAAGGATGCTTGGCAACGTTTAGGGACATTTTCTGTTTCCAAAGCCAGGGCAAGGAGCTACTGGCATTGAGGGTAGAGGAAGGACCTGTGCAGGCTCTGGTGGTGCCTAGAGAGGGCCTGCAGCTGGGGACTGCCCCCCACATCCACTCTGATTGTATAAGCAGATCACGTGTGTGAATGCTTTTCCTTTCAGGCATCCAGCACCCCGTGTCGCACATCTCTGGGGATAACTGTTGTTTTGTTGAAAACACCTTTTGCGAGGTAAGCATGCCTTGGGGTTTTCCTTCTCCAATCTCTTCCGAACACAGATCGTCTTGAGTGGGCACGAGGGCAGTGCAGGCTGAGGTGGCACCAATCTGGACTCAGGCGATGTCCCCTCTGCGGAGGAGCTTGCAAGAGGACCTGAGCGCTGGCAGGGTCCCTGGAGCTAGTTCAGATCAGATAGCCTCGCCCTGCAGACCCGCCTACCTACCTTGTTTTAGAAGAGCTGTCTTCCCAGAGATCATCACAGCCTCTGCAGGAGGCTGCAGAGAGCAGAGCCCAGCCCTTGAGCCCTCGCCCCTGTGGGGTAGCGAACAGGACACCCATGTGGGTGCCACACGCGTTCCCAGCTCTAGGCCATTTTGCCCCGTGACCCCCCACTGCCATGGAGCCACCGCTGTCCTTGTCTGCAAGGTGTATGTCTCGCGACCCAGGGGCCCAGGCCGTGAGGACAGATGGAGCCACTGTGTGCGAGCACGTGCGTGCGCAGGCATCTGCGTGGAGCCGCTTTTCATACACGTACAGACGTACGGCAGAGTCTGATTTGTGGTTTAGGTAGAGATCAGCGACGACGACGGGTAACACACGGAACAGGAACAGTGACCGTCACCTCCTGGGACCAGTGTCCCCCTGGCGTGCATCGCTCTCCTTCCCAGTGCGGCTCGCTGTTTCCTCCTTTTCCCTTGAAGGAGGCATTCTGGACATCTCTGTGGCAGGTCCCCAGGCCCCGGATGGGCACTCTCGTGCTTGGGGCTCCCGTTCAGCGAGGTCAGGGCTGTGTTGTGGGAAGCGGTGGCACTCGGGATGGCGAAGGGGCAGGTGGCACACAGCACAGAAGCAGGTTCCGGGTTCGGCGGGTGGAAGAAGGTGCAGGAGCAGTTAGGACAGCAGGCGTGCTTTCTCCCGGGGGCCCCCAGTGTTTTCCTCAGGACCTTTTACGTGCAGCCAGACAGAGAAGGCGCGCTGCCAGCAGCCACAGAGGGGCAGGCTCACGGGTGAACGTTTAGGACTCCATCCGCGGAGTCAGTGTTTCTGACCTCGAAATACCTAGACAGCTCCCAGCCCTGGCCGCGCACTGAGGGCATCACCCAGCCCAGCAAAGCCTCCATGAGGGAACCTCACTCAGCCGCTTGGGGGCCTTCCCCAGCAGCTGAACGCTTGTCCTGGACGAGTGAAGCGTGGGGCACGAGATGGCCTCACGCTACACAGAATAGCTTGTTATCTACACTTATGAATCGCCTATTTCTGGAATTTCCCCCTTAGTATTGAGGGACCATGCTTGAGTGAGGGTGTCAAGACTGAGGAGAGGAAGGCCACGGACACAGGTTACTGTACTGAAGGGTGCAACTCCTATTTTGGGGTGGGTACCAGGGATTGAACCCAGGGGTACCTGGCCACTGAGCCACATCCCAGCCCTATTTTATGTTTTATGTAGAGACAGGGTCTCCTGAGTTGCTTAGCGCCTCGCCGTTGCTGAGGCTGGCTTTGAACTCGTGATCCTCCTGCCTCAGCCTCCCAAAGTGCTGAGATTACAGACATAAACAGTGGAGTGGTGCCTGGCTGCTGTTTTATTTGCCATTGTTGGTTGGCGTGGTGACCACAGGTGACTGGGGTTTCCTGTCACGTGCACACAGCAGTCTGAGGATGTCCTTCCCCAGCTCCTCCCTTCTCCCCCTGCTTCCTCCAGGCCCTTCCTCTGCTCTTCCTGGTCTCCCTTCCATTTTCATGAGGTCCTCCACCTTTCTTATTCTTCTCTAGCTTCCACATAAAAGAGACCTGCAGGCCTCTGTGCACAGCAGAGCCTGGGCACCTGGGTGTGGCGTGTCTGCAGCTTGCTCCAACGTCCCCTGCAAGGCCACGCCCCCTTTGACAGTTAGGAACAAGCTCCCCAGCTGCCTGAGAGGCCGAGGCAGGCAGAGGCGAGAGGACTCCTGGGCCTAAGAGTTCAGGGCTGCAGGGTGCCATGCCCAGCAGGTGTCCACACCAACTTTGGCTTCATTTTGTGACCTCCTGGGAGTGGGGACCACCAGGTGTCCAAGGAGAGGACCGCCCTAGCGGTAAACAGAACAGTTCAGGACTCCAGGCTGCTGGAGCGGCCACTCGGCAGCAGAGTCCTCGTGCATGGGCCCTGGTTCCATTCCCAACCCCAAATACAACTCGAGAACTGGTCAGTGGCCGGGCATGGTGAAGGGCCCCTGCCCCCAGCCTCGGGCCAGCGAGACCCAATCTCTAAAACGGTGGGGAAGAAGGCAGAAGAGGTCTGGGGTCGGGGGCTCAGGTTTCCCTCCAGCCGATGCCAGGAGCAGCACCGCAGCTGCCTCCTTCTAAAGGGCTGTTTCCTGTGTGCGGTTTTCCAGGAGATAAACAACTCCATTTTTGCGTACCTGCGTGGAGAGAAGGTGTCGCAGTCCACAATTTACTCCTCCACAGATGGAGGATTCGAGTTCAGCAAGTTTACCTATGCAAACCAGGTAGGTTCAATTGGGCAAGAAAGTGAAAATAACATGTGCCCTACCTGCTGTCCCCATTGTTCCTGAGACTGAGGCAGCAGGATTCTTGACCGCCTGGGTGACGCGGACCCACCAAACGTAAGCAAATAGATAAACGCTCACACGTGCACACACCACGTGATGGGGTGGTTCGCTGGCCAAGGATGGACAGGGCTTTCCTCTCCTCAAGCGTCCAGCTGGCTTGGTGGTGGGAGACTCCCAAGAAGTCACACAGGGAAGGAAGCGGGGTGAGACCACAGTGCCCGACAGGTGCGCACTTGACCACCACGTCCAGCCCCACCTCCTCCCAGACAGTGCCCTCAGCTGCCATCGCAGCATCCATTTCACAGGTGGGAGAACTCTAGTGGGTGGGATTCGTGTCCCTCAAAGATGCATGTCCCCCGGGCTTCAGAAGGTGACCGTCCATATCCAGTTACCCAAGTCTGGGTGACTGATCAGGAAGAGAAGCTGCTCTCAGCCCTGGAGGCCGGGCAGCCCAGGCGAAGGTGCTAGGGGAACTGGCCTCTGGCCAGGCTGCTCTCTGCCTCCCAGAGGGTGCCACTGGGCCGTGGTGCTGCTTCAGCCACGGACCCGACCCCTGTGTCCTCACGTGGTAGAAGGGACAGGCAGGGAAGGGCAGGGAGGCCGACTGTCCCCCTGTGACAGGTGAGCAGAAGAGGGAGAGCGACTCCTGTCGCCCAAGCCCTCGCAGGAGGGGGAGCCCCTGCCACCCCCTCGCAAGGGGGCGTTCAACTTTAACTTCAGAGAGGACACGGTGGGTGTTGGCATCCAGCAGTCCTCCGACTGGGAGATGGGGCGCTGCCCTGTGAGGAGTCCAGGTGGGACACAGTCAGAAGGGGGTGGGTTGGGCCCCAAATCCAGGCTGGTGTCCTAGGAGCAGAGAGGACCTGGGAGGATACACAGAAGGCCCTGGGACCAGGGGCAGGGTTCTGGCTGTCACAAGCCTGGGGACACAGGACACAGCTTCTTCCTCAGAGCCTCTGGAGGCACCCAGGTAGCTGCACCTTGATTTCAGACTTCCAGCATCTGGAACTGTGCCAGCAGATTCCTGTTGTTCTAAGCAGCTCTGATGTGGTCTGCTGCGGCAGCCACTGGAAATGAACTCAGGGGCAAAGGCTCAGAGAAGGGCAGAGCCCTTGCTAAGGTCACACAGCATGGTAGAGCTGGGATTTGAACAGTTCCTGAGCACAAGAGCCCCTCAGGCTGCCGAAGGCACGGGAAGTTCCGTTGTGACTCCAAAGGCACACTTGGGAATGTGTCCGAAGGAGTCGGGCCCACTGCCGACCTGTACCGATGTCCCAAATCTGTTTTCTCTCTCTACCGAGCAGCCCAGGCAGCCTAGAACTGAGCTGACCACCCATTTTCATTCAAAATGAGTCCTGGAAGGCCCTGGTCCGAAGAGCAAGAGTGAACCTTGGTGTTAGGCCGCAGACGAGCACCACTGAGGTCCCCAGTTGTTAACGAAATGGTCTCCCTCTTTCCTCCCTGCACCTTGGTATCGTTTTCCCCGTGGACATCTCAACAGGAAGGTACCTCAGCTCAAGGACGACTTGGGCTCAGGGCCACCGCCTGCACAAGGGCCAACCACTGTTTCTGTTGACACTTGTACACACGGGTCTCCTGACTTGTTTGTCCTGGTCTGACTGCCCCTTGTCGTCTCCTCTGAAGCCATCTCTGGGCCTTTCCTGCATCCGTGCTGGCATGGTGGCCTGTCTGGTTACTGAGGTGGCCACGCCAATGGGGGCTGTCTAGGTTCTGATGGATCCTCACGCACGAGCTTCACCTCCCTCTCGGCTCCAGCTGTGGCCCTGGTGACAGTAGCATGAGCCACATGGCAAGCTGAGCCCTCCTGGTCCTGGTGGGAGGACGGGGGCGGGTGTGCCGTGTGGACCGGGTCACATGCCACCCCGTCCTCGGCAGTGCCCGAGGAGCTCAGCTCGCAAGGCTAATCCACCCCCCGAGACAAGGATTCCTGGAGGTTCTGTTGCCAGAGAAGAAGGGGACCGAATTGGTTGACTTGACAGAGAAGCTCCAGAGTCACAGGAGCTCAAAGGAGAGGGCAGTCCCTGCCCCTTGCTCTCACACAAAGACGCCTGGCACTGGCCCCACAGGCTGTCTGGTGCTCGCTAGCTTGGGGACATTGGTCTCATGCTCCAGGTGGCTGCTGGACACTTTTCTGGACAGCCAGAAGTTGGGAATAAGGTTCCAGCCTGGCACGAAAGATCCGGGCAGCATCTGGGGCCTGGGCCACGTGCTTCCTCCAAACGCCCCAAACCAGAGCTGTCTTCATCCAAGACTCTGCTCCGAGGCTCCCTCCACAGATAGGACGTCGTCAGAAAAAAGGACCCGCCTTCACCTTGTCTTCTAAGATGATCTGCCCTTAAATTGAGAATTAAGCGCGCGTCTCGCGATGAAGACCGTGTTTACTCACAGGCGATGTTTTGTTTTCCAGGCTGGATTGGTCGGGTCCTTAGGGGGAATTTTCTACTTCCACTCCCTGTCACAGGTCGGGCTGCTGCTTGTCAACAATGGGAAGGTAGGTGACTGCCAGCAGCGCTCACGGGGCTTCCGCTGCTGAGCGCGGGGCCCAGCACCAGGGATGAGGTGCAGATCTGGTGCATGGGTCCCTTGAAACTCTTAACGTGGATTCACAAAGTCGGTGCGTGAGACCTGTGGAGCCACAGGCACCATTCAGGATGAGACTGAGTTGAGAGGAGGACTCGGCCTGCGTGAGATGAAGCTGAAGAAAAACAAGTCAGGCCAAGATTTAGTAAGTCAACACCCACACACTGCACAGGCCACGCAGGGTGTGTGGCCCTGGAGTTTGGGGGCACCTGGTCCCCAGGAGCTTCCACTCTGGGAGGGGAGACGAGGGAACAAACAGCCCTTGCCCACGGTGGCCCCTGTCGTAGGTGCCGCCTGTAGGGAGCAGGTGCTGGAGGAGTCTCGCGAGGGGAGCCACATTCCCTCAAGGTCTCCCGGCTTGAGCAGGAGACGTCGAGGTGGCGCATCCCAGAGGGTCAGCCAGGAAGCTTGGAGCAGCCCTGTGTCGGGGGCCAGTCCCCATCCCTCCGCTGTGTCTTTTGTGGGCACCGTCACGCTTCTCTTAGGTGACGTTTCTGGCCCTCCCTTCCTTGCTACGGGTCTGCAGACTCAGACCCCTGTGACAGGGATCAATCAAGAGGTCAGAAGATGCTCGCCCGCCGGGCTGAGGATGTGGCTCAGTGGTTTCGTGCCCCTGGGGTCAGTCCCCAATGCCAAAAACAAAACAAAACCAACAAAGAAGGTGATAGCGCACACCTGTGATCCCAGTGATGTGGGAGGCTGAGGCAGGAGGATCACAAGTTTGAGGCCAGCCTCAGCAACTTAGCAAGACCTAAGCAACTTAGTAAGACCTTGTCTCCAAATCAAAAATAAAAAGGGCTGGGGTGTGGCTCAGTGATGGAGAGTCCCTAGGTTCCATCCCCAGTACTAAAACGAAAGAAGTGTAATGTCTTCAAGCCAGGCCACAGGCGTCCATGGCTCATCTAGGCAAAGCCCCCGGGGGAGATGGAGCCTCAGAGCCTCTGGAAGGTGCTGGGTCAAGGCCGTAGCCTCCTGGTGGCCTGTGCTTTTCGGGGACTTTCTTCCTTTATCTGAAGTCTCCTTCAGGTGCCTGTGCCAGGTCGTCACCAGGGCAGGGGGCAGAACCTTGCTGATACTCAGACTCACGCCAGGGCTTTCTGTTCCCAGCCCTCTGCCTCTGCCCTGGCCTCTGCCCCTGCCCTGGCCTCTGCCCCTGCCCTGGCCTCTGCCCCTGCCCTTGGCCTCTACCTCTGCCCTTGGCCTCTGCCCCTGCCCTGGCCTCTACCTCTGCCCTTGGCCTCTGCCCCTGCCCTGGCCTTTGCCCCTGCCCTGGCTTTTACCTCTACTCTGGCATCTACCCCTGCCCTGGCCTCTACCCCTGCCCTGGCCTCTGCCCCTGCCCTGGCCTCTGCCCCTGCCCTTGGCCTCTACCTCTGCCCTTGGCCTCTGCCCCTGCCCTGGCCTCTGCCCCTGCCCTGGCTTCTGCCACTACCCCTGCCCTTGGCCTCTGCCCCTGCCCTGGCCTCTGCCTCTGCCCTGGCTTTTACCTCTACTCTGGCATCTACCCCTGCCCTGGCCTCTACCCCTGTCCTGGCCTCTGTCCCTGCCCTGGCTTCTGCCACTGCCCCTGCCCTTGGCCTCTACCCTTGCCCTGGCCTCTTCCCCTGTCCTGGCTTCTGACCCTGCCCTGGCTTCTAACCCTGCCCTGGCCTTTACCTCCGCCCTTGGCCTCTACCCCTGTGCTTAGCCTCTGCCCCTGCCCTGGCCTCTACCTCTGCCCTTGGCCTCTGCCCCTGCCCTGGCCTCTACCTCTGCTGTTGGCCTCTACCCCTGCACTTGACCTCTACCACTGCCCTGGCCTCTACCCTTGCCCTGGCTTCTGCCTCTGCCCTAGGCCTCTACTCCTGCCCTGGCCTCTACATCTGCCCTGGCTTCTGCCCCTGCCCTTGGCCTCTACCCCTGCCCTGGCTTCTGCCCCTGCCCTTGGCCTCTGCCCCTGCCCTGGCCTCTACCCCCACCCTGGCCTCTACCCCTGTCCTGGCTTCTGCCCCTGCCCTGGCCTCTACCCCTGCCCTGGCCTCTACCTTTGC
>CM053413.1:3428465-3438822 GCA_028644305.1 Xerus rutilus
GCGGTGGCTCAAGCCTGTAATCCCAGCACTTAGGGAGGCTGAGACAGGAGAATCGCGAGTTCAAAGCCAGCCTCAGCAATGGCGAGGCGCTAAGCAACTCAGTGAGACCCTGTCTCTACATAAAACACAAAAAAGGGCTGGGGATGTGGCTCAGTGGTTGAGTGCCCCTGAGTTCAATCCCCAGTACCAAAAAAAAAAACCCAAAAAAATCAAAATAAACTAACAAGGGCTGAGGTGGAGCTCAGCGGTGGCATGCTTCCAGGCTCTCTCCTCAGTGCCAAGGAAAAACAAGCCGGGCGTGGTGGCCACGCCTGTCATCCCAGCACTTAGGGAGGCTGAGGCAGGAGGATGGCAAGTTCAAAGGCAGCCTCAGCAACGGCCAGGCAGGCGCTAAGCAACTCAGTGAGACCCTGTCTCTACATAAAACACAAAATAGGGCTGGGGATGTGGCTCAGTGGTCGAGGGCCCCTGAGTTCAGTCCCCGTTTGACGACCCAGTGACAGGTGGTCAAGGACGGCAAGGCTGCAGAGCCTGGCAGCAGGGAGTGCCATGAGCTTGGGGCCCCACAGCTCCAGGGCTCAGAGCTGCTCTGGGTGCACGTCCTCCAGCCACTGCAAGCCCGCCTAGGCCCCGCAGCTGCGGAACGTTCATAGGGCCGTATCCTTGACACCTCCCGCTAGGAGAGGCAGCCAGGTGCCCTGACGGGAGGGGAGCAGCCCAGCATGAGGTTCTGATGCAGAAGAATGTCACAGCAAAGAGGAGCCACGTGGTGTCCCCCACGCGCTCTGCACAAACACCAGCGCACAGTGAGAGCCACAAACACGCAGGCCAACAAAACAAGCAGGTTCCACTCACCCTGCCGCCGGCAGAGGAGTTACCATCGCATCTGAGACTCTCCCACGCCGGGCAGTACAGCCTGCACACGTGGCATGTGCCACATGTGGTTCTGGAAGCAGGAGAGGAACCTGATGGCACCCAGTCAGGGGCCAGGTTGGCCTCTGCAGTGGCTCTGCCGCGCCCACTCTGCAAGCTTGACCTGAGGAGGCGGGCGCCACCCCTGTGTGGTCCCCCAGCCCTCACTGCGGAGATTTGAGACACACCCCCAGGGGGGCTGCGCTGCAGAACCCGGCCAGTGCATGCCTCGCTGCTGTGAGCACCCAAACAAGCAGAGGCCAAGCTGCGGTCACGCCTAGAGCAGCCCAAGCAGACGAACACCTGGATGTCACTGGGACCTCGTGGGGTTGCAGGACGGGAGGTGCTGGGGAAAACCAAGGCAGCAGAAGACTCCGGATGACAACAGTGTTTCACTTGGTTCCCTAGTTACGAGTGCCTCCAGCCCGGAAGGTGTTACACTGGGGACTGGGGGGCAGCAGCATATGAGCAACTGCTCTGCAAATACAGAACCGACCTAAATAGAACTTCTACTCAAAAAAAAGTCAGGGCCACCAGGCATGGTGACGCACGCCTATGATCCCAGCACTCTAGAGACCAAGGCAGGAGGAGGCCAGTCCAAGGTCAGCCCGGGCAAGACCTTGTCTCAAAATGAAAGAGGTGAAAGTGACCAGGCACCCTTGGGCTCAATCCCCAGGAGCAAAAGAAAGAAAGAGAAAGTCAGGGCCATGGACACCTTTGACCAGAGTGAAGGACTGGCTCGTCCTGGTCAGCCTGGGGCTCCTCTGAGGTCAGCACTGGAAACCCGCATCCCAGGAGCCCCTGTGCCTGCGCAGGACAGAGCAGGGCGCCACCTGCAGGGCAGGGTGGGCTGCCTGGTGTGCCCAGGGGTCTAACAGGAGGCCGTCCCAAGGCCATTTGCCTCCTGGTTCTTTTTTTTTTTTTTTGGCACTGGGGAGTGAGCTCAGGGGCACTCGACCACTGAGCCACATCCCCAGCCCTATTCTGTGTTTTATGTAGAGACAGGGTCTCACTGAGTTGCTTAGCGCCTTGCCATTGCTGAGGCTGGCTTTGAACTCGCGATCCTCCTGCCTCAGCCTCCCAGAGTGCTGAGATTACAGGCGTGGCCACCGCGCCCGGCTTGCCTCTGGGTTCTTAGTGAGGCTGCTCGTCTACTCGGCCTGCCTGCCTGCCTGCCCGCCTGCCCGCCTGCCCGCCCGCCCGCCCGCCTGCCTGCCTGCCCGCCTGCCCGCCTGCCCGCCTGCCTGCCCGCCTGCCTGCCTGTTGTCACCTTGAAGGGAAACAATGCAGATTCCAGTCAGGGAAGTGTCGGAGGTGGAAAGGGAAGTGACCACACCCGCTCCTGTAGGACGATTGGACGCACATGGTGCCCCTGTGCAGCAGACGGAGGTGCACACGTGCCTCAGTGGCAGTAGCACTGGCAATAGCAAAAGCAGCTGGACATGGACACACCAGGCATGGAGCGGAGGAGACAAAGCAATAGAGGCCGGTGGGTGGATAGGTACAGATTTTGTTTTTTTGGGGGGAGGGCCCTTGGAATTTAACCCAGGGGTGCTCAGCCACTGAGCCACAGCCCCAGCCCTTTTGACACAAGATCTCACTAAGTTGCTGAGGCTGGCATCGAACCTGAGATCCTCCTGCTTCAGGCTCCCAAGCCACTGGGATTGCAGGCCTGGGGTTACTGGCCTAGATGTAGGTTTCTTCACATATATATTATTCTGATTAGGTTTACAGGACAGCAGAACGCATTGTGATTCACTGCACACAAATGGAGCACGACTCTTCACTTCCCTGGTTGTGCACAATATAGAGTCACACCATATGTGCAGTCACACATGAACCTAGGGCATTGTTGTCCATCGCATTCCACCATCTTTTCTGCTCCCATCCCTTCTCTCCCCTTTGACCAAAGTTCCTCCATTCTTCCCATGCCCCCTCCCCCACTATGGATCAGCCTCCACTTATCAGAGGGAACATTCAGTCTTTGGTTCTTTGGGATTGGCTTACTTCGCTTAGCATGATGTTCTCCAACTCCATCCATTTACCTGCAAATGCCATAACTTTATTCTCTTTTAATGCTGAGCAATATTCCATTATGTATGTATACCACAGTTTCTTTTTTTTTTTTTAATATATTTTTAGTTGTAAATGGACACAATATCTTTATTTTATTGGTTTGTATGTGGTGCTGAGGATCGAACCCAGGGCCTCACGCATGCGAGGCAAGCGCTCTACCACTGAGCTACAATCCCAGCCCCCACAGTTTCTTTATCCATTCATCTATTGAAGAGCATCTAGGTTGGTTCCACAGTTTAGCTGTTGTGAATTGAGCTGCTACAAACATTGAAGTGGCTGCGTCACTGTAAATGCTGCTTTTAAGTCCTATAGGTATAGGACCAAGGAGTGGGATGGCTGGGTCAAATGGTGGTTCCATTCCAAGTTTTCTTTTCTTTTTTTTTTTTTTTAATATTTTTTTTTTAGTTGTAGATGGACACAATGTCTTTATTTTATTGGTTTGTATGTGGTGCTGAGGATCGAACCCAGGGCCTCACGCATGCGAGGCAAGCACTCTACCGCTGAGCTACAATCCCAGCCCCCATTCCAAGTTTTCTAAGGAATCTCCATACTGCTTTCCAGATTGGTCACACCAGTTTGCAGTCCCACCAGTAACGTATAAGTGTGCCTTTTCCTCCACATCCTCACCAACACTTGTTTGTATTCTTGATAACTGCCATTCTGACTGGCATGAGATGAAACATTAGTTGTGATTTGCATTTCTTTAATGGCTAGAGACGTTGAACATTTTTTCATATTTTGTTGATCAATTGTATGTCTTCTTCTGAGATGTTTCTGTTCAGAAACATTTATTGATTGGGTTGTTTGGGGTTTTTTGGTGTTTTTTTGAGTTCTTTATATATTCTGGAGATCAGTGCTCTAACTGATGTGCGTGTGGCAAAAATTTGCTCCCAGAATGTCGGCTCTCAGTTCACCTCATTGATTCATTTGCTGAGAAGAAGCTTTTTAGTTTAAGTCCATCCCATTTATTGATTCTTGCTTTTATTTCTTGTGCTATAGGTGTCTTGTTAAGGAATTCGGGGCCTAATCCTACATGATGAAGATTTGGACCTACTTTCTCCTCAATTAGACTTAGGGTCTCTGGTCTAATTCCTAGGTCTTTGATCTACTTTGAGTTGAGTTTCGTGCATGGTGAGAGATAGGGGTTTAGTTCCATTTCGCTGCATATGGATTTCCAGTTTTCCCAGCACCATTTGTTGAAGAGGCTATCTTTTCTCCAATGTATGTTTTTAGCACATTGTCTAGGATGTAATAACTGTTTTTGTGGGTTTGTCTCTGTGTCTTCGTTTCTGTATCATTGGTCTACGTGTCTATTTTGGTGCCAATACCATGCTGTTTTTGTTATTATAGCTTTGTAATATAATTTGAAGTCTGGTATTGTGATGCTTCCTGCTTTGCTCTCCTTGCTAAGGATTTTTTTGGCTATTTTGAGTTTCTTATTTTTCCAAATGAATTTCATGATTGCTTTTTCTATTTCTATGAAGAATGATGTTGGGATTTTACTTGGAATCATATTGAATCTGTATAGCATTTTGGGTAGTATGGCCATGTTGACAATATTGATTTTGCCTATCCAAGAGCATGGGAGATCTTTCCATCTTCTAATGTCTTCAATTTCTTTCTTTAGTGTTCTGTAGTTTTCATTGTAGAGGTCTTTCACCTCTTTTTTTTTTTTTTTTTTTTTTTTGGTACTGGGGATTGAACTCAGGCCACTCGACCACTGAGCCACATCCCAGCCCTATTTTGTGTTTTATGTAGAGACAGGGTCTCACTGAGTTGCTTAGCACCTCGCCCTTGCTGAGGCTGGCTTTAAACTTGCTATTCTCCTGTCTCAGCCTCCCAAAGTGCTGGGATTACAGGCATGCGCCATCGCGCCCAGCTGGTCTTTTACTTCTTTTGTTAAATTGATTCCCAAGTATTTCATTTTGGAGGGACTACTGTAAATGGGGTAGTTTTCTAATTTCTCTTTCAGAAGATTCATCACTGATGTATAGAAATGCATTTGATTTATGGGTATTGATTTTATATTTTGCTACTTTGATGAATTCATTTACTCTAGAATTTTTCTGGTGGAATTTTTTGGATCGTCTAAGTAAAGAATCATATCGTTGACAAATAATGATAGTTTAACTTCTTCTTTTCCTGTTCTTACCCTTTAATTTCTTCTGTCTAAATGCTCTGGCTAGAGTTTCAAGGACTATGTTGAATATAAGTGGTGAAAGAGGACATCCCTGTCTTGTTCCCATTTTTAGGGGGAATTCTTCCAATTTTTCCCCATTGAGGATGATGCTGGCCTTCAGTTTTGCATAGATAGCTTTTACAATGTTGAGGTATGTTTCTACTATCCCTAGTTTTTCTAGTGTTTTGAACATGAAGAGGTGCTGTATTTTGTTAAATGCTTTCTCAGCATCTATAATCATATGATTCTTGACTTTGTCTATTGATGTGATGAATTATGTTTATTGATTTCCATATGTCGAACCAACATTCCATACCTGGGATGAAACCCACTTGACCATGATACACTATCTTTTTAATATGTTTTTATACAATTTGCCAGAATTTTATTGAGAATTTTTGCATCAATATTCACCAGGGATATTGGTCTGAAGTTTTTTTCTTTGATGTGTCTTTGTCTGGTTTTGGAATCAGGGTGATACTGGCCTCATAGACTGAATTTGGAAGGGTTCCCTTCTTTTCTATTTCATGGAATAATTTGAGGAGTATTGGTATTAATTCTTCTTTGAAGGTCTTGTAGAACTTGGCTGAGAATCCGTCTGGTGCTGGGCTCTTTTTGGTTGGTAAGCTTTTGATGGTGTCTTCTATTTCCTTACTTGAAATTGATCTCTTTAAGTTGTATATATCCTCCTGATTTAGTTTGGGCAGATCATATGCCCCTAGAAATTTGTTGGCATCTTTGGGATTTTCTATTTTACTGGAGTATAACTTTTCAAAATAGTTTCTAATTATCTTCTGTATTTCATTAGTGTTGTCGTGGTATTTCCCTTTTCATCTCAAATTTTAGTAATTTTGAGTTTTCTCTCTCATTCTTTTCATTAGGGTAGCCAAGGGTATATCAATTTTATTTATTTTTTTAAAGAAAAAATTTTTGGTTTGTCAGTTTTTAAAGTTATTTTCTTTGTTTCAATTTCATTGATTTCAGCCCTGATTTTAATTATTTCCTATCTTCTACTTCTTTTGGTGTTGATTTGTTCTTTTTCTAGAGCTTTGAGATGTAATATCAGGTCTTTTATTTGTTGACCTTTTCTTCTTTTTTTTTTTAATATTTTTATTTATTTATTTCTATGTGGTGCTGAGGATCGAACCTGGTGCTCACGCATGCAAGGCAAGCGCTCTACCACTGAGCCACAATCCCAGCCAACCTTTTCTTCTTTTAATGAATGAGCTCAGTGCAATGAACTTTCCTCTGAACACAGCCTTCATAGTGCCCCAGAGATTTTCATATGTTATGTCAGAGTTCTCATTTACCTCTAAGAATTTTTTAAATCTCCTCCTTGATGTCTTTTCTTATCTATGCATCATTCAATAGTGTATTATTTAGTCTCCAGGTGATGGAGTAGCTTCTATTTTTTATTTTATCATTGATTTCTAATGTCATTCCATTATGATCTGATAGAATACAGGGTAGTATCTCTATTTTTTTGTATTTGCTAAGAGTTGCTTTGTGGCATAACATATGGTCTATTTTAGAGAAGGATCCATGTGCTACTGAGAAAAAACTGTATTCACTTATTGATGGATGAAATATTCTGTATATGTCTGTTAATTCTAAATTAGTGATTGTATTGTTGATTTCTATGTTTTATTTGTTTAGTTTTTGTCTGGAAGATATCTCCACTGATGAGAGAGGTGTGTTAAAGTCACCCAGTATTATTGTGTTGTGTTCTATTTGATTCTTGAAATTGAGAAGGGTTTGTTTGATATACGTGGATGCTCTATTGTTTGGGGCATAGATATTTATGATTGTTATGTCTTTTTTTTTTTTTTTTGGTACTGGAGATTGAACTCAGGGCACTCAACCACTGAGCCACATCCCCAGCCCTGTTTTGTGTTTTATGTAGAGACAGGGCCTCACTGAGTTTCTTAGTGCCTTGCTGTTGCTGAGGCTGCTTTGAACTCGCGATCCTCCTGCCTCAGCCTCCCTAAGTGCTGGGATTACAGGCATGGCCACCGCGCCCGGCTTTGTTATGTCTTCTTGCCGTATGGTTCCCTTCAGCAGTATGAGATGTCCTTCTTTATCCCTTCTGACTGTCTTTGGGTTGAAGTTGTCTTTATCTGATAAAAGGATGGAGGCCCCTGCTTGTTTGTGCCATCCACGTGAGTGGTGTGCTTTTCCCATCGTTCCGCCTTCAGTCTGTGCACGTCTTTTTCTATGAGATGGGTCTCTTGAAGACAGCATACTGTTGGGTCTTTTTTTAAAATCCAACCTGCCAGTCTGCATCTTTTGATTGATGAGTTTAGGCCATTAACATGCAGGGTTATTATTGAAATATGGTTTGTATTCCCAGTCATTTTGCTTTATTTTTGGTTTTTAACTTGACTTGGTTTCTCCTTTGACTGGCTTTTCCTTTAGTGTGTGTCCCTCCCTTTGCCGGCTGTCATTGTTGGTTTTCATTTCCTCCTCCTCATGGAATATTTTGCCAAGAATGTTCTCTAGTGCAGGCTTTCTTGCTGTAAATTCTTTAACTTTTGTTTATCATGGGAGGTTTTTATTTCATCATCAAATTGGAAGCTTAATTCTGCTGGATATAAGATTCTTGGTTGGCACCCATTTTCTTTCAGAGCTTTCAGGTCCATGATGGCAACCAAGGAATCCCACAATGGAGGCGTCTGCATTCAGAGATAGGGTGCAGGGCCAGGCCGGGCGGTGTGTTGGGCAACGTGTTTGGAAATGCCGCTCTGTGGCATGCTGTGCGGAAGTAGAAGGTTGTCTCCAGATCCTGTCCGCGTCCCCAGGTGTAGGGGGACAGGGGAGTTCCATGTTGGTAGATGGAGGTCCACACAGGGGCAGCAGCCAGGGCTCCTGCGTGGGAGCGACGGACGGCTAGGGGTCCTGCATGGGTGGGTGACCCAAGGTCCTGCATGGTGTGTGGGCGCTGGGGTGGGTCCTGCACGGGCGAGCGGCCAGGGTCCTGTGCAAACGCTGGGGCCTGGCGATCCGCATGGTCACTCTACTGGAATTCCTGGGTGGAGGCCGCTGTCGGGGGTCCTCTGATAACTTGCAGAGAAACAGTGATTCCACTGCTCTCCTCCCCGGTCCCGGGGACACTAGGAACGCCACGTCCATCCAGGTTGCCGCCTTGGATCCCAATGCGCAGTTTTCTGAGAGACTGAGTTTGTCGCCAGGCTGGCCTCGAACTCCTGGGCTCAAGTGACCCTCCTGCCGTGACCTCCTGAGTAGCTGGGCTGCAGGTGTGCCACAGTGCTCAGCTCGCGCTCTCTCTCGCTCGCTCGCTCTCTCTCACACACACACACACACACACACACACACACGCTGCCTTTTTGAGTGCGTGTGACCGTGCTTGGCGCACTCGCCTGGTGACTCTGGAAAGACTGGTCCTGCTCTGGCTTGTTTAGCGCAGCAGCTAGCTCTCCGTGCCCACACCGAAGGCTGCCAGCAAACTCTGATGTGCCCCCCTCACCCGTTTGCTGTTGCCGTGACAGAATACTTGAGACTCAGCCATCTGCCAAGAGAAGAGGTTAGGTTGACTCGAGGGCACCGCGTGAGTCCCTCCTCTGCTCCTGGTGTGGCCTCGGGCTGTGCCAAGTCACCTCAGAGAAGCAGGCCTGGGAGGTCACGGGCGCACACTGGGATGACCCCGAGGCGCCAGGCTTGGTCTGAGGCCACCTGTCGTCACCACCTGTAACTCACCCCTCTCAGGAGCCACACTAGTATCAGCTCTTCCACCAGGGCAGGTCCCTGGGGACCCCAAGGCCACATTGCAGTCCCCTGACTTTCCACCTCCACTCGAGGTTTGGTGGGGACAAAGCCCCTCCCGACGCAGACGTACCCGGTCACCCCACGGGTGGCATGTGCTCGGCATGGCTGGCGGGCACATGCTCCCCGCGTCGGGGAGGCGAGCGCTGGGCTCTGCGCCTGTGCTGCTGCTTCTAGGGAGTCGCTGGCCTTCCCTTCCCACTGACGGTCTTGAGGACTCTGGCCACCCACCCCTGCCAACCCGGTAGCTTAAGAGACTGGACACAGTCCCTGGCGGTTCTGAAGGCCAGGAGGGCGCAGACCCCAAAATCAGACCAGGGACCAGGGTCCTGGCCCTCCAGGGACCTAGCAGCCGGCGCATCCTCTCCTTTAGCTTCTCTGACTGCCCTCAGCTCATGGCCGCCCTGCTGCAGGGTGCCAGGCTGGCGTCGCGCTCTGCTCTCCTCTCCTGCCCGCCAAGCCAGAATGCATGACGCAGACAGACAGGCTATGGCCTGAGCTGCCGCAGGCCAGGCGCATGCAAGGGAGTGGGCCAGGGAGGCCTTAAGACAAGACGAACCCACGCAGGAGGCTCACAGTCAACACTGTTGGGCACAGAAGCCCATTGCAGGAGCTGGTGAGGGATTTGGGTAAGGAATAGAGGACCCAAAAATTCAGAGCCCAGCAGCAGGGCGATGTGAACTCGCCTTCCACAGTGTGTCATGTCACTCCTGATGTCCTGGACCCTCTGTTCTCCCTCAAGGGCCACTTAGCAACTCCATTCACCTGAACCCCCTTCCCTGACACTCCATCTGGGACGCCTTTCCTAAATCAGGCCGCACAGCTCTGCCTCACCTTTTTATCAGCTGCACAGTATTCCTGCATGTGGCAAAATGAGCTGTCCCTATCTTTAGGGACATCCGAGGCTGCGTGTGAAGCTAGAGAGGCCCCCAGACTTGTACACCCATCTTCACGCACCACCAGGGCAGGGAGGGACTCTTTTAGATGAACTTTTGGGGGAATTGCTGGGTCCAGGCTTCTGTCAAAATACTGTTTTAAGCCAAGCGCGATGGTGCACATCTGTCATCCCAGCACTTTAGGAGGCTGAGGCAGGAGAATTGGGAGTTCAAAGCCAGCCTCAGCAATGGCGAGGCGCTAAGCACCTCAGTGAGACCCTGTCTCTACATAAAACACAGAATAGGGCTGGGGAGGTGGCTCAGTGGTAGAGTGCTTGCCTACCATGTGTGAGGCACTGGGTTCGATCCTCAGCACCACATAAAAATAAATAAGTAAAATAAAGGTACGAGCCGGGCGCGGTGGCTCAAGCCTGTAATCCCAGCACTTAGGGAGGCTGAGACAGGAGAATCGCGAGTTCAAAGCCAGCCTCAGCAATGGCAAGGGGCTTTACAACTCAGTGAGACCCTGTCTCTA
>CM053413.1:3438922-3470783 GCA_028644305.1 Xerus rutilus
ACAACTAAAACATTTTTTTTTTGATACTGGGGATTGAACTCAGGGGCCCTCAACCACTGGGCTGGGATGACAGGCGTGGCCACCGCGCCTGGCTAGAACTAAAACATTTTTTTAAAAAGGCTGGATCAAAAGCACTTGAATAGACATTTCTCCAGAGAAGACAAACAGGTGGCCAGCAAGCCCTCAGGAGGGTGCTCAGCACCACTAATGAGGAGGGTGCAGGTCAGACCCAGGAGGACAGGCCTCCTGACACCAGCAAGACGCTACTGTGTGGACTCGTGCACTCAGGGGAACGGCCAGCCCCTGTGGGCAACTGGCAGTTCCTCAAAAAAAGGAAGAAGAAGGACTTGCACCAGGGTGTCCCATCTCTGGCTGGACCCAGAAGAGCCGTGTACTCAACAGCAAGACCATGAGCCAAGGGACAGAGCAGCCCATGTCATGAGGCACGACAAGACCCTCGCGGGGCCACGCACACCAGAGCATCCTGACACCTGCTGCAACGTGGGTGCACCCCAGGGACAATGTGCTCAGAGGGCAAGGCCACACGCAGCAGGACCCATGGCAGCCTCAGCCCCAGGAGGCCCTGGAGCCTCAGAGCCATAGAGACAGGGAGCAGCACGTGGGGCGGGGCGGGAGGGCGGAGCTTCCGTGTGGGGAGATGGGAAGTTCTGCAGAGGGTGGTAAGGACGGCTGCACAGCCCTGCGACTGCCCAGGCCGCGGACTGTGTGCTGGAGCCTGGTCCAGACTGGAGCTCAGCTTACAGCTGGGGCAGCACACACCCTGGGCGCTTTTTTTTTTTTTTTTTTTAATACCAGGGATTGCACTCAGGGGCACACGACCACTGAGCCACATCCCCAGCCCTATTTTGTGTTTTATGTAGAGACAGGGTCTCACTGAGTTGCTCAGCGCCTCCTGTTGCTGAGGCTGGCTTTGAACTCGCAATTCTCCTGCCTCAGCCTCCTGAGACACTAGGATTACAGAAGTGTGCCACTGTGCCCAAGCTCTAAGTGACTTTTTAAGAAAGCAAGAGCAGAAGTACCCCCATGGCAAACCACCACCCATGCCAGGCCTGGCCCCAGCTGCCTGCGTCCTTGCTCCCAGGTCCTCCGCCCTGTCCCTGGCTGCTGAGGTCCCCTCCAGGTCCAGCAGCTCCTCACCATCTTTTCTTGCTCACAGCAAAATTTCAGCGTGCTCCAAGGGCATCCTGAACCCGGTGAAGCTCCAGGAAAACTACAGCTACGTCATCGAGAAGTAAGGCAGCCCCGCCCCGCACTCCCGACACACCCTGGCCATGTTTGGCCTGCATGCAGCAAGGGCAGGTCAGCAATGACTGGAGACCCACATCTGGCCAGAGAGAGTCCATGCGGGGTGAGGGACCAGAGCGGGAGGCCACCGGCCACAGGGCAAAGCCACTGTGCCAGGGCGCTGGGTGCCCCTCCGACACCACCCCAGCCTGCCCTGGCTCTGAGTCTCATCCTGTGCACCTGAGGTAGCGGAACCGCTAGATGTTCCCAGCCTAGATGGAGGGTGCAGGGGACCAGGGCCACCTGCCGCCTGCCCGCTGCGTGTGCCCCCGGGGGATCTGAGGTAGGCAGGCTCACACCCTCTCCGTGCCTAGCACGGAGCCCCCCCATGCCAGGCCACCCTGTGTCTTGTGTGATGTGGCCCCTGCATGATAAGCCAGGAGTGCCACCCTCTTCCAGAGGAGGCTGGAAGCAGCTGGCCCGCTGTGGGAGGGGCAAGTGCCCCTGTCTTTTTATGAAGCATCAGCCCCATTCAGAGAGCCCCCTGCCATAGTCTTCACCTCCAATGCCACCACGCTGGGAATCAGGGCTGCACACGGGCATCTTGGGGGACCCTCACGTCCAGGCGCCACAGAAGCCGAGCAGGACGTGTGCATCTCTGAGCTCAGCGGCCCTCCCACCCGCCCCCCGGCCACAGGTCCGCCACCTGCAAGTCAAAAAACTGCATCTGACCAGGGACTGGCAGCAGCACCTGTAGTCCCAGGCCCACAAGCTGAGGCAGGAGTGTCACCAGAGCTCAGAGCTAGAGACCAGAGGACAACAAGCAACAGGAGTTGTGCCTGTGCTGAACACGTGTGGCTTTGCCACGGCCCCTCAACACCACAGCACCATAGCCACCACACGGCTACAGTGTGGGTTCACAGGCCACCCGCAGGTGACACGGAGGTCATGCACAGATACCACACCTTATCATTGCTTCTCTAGTACTGGGAATTGGACCCACTGAGCCCCATCCCAGTCCTTTTTAAAAAAAATATTTTATTTAGAGACAGAGTCTCTCTGAGTTGCTTAGGGCCTTGCTGAGTTGCTGAGGCTGGCTTTGAACTCGCGATCTTCCTGCCTCGGCCTCCCAAGTTGCTAGGGTGACAGGCGTGCATCACTGCCTGGTACTACACTCTTTTACATAAGGGACTCAAGCATCTGTGGATTTGGTGTCCTCAGGGGGTCCCAGAACCCATCCCCATGGGACTAATCCCCCTCTGATCCTGAGGGGTGCCTACAGCTGTAGATGCAGAGGCGAGGGAAGGAGAAAGACTGATTTTAAGGAACTGACTGAGGCCTGGAACTGCTAACATCTAGGGTAGTGGAAGCTGGAGCCCAGAGAAGCGCTGCAGTTTGAACCACGTGGCTCTCTGCTACGGCATAAGGGTTGGGGTTGGGGGGCAGGTGGGTGTTCTGTGCAGGCCTGACTAGGGCAGGCCTACCCAACATGGCGGTCACCTACATCACTCAAAGCACCCTGATGCAAATGTTAATCTCATTCAAAAACCAGAAAAGACGCCTTCACAGAAACAGCCAGATCACATTTGACCAAATGCCTGGACCCAATGATCCAGCCACGTTCATATATAAAATTAACAGGAAATCCCACTGTCTTTGGGTCTTGACTCTGAAGCCTGCCCACCAGATCTCACCTCCATTCTGGTGGAAGTCCCCATTGCAAAGGGGAAACAGGCCGCCAAGGGCCCAAGCAGCTGGGCAGGAGTTAACCCCAGCCCGTCTCTGCTTCCTGCTCTCTCAAAGGGAATCCTACGACCCCAACTACCAGGGGCAGATGTCCGAGGAGGACCTGGTGGTGCAGTACTCCTACAAGGACCTGGGCTGCCCGCGCCTGGTCTACTATGACACCCCCTGGAAGCCGGTGATCGAGCTGTAAGAGCCCTGTGGGTGCACCAGCATGGGGACAGCCTCCCGGGCCTCGCCCTGGGCCCGCCCAGCCTCTGGGCCTCCCCAGTGTCCTCAGGGTGGTGGTCCCTCTGTCCCATGGGATGATAGGTGTGTGCCACCTGCCTGGCTGACTTGCTTTTCAAATATTTTCCATCTGCCTCTGTGGGTGCGGATGTCACGTGGGGGAGCCAAGGAGCCTGCAAGCCTGCAGAGGTCATCAGAAACCTCTTGGGGGACAGGGAAGAGTCTTGCTTGCTCGCGGCTGGGGGTGCCGCCCAGTGAGGGCGTGCTTAGCGTGTGCAAGGCCCTGGGTCCCGCCAGCGTTTGGCCAACTTGTGATATTCTTGGTTCCAAAGCACAACATCCATCAGCTTCTTCCAGTCCCCGCTCCTCGGGTCCCATCTCAGAGAGGACATTTGTTCCCACCCTGTGCAAAATGCCACTCCCTGCTGCCTCCGGGTCCCTGGCCCCACGGCGTCCCCTCTCCCTGCACTTGGCGAGGCCCCCCACCCCCAGGACGGGTTTCCGCGCGGCGGCGGCGGTGGCAGAGGTCTCCTTGGGGCCACAGAGCAGCTTTGCCCCGCGCCGCTGTCCCAGGTGGCGACAGTCAGCCTTCCAGGAGGTCGTGGGCGCCGAGTACGTGCTGCTGGAGGTGAACGGGGTGTTCTCCTACTCCTACTCGCTCACCGCGCGCTCGGCCCTGTGCGTCACCCAGCCCCAGAACTGGAGCAGCATCCTGAAGACGTCCACCAGGAAGGGACCCTTCGCCTGGACCCGAGAGGTAGTGCGGGCCGCGGGCCTCTGCAGAGGAGTCCAGGGCGGCCACGGGGCTCCCGCGAGGTGGCAGCGCAGATCCCGCCTGGGTGAGGGGAGGGTCGCAGCCCCGGGGACGGGAGAGCGTGGCCGCGAGGCGAGTCTGGGAAATTCCCAAGGGAAGTGACCACGGTCCACTGACGCCCGCTCCCTCAGGGTCTGACCCCCCTGAGCGCGTCCATGGCTCGCGGTGGTCAATCGAGGAACGCGGGCGGGCGGGCAGCGGCCGCTGCTCCCGAGGCTCGGCCGCCCACCGCGCCCCGGCCCGCGCCGGGCGCACGAGCGCGATGCCGCCGGCAGGGGGCGCGCTGCCCGCACCGCCGCCCGCCGAGCGGGTTTGGCGTTGGGACGCTGTCGCAGCGGCAGTGGACGGCGGCCTGCACTGCGGTCGTTTGTTTGCGGGTGGCGCTGAGGGTCCCCGCAGGGACGGGCGCGGCCGGGAGCGCTCTGCCCGGCGCTAGTGCCGCTTTCCGTGTTTCGGGATGAAAGTCACTTCACGTTCAAAAACGGGGCGCTCTGGAAAGTGAACCCAGGGAGCGCCATCCCTGCGCTGCGCCCCCAGCCCTGCCTGAGGTTTTACTCTGAGACAGGGTCTTGCCAAGTGCCGAGGCTGGCCTCGGGCTTGCAGCCTCCTGCCTCGGCGTCCAGGGTCAGTGGGATTGCAGGCATGGCCGCTGTGCCCAGCTCTGGTGACATTTTAAGGGACAATGCGTCAGTCACACACCACATAGTATTTCGGTCACTGACAGCAGGTATGACAGGCTCCCATGTGATCAGGACGGGGCTGAGGATCCCCCATCACCTGGGGACGCCTCGTGCTGTGAGTGGCCGCGCAAGTAGGCGCGGCTGGGCCGCCAGTCACACAGCAGTCGCACGTGCACCAGCTGCGCTGAGGCTGTGCCGCTGCGGGCCTCGATGACAATCAGTGGTCGCTGGTTTCTGTGTTGCCTGAAGTCGCGCTGGACCCAGGGCCTCACGCAGGACAGGCAAGCGCCAAGCGCACCCAGCGCTTGACCCTTTCCAACTCCCTTCCTGTGCCGTGTGCCAGGTCTTCACAGGCCCTGGAGACGGGCGCCTCGCGGCTTCCCGTCTTCCCCGTCACTGCTGCGGGCCTCCCTCTGTACTGTGGAGCTGTGTCTTTGGGGAAGCTTCTAGAAAAAAGCCTGCCTGGTGGAAGGCTGAAGGCGTTTGCAGTTCTGCAGGGCGTCCCCAGGCGTCCCCACCGCAGGCTTGTCCCGAGGCACCCGGGGCGCGTGCTCCAGCGTCTCACCTGTGCGGCCCGCGTGGACCCTGGTGCCTCTCTCTGGGCCGAGGGCCATCTTCGCTCCTCTGTCCTGGGTCTTGTGTGGCCATGGCAGCGCCCACTTTTCCCGTGGGCTTGTGGTCTTTTCTTGGTTTTCAAGAGCTCTCGGCTGATCAGCAGGACCGGCCCTTTGGCAGGCCGTTTGCAGTCCCCCATGGTGGTGTTTCTGTCTTCCGGTTTTTACTTACACCATACAAAACCAGGCCTTTGTTCCGATATTCCTGAGCTCGCCACTGATTTCCTTTCTTGCTTTTGGATTTTCCTTCTCTGTTGGTTTGCAAGCCTGGCCCTCCTTTCTGGGATGCTCCTGGGCAGGCAGAGCAGAGGATCCAAGTGCAGGTCCTGGTCAGGGCAGCTGGCATTCTGGGCCAGACTCGGGCTTCCGGGGTGAGGGTGAGCTGGTGGAGTGGCCAGCCTGATGCTCCTGGGGAAGGCCAGCTTACCAGGCCCTCACTGCAAAGCTGGGGGGCTAGCTGGACTCGTCTGCAGACCAGCCTCAGGCTGGCCTCTAGGGAGGCTCTGCCTCCACCAGAGGAGTGGTGCACTCCCGTTCCCGGAGGCTGAGGCAGAAGGCTGCAAGTTTAAGGTCAGCCTGGCAATTCAGCAAGACCCTGTCTCAAAATAAAAAATAAAAGGGTTGGGGGTGGCTCCAAGGTACAGAACCCCCGGGGTCAAGGTTCAAGCCCTGGTACCAGAAAAAACAAAAAGAAAAAAAGAAAAAGAACCCTGGAATTCTCAGGAGGCCACAGCAGGAGTATCGGTTCATTTTCCTTTAAATGACACCCTAGAATCTGAGGTAGGACTGAACCACTGCCCCTCGACCGCCCTCGATGCCCCTGACCTTGCCTGGCATCAAACTGGCAAGAAGCCCCCCCAGGGAGTCCTGGGCTCCTCCCGGGCTACGAGGAGAGCCCACCCCAGGCCTCCCCGCGACCCTGGGCCTCCTCTTCCCCCATCCGCACACGGCGTCCCCTGTGCCTGTGAGGGTGCAGCGGGGGGTGGCAGGCGGCGGCCAGGGCCGGTGGCAGACCTCTGTCCCCTCCCCAGAACTACATCAGCTGCCACGACAGCAGCAACCTCAGCGCCTTGAACTGGCCTGACGTCCAGTACGAGGTCTTAGGGGGCCCAACAAACAACGAGATCGTCTTCCACCAAAGGAACGGCTTCTACATCTTCCAGCTTTCCATCGTGGACCCCTTCTACAGGTGAGCTGGCCTGCCCGGGGGCCTGACGGCAGTCTCTGCACAATGGGCCACACTTGTGCAGGGGACTCTTTACTCCCTCCCCTCACCAGCCAGCAGATCCTGGCTAAAGTGAGTTCCTATGGGGCACAGGGGCCACAGCTGTCATCCCAGTGGCTCTGGAGGCTGAGGCAGGAGGATTGCAAATTGGAGGCCAGCCTCAGTAATTTAGCAAGATCCTGTCTCAATAAAATTTAAAAGGCTGGGGTGTGGCTTGGTGGTGGAGCACTGGCTTGCCTTGCACGAGTGAGGCCCTGGCTCCATCCTCAGCACTGTCAAACAAGAAAACAACAACAAAAAACCCAGCTCAGACTGACCCACAAGAGTGACAACTTTAAGTTCCAGTTGACATTTGTTTACTCTTGAAATACTGGCCCTCTGCGGATTCTGCTTCTGCAAGTTAAACCAACCACAGGCCAAAGATTTAAAAGAAAATTGTGTCTGTACTGAACATGTGCAGAGTTTTCTCTGGCCGTTGTTCCCCAAATAATACTTAACAAGCGCTTCCATGGCCCCGCGGTGGGTCTGCAGGCCATGGAGGAGCACAGGCTCTGGGCCGAGACTGCGCGGTTTCATACTGGGGTCCTGGAGCTCGGCCCTGCGGATCCCAGGGCACAGCTGTATTTCAGAGTTCATACCCAGTGCTGGGGAAGGACAGGGCCAGCGGCCACGGCCCTCCTGCCGTCTCCTCCTGCCGTCTCTGGTGGTGGGACGGCGTGGTGGCGAGCCATGGCCATGCAGCCTTCGGGGCTCAGCCCTGCCAGCTGCTGGGTTCCCTGTTGGCTGCTGGAAGGCGGCCACACCAGGGAGGGCGGCTCCACGCAGCCTGTCCCATCAGAGCCGCGGTCAGACGCCTCCCACTAGGGGCGTTGGGAGCACCCTGACACCAGCCCAGGCACCGTTGCTCAGTGGCCCCATTGGGGACAACACGGGGCAACTTCCTTGTCCCTGTTCTAAGTCCTTTCAGCCATCACTGTGGAGGAAGCTCCATCCAGATGCTCGTGGAGCCCGGACTGGGTGCCCGCACTGGGCAGGCCACAGGTGGCCCCTCAGTCCTGTGCCCCCTCGGCCCCGCGTGCCGACGGGGCCCCACAGCCACCCCTGCACCTCTCCCTCCCGCAGCTACTGCCACCTGGACACCATCTTCAGCATCTACGTGTACGGGGCCTACCCACAGAGGGCCATCCCACCGGAGGCCTCCATCCTTCTGCTGGTGTGCGGCACCCTGCTGGCCGTGTGGCTGGCCTACCTGGTCCCCGAGCGGCTGCGTGCCCGGCAGGGCCGCAGGCTGCACCGGTGCTGTGCCAGCCTGTGCAGGAAGTGCCCAGGGTGCTGCAGCTGTGTGAAGGCCAGGCACTGATGGCCGGGGAGCCATGGTCCTCCCCCGGGCGGGCTGAGCCCCAGCCTCAGAATAAAGCCTTGGCCAACTGAGCAGGACGCAGGGCCCATCCTTCGGCGACTCCTGTGTCATGAGGTGTGTGTGTTTTTTGCTGGGGATGGAGCCCAGGGCCGGGTGCATGCCAGGCGAGTGCTCTACCATGGAGACACGCTCCTGTCCTTTTTGGATTTTGAGACAGGGTCTAAGTTGCTGAGGCTAGCCTCAAACTTGTGATCCTCCTGCCTCAGCCTCCCAAGCTGCTGGGATGACAGGTGTGGCCAATACATGCAAGCCTTGCTGGTTTTATGACATTTTGACATCCTGAGGCCAAACCCACAGGAATCCAGTTTCTTACAGATGACATTTAATGCCCTCTCCACAGACCCCACGTCTACAACATGCAAACCAAGCAATGCCCAGTGCAGACACCCAGCCCTCCTCCACTGGGATCCTGCCGTCCAGGGCCAGCCCCATGGCCTGGAGCCTCCCACCCACAGCCTGCCCACCCTGCCTTGGCGAAAATCAGAGCAGGAACCCTGTCCACGTGTTCCCAGCTCCCTCTGTGGCCCACCAACCCTGTGCTTCCAGATGCCCTGCTTGGCATGGCCTGCCGTCCTCTCCTGATGACGACCCACGCACAGTATCAGACCTCAGCTCCAGGAGCCAGGCATGGCAGCCCACCCTGCCCGAGTTCCAGGCCTCCCCGACTCCAACAGCACAGACCTCAGGGCCCCCAAGATGAAGGTCCTGGTACCATGAGACAGCCCGGGCCAGGCAGGAGGATCCCCAGCTCAGGCGAGCCGTCCCAGAGGGGTGTCCCTGGAGGGGGCACCCTGGCCACCTGCTGTTTGGTCACGTTTCTGGAGGTGGCACCCCCTCAGGGTTGCCTCGGGCACAGCAGAAAGGCAGGTGAGAACCTGCCTGCGGGCATGGGGCAGTCCTAGGGACGAGGGGCAGGAGTGGCCAAGGATGCCGGCACTTGGGGTCACTGCTCTTCATGGGCCGAGCTGTCCCTGGCATCTCAGATCAGACCCCAGGCACATCCCCAGTGGGGGCCCGCTGGACACCCTCCCCAGGCTCAGGTGCCGTGTGCAGTGTCTGTGCCCTCGCACCTGGCACGTCTCCTGCATGTGGGGACACTGTCTCCCACACCTGCCCCGCCCCCACTGTGGGCCAGCGCCGGCCTTGTTACCACGAGGGTCCACCTGCACCCAGCACTCGCCCCAGCCCACCATCCGCACCAGCAAGCCCAGGCCTTGGCCTGCCTCCCATTGCCCCCCAAGTGGCAGGGGGCTGCAGCCAAGCCTGGCCTGTGGCCCCAAGCTTCACGGGGCCTACAGAGACAGGTCACCTCCCATCCTCTTCCCACCAGTGGTGGTTTCTTGGGACACAGGACAGGCAGTAGGGTAGAGACCGAGCTGCCCTCCAGGACTTGTCCAGCTTGCTGTGTGTCTCCAGGCAAGTTTGTACCCCTCTCTGGGCAACCTTGATTTTCACCACCAAATACAGAAAGAGAAGTCCTCATCGTGGCTGGGCACAGCGACGCACACCTGTAACCCCAGCTGTCCAGGAGGCTGAGGCCTGAGGGCCGCAAGCTGGAAGCCAGCCTCGGCAACGCGGGGAGGCCGTAAGGGCTGAGCCAAACAACTGCTTCACAGGGAAGTGGAAAGGGCTGGGGGCGCGGCTCGGCGGCAGGGCAGCCTCGGGTCCGTCCAGAACCAGAAAAAGGCCGTCCTCACCATGCAGGGACCCCGGCTGGGTGTGGGCACGCAGCCAGGAACAGCCTGGCCTTCCCTCGGACACAGGGCAAGGGACAGTGCCACGCGCGGCCTGCCCCGGGCCCAAGGGGACACCACGCTGAGAGATCAAAACTGTTTTAATGGGGGGCGCCTCCCAGGTCCTGCCGGGGCCCCGCGGGCGCTGCCACGGCCTGCCTGCCCTTGCCGCCCGGCTTGCCCTTCCTGACGGCCGCGGCGGCCTTCTTCCTGCCCGGCGGGTCGCATCGCGGGAGCGGGGTCGCGGGGTCGGCTGCAGGGGGCCCCAGGCGGGGCGGCGGGTCCTCGTCAAGCGCCTTGAAGTTGAAAAAGTAGTCCACGTTGGACACGGTGTCCAGGATCTCGGGCACGCTGTAGTCGAAGGACAGCAGCTCGTCCGGCAGGTGCAGGGAGCGGATGTCACTGGGCGCGTCGTCGCCGCCGGGCCCGCAGTCGGGCAGGGCGGGCCTGGGCACCTTGCGCGGGGTGGCCTCGGGCTCCGCGCCGCCCGGCAGGCAGTCGAAGAGCTTCATGGCGTCCTCCAGCAGCACCTTGTCCGGCAGCACGAAGGGCCGCGCCCCCTCCGGGGCCCTGGCCTCCCCTGTCCCCTGCTGGGCGGCCTCCCCCAGGCCCGCCGGGTGCGGCAGGCTGGGCACAGCTCCGCTGCCGGCCTGCGGCTCCTTGGTGGGGAGGGCCAGGGGCTCGCTGGGCCGCGCTGCCCCCTCGGGCCCGTGGACTTGGCTGAGGTGGCCCTTGAGGGGCCCGTAGGTGCTGGGGGGCAGAGGGGCGTCGGTGGGCAGCGTGAGGAGCAGCGGGGGCAGCTTGCTCTCCTTGGGGGGCGCCAGGCTCTCCTTGAGCAGCGGCGGGGGCAACTCCACAAAGGTGGGGGGCCCCCCATCGCCCACAAAGCCCAGGGCCTCCGGCCCAGGTCCCTCCGGAGGGAAGTAGGGCATGAGGTACTGGGGTCCCCCGGGCGCTGGCTGGTAGTGGGGGTACGGTGGTGGGGCTGGCACAGGGGCTTTGAGGTAGTGCTGGGGCTCCAGGAGGTAGCTGCCCGGCGAGGCGGGGCCCCCGGCCACCGCCAGCTTGTACAGGGATGACTGGCCAAAGTCGGTGGTGGCCCACTCGATTCGGTAGATGCGGGGGTCAAAGAAGCAGCCGCAAGGCGCCATCTGGAAGCCTGGGGGCAGCGGGTGGGGCCACGGGGGTCGGGACATGGCCGCCTCACTGAGGGTCCCTCTGAGGAACAGCCTTGTCTTTGGGGCTCACTCTGGATTGTTTTGGGGTTCTGTCTGGATGAGGACATGGGCTTTCTTTGCAGCTTCCCAAGGGACAGTGGCCCAGGCTTTGCTTCAGGGACCCGCGGGATGGTCCTCCCTCTGGGGCCCACCTGAGGGCCCAGGGCCTGCTCGGGAGCCTGAGGGAGGCAGGGAGAGCTCGTCTCTGGGGAACCTGGGAGCAAGACAGGCAGACCTGCTTTCGGGGCACAGAGGATGTGGCCTGTCCTTTGGGGAACCTGCAGGGTCCCCTCCGGGACAGGGAAGGGAGATGAGCCCACTCTTAACCGCTCCCGGCCCCTCGAGCTGGGGTGGCCGGTACCTGCAGGAGGGGCCGGAAACGCCTCTTTCTCCTGGCTTAGGGGCTGATACAGTAGGTTCGAGGCGGCTGTGGACAAAGGTGCCCGGTGGGTGGGGCCCGAGCTGCGGAGGCGGGCTGGGCACCCCCTCCCCAGGCCACCCCCACCCCTCCTCTCGTACCCACAGCAGGAGCAGGCTCGGGGCAGGCGGGCGCTGGCTGGCTACCCAGCCCCTCGGTGCTCTCCAGGCCCCTGGGGCTGAAGCCTTCCTGGGGGGCTGCGGGGGGGTAGAAGGGTTTGGGGTGCTGCATGGGCAGGCGGGGCCTGGCAGGTGGGAGCGGAGGCGCCCACCCGGAGAGCAGGCTCAGAGTCCTGCGGGGTTCCACGCGCCCGGTTACTGGGGCGGCGGGTTCTAGGCCAAGGCCTGCCCACCAGGTGGGGTTCCGGGGGTGGGAGGGTGGGCAGGCGGCAGAGGGGACACCCAGAGGTGAGAGCCAGACGTCACCTGGGGCAGGCAGACCCTGGCCTGTCCCTGTCCTCTCCTCTCTGGCAACGCCGTCCTGTGCTCCAGAGCTGTGGCCCCCAACAGGGGTCCCTGACCCCACCCCCGGAGCTGGCCCCACCACCTGGCTGGCAGCCCGTGGTCCTGGCCTGGGGCAGCACAGAACCTGGCCCCACCAGGCCCTCAGGTGGCCAGGAGGTTGGTGCCTGAGCGAGTAGGTGGGGAAGGGGCTGCGGCCAGGAGGGAGGCGGGGGTGAAGGGGGTGACGGGTGACGGGGAGACAGAGGTCCGCTGCCTTCTCCCCACGGTGCCTCGGGCCTCCTGGCGCTACTTGTACGCATTGGCCTTGTGCTTGGGCAGGAAGGCGAAGTTGGGTGGCACGGGCCCCAGGAGCATCTCGCTGGGGGAGGGCGGGAGGCAGGGTCAGGCCCAGGCTCGGCCACCCTGCCCGCCCGCCCCCGCCCCAGCCGCCCAGGCACCTGATGCGGATCCAGTCAGCCGCCTGCTGGCTGGCCATCAGCGTCTCCAGGTAGTCCCGGCCCAGGTAGTAGGGTGGCCGCTCGTTGACCCTCTGCGGCAGCCGCTCCAGCAGGCCCACAGGCACATACCTGCAGGTGGCACAGGTCAAGCCAGAGCCTCCAGCCCAGGCCACCGCCCCCGAGGCCACCCACCTGCACAGGAAGGACAGCCACTCCAACAGGAAGCGACGCGTCTTCTCCACGCCCTGTGTGTCCGAGCCCCAGTGCTCCAGGCCGTAGCTGGTGAAGTCCCTCAGGATGTCCAGGCGCTCGGAGGACGAGATGTCCCAATGCCTCTGCTCCTTGACCTCCGTGAACAGCCAGGGCTTCAGCAGGGCGCCGCTGGGTGGGGTGGCAGCTCGTCAGCCTGCGGCCGCTGCACCCTACCCTCAGGCCACAGTGGCCAGGTCCCCTCCCCACTGCGACGCCACCCTGGCTCCCAGCCTGTCCTGGTCCAGCAGGGCCACAGCTGAATGGACGGCAGGACAGGCAGAGGGGCGAGGTGCAGCGCTCACCGGGCGATCATGACCCCGGCAACGCCCGTCTTGAGGGCGCGATTGGCATCATCATAGGACAGGATGTCCCCGTTTCCTGATGGGACAGAGAAGGCGTCTCAGGAGCTGCTCTGGGTGGTCCCTGCCACCTGGTGGTCCCCATCAGAGCAGAAGAGGTCCAGGTGGTGGGTCTGGTGAAGGGGTGGCCTCGAGTGGCTTTGGGGCACCCACCGAACAGTGGCATGGGGCTGGCTGCCTTGGCGCACTGGGCGATGTACTGCCAGTCGGCCAGCTTGGTGTAGCGCTGCTCCCGGGAGCGGCCGTGGAGCTGGGGGCGGAGAGGGAGATGCAGAGCCAGGCTCAGCGAGGGGCCGCGGGGCACGGCAGCCAGGACCACGAGGAGGGGCGCACGGGTGCCCAGCACCCACCGTGACGAGCGCCACGCCCCAGTCCCGCAGCTCCGGCAGCAGGCGGTGTGCCAGGTGCACACGCTCCTGGACGCCCGTGCGCAGCTTCACTGTCAGCGGCACATCCAGCACCTGGGGACGAGGAGGGGGTTGGTGGGGCTGGAGGGGCGGGCGGGCGGGGCTGAGGGAGGCCGGCCCTGGCGTACCTGGCTCATGCCGCGGACGATCTGCTGGAACTTGGCGGTGCGGTTCATGAGTGCGCAGCCCCCGCCCTGGGGAGAGGGGCACAGTGGGGCTGGTGGCACACAGCGCCCGTGGCCACCCCCGCCCACCCCCGCGGCCCAGGTCTCCAGCTGGCTTAGAGCCCTCGCCGTCCAGGTGGGAAATGAGGCGGATCCCAGGGCCCAGCAGCCTAACCTTCTTGTACACGAGGTCGATGGGGCAGCCAACGTTGATGTCCACAAAGTCCACGTCCACAGTGCGGCCCAGCAGCTCCGCGCACCTGGTCATGGTGTCGGGGAAGGCACCTTCCAGCTGTGGCACAGCAGAAGATCCCAGGGCCTCGCACACTGGGCTCCATCACCAGGCCACACCCCGCCCTGGCCTCCCCAGGAGCACCACCGTGCCCAGCTGGCCTGTCTCGGGCACCAGCTCTGTGCCAGGGCCACTGGGCTGTCACCCAGGCAGATCCTGAACATGGCTCTGAAACATAGCAGCCAAGGACCCCTCCACCTTCAGGGCAGGTGCTGACCTGGACGCCAAAGATGTCCTCGCACTGGTGGCGTTTGAGCAGGGCCCACTCGGACATCTGGCCCTGCAGCAGGTTGGTGCACACGGCCATCTCCCCACACGTCACATCCGCCCCAAAGCGCTTGCAGATCCGCCGGAAGGGCAGGTTCCCGCACTGGGCCACCAGGACACGGACACATGAGGCCACAGCACGCAGGACCCCAGGGCCAACCAGCCCTCCCTCGGCCAGGCCCTACCGTAGTGAGAGGCGCCAGGTACAGCTTGCCGCTGATGTCCAGCTGGGGGGAAGGAATCCCGTGAGGGCGGGCCTGACCTGGCCGAGGCCTCCCGGGCGCCCTCCCTCCCACAGCCCGGGATGCGCTCCTCAGCTCCGCCCACCGGGCTCTGCACCCCAGGCTTCTGCACTGACAGTCCCCCCTTCATAAGGAAAACTCTTGCCCTACACTGCCCTGTGCTGAAGAGCTCCTATCCAACCACCAAGCCCCAGTCACGATGCCCCTTCTCTCAGAGCCTTGCACATCGCCCCCTCTGCCCAGCCCGGGCACTCTGAAACCAAGCTGAGTGTCCAGCTTTCCTGCCCTCCACACTGAGGCTGGGGAGGGCTGGGCCCAGCTCGAGGACAGAGGATGCGTGAGCTGGGCTCCTCCAGGGCACCTGGCTCCAGGCGTCTAGCACAGGAGTGACAGAGGAGTGGCCGGCCCTGCTGTTGGCGCTGTCTGCGGGGGCCCGGAACACACACCCGCTTCTTCTCGCAGGGCCTCAATCTGACCACGTCCTCATCCGTCAGGGGACCACAGGTCTGCACAGGGTGGCTGGGAGGGCAGCCAGCCTTTGGCCCAGCAGGGGCCTGCTGGGTGCCACAGTCGCTCTGCCCCAGGGTGCCCTCAGCTACAGTGGCCTCAGGGACAGCACCAGCATACAAGGGGCTTGGCAGCTGGCCCTGGCTTAGCTGGCGCAGGGCGTGATCAGCTCGCTCAAAGCGGATCTTGCGCTTGCGCAACTGTTGCTGCAGGGCCTTGTCCAGGCCGTTGCGCACGGGCTGGTGGTGGGCCCAGCGCCCCACCAGCTCCTCCTGCACCAGGTTCTGGCCCTCAGGCCCCAGGTGGGCCCCAGCGAAGCGGCAGGTCACACCATAGGGGCATTTGCCAAAGGTCTCAAAGAGCACACAGCGGGGGCCCAGGTCAGCCGGCTTGGTCTCCAGGTAGCGGCCCACGTCATGCAGGAAGCGACAGCGGTCACCAAAGAAGCACTTGGTAGCAGACTCCTGTGAAGAAGAAGGAGGACATGAGGGGGACAGGGAAGGCTGCTGTGTCCTCGGGCACGTCAGTCACCTCCTAAGCCTCAGGTTCTTCATCTGTGACTTGGGAACAAATGCAACACAGGTGCCCTCGACCTGCGAGGAGGCCCCATCCAGAGACACCCACAGTGGGCTGAAGGAACCCCACGTCCACAACACTGGGCTCACCTGACCACCGGACCTCCCGGCTGCCTCTGGGGCAAACCACGGAGCATCACCCTTACAGTCAGGCTGATGGGACCCAGCCTCACGTGACTGTCACTCCACTCATAAGAGCTCTGCACGTTACAAACCAGCAAAAGATCAAAATTAGGTTTCAAAGTGCAGTCCCTGCAGAATGCGTGTGGCTTTCTCATCATCGTAACGTCAGGTCAGCGGCCAAGGCACGCCAAGCCGGGAGCCGTCTGTACTGACATCCTAATAGGGGATCCTCAGCATCACGCCGGGACAGGCAGACTGAAGTCCCCAAACCTCCTCACGGGGACATGCTCACCTGGATCACTGAGGGGCAGAGCCTGGTCTTGTCATAGTGTGTAGGCTTCACGTGGGGTCGGCCCTTGTTCTGGCCCCGGGCTCTCTTCTGGGCTTGTGGCTGCTGCCCGGGCTCAGCGGCTGGCTCCGCCTGCCCGTCCTCCGCCTGCCCGTCCTCCCGCCGGATCCTCTTGGCCTCAGGCTCAGCCAGGTCACTGCCATCAGGGTCTCCTGCCTCTGTTTCCTGCTGGAGCTTCTCCCCTCTGGCTTCCAGGAATTGGTGGAACTGTTCCTTGGTGGTGAGGTATCTGCCGGCAGAGAGGCAGAAGACAGGACTGTCCCGGAAGTCCCTCCTCTGAGCGCAGACTCAGCCAGCACTGGTGTAAGAAGTCTGAGAACTACACCTGCTTAAATGCTTCAGCTGACAGCTTGCTGCTGAGAAGTAGCCAGCTCCCAGCCAGGAGTAACCTCAGGGCCAGAGAGAGAACCTAGTTTGTCCCTTGGTCCCCAGTGCCCTGAGCGTCAGGTCAAAACAAGTTGTCAAGCATGAACATCCCCGCCCGACGTGGGAAACTACAAGTCCCAGCATGCCTTGCAGCGAAGCCACCCGCCACATTGCCCAACTCGCCTCTCAGCCCGACAGACACTGCGATCCCCAGCATGTCCCGCAGCATTCCCTGCGACGCCAACTCCCACCCGCAACAGCGGCCGGCGGTGCACATGCGCCATTCGCACCACACGGCGGGACTACAGGCCCCAGCACGCACTGCGGGTCCCGCCTCGAACCCCGCCTATCCAGCACGCACGTGGCCGCCCTTCACACATGTGACAGCTCCGACGTGCACCTCCTCGGGTGTTAGCCTGACCACTCTGCGGACGGAGGGACGGTCCGGACCCCGCGAGCTCCCCGCTCTGGACCGCTGCCCCATATCCCGGCATGCGCCGCTCGGGCCGCACTACGGGTACCGGGAAGACCACATAAGGTGTCCCCTACTGCTCTGGAGACTCACTGAGGCTTAATGGGCGCCACTCCTCGTTCCGACGCGCTGACTCCTGAGTCGCTGTCACATCCACCCTCTACTGGGGCCGTCTTCGTTCCTTCCGCCATCGACAACTTCTCACGCCCGTTGTGGAGTGTAGCAGACAGGCCTTCCGGGTCGCGCATGGGCTCCATGGCCGTACTGGGCAAGTGCGCATGCGCGCAGCGCTCCAATGACGCTGTTATGCGCGCGTGGCGTCACGGAGGCGGGGCCGAACGTGGGTGGAGCCTCGGACGGGCACGTAGGGCAGAGGGAACCCGTGAAGGCCTTGAGGGCTGGAAACCCGTCGCCTATGGGCTGCCGGGAGTGTTCTGCTCTGCTGGGGTTTTAAAAAATACAAGTGCTAATGCGGAGAGTGGGGGGAGGAAACTAGTTCCCGTGTCCCATAAGTATGTACAATTAGTATACGTTAATCAAAAAAGTTTAAGATGTTTGAGTCGGACATTATCAACCACCCCGATCTGATCATCACACACTGCACATGGATCAGATGACCACAGTGTACCCCACGCGTTTGTTCAATAAAAATGATTATTTTAAAATGTGAGTTCCACTACTTTTAAGTGGGGCATTTGTCCAACAGATAATTATCGGAGCACTTACGTGCCAGATGCAGTCTAGAGGCTGGAGATAGATAAGGAACAGACAGGAGCCCCGGCTTTTAAGAGCTGACACAGGAGGGGCTGGGTGGTGGCTCAGTGGTAGAGCGCTTGCCCAGCATGCGTGAGGCACTGGGTTCGATTCTTAGCACCACATATAAATAAATAAAAAAGAGCCATCAATAGCCAAAAAAAATTTTAAAAAAAAGAGCTGACACAGGAGGTAGACAGTAAACATGACAGCTCGGCCTATGTTAGCAGTAGTGAAGTGGGACGGGGAATTGGGAAGGACACTTTTGGTGCTTGCTCATTTTTAGTAGGCTGGCCAGGGAAGGCCTCACTGATAAGGCCACATTTGAGTCTACTCAGAAGTGAGAGTCGTTGTGCTGTAGGAGGAAAAAGTGCTCCAGGCAGAGGGGACAGCTGTGCAAAGGCCCTGGGGTACGACTGGGCTTGGCATGTTGGAAGCACAGCCTGGGGAGGGACAGGGAAGTTCAGGATCCTGTGGGCCATAGGGAGGGCTTGGGCTTGGACACCCAGGAAGGTGGGAGCCATGGGGGGCTTTAGGCAGAGGAAGGAGGCGCTTGTCACTGTTTGCCACTTTCCTCGCCATGCCTGGTTATGCTCCCTGAAGTCCCCATTCTTGGAGGAGGCTTGTGCACTTGGGGAGCTCAGGCTCTCCATGAGTTAGAGTCCCTGCCTCTCCCTCCACCTGCCACCAGGAACACCAGGCAGCCTTCCCAGCCTCCCATCATCGATGAAATTGGGCTGCTCAGAGCATCTCCTTTAGGAGGTAAGCACTTGGCAAGCTGTGGGCAGCAGTTTCCTGGAGCAGCCGCTGTCACTGACTGCTGTTCTGTTCCTGTTTTGCCTCGGTCACGTCCAGGAAGGCCAGGCGTGGTGGGGACATTGCATCCCTTAGCCGCCGCACATTTCACTCAGAGCTTGAGGGCTTTCCAGCTCAGAAAGGAGGATGCCATGCTTCTCATGTGACAGGTGGGGAACAGGCCCGAAGAGGGAAGGGATCTCCCTGAGGCCACCACAGCCTCAGCACCAGTGTTTTCAGGACCGTGGAGAGCTGTCACCCACCTGAGGCCCTGGCCACCCTCTGTGGGATTCGGTGGAGATTAAGTGGTAGAGTCCAGCTCCCTCCTCCCTCCTGGGGTGTCCCCTGCCTCCAGATCCTAGCACTTGTCTCCCACATGGCTTCACAGGGGACAGTTGGACAGGTTGGGGAAATGGGCTCAGGGAGGGCTGCCCCTTCCCAGCGGCGGGGGCTGCAGCTGGCTGTGGACAAAATGGCACGTGGGCTAGTTACCGTTGCGTCTGATCCACACAACAGGATGACAGTGACCTAACAGTGGTCACTTATCCCTTGTGAATGGTCGTCGAGTGCTCCCTGTGGGCCAGGCCCTGCTCTAAACCTTTTCACAGATTGACCGTTTATTCTTGCCTCTGCCTTTGTCACCGCACATCTCTTGTCCTGCCTCCCTGGTCGCAGGCACCTGACCTGAGGGAGACCCTATATTGTCCACAGACTTCCCACCTGCTGTGGCCTCAGAAGCCTCCAGTCCCTCCTGGCCTCCTCCTCCTGGCCTCCACATCCCCAGGGACACAATGGTCTCAGTACCCTCCTCCCAGTCCTGCGGAGTCTCTGCCCAGGGGCTGCCTCACCACCCAGAGCCAGAGACCAGGACCCCTTCCTGCCTCTTTCTCCCCAACAGCCCGTGGGCCATGGCCTGCTCTCTTTCCCTCCAGAGTCTCCAGTCCGTTTCTGCCCCACCCCAGACCTCAGTCTCCCTTCCTGTTCCAACGTGAGCCCGATCTGTGCCGCAGTGCGCCCCGACATGCACAGGCCCTGGGTTCAATCCCTGGCAGCGATGACAGCAGTAACAGTGCTCCAAACCAACTGGGCCCTCCGTGCTCCCAGCCCCTCGGTGCTCCCTCCTGCCCTGCCTGTCCTGTTGCCCTAAGTCCCTGCACGGCCCGGCCCTGCTGCTTCTCCAGCATCACCCCGCTTGCTCCAGAGCCCTCAGGAGGCAGCCCGGCCTCCGCGCCTCCGCACGGGGTTCCCTCTTCCAAGGCACCTCACTCGTCCCACCCGTCTGCAGACCACCACTCCCCCCTCTGGAAGGCTCCCCGACTGTCCTCGCGAGGTGAGTCCAGTGCCCGCCCTGACCCTGCGGCTGCCTGGCCCCGTGCTCATCTTCCCCGCGGGAACTGTGAGCCCAGAGAGGGTGGGGATCGGGTCTGCATTTGTTGCTTGTGTCCCCAGCACCCAGCGTCAGGCCTGACAGGTGGGGGCTCCAGGAACACTTGTCCAGGGATGCATCTTCCCCAGCTGGGAAATTGAGGCACATGGTCGCCTAGGGGCCCCACCTCCACTGAGGCTGTGGCAGGGGCCCAGGCCTTTCCTGAGAACCTGGGGAGCAGGGGGGACATGGAGGATGACGTCCCATCAACCCAGACTCATCCTTCAAATGCCTGACCGTGGCTGAGGTCAGGGAGGGAGGCGGTGACCCTGGGCCCCTGAGCAGGCGGGGGTGGCACGGGGCCTGGGACGCCGCTGCTGGCACTTGTTCGTGCCTTCTCTCTGTCTCCGTCTCTCTCTTTGATTCTCCCTATTTCTGTCTCACAAATTCATTTTGTCCTCCTTCTTAGCTCTTTCTCTCTGTTCCCGTCTCCGCGCACGTCTCCCCTCTGCCGCCCCTCCCCGTTCCTCTCCCTCCCGCACCGCAGCCTCTGCCCTCTTTCCGCCTCTGCCCTGGGCTGGACAGGGCTGCAGGCAGGGCAGGTACAGCCTGGGCTCCATGCCCGATGCTGCCACAGCCACCCCGGATTTGTGGCTGCGACTTCTTTATCAGTAGCTGCAGCTGCCCCTTATCTCCTGGCTTTGGGACAGGAGACCGGGATTAGGGCAGCCCGGGCCAAGGACACGAGATGGCAGGGCCAGCCAGGCGGCCAGGCGGGTGGTGGTGATGACAGGAGCCAGGTGCGTGTGGGGAGGCGTGTGAGCAGTTGTGGCACACTCCCCTGTGTGGCCCTGCGCCTGTGCATGTGCGAGCGCGTGAGGCTACGCTCAGCGCAGGTGCCTGCACAGCCCCTGCCGCCGCCCCCGCCACCCGCGCAGCCTGGCCCCGCCCCCTGCCGGGACTGCCGGCCTGATGGATTTCCCACCTTGCAGACCTGAGACCCCCAGAGATGGGGCCCTCGACCTGTGACCCGAGGCTGTGAATGGCCCTGTGGGGACGGCTGCTGGCCCTGTTTTTACCATCCTGGCCTGGAACGGCTGGCTCCTTCCTGCCGCCCACAGGCCTCTTGGGCTCCACCCCAGCCTGGCTGGCTTCCCCTCCAGCTCCCGGGGCCCTTGCTTGACCCCCAGCCAGGAGCGTGTGTCCAGCTCTGGGGTCCTTGCCAGAGTTGAAGTGAGAGTGACTGTTGAATCCAGCACCCAAAGCCAAATGCTGGAGAGGACCAGGGCCAGCCCAGAGTTGCCCCAGTGACCCAGGCCAGTCCAGAGGACACTACCCAACTCCAGGCGCTGATCAGATAGCACAGGAAGCCATTTTTCAGGTGGAGGAACTGAGGCCCAGTGACCTCTGCACCAGCTGCAGGATGAGGACAGGACTCTGTGACTAATGCTCAAGCTGAAGGCAGCTGCAGCCAGAGAGGACACTGAGTGCCCAGCCACTTCCATCCCTGCAGAGCTGGTCCCTGGGGGTCCCAGGGTGCAGCCCCAGGCCCACTGGCCCTGGACCAACTCTTAGCACTAAGATGGAAAGTTCTTCACCAGCCAAGTCTACATCTTGGCCAGCAGCCGCTGGCCTCCCAGAACTGGCCTGGGTCTCCACCCCTGAACAGAACACTCCCCTTGGGAGCAGTGGCCTCCCAGGGAGAGAAGGGGCCAGTCCTGGGGGGAGACACAGGGAGGAACATTCCAAAGTCATCCAGTCTCAGGTTGGAACCTCTTCCTTACTGTGTGACCTGGGCCTGCGTCTTGATCTCTCTGATCCTGGAGTTTCACAACTACCAAATGGGCATAGAGCAGGCTGTTGCCAGGGGCTACCAGGGGGGACTATCTGCGGAGGTGGTGAAGGAGGGGAACTAATTCCCAGGCAAACACCAGGAAGGGCAGGCAGGCTCTGGGGCCTAGGTTTCAGTTACCCTTGCTCGACCCACCCCTGCCTTGGCCTTGACCCTGGTATCCCCGTCAAAGGGTCCAAGTGCCCAGGGGTGCCCCGTGCCTCCCCAAGCCTCAGTTTCCCCACACCTCTGCTCTGGAAGGGAAAACCACGAGTCGCTGGGCTGCCTGGCCACGTGGGCGGCTCAAGGCCTAGCTCCACCCACCCCACCAAGCAGCAGCCCAAGTCCCAACAAGGAAAGTTTAAAAATAAAGCGCTGTAAACACCCGTGTTTCCTACGAGCGGCGCCAGCCCCTGGCCTCGCAGCCTCCCGCGCAGCGGGCTCACGCTTTCTTCGAAGTGGTTGGGACCCCGAAGACTAGTCCTCACAGGGGGTGCGTGGGCTCCCAGTGGGGATGGGCCCCTGCCTGGCTGGGGGTGGAATTCTGGAAATGAGGTGTGACTGCACCCCAGTTCCCGGCTGTGCCGTGAGTCAGCGCGTGTGGCGGGGCGCTGTCCCTCAGTCCCTGTCTAGACGGCGACATTGTATGTGGGTGACTCTGGGACGGCGTCCTGATGGAGGGAACCAGTGTTTCTGGTGTGACCACCTGCGGCGGTCCTGAGCAGGCAGCGTTTCTATGTTCCCGAGTGTGACAGCGTCTCCTCCGTGGGTGTTTCTGTCCTCGTGTGTCCCTGACTGTGGCCGAGGTGGGCCAGTCCTGAGTCCCCACCTTCTGCTCCTACCCCGCCCACCGACCTTGGCCCCACCCCAGAACCTCCGCCCTCCCATTCAAGAGGAAGAACTAAGTCTTTCAAGTCGCGTTGCCCGGGCAACCATTTTATGAGCGTCCACATGGTGGGCACATGTGTGTCCTGCACCCCATGTGTTGGCTCGCCCCGCCCCCGCGGCCCCCAGTCACAGCGGGGGCGGGCACAGGCATGGAGGGGTGAGCGGGAGGCGGCTCAGGGGCAACTGATGACAGCTTAATGGTGGCTGGCTGGCTGGGGGTGGGCTCCTGCAGTCTGCGTGTGTGCAGGGGCCTGTGCCTTGGAGCCCGTGTGCGCCCGTGTGCGCCCGTGTGCGCCCGTGTGCCGCGGCCCGTCTCTGGCACCCCCGTGGCTGTGTAGCGGGGTACGCACCGGGCACAGGGTCACCTGCGTGTTGTGTGGGGGCGCTGTGTGCATGGGCAGGTGCGGGTCGCCTGTGCCATGTGTGCAGCGAGCGCGGCCCGGGTCACGGCTGGGATGGGTGGTACCGTGGAGAGCTGGTGCGCTAACCTGCACCAGGCGGGGGCGAGGGTAAGGATCCACTGAATGCGTGTGAACGCGCGCATGCGTGTGCACCAGCAACCAGGAGGTTCCTGAGGGGTCAGCGGGCTAAATGTAGGCTTGTGTGTGTCAGTGTGAGGTGCAGGCTGGGGGGCAGTCACGGTGTATCACGAATGTGAGCACGTGGGTGGTAGTGACCTGCTTGTGTAGGCGCTGCTTCTGTGGCCTGGCTCAGCACGCGTCCCGTGTCTGGCTCTGTGGGAGTGGGGACGGTGTGGGGGTCCTGCCTGAGGGGGAGCGCCCCTGCCACACCTTGTCTGGGTCAGGGCCAGCTGGCGCTGAGGACAAGTGCCTGCGAGCGAGCATCTGGCAACACCACTGCGCATGTGCCCGGAACGGGCACTCTGCACTGCATCCCACGACGATCGCTGATCACATCCCATGGGGAAACTGAGGCACGCGGAGGCCACGCAGAGCACGGACCCCTGTTCTTTTCCATCCTGGGCTGGAAGCAGGCCACCGCGGAGCCGTCACCTCTCTGTCCCCCTCTGCTGCCCAGGCACCCCAATCTCACCCGGCTCGCACGTGCACAGCACCACGCGCAGCCCCGCATCACCCCACATTCAGGGGATCCAAGAGAGTCCACCTGAGAGTCCCGATCACCCGGAGCGCAGGCGTGGGTGTATTGGGGTCGTCCTGGGGAGGCCCAATGCCCATGCGAACCCACACGTTGCTGGCATCAGAAGAACATAGGCGGCCAGGGCCAAAGCGAGAAGGAGGCCCCAAGAAATCAGACAGCGGGAGAAAGAAACCAGACCACCAGGCTCGGAGAACACAGGAGGGGACCCGGACGCTCGAGCGGGGAGTTTGCGCGCGGGGAGCGGGGGCGGGGCCTCGGGCCGGGAACACTCAGTAACTCGGTTGTGGGCGGGGACAAGACCAATCCAGCCCCGCCCACCCACACCGTTCCCCTCCCCGCACGGAGTCTCCCGGGTGCCGCCAGGGGGCGCTTTGTGAACGCGGAACCGTCGGGGAGGGGGCCGGGTGGGCTTGGGGTCTGGGGAGGGTGAGATGACGCGGGCTCCGAGGGTCCTGGTGCCCAGGAGGGGGCGCCAGCGGGAGCTAGGAATGGGAAGGGGATTCCCCCGTGGTGCTCTGAGGCCAGATTGGGGGAAACTGCTACTGGATGGGGGGCGCTGTGGACAGCGGTACCGTCGTCAGTCTTAGGGTATCGCGGGCTGTCTTGGGGGGAAACTTTAGGTCTTGGTTCCCTGAAAGGGCTTTCTTGGGAACAAGCTTCTGAAGCTTTTTGGAAGAGAGCCTGGGGCAGAACTGGCGGGTGGACCTATATCCTCAGTGGGGCGGGGGCCTTGTGGGTCGAGGACGCCGCTGTCGGGTGGGTGCTGTGGCTCTTAGTCTCCCAGGGAGGGATCTGGGGGGCGTCTTGGGACTCCAGATTTAGGAAGAGGTGCCATAGGGATCTCCAGAGTAGGGATGGGAAGCAGCCTGTCTTCAGGGGACCAGTGGTCTGGGGGTTTCTCCTGAAGGGCTTTCTTGCGTCCTCGGTTTCCGGGAGGGCCCCTGGGACAGGGCTGTGGGGTCTGGCAGTCGGGCTAGATCCTCAGCGGGCGGGGGGCGCCGAGGGCCGCAGACACTGGCGTCGGGGAACTGCGGCTTTAGGATTCCAGGAGGGAACTCCTGGGAAGGGCGTCTGGGGCCCTGGATTTCCGGAAAGGGCGCCGTCAGGGCCCCCGGACCTGGGCAGCGTGGCCGTCTAGGTGGTCGCCGTGGGCCCCGCGCTCCTGCCACCTGTGCTCGGCCCGCGCCCCTCGCGCGGGGGCGGGGAGGACGGGGGCGGCTCCCCCGCTCGGGAAACCCGAGCCACCGCCCCCGGCCCCGCCCCCGGCCCCGCCCCCGGCCCCGCCGGCCGAGCCGTTCGCGGCGGGAGCGGCGGGAGAGCGCGCCGTGGAGCCGCTCCGAGCGCCCGAGCCCCTCGCGCCGCCGCCCCGGAGCCCCCGCCGCGCGCCCCGGCTGCCCGCGCCGTCCGTGCGCCCCGCGCCGCCGCGCCCCGGCCGTCCAGGGCACCCGCAGCCCCAGCCCGCGCCACCCGGGATGGCCGCGGCGCGCGGCTGAGCGGTCCCGGGGGCCCATGGGCCGGCCCGCGCCGCGCACCCCCCGCCGCCGCCTCCTCCGGCCCGGGCCCCGCCGGGCGCCGCGGGCCCAGGCTGCCCGGATGGCGGGCGCGGCGGCAGGGGCAGGGGCTGGGGCCGGCGCGGGCGGCAGGCGCGGCCGCCACTGACGGGTAGTCCGGCGCCCGGAGCAGGTAAGCAAGGGTAAGCGGGGGCCGCGGGGCACCGGCGGCGGGGGACCACCCGCCCGGCGCGCCGCCGGGCCTCCAGGGAGACCAGCAGCTTCCCTCCTGGGGCCCAGGACAGGCGCGTGTGTGAGGGCGGGTCGGGGGCGACAGGTCTGTGCGCGGAGGGCGCTGGGCTGGGGAGGGCGATCTCAAGCGCCGCTCCAAGCGGGAATGGCGGAGGTGACCCTGTCCGACGGGGCGGACGCGTTCTGCCTCCTTAGACTCGCTTGCGTGCCTCGGAGGAGGGCAGGAAGCGCCGGCGGCGGGAATGCCCTCCCCAGTCTCTAGGAGGGCGAGACCCAGACACCACTCTGTCTGGGGTCTGCAAGGGGCGGTGCGGGCATCTGGATCCGGTAGACCCCGGGCGGGGGCTACCGTCGCGGCCCAGCTGCGCACAGAAGTAAACATCTGTCAGTGGCGCGTTCCAGCCGCGTTCCCTGCGCGTCGCCGGCGGCGGCGGGGACACGGTGTCCTCCGGTAAGGGCCGGGCCCTCTCAGCTCCGGGAGACGCCAGTACTGCCACAAGAGGGCGTCCAGCCCTTTGGAGGGGGGTCCCTTAAGGGCAAAGATCGGATTTGCAAGGGCCAGGCAGCGCCTGTCTTCCCTGCTTTTGTAAAAGGCGTCTCTTGCTCAAAATCGCCCCAGTAGATGGTTTGTGGGTTAGGGGTCGTTAGGCCCAGAGGGATTCAGACAGTGGGCAGATTGGGGTGGGACTGGAGAGAGAAATGGTTTCTCCCAGAGCTGACCGCGTCGCTGCTAGCATACATTTGGGTGTCACCACTAGGTTTGTGGGTCCCCAGCCCTAATCTGGGGGAACAGGGGCAGGAGCCGCGGGTGCAGAAGGGTGGCCCCCGGCCTGCCTCGCGCTGCCTGTCCCCCCGGCCTCCCCGCCCGGCCTCCCCCGAGCACAGCCTCTGTTTCCATCACTCTTTGTCTCCAAGTGCCCGGGGCTGAGGAAGCCCCGGTGGGGCGTGACCAGCCTAGGCGGATGTCAGTGGAGGGCAGATTCCCGGCCTTGCCAGTCTCTCCCCACCCCCAGTCGCTAGCCTGGGGGCCCTGTGACACCCCTCCCCATTCCTTTCATCCTAGGACTTCTGAGAGTCGGGGCTCCCAGGCCCACTCCACCCCCAGCGAACTGCAGAGAGCTGGCCGTAGGGGAGCGGGAAATCAAACAGACATCCCCCTCTTCCACAGGACAGTGTCTGAAATACCACCAGCCCCTTGGATTTCTGGCCTCAGCTTTCAGGGCGTGAGCAGAGGATAGAACTGTCAAGAACCGGGGGCAGAAGAGACCCCAAAATCGGCAGCCAGTCACAAGAACACATTTGTTTCAACAAATGTTGGACAAACAGTAATGGTGTCAGGGTTCTGGTGTCAGGCCTCTTGGGTCTCGTCCTTGAAGAGAGACAGATTTGGAGGTGCAGGGACACAGCTGGCGGAGCCCGCAGTAGGACTGAGGGTTCTACCACAAGGGAGGAGGGGCTGTGAAGGATGAAGATGAGTTTCTAAGTGGGACAAGAAAGGGCATTCGGGATGGCAGGAGCTGCACACATGCAGAGACCTGGAGGCGGGAGATGGCGTGGTCAAGTGTGGCACAGTCAGGGTTCCATGGTGAGCGTGCAGAGGAAGAGGGTGGGGCACTCAGGACAGAGCTCTGGGGTTCAGGGCTGGAATTAGGAGAGAGAGGAGAGGGTCCTAATGCATTCAGCACTGCTGGGCCGGACCGTGCTGAGGGGCTGCTGTGCAGAGGCATCTCCCCTAGTCCACCAGCGGGGTGGCGGGGCGTCCAGGCCTCAAGGCCCAGGTGGGGAGGTCAAGGGCAGGTGGGTCTGCGCTCCAGGGGATGCCACTTCTCATTTCCCAACTGAGAAAACAGAGGCTGAGCAAGAGGGGGGGCACTTTCCTTCCTGCTCCCTGTTCTCCTGAGCTGTAAGCTGCAGTGTGCCAAGGTCTGGTGGCGGTGAAGCCAGACACAAGGCAGGCTGTGCAGGGAGGACGTGTGTGGGCGAGGGTGCCCCAGCCAGCCGTGCGCTTGCAGAGGTGCCCGCTGCCGAGAGGGGAGCCTGTGTGCAAGAGTGCGCCTGGAGGGCTCAGGGCAGGCTGTCCAGGGAGGCTCTTTCATTGAGGATAATGGACCAGAGAGGTCTTCTTGTCAGATCCAAATGAAATCAGCCTTCAGGTGAGGCCTGGAAAAAATCAGACAGGATCCAGGTATACAAGTGCACAATGCCACTCTGGAGGCCAAGGCAGGAGGATGGCAAGTTCAAGGCCAGTCTGGGAAACGTAGAGAAGGCCTATCTCAAAATTAAAAGGGCTGGGGAGCTGGGTGCAGTGGTACACACCTGTAATCCCAGCAGCTTGGGAGGCTGAGGCAGGAGGATCCTAAATTCAAGGCCAACTTCAGCAATTTAGTGAGGCCCTAAGCAACTTAGTGAGACCTTGACTCAAAATAAAATATTAACAAAGGGCTGGGGATGTGGCTCAGTAGTGAAGTGCCCCTAGTACAATCCCTGGTACTGCCAAAAAGTGAAAAATGACAAGGGCTGGGGGTGCAGCTCAGGGGCAGAGGACCCCTGGGTTAAGTCCCCAGCACTGAAAGAAACTGGGGTCCAGAGAGAGGATTCCATTTGGGTGGAAAGAGCACTGAGCATCAGGAGGAGGAGGAGTGAGCACCTGGCTTCCAGTCTTCCTCAGCGTGAGGGTCCGAGCCCCTGGGGCAGCGCCTCGGTTTCCCCTCTGTCAGGTGGCAGCTTCCTGTGGCGTCCTCCAGGTTGCTCCTGGGAGATCCACATCTCTGGAGCTGCCCGCTGGGCCCCGCGCCAGCTGCTCAGCGTGCCAGGCCTCATTAGGCTGATCCTGTCATCCCACCCCGGGGAGCCCCTCCTGCCAGTCGCAGATGCCTGTGGAGCCAGCGGGCCTGCCTGGTGTGGTCAAGGTGGTTATTTTATCGGCCAACCACAGAGGGCTGGCCAGTAGGTCTGAGAAGCTGGTGGCCCAGCACACAAAGGTGCTCCCGGGCACGCCTGCCATGTGGGGTGCAGGAAGAGAAGGCTCCAGGTGCTGGGGCCCGGGGTAGGCAGCTGGGCCACAGGGCTCCTGTCACCTCTGACCTCAATGCCTTGCGTCGTCTCCTGGCTCTGCTTGCTGGGGCCACACTGTCACCTCAAGTGCACGCTCCTACCTCCAGGGTCCGCCTGGCAGTTTCCTCTGCCTGGAACCCTCTCCCCAGAGGGCACTTGTCTGGTTCCTGCCCTCCTCTAGGCCTCCTGTCTGAGCCACCCCACCCAGGAGCAGCGGGCAGGTGCCCCACCCCGGGTGGCTGTGGTCCTGCACAGCCAACTCCTACACTACCATAGTTATTCATCTGTGTTATTTGTCTGTCTCCCCCACCAGATGGCAGCCGGGCCCACAGTGACTTGCTCATCACCACACTGTCCCTGGCCCCAGCCCAGTCCCCGGCATACAGTAGGTGCTGAATAAGTGTGCTCTGGTTACTGTGTCGGGAGCAGAGCCTGCACTGCCATGCCGGCCCCTTCCTTTGCTGCTCCTCCTTGCCCGGGCAGGGCTCCCAGCAGAGGTGTGGCGCCACTGGGAAACAAACCCTGGTTTAAACCTATTTGCTCTGTGACCTCGAGCAGCCCCTTACCTTCTGAGCCTGTTTCCCCAGGTGGAAGACAATTCAGACCATCTTCTACAGACTGTGAGAGGGGCCGAGTATACAGAAAGCACTCAGCACAGCTCCTGGCACACAGCCGACAGGGAGGCCAGAGTTGCTGTTGAGGTGCGTGCTGTCAGGCCACACGGCCCGCGGCTCAGAATGTGGAGGGGGGGTGTGCGCAACTGGGGCTTTGAGGGATGCGTAGGAGTTTGCACGATCCCAGTTCAAGCCCCAGCTAAGCCACTTGTGCTGTTTCACCCAGAGCAAGTCAGCTCACTTCTCCGAGCCCGGGTCTCCCACCTGCCACATGGGGATGAACTAGCCCACACCTTGCTGTAGTTACTGCATGTGGACCACTGGGAACAGCACCATTAGTGGAGCTATTATTAGAGGCCACCATCCCTGTCTTCCATCTCTCAGCTTCACTTTGGCGTAGACAGACCCAGAGCCCCTGAAGATGAGCCCGGCGGTGGGGACTTGATGCTCAGAGCAGCAGGGAGCCCATGATGGTTCTAGCAGTTGAGCAGCACCATATTTTATTTGGGAGAGGAGAGGCCGGTGGGAGGCCGGGTGGGGTGAGTCTACCCACCCAGCCCACAAGCAACCGCCCGCTGCAGAGGCTGCATTCGAACCAGCTGGGCTTGCCAGATGTTCCTGGTTTGCCCCCAGATGGGCTTTGCCGCTGCCCCGTCTCTCGTCCCCTCGAGGGGTGGGGCTGGGCCCTGGGCCCTCAAGGGGTGGGCACATTTTTGTGGGCTGTGGAATTTGTTTCTTGTTTTGCAAAACCATGGAGTCCTCCTTGAGAGAGGCCCCGGCTGCTGGCCAAGTCCTGCCCCTCAGTTTCCCATCAGCGGAACCCCAAGGAACCCCCACAGGCCACTGGGCGAAGGGGGCAGCTGGGCTGCCCTAGGCATCAGCCCAGCGCCAGCGCTGACCAGGTAACAGGCCCCAGGAGGCAGGGCCCGCGGCCCCTGCCCTGGCTGCCACCACCAAGCCGCAGGATCTCACTGAAGTGCCCCTCCAAGTGAGGGACCACCGTCCCCACGGGACCCTGCGGCTGGGGTGCACCTGGCCTGCACCCAGCCGCACCTTCCCCCTGCGCAGGCGCACACGCCCCGCGGAGTGGGGGGATGGGGAGAGGAAGAAGGGGGCACTCCGGGGACTCCAGGGACGGAAGAGCCCGGGCGCCTCCTCAAGCGGAACTCAGTCTGCCCCGAGCCTTGAGAGGACCTGCCCAGGATGACCCTCCTGAGTCCCCGCCAGCCAAGATGCGCGGATGGGGACCACTGCAGGCTGGGTGACGGGGCCTGCAGGCGGGGCGGCCACGTGGGGGCGGGGCTTCTTGGTGGAGGGGACGTGGGCTTTGAAGGATGAGCAGGAGTTCACCCGGGGACAGGCCCAGTGCCACCAGTGCCACGACTCTCCTGACTAGAAGGGAGGGCTGCGTGTTGGGAGGGTGTCCTGCCTTCTTCCTGTGTCCCTGGGGCAGCCGCGCAGCAGGTAGCTCCCTGGGGCCAGGAGTTCTGCCAGGGAGAGGCTCCCACCCCAGGACTGGCTGTTCCCTGGGAGGCTGGGCAGCACGGCAGGCGGTGGGTCCAGAACGCTGCCTGCACGCGAGGACACTGCGCGCCAGAGACGCCCCGCACCCCTGCCTGGACCTCCCGGCGGGGCCTCTGAGCTGCTGGGCTCCCGCTTGGGCCTCAGTTCCCTTCCCCTGCCCCAGCCCAGAGGGTTCCGTGGCCTCCAGCTAGGAGTGGCAGGTCCTGCAGTTTGGGCTGTCAGGGTCCCCAAGGAAGGAGGGTGCACCCCTCCTCGGTCAGCAAGAGTTCTCAGGCTGTGGACGTCCCCCCAGGACCAGGAGAGGCTGCTGGCCAGGCTCGTGCCAACAGGGCAGGTCCAGGCCCCTGTGCTCAGGCCCAGCAGCCCTGTCCGCGTCTGTCAGCCTCGGCAGTGGCCCTGGCGGCAGGTCCAGCTGTGCACTCCTGCGGGTGAACACGCAGCGGGGACGCAAAGCTGGGCAAGCCCAGCCCAGGCCAGGGCACGGCGGTGGCAGGTGCCCCTGTGCGTGCAGGAGAGAGGCCGGGCTATGGCTGGGGCACGCGCAGGCCTGGGCACATCCGTGGTGTGCGGAGCTGCACGGGAGTGGAGTGTGCGAGCCAGGGACCACCCCAGGCCTGAGTGCAGCGGTGTTTGGGCAGGAGTGTGAAGAGCCTGGGTGTAAGTGTGAGGCGCACTTGTGGGGGTGTGTGTTTGAGTGTGAACGTGCAGCCGTGTGCAGCCCGCAGGGTGTGGTGTGCTCCAGCGGGTGGCCGTGGTGCTTGTGTGTGGGAGTGATCGGGGCACGTGCGGGAGCAAGACGCTGGGCGTGTGTGACCTGGCTCCCTCCCGCTGCCCGCTGCCACACCTGCCACACCCCTCCCGGTGGTGCCTGTGCCAGAGACAAACCAGTTGGGTGACCGCGGACAGAAAGGCCTATTGTCAAGGCAGTTAGCAGCAGCGCCTGCTGGGCCCCTCCGCCGGCTGCCCCGCTTTCCTGCCCCCACCAGAGCTTGGGTGGGGGTCTGAGCTCCAAGGCCACCAGAGGCCCCTGTGGCCAGCCTGGGCTGCCACTCGCTCTCTCAGTGCCTGCTTAAGCCTTGGCACAAACAGGCCAGAGCCTGACGTGTTCACGCCTCGTGGGAAACTGAGGCATGGACTCCAAGACGTGGCCGGGCGCGAGCGGGGACTGCGGCCCAGGGGGGCTCTGTCCTAGGTGGCTCAGCTGCCTGTCTCCCTTCCTGGAGGTCAGGCCACCAGTGACCTTGGGCGGGTCTCCTCGCCTCTCTGGGCTCAGTCTCCGTCTGTAGAGGGGATGAGGGTGCTGCCTGCTTCTCAGGGCTCTTCTCCGCTGAAACTTCATTTGTGTGCGGTGTGTGTGTGTGTGTGTGTGCCGTGTGTGTGTGTGTGCGTGCCGTGTGTGTGTCTGTGTGTGTGTGCCGTGTGTGTGCGCGCGCCATGTGTGTGTGTGTGTGTGCGCGCCGTGTGTGTGTGCGCCATGTGTGTGTGTGTGCGTGCGCCGTGTGTGTGTGCGCCATGTGTGTGTGTGTGTGCGTGCCGTGTGTGTGTGCGCCGTGTGTGTGTGC
>CM053413.1:3470883-3509898 GCA_028644305.1 Xerus rutilus
ATGTGTGTGTGTGTGTGCGCCGTGTGTGTGTGTGCCGTGTGTGTGTGCGCCGTGTGTGTGTGTGCCGTGTGTGTGTGTGTGTGTGTGTGTGTGTGGCCAGAGCAGGTGCTCACAGGGTGAGCAGGGGGTCTGGGCAGGCCAGGCCAGGCCTTCCGCTTGCTCCCGCCTCCCCTCCTCTCTGCTGTCACTCGGGCTTCCTTTGGGTGCCTGCAGCGCAGCAGCTCAGTCGGGCGGGCGTTGTGTGCCTGGTTGTCTGGTCCCAGGGCCTGGTGCACCATGGGTGTTCCCTGCATGCCAGGTGAATAGACGCCCCTGTGCGCTGGAGCCCGCAGGCCAGGCCCACAGCAGGAAGACAGCCAGGAAACAGCAGGGCTTCCTGCGTGGGGCTGTCTAGAGCGACACACTGAACCCCCGACCCTCGATTTGGGACCAGTCACCCTATGCCCAACTCCCGTTCATTCATCCAGCAATTGTGTATTAAGCACGTGGGATGTGCCAGGAGCTGGGTGGGCGCCCCTCCAGGGTGACTCTTATCAGACCCCCACACTGGTCCAGGATTTGTTCACACGCCTGGATATCAGAGAGCTCCTTCCCCACTACCACCACCAGCAACGAAAGCCACACCAGGGTTGGGGGTGGCACAGTGGTAGAGGGCTTGCCTAGCCAATCTGATACCGTGGGCTCCATCCCCAGCACCAAAAGAAAAGAAAAAAGGCAATACCATTCGTGCCTCAGTTTCCCCAGCTGTAAAATGGGAGACCCCAGTGCCTTTCTGGTGGACTTGGCATCAGACCTGGTATACAATCGGTGCTTAATAAAAGTCCCCTCTAATTTACTGTTTGGTGGTGCAGCCAAGTGCATCCATGAGCTGGGCGGCTGCCCAGAGGAGGGGGATCCAGTCCAAGGCTGGGCCCGTGCAAATCGTGAGCTGCTAAATGCCCGCGCAGCCGGGCGGCCTGTGGGGCTCGCGGTGTGCGTGGGGGCGCCTGGGGACCCGAGCCTGGAGCAGAGCGGCCAGGAGCTGACCCGGCGTCCCGGCTCGTGTAAATGTTTACACCGGGCCAGCCGCCAGGCTCCGCGCCGCTCCACACCAGGCTGCCGGCGGGAATGTAAACGCGGCGGGCGGCTGGGGCCCGAGCCCGCAGCCGAGGTGGGGGTGCGCGGGACGCTGAGCACTTCCTGTGCGCAGGAGTCACAGCACCCGGCAACCGGTGCCCTCGCGGAGGCAGCTGGAGGAACTGTGGGGACGCAGAAGGCATCCCTGCGGCGGCTGCGCACTCGTGGGGGAGGCGCTCACGGCCCTGCCTGAGGGGAGGAGAGCGGGGGCACTGGCCGTCCAGAGGCCTGGCGGCTGGCTGTGTCGCTGGGCAGCTTTGGTCCATCGCTGCCCAATTCTGCGCCTCGGTTTAATCTGTCTGGAGGGAAAACTGAGGCTCAGAAAGGGGCAGGGAGTCTAACTGGAGGACACAAACATGGGGAACGGCTCCAACCATCCAGCCTCCACTCTCCTCAGCTCCAGCCGCCCTGCCCCCCTCTGTCCCACAGCGCCCCCTGCAGAACCGCCTCACCTTCCTCCTCACTGGCTGCAGTGCATCCACCAAGCTCCGCGCAGCCTCAGGGCCCTTGCACTAGCTGCTTGCCCTGCCAGGCACCATTCCCAGGCCCAGGCCAGCTCCTCCCGCTAGCTACTCAGGGAAATGCTGGGACTGGGATGGGGCAGTTCCTTACGCCTGGCACAGAGCGCCCACCTGGCCTTGGGCAGCGTCCTGCACAGCCTTGCTCACGGGCTCCTTCATGAGCCCTGGCGACGTTCCTATTGATCGTTAAGCATGAAGTGTTCAGTCAGGGCCCCCAGTCTGGGGTGCCTGGCCAGGGCCCCGTTTGCTGCTCAGGGGCAGGCGGCTGACCATCCCGTGCCCACAGGCCGAGGATGCAGCGCTGGAAGGCGGCGGCCTTGGCCTGGGTGTTCTGCAGCTCCGTGCTGTCCATCTGGATGTGTCGGGAAGGCCTGCTGCTCAGCCACCGCCTGGGACCCGCGCTGGCCCCGCTGCGCCGCCCACCTCGCACCCTGGACGCCCGGATCGCCCGCCTGGCCCAGTGTAAGCCCTGACCCTTTGGCTCGGATCCCCCCACGTGGGGTGGCCATCACGGTGGCATTACGAGGGGCTCACGGAGTTGTGTGATTGTTCTAAGATGCAGGTAAAGGAGGTGCGAGTGTCCCCCCACCCGCCCTGGGCCTGGCGGGTGGGGGAAGATGGCCCTGGGAACTAGGGTCCTTGGACTTAGCTGTCACAAGGAATTAGGCTCTGGCCCCGAGGGACCGTGGGGGCCAGATGGAGATTAGACCTGGGCATTCGGCCCGGGCGGCCCCCACAGCGCAGCACGGGATGGGGAGAGGGAGGCTGGATCCACAGCCCCAGGGACCTGCGGGGGAGGGGGGCTCAGAGACCCAGGGGACGAGAGGCCCAGAGACCCGGTGAGCAACACGCAGACGCGGGGGCGAGAGGCGCAGGCTGGGGAGCAGGGAGGCACCGTGGAGCGCACAGAGCCCACCCGCGGCCAAGCCCTGGCCCAGCTCCCCCAGCCGCCCCCAGTGCCCCGCGCTACAAGTTGCATCCTGCAGGGACTGCACACGAGCCCTGCCCCGTGTGCACGCGCACATGCCCACGCGTGCGCCTGCGCGGGTGGTTGGGGTATAGACGCGGATTGGACGCGTGCGCGGTGCCTGCGGAAGCGGGTAAGGGCAGGTCTGCGCCCGCCCTCGTTAACCCACACAATCCTCCTTTCTTGTCCTCACAATGGACAAGGGTGGCCTCCTGCGTGAGCTCCACTCCACCCCTGCGAGTTGTGAAGGCGGGGTCCCCAAAAGCCAGGGCTCCAGGACCTGGGGCAAAGCTCAACTGGTGGAATTTCAGGCCCCCCGGGGAGGGTCTCGGCCCACAGGCAGGTGCCTGCCTGCTCTGCATCCGGTCCCTGGGCCCAGCCCTACTGGGGGAAGGGAGCGGCGGCTGATCCCCCAAAGCCGCAGTCCTCTAGGCCCTGAGCCGATGCGCAGATGGTGGGGTTTCAAGCTTGGGGAGGTGGATGGGGCATCTCCTCTCCGTGCAAGTGGCCAGCCCTGCTGGAGGGAGGCAGGGACAAACACAATAAAAGATTATTTGTTAATTATTTATTAGCGATTCACGTTCAACAATGCATCAGTATTTTATCCGTGAACCCCACAAATATCTGCCTACAGATGTACTTCCCGGGTGCAGACAACACTGGTGGAATTCTAAGCACAAGCTGGGCTCGCTCCTAACCCCACTGCACGGTCTTATGCAGCCCTGTCCCCACCCTGGGATTAAAGCACTGGGACTATGCGGCTCAGGGATCCCTGGGCTTCCCACCCAGCCAAGACAGGGACAATGCAAGATTCTTTGAGCAGACGGGGAGGCCCAGGCAGAGAGCAGGGCCCAGCCCAGGTCTGTCTGGTTCTGAGACCCGCTGGGAACAGACACCTCCAGGGCGCAGCCAGCTCCTCCTCCTAGAGGCTCCTGGGAAAGCTCATTCTTTTGCCAGCCAGGTGCAGCAGCCTTCCGGGCAGGACTAAAGTTGGAATTTTCCTCCTCCAGCCATCAGTGTGACTGCCACCTGCTCTGGGATAGGGAGGTCCTTGCCTGCAGTCCCACCTCCCAGCTGCTGGCCATCCCAGCATCTGCATGGCTCGCCTGGGGATGCAGGGTGTTGGGGCAGGGCCAGTCACTTGGGTAATAAATTTAGGCTTCGGGGTCCTGGGAATTTGTGACTCAGGGCACCTCCTGGAGACTGTGGGAGAAGAGGGCTGGGACTGGGCCAAACTTGGACGAATGGTGGAAGCAGAAAGAATGTCCTTTGCTCCCCCCTCTCCCCGCCACCTGCGAAGTGGATGACCTTGGGCGCAGCTCTACCCTCTCTGATGCTCAGCCTCCCCTGCAACACGAGGGTGGAGCTGACAGCAACTGCTGCCACCCCGCGGGACAGGGTACCTAGGTGCTGCTCCTGTGTGTGTTCTGAGAAGCCCAAATACTGTGGTTTCTTAGGCAGGGACACTGAGACCCGCTGCCGCAGCAGCACGGGGAGGGCGGACAGCCCAGGGCTCCGAGGGAAAGAGAAGAGGCCTTGGGTGGAGGTCGCAAACGCAATTTCCCCAGTCTGCTCAGCTGAAGGGCGCGGATGGGGGAACGGGAAGCAGCCCCTCAGCACGGCCTGCAGAGGCGTGCCAGTGCCCAGGCAGCCCCGCGCAGGGGTGGAGAACAGCCGGGGGCCATCGGGGGCAGGGCCACGAACAGCCCCGCGGAATCCTTTTCTTTCCTGCAAAGTAAAAAAAGGCACCCCAGCAGCGCAGCCTAGGGCTGGGGTCCGAGAGGACCGGGCGAGCAGCGGGACGAAAGGGAGAGGGGCAGCAGTTGGGAGGGACAGGGAGCCGCAGACGGCTCAGCTCGACGGGGTGGGGGAGAGGGTGGCCCGGGACGCCCAGAAAGGGCGAGGCAGGCTCGGAGCAGCCCAGCGCGGGGTCTGCGCGCGCACCCGCCCCGGAGACGGCGGGTGCCCGAGCAGCGGGCGAGGGCAGGGGACGGCGCGGGCAGGGCGCCCACCGTTGACCTATCCGTCTCTCTCCTCCCACAGACCGTGCGCTGCTGCAGGGAGCCCCGGACGCGGTGGAGCTGCGCGAGCTGACGCCCTGGGCGGGCCGGGCCCCGGGTACACGCCGTCGGGCAGGGCCCCGGCGGCGACGCGCGCGCGCGCGGTCAGGAACGCGGCCGTGCGGGCTGCGCGAGCTCGAGGTGCGCGTGAGCGAGCTGGGCCTGGGCTACGCGTCGGACGAGACGGTGCTGTTCCGCTACTGCGCAGGCGCGTGCGAGGCGGCCGCGCGCGTCTACGACCTGGGGCTGCGGCGCCTGCGCCAGCGACGGCGCGTGCGGAGGGAGCGGGTGCGTGCGCAGCCCTGCTGCCGCCCGACGGCCTACGAGGACGAGGTGTCTTTCCTGGACGTGCACAGCCGCTACCACACGGTGCGCGAGCTGTCAGCGCGCGAGTGCGCCTGCGTGTGACCCTACCTCACCTGGCCGGCGAGACGGCCGCCACGCCCCCCGCCACGACGGCGCCCCCCAGCCCGCCCTGCAACGGACTGCGCGTGCGCGGATGATGCCCTAGAGCCCACGGACTCTCGCCATAACTGAGTTGAGATAAAGTGTGGGAAATGGTGCCTGGCCCTTGATTAAACCTCGAGAAGGGATGAGGTTGTGTGGGGAGGGGGCGCCCTCTCCATCATTTTGGCAAAAATGAAAGTAGACAGAGAGAAGGGAGCGCAAAAGAAGGTGGAGTGAGTGGTGTGATGTCGACAGGGACCGCTTTTCCCATCTCTTTTGACCATCTCCCCACGGGCCCCTCTGCCCCTCCCCCGCCTGCCCCGATCTGCACCCCCCTGCAGTGTATGCTTTTGAGGGGACAGAAGGGGGGGACTTGAGGTTGATAGAGGAAGGTTCAGCCACTGTGTGGATGAAGAGAGTGAGGTCTAGGTGTACCCGGGCCTCCTTCCCCTCGAAGGCCTCCTGGGGTCTGGTCCACCTCCACCAGTGCGAACTCCACTATCTCCTTCCACCAGCTAAAAATACCCACATGCTGCTTACCTCCCGGAGGGTAGAGGGTATAGGTCCGGGGCGGACGCCAGCCACATCCAGACCTAAGCCGGCGCCTGCTGCGGCAGAGCTGTGTCCCCAGGGACCTGGGTCCTGGGCCCATAAAAGCCTTGGAAGGACCTCGAAGGGGGATTTACGACAAGCCCCCGCTGGGGATGGAAAAAGCTCTGCGTGGTGTTTGGATTTGCCGGCGGTGCCACCCTGATGCCTGGCCTGCGACAGCGCTGGGTGTTGTGTTCCCAGAATGGAGGCGGGGTCGTTGGCAGGTCCCACGGTCTGAGGAGAGTGGGGGAGGGTGTTGGGGGCCCAGCTCTGGGGGTGGGGTGAACCCCTCCTCTCCTGCCCCTAAGAGGAGGAGTGGGTTCTGGGGCCTGCAGTGTCTTCCCCCAGACAGCTTCTGGCTGACTGGGTCTCCCAAGGACACATGGCCCCAGACAGGGGCCCAAAGGCACAGCCCTTCTAGACTGGACTCCCCGCCTTTCCCACACCTCTGAGCTCAGGACCACCTCTAATCCCTGCATCCTTCCCAGACTCTAGAGGACACCATCAGAAGCTGCACCCAGGGAGAGTCACTCATCCCAACAGGAAGCCACCCCCCAGCTCCTGACTCTCCATGCCCCCAGCTGCAGCTGGAGATACTCAAGGTAGCTCTCAAGAGGACTTCCAGAGAGCCCTGGGAGCAGAGGTTGGCTCTCAGGCCTCAGCTGTGGGTGGTCTGCTTGGAAAGCAGTTTCAGAGCCATGGCTGGCTGGGGTCCCCACCCGCCCCCGCAGTCTTCTGACTCTGAGGTTTGAGGTGGTGGATTCCTTCTCTTTTTGGGCTGACTCAGCCCAGCCATGGCAGAGAGGCTGGAGTCCCCGGATGCTGCAGAAGCCCACGTGGTGCTTGCTCAGGGCCTCAGTTTCCCCATGCTGGCTGCCCGAAGACCTGAGACTCCGAGGGAAGTTGTCAGCCCTGGACACAGGGGAGACTGGGCTCTGAGGCCCAGGTCCGGGCCCTGAGGCCGCCGGCCTTGGTGGGCATATGTGTGTGCAGGCATGCACGCACCCTCCCCGGCCACAGGCACCCAGCCTCCCAACCCCAGGGTGCTGGTGCCACCCACCCGAGAACTGGAAACTAAACAGAGCTGCCCGCAGGCGGGGCCAGGGGCCTCAGCGCCCACCCCACGTGCACGCACGCTCGCGCGGTGGGGACCAGACCACCACCACCCAGGGACTGCAGGCAGGATCGCACACAGATCACGTTTCCCCCAGGAGGCCCCACCCAGGGAGGCACACCCTCAGGGGCACCCTCGTCCACCACGGCACACGGGGTCACCACAACCCTCACATCCCCAGCCCCTTGATCCCGCAGGCGCACAGCCTTGTGCCCAGTGACATGCGCACACAGCAAGAGCCTCCCACGCCCAGGGGACCTTCCTGTGGCACACTCAGACACTCCCAGGGCTGCACGTTCAGTCCCCCGCTCAGCATGACCACCACGACACACAATCACCCACAGTCACACAGTCGGGCAGTGTGCGCTGAAGTCATACCGAGTCCCTGTCACAGCCGAGCGCTGTCAGTAACCCTGATGGAGACCGGGGACACACACGCAGGCTTCCTGGAGCCGACCTCTTTTCTGCCCCAGACACCTCTGCCAGCACCCCAGCCCTGCCAGAGCCCCAGGAAGTCCCCACCCGAGGGCCTGACCTTGGGGACCACGGAGAGGTTGAGGGCAGCCCTCCCCCAACCTTCGTGTGTGGGGCTGGAGCTCCGGGGTTGTGGGAGCCGTGGGAGCCGTCCTAGGACTGCAGGGTGATTACAGTATGTCTGGCCGGGGACAGTCCCTCCACCGCTAGATGTGACAACCAAAAATCTCTCTGGACATCGCCAAGTAACACCTAGTGGAGACGGAACCATCCTGGATGAGGTGCTATTCTAGAACAAGGAGGGGACCCCCGGGTTCCCTGCAGCATTACTGTCTGGAAAACGGTGACAACATCTGCATACCCCATAGACAGTCAATGTCACAAGCCTGGCCCGGACAGTCACCAGAGCCAGGACCCCAGGGGCCAAGTGTTCGGGGGAGCAAGGTCCTTGGTGGCCCAGGCTGCTAGCCGTGGGGCCAGCCAGTCCCCAGCAGGGGAGGCCCCTGGAACCCGGGTTGCCAGGAGAGGCGTCGGGCAGGCGCGGTCGCAGGCGGGGGTCCAGGGAGGCAGGCGCGCGGGCGCAGCGCCGCGGGAAGGCCCAGGCGGGCGGCTCAGGTGAACCAGGCGGCGATGCTGGGCACCGTCTGGTAGCGGGAGTCCTGCTGCAGCCGCCAGCAGGCTTTGCAGAAGTCCAGGGCCCAGCTGCCCGAGCGGGGCTGCAGGGTCTCCCGCCAGCGGAAGTAGCGCAGGTAGCGCGCGGGGTCTGCGTCCAGCTCGCGCAGGTGGCGCGCCAGGCCCTGGGCGCTGGCGAAGTCCTCGACGTGGATGAAGGCGTCGGGCGGCAGGAAGCGCTCGTAGTTGCGCCTGCTGGGCCCCAGCACCACCGGCACGGCCCAGGCGCGCAGCGCGTTGCTCCACAGCTTCTCGGTGATGTAGTCGGCGTGCACCGAGTTCTCGAAGGCCAGGTAGAACTTGTACTGCGCCAGGCGCTGCGCCATGGCCTGGCGCGACAGCGGCCTGTGCGACTTCCCGTACACGTGCACCGGGAGATGCGCGCGCAGCTGCTGGTAGTAGCGCACCCTGGCCGAGCCCTCCCTCCAGTTGGACACCACCCAGGCCACCAGCTCGGTCTTGGCCGAGAGGTTGAGCCCCGCGGGCTCGGGCGGGCCCTGCCGCGGCTCCAGCCAGCCGTAGGGGGTGAAGACGTCGGAGTCGCTGCGGTAGGACATGGTGAGGTTGAAGAGCCCGTCCAGGGCCTGCAGCTTCCCGCAGTTGCTGGGCGACTCCATGCTGAACCACACCCAGCGCTGCCCGGGCGGCCGCGGCGACGGCGGCAGCTGCTCCCTGGGCGAGTCGCTGACCTCCCGGTGGTGCACGATGACCGCGTCCGCCCAGGGGTACTCGATGCGGTTGGCTGTCAGCCGGCAGTCGGCCAGGCCAGGCTGCAGCTCGGAGCAGCGGGACAGAGCCACGGGGATGTGGAAGGGCCACGTCCACAGGAGGATCAGGAGGGGCTTGCCGGCAGGGGGGCTCGTGGGGACAGGCCCTGCTGACAGATTGGGAGCGATGGGGACATGTTCCCTGCAGGAGTCTTCTGCCCTGGGAGGCCCAGTGGGGTTGTCTTTTGACACTCGCAGGTAGGAAAAGAAACTCAGGGTTAACAGGAGCTGCAGCAGCAGCCCCAGGACGTAGTGGCGCCAGGGACAGTGTAGCTTGGCCTGGTGGGACGCGTCCATGGTGGAAGAGCTGGGGGGAGAGGGGAGGGGAAACAGCGTCATTGAGGACAGGGACCCCCGCTGAGGGGCACACAGGGTTACCAGAGGTGATGGTGGGTGACGGTCCCCAATGGAGACTGCTACCGTTCCTGGGTCATAGATGACAAAACTGAGACCCAGTGGTTCCCAGCCCAGACACAGCAGAGCTGCGATTCAGACCAAGGAAACCTTCCCAGCCACTGGGCGACAGGGCTCTGTCCTCAGGCAGGGGTCCCAGGGAAGCTGGGGAGAGCCCCGAGAGCTCTCAGGCCCCGCCTTGGCCCTCCCGCCTCCCGGGCTCTTCTCCAGTCTGGAGAGAAGAAACTGTCAGTTATGAATATTTCCAGGTGCTCCAGGATCGAGGCTGGAACCCAGGGTTCTGCCTCCGAGGGGTGTAATATATGGGGTTTAAAAACTTTTAAAGATAGCTGCTTTTTTCCCTCAAATTTTTAAAAATTGTTGATGGACCTTTATTTTATTCGTATGTGGTGCTGAGAATCGAACCCAGTGCCTCACACATGAGAGGCAAGCGCTCTGCCACTGAGCCCCGGCCCCAGCCCACGAATGGGGTCTTGAAGGTTGTCAGAGCTCGCCAGGCAGAGCAGGAGCTGGGCCGGGGCGCTCCTGGTGAGGACGTGGCCAGTGAAGCCCTGGAGGGCAGAGCGGGCCCAGCAAGTTTGTGGGCCAGCGAGCGAGTGCCAACTGGAACTTGATATTTTTCCTGACGCTACGCAAGCACCCTGCCACTGAACCACACGCCCGCCCCCAACGCGATCATGTCCACCTTGTTTCCACCAGCGTGCAGCTCTGGCCCTCATCCCTCACGGGCCATCCCGGGGCCCCAGGTGTGGCCCTTGCTGCCTCCCCACGGTGAGAGGAGGAGATTGAGTGGGCTGGGACTCCAGGGAGGCAGGGTGACCCAGCGGGCACTGCAGGCACCGGGTGCGGGGTCCGGGGGAGGAACAGGCTTGGGGACAGACAGGAGCCCAGGGTGGACCTTGTTCTGGAGATGGCCAGTTGGCAGTTGGTGATTGGCGCCTGGAGGCTGGAGTGCCAGGCGACAGCCGCGGGGCCCAGAGCATGGGCACAGGCCTGCCAATGAGGTACTGAAGGAGAAGGAGGAAACCCACCTTTGAGGGAGGGGTAGGCGGAGGCTGGGAGGCTGGGAGGCTGGGGTGTACAGCAGGGCCAGGACAATGTCCTGGTGCCCCTTATAAACGGCAGAGTGCAGATGCTGGAGGGACTGTAGGACTTGGGCAGGAGGCCTTCTCCTAAAGGAGGGCACCCTGGGCAGTGTCTGGGTGCACATGACCTGCAGACCTGGGGGCACTAGGGGACAATGTACCCCAAACCACGATGGCGTGTGCAGTGAGGACAGCCGCGTGACCTGGGCAGATGGACCTCCGCACTGGGTATCTCCTGGTCTAGCCAATCTCCCTCCATTCCCAGTTCCTTCTTGTCCCCTCAGAGTCCTCCCAGACCCAGGACTCCCACCTCTGAGGCAGCAGTCAGGACCCCAGCCTTGCCCCTCTTTGCCCCTGGCAGCCCTGGAGCTGTCCATTTGGCAGAAGGGGAAACCAAGCCCCAGAGCAACACCCCTGTGTCTTGCCACGTACCCCAGGCGGAGCCAGCATGATCCAGACCCCACTCTGTCCTTCACACCGCCCAGCTTCTCTCCTGCCCTGCACCTGGAGCCGGGACCGCAGAGCCACGGGTGCCCCGGGACTCTCAGGCGGATGGAGACCTCTGCCCCCACTGTCCAACTGGGGGCCGGGGAGCCCCTCGACACTGAGTAACGTTCAGTGTTAAATTTAAAACCCAATATTCTCTTCTGTACATCAAAATCAACATTCATGATTCAGGGAGATGGAAACTTCTGGGTGCCTTTGGAGCCCCGTGGATATGCAGAATGTCAGCGGCCTTCAAATGCACATCAGCTCCTGAGGAAGGCTGAGCTTCATGAGTGTGTCCTGAGTGTGAATTGCACACCGGCTCCCAGACTTAGCACGATAGACATGAAAAAGATCTCATTGGGCCTGGCGCGGTGGCCACGCCTGTCATCCCAGCACCTTGGGAGGCTGAGACAGGAGGATGGAGAGTTCAAAGCCAGCCTCAGCAAAGGCCAGGCACTAAACAACTCAGTGAGACCCTGTCTCTACATAAAACACAAAATAGGGCTGGGGGTGTGGCTCAGTGGTCGAGTGCCCCTGAGTTCAATCCCCAGTACCAAAAAAAAAACAAAACTCATTGATTATTTTTGTATTGATTACACATTGAAATGATACTTGTTTGGATCTATTGAGTTAAATAAGGTGTATTTTTCTTTTCTTTCTTTCCTTCTTTAATTTTCTTTCAAGTTGGGATCTCCCTATGTTGCCCAGGCTGGCCTCAAACTCCTAGGCTCAAGTGATCCTCCTTTCTTAGCCTCTCAAATAGCTGAGTGCCTCTGTGCCTGGAAAAGTATATTATTATTAAAGTATTTACACTATGTCCTTTTAGTTTTTAAAAAAATGATGGCAGCTGGGGGGCTGGGACTGTAGCTCAGCAGTATAGCACTTGCCTCGCAAGCATGAGGCACTGGCTTCAATCCTCAGCACCACATAAAAATAAAGATATTGTGTTCATCTACAACTCACAATTTAAAAAAAACTACTATTATAAAAAAAATGGCAGCTGGGCATGTTGATGCTTGTCCACAATCGCAGCGGCTCAGGAGGCTGAGGCAGGAGGAGGGCAAGTTCAAGGGCACCCTCAGCAACTTAGCAAGACTCTGTAATTTAGCAAGCGCCTGTCTCAAAAAAAAAAAAAAATGACTGTGGATGTAGCCCAGTGGTAAAACACCTTTGGGTTCAATCCCTAGCACCAAAATATTCTTTTTTAATGTGCTCATTGCTCTTCAGTTTCTAAGAAATGGAAACCAGCAATAACTGGTCACAACTTGAACTGCACTGCAGAGGGAAAACATCAGATGCCACACACAGGCACACAGGTATATGGAAACAGGCTAAGAGCCCATTGAGGGGAACTGGTTAAATTAGGGCCCTTCCCTATAAGGAATACTATGCAGCTGTGAAGATGATCAACAGCACCACCCAGGCATAGACATAGCCACACAGTGGAGACAAGGTTTGTGGAGGCCAACCCTCCAAAAGCATGGGAACCTGTTTAAGTGACCCAAACTATCAGTCAGACAGGGAAGCAGTTTTTGTGTGTGTGGTCATAGACGTTGAACCCAGGGGTGCTCTATGTTGGAGCCACACCCCCAGCCCTTTTTATGTTTTAGTTTGAGACAGGGTCTCGATAAGTTGTCCAGGCGGGCCTTGAACTTGCTGATCTCCTGCCTCCACCTCTCAAGCCTCTGGGAGGACAGGCACGCCCACTGGACCCGGCTGGAAGCAAATATTTATTTAGGAGCCGAGAAGCTTAAGCTTCATGCCCTGTGTGGTTAAAATTCTCAAGCACAGGTGCCCTGTCCAGCGTCGGGGCGCTGCTGGCGGGCTCCTGGTACCTGGCATGTGGTCAAGGCAGCAGGGGCCCTGAAGTTTTCAGCGCTGCTCAGTCTTACTGAATGGCATGCTAAGCACAGCCTCCCCCACTGAGCTACACCCCCAGCCCCTGAAATGCTGTTCAGTCTTAAACTTAAATTTTGGAGCTGTGGTGAGGCAGAACATCGTGGCCAGTAAGTTGCTGAGGCTGGCGTCAAATGTGTGACCCTCCTGCCTCAGCCTCCAGAGCTGCTGGGATGACAGGTGTGTGCCACGGAGCCCAACAGCTTTCGAATTTCAATTTTTTTAAAATATAAATTTCCTCCATTCTACAAAAATTGTTTTTAGTCAGAACCCATGTCACACTCGCCATTGGAGCGTGAGCATCGGAACGAGGGACAAACTCCACACCAGGCTGGCCTAGCCTGATGAGAAGGAAGGACTTGGACTGCCCTGGACCCGCCGTGGGTGTAAGAGGCGAAGTGAAACGTGTCTTTCTGTTGCCTGGATCTTTTCATTTGTGTGTGTGTGTGTGTGTACCAGGGATTGAACTTGGGGGCACTCGACCCCTGAGCCACATCCCCAGCCCTGTTTTGTGTTTTATGTAGAGACAGGGTCTCACTGAGTTGCTTAGCGCCTCGCCCTTGCTGAGGCTGGCTTTGAACTCGCCATCCTCCTGCCTCGCCTCCCTAAGTGCTGGGACGACAGGCGTGGCCACCGCGCCAGCACTTCTTCTTCTTAATATGGCTACTAGGAAATTCTGAGTCACTTGGGTGGTGTAAACAATTTGGTAGTTCCTTAAAAGCCTAGCCCTAAACCAGGTGCGGGGCCGCCCCAACGTCCCAGGGACTCAGGAGGCTGAGGCAGGAGGAGGGCAAGCTCAGGGTCGGCCTGGGCAGGTTAGTGAGACCCTGTGGCAAAATAAAAAGGGCTGGGGTGCAGCCCAGGGGCAGCGCACACCCAGCACGCAGCACCACCCCGGGAACAGAAAGAAGAGAAGTGAGAGAGCACCAGGGACGGGGCAGCGTGGGCACCGCACAGCCCGAGGCTCACAGGAGAGGCTCACAGGAGACGGTGGGCCGCCCTCGGAGGAGGCGGGGCACGCACTCCCCAGAAGGGACCCGGCACGCGAGGCCGAGGGAAGTGAGCCAGGGTCCACCCACAGGAGGTCGCCTGTCAGAGCCCTGGACGCAGGGTGTGCTAACTGCCCAGGCTGGCCTTGAACTTGCGATCCTCCTGCCTGCGATGGCTTAGATAAGAGCAGTTATGGAGAAGCCCCCGCGTGAGACGCTGCAGGAGAGTTCAGAGGTGCACTGATGGGGTCCCCAGCCTTGGCCTGACCGGCGCGGGTGAACTGGGTGGGGACATGGGTCCCTGGGTGCCCTTGGGCTTCCCTGCCGTGGTGGTGAGGGGAGTCTCCGCGTCCTGACCCACGTCCTGAGCTGCCTGCCCACGCGCCTGCCCTCCCCGTGGTGCCTGCCTGGCCTGGGCGCTGAGCAGGGGACCTCAGCCTGTGCACTGGACCCCACAGCCCTGAGCGCCAGCTTTGCTCCCCGCAGGTCAGGTCTCTAGGTTGGAGCCGCAGGGAGTTCCAGCAGCGGCCTGGGGCCCCTGGGGTGCCAGGCGCCCCAACCCTCTCTCTCCCTTCCTCGCCTTCCTCCTGTCTCTCCCCTCCCCCTTTTCTTTTCTGTGCTGGACATGGAGCCCGGGGCCAGCTTGTCCTGGGCAAGTGCTCCACCTCTGAGCCCCTGAGCTCTGCCCGCATCCCGCAGGCTGTGCTTTGCTCTCTGCAGTGGCTCGGACGCCTGGCTCACGTCTGAGCGCAACGGGCTGGGCGTCTCTCAGCTGAGCAGCTGGATGCTGTCTGTCCTGCCTGCTCTTCCTCCTGGGGTGGAGCTGGCCTCACCTGCCACTGCAGAGCGGAACACCTGACGGGTCACGCTGGGGAGAGCGAGTGGGCTGCCCGATTCCACACTCCTGGTTACATTCTGGAAAGAGACTCCGAAGCTCATCCCTGGGGAGACCCTCCCGGCCCTGGGCGGTGGACCTTCTGCCTGAGCTTCAGCACTGGGTGCTTGGGCTGTGTACGTAAGGTGGATACCTTGAAATTAAACTGCCACTAAAATGGTCACATGGTGGCTCCTCCTAGGGAACCAGGAAGTTTTTGGCAGTGACCTTGAGGGAGGCGGACTGGGGGAGGCAATGAATAGGAGGCCGGGGCTGAGACCCACCCACGTTTACCCCAAGATATCTTCCCTTGAAAAAGATCAGAAGACACTACTTTGCTGGGATACTAGAAAGATCAGAAAAAACAAATCCAAAATTAAGAAAACGAGCTGCCCCCAGGCCTCCCTCCTGCCGGGCACGGGCAGAGAGAGCTAAAGCAGGGAGAGAGCAGAGGCCCAAGAGCGACAGAGGTCGGGGGTGGTGAGGTTTCAAACCCAGAACTTGGCCAGGGAGAGAGGCAGGAGCCCAGCGGCAAACCCGCCAGAACCCCCCATACCCCACTCCACCTGGGTCCCTGGAGTCCCTGGAGAGACCAGCAGCTATGACTGCAGGTGTCCCCCAACTGTAGGGCCCACCCCCACCGATTCCAGGGGAGCTCAGCTGCCATGTGAATCAAAGCAAGTAGGACAGGCCAGTGCAGAAGAGGGGACGAGCTGCTGCCCAGGCCTTCCTTACCTGGGGACAGGCTCTCGGAGGCAGGGGACGAGCTGCTGCCCAGGCCTTCCTTACCTGGGGACAGGCTCTCGGAGGCAGAGGCCAGAGGCAACAGCTGCTTCTCAGGTGCTGGTGAATCAAAGCTAGATGGAGGCAGAAGGAAGGGCATCTACAGCCAAAGCCTGGCTAAAAGGCCAGTCCCCCCACCTGTCATCAGCTGAGCAGGCTCTGTCCCAAGAGGGCTTCTCTAACCTGTGCCGCTGGGCTGCACGGGGGCGGCAGTGACTCAGAGTGCACGCTCTGCCCTGCCCTCAGGTGAGGCTGTGTGGTTTTGGGCATGTGATTGGCTAAGAGTCACTGGCCCCTCTCAAAGGGTTTCCACACGGAGCCACAGGGGTTCCTTGGGAGGCCGTGGGGCAGGGGCCGTGGAGCAGGGCTCCCCCTCCCCCTCCCGCCTCCGCGCCTCGTTCCCCACATCAGCAAAAGTCCAGGGACGCTGCAGCCACTGGAGGAAACTCGGGAAGCTGGACGGTGGCCAGCCAGAGATCAGAGTGCTGAGGCGACACTGCACAGAGCCACATCCAGCTGGTTCAGCGAGAAAGCGTTCGACCCAAAGGTGACGGGGCCACGCGAGGCGTGGCACAGAGAGGGGCTCACCAGTGGCTCAGGTCAGAGGTGCTCTCAGGCAGAGCAGCAGCAGGGGCCCTGGACAGCGCCTGTGTCCATCTGCACCAGGGCAGCGGCCAAGGCTCAGGTCTGGTCACCTGTGGACTCAAAACCAATCCAGATCACTATAGAAGCACCGGAAACCTACCTGAGCCTCCTAGCGTGGGTGAGGCAATGTTCTGGAAGTCTGGTCTTGAGGGAGGGTGGCCTTCCACTCGGTCAGTGTCTATGCCGTCCAGGATCCAGCTGACAGATGGTGCCGCTTCCCTGCTCTAGAATCCATCTCTGGGCGGCTGCAGATGGCCCAAGTCCTCGGGCCTCTTTGGCCAGCTCCAGGCCCGAGAGCCTCTGCAGAAACGGCTGCTCTGGAGGGTGGGGTGCCCTGGGCAGGATATTTGCAGAAAGAGATCAACCTGTCTGTTCAGTGCTCTTTCCTTGGCTGATTGGTCCAGGCATGACTTATTAAAATAACTCATGGACTGTCATTGTGCCACTGTGTCCTGGGCCTCTGGCCAAGTTTGATGGACAAGACTTCGTGCTCCCTACAGCCAGCCACCTGCTCATGTGGAACCCAGGTTCCTGCAAGGAGACCTTTGTGCTCCCGGTGACTTGGAATGTCATATGCATCCAGTCCCATCGTCCTCCCTGCCTCCTGCTTAATTCCCAGTCCTCCTTCAGGCCAGGTGCAGGGTCACTTCTTCCAGAGAAGCGCCTTTGTTCTGCAGGCTGGATCAGACTCCTCTTCTGGCCCCTGCATGTCCCCGTCAGAGCTCAGGTCACACTGTGGCACGTCCCCTGCTGGGCTTCCAGCCTGTCACAGACAGAAAAGCTGGACGAACAAGAGAGAAGGGACTGAAATTAGGACTTTGGATCGTTCTCTCTAGGATTCTAAAATCGGGGAAGTAGGTCTCCAGGGGAGGGCCAAGGGGCTCTGCTTAGGTCACACTTGGGACCCAAGACCTTCAGGCCGTGTCTGCGGGTGTGTCAGGTTGTGTGCGAAATAGAAATTTTGGTGGTGGGTTTCCAGAATACAGTCCTCAACCTCAACTGGGATGCAAGCTCATTTCCACGCACTTTGATTTATTGGGGCGCCTGTTGTTTCACAACTGTGGCACCCAACATGGGACTCCCTGCATCAGCTGGGGGTTTTGGGGACCCCCTTTCTCAGAAGAGATGCAACCTGTTGCCTTGTCGCATTGGCCTTGGAGTGGGAGACCGGGGGAGGAAACTGTAGTCCCTGGGGCTGGCAGTGGACCTCAATCAAAAGTGGATCAGGGGGGCTGGGATTGTAGCTCAGCGGTAGAGCGCTTGTCTCACATGCGTGAGGCCCTGGGTTCGATCCTCAGTACCACGTACAAAGCAATAAAATAAAGACATTATGTCCGTCTACAACTAAAAAAAAAAAAATTTAAAAAAAAAAAAAAAAAAGTGGATCAGGGGCTGCGGTGGTGGCTCGGTGGTAGTGCGCTTGCCTAGCATGTGTGAGGCACTGGGTTCGATTCTCAGCACCACATATAAATAAAATAAAGGTCCATTGACAACTAAAAAAATTTTTAAAAAGTGAATCAGCTAGGGGCTGAGATTGTGGCGCAGTGGTAGCGTGCTTGCCTAGCATGCGTGAAGCACTGGGTTCGATCCTCAGCACCACATAAAAATAAAATAAAGATATTTAAAAAAAAAAAAAAAAGTGAATCAGCTAGCTGGGCACAGTGGCTCAAGCCTGTAATCCTAGCACTTAGGGAGGCTGAGACAGGAGGATCGCGAGTTCAAAGCCAGCCTCAGCAACGGCGAGGCGCTGAGCAACTCAGTGAGACCCTGTCTCTACATAAACACAAAATAGGGCTGGGGATGTGGCTCAGTGGTCGAGTACCCCTGAGTTCAATCCTTGAACCAAGGGGAAAGAGAGAGAGAGAGAGAGAGAGAGGGAGAGAGAGAGAGAGAGAAGGAGGGAGAGAGGGAGGGAGGGAGGGAGGAAGGAAGGGAAAAGAAAAGAAAAGAAAAGAAAGAGGAGAGAGAAGTGGAGCAGCAGCATGGGGAGGGAGCCCAAGCAAGAGCCTCAGCAGCCAGGTAACCCTGTGCGGGAGCCAAGGTCAGAGAACCTGTTCTCCAGCTGGGTCAAGAAGTGCTTCCTGGATGGTGGGGACGTCAGAGGTTGTGTGAGTGCACCTGAGACCGGAGGGCGAGGGACCCTCCAAGAGGGGGCTTGAGGCTACATTCAGAAACCTGAGACCACAGCCAGGACAGCAGGACTGGGGTGTGGGCAGGAAGTCCCTGGGAAACTGCGTTACAGGAACCTACAAAAGGGGGGATAACAATTCCAGGCCTAAGCTGGGTGCAGTGGCGCACGCATGTAACCCCAGCCTCAGCAACAGCGAGGCGCTGAGCACCTCAGTGAGACCCTGTCTCTACATAAAATAGGGCTGGGGAGGTGGCTCAGTGGTCGAGTGCCCCCGAGTTCAATCCCCAGTACCCCCAAAAAAAGATTTTAAGGAGGAAATAATTTGCCCCAGGAAGAAATATATATATTATATATGTATATGCATGCATATTATGTATTTATATATTCTCCCTTAAGAGAGAGACATTGAGACATTAATGGTGACACATTCTCTTCTCTACAAATTTAAAAAACAAACAAACATGAATTGAGTCAGTTTTGTCAGATACCTTGAATATATGTGCACACACACACACACACACACACACACACACGTAGGGGTCCACTTTACCAAGCTGATGTCCTAAACTGGTCTATAGTGATAATCTCCTTCAGATTTATAGTTGGGGACTATAGCAAATTTAGTTGGGGACTTATTTATATCATTTGCTGTTCTGAAAGGGGACAAAGGTAACCCATTATCAATAAGATACACACACACACACACACACACATATATATATATATATAATTTTGTGTTACTTCATTACTGGGATGGAAATTTAAGTGTATTTTTAAAGATAATGAGTCTGATTTGTTTAAAGGTTGACATTGTAAAGATGGAAGCATTTTTCCATAAAAAGAAAATTAGGAACTCTCTTAGTTTTTGTCTGATTCATGTTTCAGATGCAGTGTTGTTTGTCTTACCTGTTACGAGCCCAGTGACCCAAGATAGGCCTCTCTCGCCCGCTCCATATTAGGATGGCTCCGAAGTAGGCTGGACTTAAGCTCATTTAAGGTTATATTCAAAAGATAGATTTTTTTTTTTGGTACCAGGGATTGAACTCAGGGGCACTCGACCACTGAGCCACATCCCCAGCCCTATTTTGTGTTTTATGTAGAGACAGGGTCTCACCGAGTTGCTTAGCGCCTCGCCATTGCTGAGGCTGCTTTGAACTTGCAATCCTCCTGCCTCAGCCTTCTGAGCTGCTGAGATTACAGGCCTGGCAAAAGATAGACTTTTTTTTAATTTTTTTTTTTTTTTTTTTTTAGTCGTAGATGGACACAATGTCTTTATTTTATTGCTTTGCATGTGGTGCTGAGGATCGAACCCAGGGCCTCACGCATGCGAGGCAAGTGCTCTACCACTGAGCCACAATCCCAGCCCCAAAAGATAGATTTTTGCTGTTGCTGTTGTGAAGATTGCAGTCATCTCAAAATAAGCAAGTGATATGATACAAAACCAAGTGAAGGTCTGGATAGATTATAAAAGGCACATGAGATTGGAAGAGTTTTAAAAGTCAAGTTTATAAAGGATCTCATATGTGATTGAGTTGATAAATTTATGGATCTTTATGGAGACAAAATAGATACCAAAGATATATTAGTGTCATTATAGAAATTATATTTCTGGGGCTGGGGTTATGGTGCAGTGGTGGCGCGCTTGCCTAGCATGCGTGAGGCACTGGATTTGATCCTCAGCACCACATAAAAATAAAATAAAGGTATTCTGCCCGCCTACAACTAAAAAATAAATATTAAAAAAAAAGAAATTATATTTCTGGGTTCATGGCTATTATGCAAACCAAATATTTTTGGTTTTGTTAATTTCATTTTGTATTTTCTTTCTTTTTTTTAAGTTTTTTTTAGACATTGATAGGCCATTATTTTATTCATTTATTTATATGTGGTGCTGAGAATCAAATCCAGTGCCTCACACATGCTAGGCAAGCGCTCTGCCACTGAGCCACCACCCTAGCCCTCATTTTGTATTTTCCTTATAGAACTTTATAACTTTTGCCCTTTAGTGTTTTGAAGAAGTACTCCTTCTGTCAGAATAATCTGAGTTAATTTAAGATGATAAGCCATCACCTATAGAACAGAATAGGACATAAGGATGACTTTCAGTGCTGATACTAACCCCAGCTAAATGGACGGGATAACTATAAAATTATAGATGTTAAAGTTGGGGTGAAACTGTCCTGCTGGATGTTTAAACCAAAACTCGGAAACCAAAGGCAAGAAAGTAAAAGGGCCAAGGAAAAAGTAGCCAGTATTTTGTCCCTTGCCCTCTAAGGTCGGCCAGGACCCAGGGAAGGGTGGGACCCCTCCAAGGGCCCTACAACTCTGGTGAGTCACCTGACTCCTGATGAGGGGGCTGAAAGGACCCTAGAGAGCAGCAAGCCAGCCAGTGCACATCCTGCCAAGAGGAAGGCCATTGGAGAGGGCCATGTCCCTGATGCTTCCAAGGGAAGCCGCATGTGGTCAGCAAGATGCTGACCCATCCAGGCAGATGGCACAACTGGTGGAGGAGAGCTAAAGGAGCCCAGGGGCTTCTCACACATTCCCAAGAGGGATCTCTGAGGACTCTCAGCTGGCTCTTAATGACAGACAGGAAACAGATCAAGTTGGGCCAAGCTGGTCTTGGACACCTGGCAGGGAAGCAGAAGCACAGCACAGCCACGCCCGGGCACTTAGCAGGAGAGGCGACAGGCCTTTAGGGTAACGGAGACGTGCACTTGTGTCTGTCCTCCCAAAAGTAAGTGACCCAGGGGCTTTATAAAGGGGAGGTTCTTATACAGGAGCTCCCGATAAACAGATAAAAGCTGTCAGTCACAAGTTTGTGCCGAGTGACTTGGAGACCTACCTGTGCCTCTCTCCCCACCCCCCGCGATTATGATGGCTGCTCGTCTGGAGCCTGCACTTCACCACTTCCAGCCCGGCCACAAGGTTTTCATCAAGTCCTGGAGAGGACACAGGCTTCCTCTGAGCTGGAAAGGACCTTACCAAGTGCTCCTGGCCACCGGGACGCTGTCCCACGTGCTAGAGGGATTGCCACCTCACAAAGTGGATACAGCCAGGAAGGATGGCAATACCAAAGGCGTCGATAAAATGAAACCAAAAGGCATAAAAGGGAAAAGGGAGGATTTGGGAGAAATAGAAAACCCGGTGGTCCAGTTTCAGAGCATAGCATTCAGTCTCGATGGGATCCAATCTCAGCCATTTTAACTACAGCCCTACCCTTTGCCGCCCCAGTTTTCTAAATTTGTTTTATAGTTGTAGACGGACAGCCTGCCTTTATTTTATTTTATTTTTTTAATGTGATGCTTAGGACCCAACTCAGTGCCTCGCACGCTGCTCCTGCGCGCTGCCTCAGCTGCAGGCCCAGCCCTCCCCGCCCCAATTTTGACGGTAGCCAATCGCACAGACGGTGGCCTGAGCTCCTCCAATCAGGGCAAGGGGCGGTTCTGGGTTCGGGCCCTGCGCCGGCGGATGGTACGTGGCAGGCGGCAGGTTCGAGGGCGCCCCGAGGAGTAAGTGCGCTGCCCACCCGCTTCCCAGCGCGGGGTTGGTGACTGCAGCACCCCCGTGTTTCTACCAGCTGGGACCCTGGTCCTGCCGTTTGCACCTGACCTCGGGGCGAGGGTCTGCTCCTGCAGCCCCTCAGCGTCGCGGGGCCTCTGGCGGGGCCACTGTCCGCAGGAACGAGCTCCCAACGAGGCGGGATCCAGGCAGCGCGGCCCTACGCTGTGCCCAACGCCACCTCCAGACACCCCAGCGGCACCACAGGGAGCGCCATCTGTCCTGGGGCCAGACAGGAGGGTGCCAGGAGGTCCCTGCCTGGGAGCCCCGACAGGCCGGGCCCCCGTCCTTGCTTCCTGGCGCTGCGGACAGATCCACTCCCTGTCCTGGCCAGGTGGATCGGGAGGGTGGCGCTGACTTGGGGGTTCCCACACCCGCGCGCAGGACCCTGAGCCCCTGGAGTCCCCTGGAGCAACATGCATCCATCCATCGCCAGGTCCCCGGCAGGGCGTGGGCTGGGGCTCGAGCAGCCAGGCCTGCGGCCTGACAGCGATTTTCCAGGTAGCATCCCCTAACCCTGCCCACCTCCGGCAGGCCCGCAGCACCTGGCTGGCCCCGCAGGGCACGAGCCGCCGACGTGCTGGCACAGGGGTGGTGCTCCAGGTCAGCTGCCGCGCCGGCCAGCCTTGATCCTGGGCTGAGCCCCGAGTTCCAACTAAGCCCCCGCCCCAGGCTGAGCTCCACTCCCAGCCGAGCCCCAGCTGCAGAGATTTGGGTCACTGGTGAGGGAGTTCAGGGGGCATTGGGGTCTCTGACTCTGCAAACGTCGCCCCCTCAGCCATCCTGTCACGCCGCAGGGGCTGGGAACAACACGTGCTCCTTTGACAGGTCAGGAAACAGGTGGGGGCTCAAGTCCTTGCACCCAAACCACCGGGCAGGTGGCTGCCAGCTCGCCCCTGCCTCCCTGCCGCTGCTGTCCACCCTCACGTGCTTTCTCCTTCCGGCCTTGTGTCCTGGGCCATTTCTGTGGGACCTTCTTTGTGTTATTGCCTTTCCTGAGCCCTGGTCACAAGCTGGGAAGCAGGGTGGGTGCAGGTGGGATTTGGGTCAGGCCACCTGGCCTTTCAATGCCGCTGCCCAGCCCCTGGCCTGAGGTCCCAGCCTTTGGCGTCTGAGGAACCCCCAGGGACTGGAGCTGCCCCTGAATGTGCTGTGTGTCCTGAGAGGTGTCCTGGGCCTTTCTGGGCAAGGCTGTCAGGGAAGCTCACCTGGCAGAGGGCTGGGCCAGGGCCTGGACGGAGGGACTAGGACATCTCCTCCCTCAGGCTCAGGGCGAGCTGGGACTGGCTTTCAGGATGAGGCCAGGCCAAATGCACGCGCTTGCTGGGGTCTCTGCCCTCCTGGACTCCCAGCGCCTCCTTTGGCCCTGGGCAGGTGGGCGATGGAGTCGTAGCCTGCTGGAAATTCCATCCCCCTGGGCCCTGGGCTGCCAGCCAACGGGTGCTGGCAGCTCGGGAGGAGGGGAGGGGACCATGGCCAGCTGGTGGACTGTATTCTACCCATACAACTGGGGCATCGGGCAGGGCAGTGGGGTTTGGGGACGATGCTTGGGTCTGGGGGCACACTGGGGTTGCCCCCTAGTGACCTGGGCAGAGTCTTCCTCTGAGACCCACAGGGGGTTGCCAAGTTCCTCCATGCCTCAGAAAACCCCAGATGGAGGGAGTTGAAGAGAAGTTGTGTAAGAGGGAGATGCTCGGTCCTCAGACACTGGTCCAGGAGGAGGCGGTGACCATGGAGCCCCCGGGCCTTGGGGGACAGCACTGGTGTCCCATTCCAAGCTCTGCCAACCGGGGTGCAGCCCTGCCCCAGCCCAGGAGGAAGCCCGGGCCTGGCCTCCCGGCACATTCCCGCCCTTGCAGTCAGGCGGTAGGGAGAGGGGCCCAGGTGTGTGGCGTGGGTGGTGGGGGAGCGGGCGTGACCGGCGGCGAGGCTGGCTCAGACCCGAGGTCACCAGCCGGCTGGGCAGAGGCACTGCAGCCCCCACCCTCACCTGCCCAGAGCCCCGTCCATCCTCCCGCTGAAGGCGTCGCTGGCCTCCCTGAGGACTCGTTGGGAAGATGGGGAGAACAGGCTCAGAGAGCACCCGGAACTCTGCCACCCACCCCCGCCCTGTCTTGGCATTTCCCCAGGCCCAGAATGTTCCAGAATGTTCCGGAAGTCCTCCTTTACTGTTCTAATCCACCTGCAGGCCCTGGGTGCAGGGGTGGAGGTGGGGTGGAACCTGGGCCCCTTTGATCTCAGAGCTCTGGACTGTAAGAGCTTTGCAGAACAGACTTTGGCCCCTGGCAGCTGTGTGACCTTGGGTGAGTCCGGGCACTTCTCTGGGCTTCGGCCTTCTTGCTTGCTGGATGGAACCAACGCTGGCATCCCAATCATGCTTCCGAGACCCTCGAGGGTCTTTGCCTACCCTCTCTGCAGGGGCCAGAAACCCACAGGTCTGGGACCCTGGCTCTCTCTGGCCTCCCTTGCTCATCAAGTGGTGCTGGGGGCCATGGAGCGGAGGGGGAGCGGGGATGCTCAAAGTGACAGAAACCTGGCATTCCCTGCCACCCGCCCCCGGCCTTTCCTCACCCCGGCCCCCTGGCACGTCAGGGTCTGCCTGCCCCTGGCACCCCAGCCCTACTGGGTTCATGCGGCTTGAATTTCAGCCTGGTGGGTAAAGAGGTGGGGGCTGGACACGCTTCATTTTCCAATTTCTGTAAATAAAAGCTGTGGGGCCATCTTTTGTCGACTGGAAAAAAAGCCCATTGCAAAATGGTGTGAGCAAACAATAGCGTGTAGGTGTAGGTGGGGCCGGGAGAGGATCCAGGGGGGCGGCGGGACAAAGGCCCTTTCTCTCCTGCTGGAAGGGTTTGGGGGAGCAGGCATGTGAGGGTTGAGAATGAGAAAAGCCAGGGAAGGTATTTTGCAAGAAGGAAAGCAGCTGGTGAGATGAAGAGGTTAAAAGGTGGGCTTCTTTGGTTTGATTTGGAGGATGTTTTCAAGTCTTCCGAGACACCTGTAATTCCACCAGAAAAAAACAAGAAAAATACAGTCAGGAGTGCTGGTGGCGAGGTTGCCAGGCCCGGCCTGCGGGGACCCTCTGGAGATGCCACGTGCGGAAGGCGTCCTGAATGTGCCCCGCCAGCTCTGTCCCATTATCGTTCTCTGGAGAGCGGCAATTTCCCCTAGCCAGGCTCTCGGATTGTTCCGGAAGCCTCATTTACAGTTGGAACCCACCTGCAGCCACTCAACCCCCAGGCAGCTGCAGCCCTGTCCTGCAGGGTGAGGGTGCTGGGACTTGATCTTAGGGCCAGATATGAGGATTTCAGGCCGCATCTCACCCGTCCTCAGCTCTAGTTCCTCCCAAGCCTCCAATGACCTCAGCTGCAAAGCCATGGACCCCGAGGCATCTCTGCCCACGCCCCTTGGTGTTCACGCCCCAGGACCTTTGCATGTACTCCCTGGAGCCCTCATGCCCCTGATGCCCGGATGGCTCCCTCAGATGTCTCCCTCTGGCATCGTTTTATTTCAAAGTGTGCCCCCCACCCCAGCATGCCTAGGCCCACCCTGGCTTTAGTTTGCTCCACAGCAATCAGTACCATCGGGCAAGGTCCCGGGGCCAGGTGTGGCTCAGGGGGAGGCACCTGGTCAGCACTGTGAAGCCCTGGGCTCCACCCTCGGCTCTGCAAACAGCACAAATGGAGGAACGGAGGGCGCACTGGAGTTATTTGACCAGGTCATAAATCAGTCACGTTGGTCTACTGTCCCTGGCCCGCCTCCGCCACCAGCACGCCTACCCGGAGGCCTGGTGCCTGTTCTGTTCCCTGCTCACACTGAAGCCTGGAGTGGCGGCCGCCCCGGGGGACGAGCCAGTGGGCGGAGGGAAGGACGCGGCCGGAGACTTGCGTTCCTGCCTGCTCCGTGTCTCCCAGACCGGGCACCCCAAGCAGCAGGCCTGGGCTCCCTGGTAGGTGCCAAGTGAGGGACAGTGTGGCGCCTGCTGCAGAGGCCAGCTGGGGTGCAGGAAGGTCGGGGGACCCTGTGGACCGTGTGCCCGGGCCCTGGCCTGCCTCACGGGCACCTACAGGTGAGGTGTCCCCCCCCAGGGTGATGCTGCGGTGCCCGCGGGGCCCTGGACACAGGCCTGCAGCCTGCGCAGGCAGGAATGCTCTGGCTGCAGAGGAGGAATCAAAGGCCCCTTGGAAGTCGGGGCCAGCGGGTGGGGGACGCTTTGAACCTCCAGCTTGGCTGGGATGTCTGGACAAGGCAGGCGGCCAGGGGGTGTCATCAGGACTAAAATTAGCCTCCGTTCCCGCTCAGCCCGTCCCCCGGCCAGGAGGGAGGCTGGGCGCCGGCCTCCGCAAGCGCTGGGGATGTGGCAGGCAAGTCCCCTCACGGATCCCTGCTTGGACCCGCCCAGTGACCTGACAACGCACTCCTGGCGGCTGCACCCGCACCCCCGTTTCACAGGTGACAGATCCAAGGCACGCAGAAAGCCACCAGCCCAGGGTCGCGGCTCAAGGTGACAGAGCTGGCCCCGGACCCTGACGCTGCCCTCCGGCCTCCTCAGCACGGTAGCAACTGGGTTTTGCTAGCTTCCCACAGAACGCCTGCTGGGCCCAGGAAGGTCGAGGACGGATGGATGGGCAGGGGAGGGGTCCCAGGACGCAGCCCAGGTAGCCAGGTGGCCAAGCATTAAGACATGTGCGGGGCTGGGGCTGTGGCTCAGTGGTGGAGCGCTTGCCTAGCATGCATGAGGCACTGGGTTCGATCCTCAGCACCACATATGAATAATAAGTGAACAAAATAAAGATCCATCAACAACTAAAAAATGTTTAAAAAAAAAAAAAAAAGACATGTGCGCCCAGTGGCAGAGATGTAGCCTCAGCCCCTCGGCATACCTGGGCGCCCGTCCCCCAGGAGTCACGAGGTCCAGCACTAGATGAAGGGCACAGGTGACAGCGAGGCCCCCACCCCCAGGGCCTGGGGCCTTCTGAGAGGTGGGTGGTGATCAGCATCTGTGCCTTTACGCACAGCACAGGTAAGGCCCAGGGGACGGGGACCCCCACTGCAGCTGTGCCCCAGGACACGGTGGGCGGGCTCTAAGTCTGTCCCAAGGACGCCACGGGGACTTGGCCTTGATTTAAATTCGCACTGAACTGGCCTCCTGGATTTTATGTGCTAAGTCTGACCCCGATGCTGGGGGGGGGGGCAGGTGCTAAAACAGGCGTGGAGGAGGCAATGGGGCCACACAGGGCACTCAGGTGACTGTGTTGGGACCAGCCAGCAGGGGCCACGGGGCTCTGTGCCTCTCCCCACCTCACCAGGCCAGCAGCCACTTTCCTGTCCTCCGCCCTGGCTTGTTCTTTGTTGTTGACGCAGTCAGTGGACAGAGGGGGCTATGAGCACCTGGGGCTCCGCAGCAGGTGGCCTCACTAATGGGGTGGAGAGGAGCTGGGACAGGGAAGGGGGGCCTGGGCGGGAAGTGTCCAATCTGGACAGGAGCACAGAGCAGGCCTCCCCACGTCCAGCCTGGAAGTGAGAACCCGGGAGAGCACTTCTGGAGGCCTTCACCTGACCCATGCCCACACGGACAGTGTCCTCCCAGGCCAGCGGCCTCCGCTGCTGCAGCCCTGGCTGTCCCATCCCAAGAGGGGCAGGGCAGGGCCCACCCGCGCCTCCAGCCCTCAGGTGGCAGATGGGACAGGCACCGTGCACAGGAGCCTGCTCAGGGCCCCAAAGGGCTCAGCCCAGAGAGGGGCCTGGTGACCACGCTCTTGGCCCTGCCCCGTCCTTGGCTCTGAGCCATCTGGTGTCTCCGACCCAGGGCCACGCCACCCCCTCCGGCAGACTCCCACTCAGGCTTCATCATCTTTTCTCCAGGAAGTCTCTGTGGACACCCAGGCTGTCCCCTCTTGCTGTGTGACCCCATTACTGCCTTGCTCAGCCTGGTCACTGGACCGCGAGCCTCAGGAGAGTGGACCAGGACTGTCTCTGCCACCACTGTGTCCCCAGTGGCCAGCACAGGGCCCAGCACACAGCAGGAAGAAGTGTCCCATGTCACCAGATGCCCTGGCTCCACCTCCACGTCCACCTGCTGTGTGACCTTGGATAAGTGAATGTCCCTCTTTGAGCCCTGTTTGTCTCACCTGTAAAATGGATACCAACGCCTCCCTTCCAGCCCAAAATGCACTGGGATGGGAAAGAAGCCGCTGGAATGCGCTTGGCACCTGGGGAGGCAGCTCAACAAACGTTCACTTAAAAATCAGGTAAATTAAAATAAGCTCCGACTCCACACCCAGTAGAGTGGCCCCGATGGAAACAGTGCCGCACGAGGTCTGGTAGGGACGCGGAGCTGCAGGGACTCCTGGCGCTGCTGGTCACGCGAGATGTGCGGCCTCGCCAAGAGGCAGCCTGGCAGCTGCCCACCAAGCCACACCTGCACTAGGGCACCCCAGGAGCTGGGCCTCGGTGTCCCCAGGGCAGCAGACACAGCGGGTCCCACAGAACCCTGTGCGGGTGTCTGCACAGCTGGGCGGGGGTGGTGGCCGGACTGCACTTTGCAAGTTCTCTGTAAACCTAAAGCTGCTGTCGCTATAAAAAGGGGCCTTGAGGCGTGGGCTCATTGGCCGTGTGTGCCTTGGCGTCCCCTAGGCTCCTCGCATGTCTGATCTCGATGGCACAGAAGGCTGGGAACAAGGAAGGACACCTCTGCCCCGAGAACGGCCTGGCCACAAGGTGGAATATTACACTGCCCTTAAAAGAGCGGGAAGGCCCTCACTAGGAGGAAGAAATTCAAGCTGTGCTGTTGAGAGGGGCAGACGGAGCACCGCGAGGCCGCCAAAGGTGACATGGTTTCTGTGGGGAAAAGAAAATAAACAGACATGCGTGTTCGGGCCTGGAGCGCCGGGGGAAGGAGAAACCAGACACCGGCCAGTGGCCTCTGTGGGTGGAGGGCAGAGGGGTGGCTGAGCCTTATTCCGAACACCCTTTGGAATCCTTTGAATGCTGTGGCCCAAATCTGTTTTATCTATTGGGAAAAAAACCCTATAAAATACATTTTAGAAGGAGGGCTGCTATGGAGATAAAGGGCACAATCCAGAGTCCGCGGGGCTTAAAGCTTCCTGGCCAGGCCAGGCCAGCCCTGCGCCACCCTGTGTGGGCAGGATGACGCCCCAGTCTCCCCACCTGGCTCACTCTTTCCCTCTCTGGTTCAGCCACTGCTCACCCAGGGGAGCCCCTTCGCTTGGATGTGGGCTGGGCCCAAAGCTCCACCAGAGACCACCCGGCATGGCACTTGCCTGGCGCCAACAAAAGACCCCTGCGCACCAGTGGTGGGGCTGGGGGCCGAGCTAGGCCTTGCTGTCTCTAGCGGGATCGGAGGGGAGGTGACTGGCAGTGTCCTGAGGCTACGTGGCTCTCTGGGGGTGTCCCTAGTGGAGGCAGGGCACGCCCAAGGTAGCCTGTGACCAGGGAATGGAGTGGGGATGCCAGGTCCCCAGCCTCCATGTCAAGCCAGGTGGGATGAGGGGATGGCGAATCCTGTCCCCCACTTCCAGCCCCCCAAAGTGATGACTGACCCGGCTTTGAGGCCGGGGACACCCGGTCCTCCTTCCTGCTGCAGTCTCCTTGCTGCCGGCTCGCACCGCTCTGCTGGGCACTGGGGAGCCCCTTCTGGGGTGCCCAGCGCTACCTGGGGGGCCTCTGCCAGGGCAGGGGAGATGCTCCTCCAGGAAGGTGGTCAGCTGCTGGCTGCTGCTGGACTTGGGCACGGCAGTGCCACCTGCCAGCCCTCTGCCCGGCGCAGCGCCCTCCACAGCTGCCTCCCTGGGTCTCTGGGGCACAGCTCTGGGGGAGGCGCCCGCCCGCCTTCTCCTTTTCACTCCTATTCCCCGTTCCAGTGCAGACCTGCAGCTCAGGGAAAGCTGGGGCCTCGCTGCTCTTGCTAGTGTGACCCCAGCCCACGACTAGGCCTGCACACGTAGTTGCTCAGTGAAGACTTTTTAGGTGAGTCCTGATCCTGAGACCGACTGTAGACAGCTTCTCTCCTGCTCCACCAGGAAGCGGGCCACAGGCAGGTCGCAGACTCCTGTCCTTTGCTCACCTGGGGACCCATTCATGTCACGCATATTTCCGAGCCCTGCTGGGGGCTGGGGGCAGCCAGGGCCCAGCCCAGCCCTTAGGGACACACACAGCCCACTGAAATTCACAAGTTGTTAAGGGTGATGGGCAATGTGCAGGTGAAGTGGCGTGGAGCGTAGCTGGGCAGGTGGCAAGAGCTGAGGACGAGGTGGTAAGGAGGTAGAAGCTGTAGGGACACCCCGGGGATCTTTGCGTGCAAAGGCCCCGGGGCAGGATGGAGCCCGGGAGGAGGAACAGTGAGGAGTGCCTGTGTGGCCAGAGCAGTGGGCCAGAAGTGTGGCCTTGTGTTAGAGTCCCCAGCTGGCACTACTGGGGGGGGGGGTGGCCCTCTAGGGGCCTAGTGGGAGGTCCTTAAGTCACTGGAGGTATGTCCTTAAAGGGGAGTGTGGGACCCTTGCCTTTTCCCTTTGCCTGAGGTGGGCCCTAGGTGCTGGCCCCACTCCCCGGCCTAGGGGCAGGGCCTGCCTGACCCTGGACAGGGACCTTCAGGACTGAGACCAAGCAAACCTTCTCTAAGCCGATGATGGCCTTAAGTATTTGTGATAGTGACGTGCCCACTAGCACAGGGACAGGGAGGAGCAGAGGGCAGGGAGGGCTGGGCTGTTACCCTAGGCAAACTGTGGAGGTTGTGGCTCAGGAGGGACGGGACTCGGGTGCTCTCAGGTGCCCTCTGGCTGCTGTGGGTGGAGGGAGGACCCTGGAGCAGGGTGGCTCTGTGGCCGTGTGGATGAAGGGGCTCGTGGGCCAATTCCGAAGGCAGAGGCTGTGGGGTGAAGAGGTGAAGGCCCAGCTCAGCAGCCTTGGTGGGCGCACAGCACCCTGGAGCGCCTTCTTGGCACCTCGAGCGCCTGTGACACCCAGGCCACCCGCAGCAGAACCACTGCCCAGTACTGGGGCTGAGCCCAGGGCTGCCCCACCACAGCCACGTCCCCGACCTTTTGTTTTTTGAGTTTTTAGTTGTAGATGGACACAATGCCTTTATTTTTATGTGCTGCTGAGGATCAAACCCAGCGCTTCACATGCGCAAGGCTCACGCTCCACCACTGGGCCACAACCCCAGCCTCCCAGCCTTTTTTATTTTTTGAGACAGGCTTTCACTAAGTTGCTGAGGCTGGCTTTGAACTTGCCATCCTCCTGCCTCAGCCTCCTGAGCCACTGGGATGACAGGCATGTGCCACCGTGCCCAGATTCCAGAGGTTTCTAAGGGATCTGTGGGGCGATCTTGCTTGAGATCGCTCGGCTGTTTTCACTGATCGCCACGACCACTGGGAGTCTTTCAAAGAACCGTCAGGTTTCCCAGCCACAGCTAACGCTAGTAAAGCAGCAGGGCAGCCGGCGCCGCCTCCCTGGCCCCTGGGGTCCTCTTGGCAGTGGCCTGGCAGGTGGGGAAGCCTCCAGGGCCCCCTCTTCTTGGGTGCAGGGCCTGGAACTTGTCTGGCTCCCATCTTTGTTCCTAAGGAGCTGAGGCCCTGGTGGCACCTGGAGGGACTGGGCCAGCATTCTTGCACACCCATCACTGTGGGGGACCTGTGTCCAGGATGGGTTCCTGGGGAGTGTGTGCTGTACCCCACGGCCCCCAACTGCCCACTGCTCTGCCCCCCCCAGGCCCTTGCCCTTGGGCAGAGATGGTCAGGGTGCCCTCCCGTTCAGGAACAACCCCCGCCGGGGAGGCCACTGCTCAGCCTGTCCTCCTCCTGGTGACTTGGGACCAGGGGCTACGTCCAGCTCAGAGCAGTCTCTGGAGGGCTTCCCACTACCCTACGGGGGCTTCTGCGTTAGGGGAGGAGCTAGATACTCCAGCCAGGGCCTCCCCGCGGGGCCTGTGTGGGGGGCAGGGTGACGTCAGCCCTTCACAACCTTGTAAACGTTTATGGGCCAGGGGGCCTGGGTTTTGGGGTTCCCTGGAGCCCCATGAGCATCCACCCATTCCCGCCCCCTTCTGGGGGGCCTGGCAGACCTGCTCCAGCACTGGCGGCCGGCCCAGAAAGGGCTGTGTGGGCGGCAAGCATAGCCGGGGTCTGGGCCACTGCTCCCCTGAACACAGGGGCACCTGAGGCTGGGAGGTGGGAAGGGGCTCCTGGCTCGGAACCCTCGGCTCCTCCCCTCTCTGGGCCCTGGTTGCTGCCTTTGTGCCAGGTCGCCACCAGGCCTGGGGAAGGGCTGCAGGTGGGCGTGGCCCAAGCAGAGCTCTCGACAGGAGCTGTGGCCTGCATAAGGCCCTCCCCGTCCAGCTCAGTCCTGAGTCATGGGCCGTGCAGTGTCGCCTGCTCTGGGAGCCTATCCCCCTGCAGGCGCCGAGCAGGGTGGACGTGAAGAGAGCTGGGCTCGCAGTGAGGAAGGACAGGGTGCTGCTCCTCAGCGTCCATCACAGAGCTAAGGGGCCCTTGCTGCCCCTCAGGCCAAGTGGAAGGCGCTCTGCCCCTGCTGGCTGGGGTAGGCACAGTGCAGGCTGAGGAGGCTGCTCGCTCTGCTGTCCAGGGCTGAAGCCTGCGTAGGACTCGTCCAGCGCCTCGGCCAGGAGTCAGGCTGGGATTTGAACCAGTCTTTGTTTAACAGGCTCCTGGCCCCTCCCTCTGCCCACAGGGCGTCTCCACCCTGTCTCAGGGAGTCCCAAGCCCAGGTTCAGGCACCCAGCCCTGGACATGACCCAAGCTGGTGCCTGGTCCCCTGGGGGCCAGCACTTGTGACATCTGGACACAAATCCATGGAGGGCGAGAGGCGGTGGGGAGGCCAGCAGGGCAAGGACTTGGAGTCACTGGATAGGTGTGGCCACAGCCAGGGGGAGGGTCGCCCCGCAGCCACTCCGAGGTGGGCAGCCTTCTGAGGTGGCTGGAGAGCTCTGGTCCCAGGAGGGCTAGGGGCAGGGATGAAGCTGGATACACGGAGGTGAGAGGGCTGTGGCCGTCCCTGGCCACCATGGTGCACGGCTCTGCTCCCCTGGTTGGGGCAGAGCCCTGATTTACGGCCCGCTGGGCGTGCTGGAGCCTGCCGCCGCCCTCCAGCTGCCAGGAAGCGCCACGCCAGTGCTGGGGGGGAGCGCGGGCCAGGGCCGGGCGTCGCCACATTCCCTGGCCACCTAAATCACTCGGCCTGACAGCTGGCGGGCAAGGTTGGCAAAGATCTTGATGCTGTCCCTGTCACTGCTGCTGGCCCCTCACCTGGCCAGGCCAATGGGTCCCGTCCCCAGCTGTCCAAGTCTGAGGCTCCAGTGGCCCGCCAGACAGGGACGAGGCTCCTGGGCCGGCTGGCCAGGGCTCTCCGCTCCAACGCTGAGGAATTTGGAGAGGGCTGTGTGGGGCCTGAGCGTGGTTTCCACACGCTGCTGGCTTTGGGGAGAGGGATGGCCCGCGGCCTGCAGGGGGTGGGGGCCAGAGCTGAGGAAGGGCTGTGGGCGGCTGGCCTGGCTCCTGCTCCACCTTAGGGACGGATGGGCTGCGGCCTGGCAATGGTATGTACCTCCAAGTCTCACCGCCTGGCTCCCTCTGGCCCCAGCATGGGGGCCCCACCAGTTCTACAGGGCCACACTGGTGCCCTTGGCCTGGTGGGGACACACTCACGGCCAGGAAGGCAGGCGGACAACATGGGCCCCCCCCCCCCCCCGCCCGAGCCTCCTTGCTGGCTGCGGAGCCAAGGCGCAGCCCTCCAGGACACTTGCGCTCACACACGGGGAATTTATTTCTGGGCACATCTGGCTCTGCCTGGTGTCCAGGGTGCAGCGGGCTCACACCTTGGGCTTTGCCAACAGCTCCCATCCCTCCAGCTGGCCCATCTTGAACAGGGCGGCCAGGGTGCCCATGTACATGCATCCGGCAGCGGCGATCCCGTAGTTGTGAGCTGTGGGGAGAGGTGACATCAGGCCCTGGCCCCACTGGCCCTGGGGGCTGGACTTAAGCTTCAGGGGGCCTGGTGACTGTGGCCTCAGCCAGGCTGAGTCCTCACAGTGCTCCACACCAACTGCCCCAGGGGCAAGAGAAGGGACACAGCGCCACCCCAGGCTCTGGGCTCAGGAAAGGCCAGGCAGTCATGGTACTGCGGGGTGTCTTGGCGCCACAGGCCTGTGACTGAAGAGAACAGAAGGTGCCCTGCTTACCTCAAAGCCACAGGGGGCTGGACGAGGAAGAGGGCATGTTCTGTCCACCAGGACCTGCTGGGGACTCAGGGAGGCTGGCCTGGGGGCAGAACTGAGCTACGTGTTGAACCCAGATCTCAGCCTGCCCCCCACCAGCTCTGGGCGGGAGCTGGGACATGGCCTCCCCAAGAGCTTCTTTTTTGGTCATGGGGATTGAACCTCAGGGCGCTTAACCACTGAGGCACATCCCAGCCCTTTTTATTTTATTTTAGACAGGGTCTTGCTAAGTTGCTGAGGCTGGCCTAGAATTTGGGATCCTCCTGCCTCAGCCTCCTGAGTGGCTGGGATCACAGGCGTGGCCACCACTCCCAACGTCCTCCCCATGGTCTTGATATAAGTGCAGCCTACCACCCTTCTACTGAGCTCTTGTAACAGGCAAGAACAGGTGCCAGGCACGTGGCCTCCTTCCCTCCTGCCGTGGCCCTGAGGCAGGGGGCACACGTGGGGCTGGGGGAAGGGGTGGGAAACAGCGCTAGCCCCCATGCCAGGCGGCTCTGCCAGGCTGGGCTGCCCCAGAGCCTGGCCCACCTCCCCCAGAGCTGCCACCTCTGCTGGCTCCTGGAAGGCCCCTCCAGACTCTAGTTCCTGCATCTGTGCAGTGGGGTGACAGCAGCTCCCTGGGGGCCTTGCAGGGCCATCTCCTCTAATCTGCTCACAGGTCAGTGACCCGTGTCCTCTGACACGACATGGCAGGCAGGACGTGGAGTGGGAATCGTGGGGGTGGACTGTACACAGGAGAGTTGGGACAGTGAGTGGGGACCTACACTAACATCTGGGGGACGACATTGTAGGCAGCACACAGCTGTGCAAAGGCCCTGGGCAGGACTGAGTCTGGTGTGTTGGGGGCACAATGAGGAGACTGTGGCTAGAGCGGAGTGTGGAGGGAGGCAGGCATGTGTCAAGACCGTGGGGAGGACGCCGGGAGTGGCGGCCACGTCTATAATCCCAGCCACTCAGGAGGCTGAGGCAGGAAAATTCCAAGTTCTAGGCCAGCCTCAGCAACTTAGCAAGACCCTGTCTCAAAATAAAATAATAAAAAGGGCTGAGGTGTGCCTCAGTGGGTAAGCGTCCCGGGGCAGGGGCACGGGCCTGTGGGCTGTGCTGAGCGGTGCGGATGCCACGGGAGGCCAAGGGGCTTGCGCAGCAGCATCTGTTACTATTCCCACTGGCTGGCACTGGAGACCAGAGGTGCTTCTGTGGTGAGCGCCCTGTGCCCAGGCAGTGCTCTGCACACCTGGCCCCTGGTTCTCGTCCAGTTCAGAGCAGAGAAGAGGATCAGATGGGGCCGAGGTCCCATGCTGGTCGGGGTGGAGGGTGGGAGGGCACTCACTGCGAGCTCCCAGGGTCAGGCCCCCGGCACAGCCGCCTATGAAGTAGTTCAGGGGGTCGTCAGGCTTCTCGCGGACCTGGGCGCTGACGCAGGAGGTAATGCCAAACATGGCCCCGATGGCGGCTGCAAGGGGCACAGAGAGGGCAGGTGCTGAGTTGGAGGCCCAGAACGGGCAGTGGCGGGAGCTTCCTGCGCTGGCCCTACAGCTGGCCCCTGGGACCCCCACTGTGGCACGTCCCCGATGGAGGAGTGCCCTGTTCCCCAGTGGTTCGGCCTGTGGACACAGGCTGGAGCCAGGGAGAAGTGGTGGCTGTAGAAAGTGCCCCAAGACCCAGGCAAGAGCTGGGCACTAGGGCAGCCAGGAGGACCCTGGCCTGGCGGCCACCTCCTGCTCACCTGCGGTGAACGTGTACCGTCCAGCTCGCGCCACTCCTTCAAGAATGGAGTCCGGGGGATTGAGTGTGACACTGTAGGCTGACCAAATCAGGCCTGTGGGACAAAGGGGACAGAGGTCAGTCAGATCCGGGTATCAGTGCTGAGACTGCGGCTAGAGCGGAGAAGCAGCCCCTGCCCCACCTAAGGGTCCCTAGGTCAGGTGGCCTGCTGGACACTCTTTCTCCCTGGGGCCACTCCCCTGTGCCAGGGCCTGAGCTGGAGACTCCCCTAGCCCCTCCTGGTCTCCAGGCCTCTCCTTTCATCTGACCAGTGCCTGCTCAGCTGTGGGGTCCCTGCCACCCATATTGGCCCTCAGTAGGACACTGGCCCCAGATAGGGGACCATCTATGTGGTGCATATGACAACAGGACCAGGGGCCTCAGAGCTGCTGGGCTGCTTCTCGGCCCCATGCCACCAGCTTAGACATCACAATAGCGCCCCCTGCAGGCCCTGGTGCCTGGGCCCAGCTCCCATCAAAGCCTATACTCTCCTGTGGGCCTGTGGCCTCGACCTAAGCCTCCTGGACAGCGGCTCAGCTCTGAGGCTGCCAGAGCTTCCTCCCTGCCACTCCTGGGACCCCTCACTGGCGGTGTGGACCCGGGCTTGTCCCTGGCACCTACTCAGCTCCGCAACGTTGGCCAGCCTTTTCATCTCTGCCAACTCCCCAGCCCCCGATGCTGACTTCTACAATGTGCAAGGGGCCAGGTGGCGAGGAGGAAGGAAGATTCCATCCTGGCTGGCCCAGCTGCCTGCTGGAGCTTCGCAGGCTTGGGTGGCTCTGCCCACTGCCCCAGGCCTCCCTCCACAGTGGATGGGTGGACTACGGCTGGCTAGCTCCTGACTACCCAGCTGCCCAGCTTGGGCTCCCCATTTGCCAGCAGGGGCTGCTCAGTGCAGATGCCCCTTGCTTTCCCTGTGGCCCTCCTGACATGGCCCAGTCGCCACAGGGACCTCCTGGGAACTGAACATCCCAACAAAACAGACTGCCCTGGGCAGCCATCTCCCCTTACGCTCTCCAGGGCCTGATGGATTCTGTCCCGTTACCTGCTACTTCATGGAGATGAAGTGGCCTCAGAGAGCAAAGCAGCTTGCCCAAGGCTGCCCAGCAGCCAGCCGGGAAGCCAAGTGGGTATGACCCAAAGTGCCCCCCACAACTGCCCCCACGCCCAACCTCCAGCTCCCAGGACCCACATGCCCCTCCAGGACCAGTGGTGCCCTGCTGCCCAGCTTGCCTCTACTTCGGTTTGCCTCCTCCAGGGCCCCTTCTACACTCTGCAGCATGCTTATCTTCAGAGTGGCTCGAGGGGGGCCAGGATGCTCTCCACGGCACGGACGAGGACCTGAGGCCCAGGGATGCTGGGAGAAAAGTGAACCTACAGTGCCCTGAGGATCTTCCTCCCAACCATGGCCAACACCAGGGTCTCTGCTGGGCTGCAGAACCTGATGCAGCCAAGGGCCTGCTCCCCAGCCTAGCGAGCCCATCCTCACCCGCACCGAGGCTGACGTGTACCCCACTGGTAAAGACTCTTAATCAGAGGGGACTCCCAGATCCTCCTGGGACCTGAGAGTCCTGATCGGGGCTGGGCTGGTCACAGGGTCTTATGACCCCTCACTCCTAGCAGGAGGAGCACTGGTTCAGTGATGGCTCATGAAGCCTGGCGCACGGCACACATGGCCACATGCCTGTAATCTCAGCAGCTTGGGAGGCTGAGGCAGGAGAACTGAGTTCAAAACCAGCCTCAGCAACTTAGCAAGGCCCTAAACAACTCAGTGAGATCCTGTTTCTAAATAAAATATAAAAAAGGGCTGGGGATATGGCTCAGTGGTTAAGTGCCCCTGCGTTCAGTCTCTGGTACAACAACAAAACAAAACAAAAACAAAAACAAACCCCAAATAAATAAAAAAAAACAAAACCAGAACCCACTCACAGAGTGACCCCTGGGGGAACCTTACTGTCCCTGATCCCTCATGCATAGACCTTGGCCAAGGGACCATTAGCCCACAGACCACGTCTGAGAAAACAGCAAGTGCCCACCATTCTGGGTCCCCTCCAAAGCCCCTTATGGGGAAGCAGATGACCCAGGACTCCCTGATTACCCTTTAGAGGCCAAGATTGCTCTACTCTACCCCCTCCTCAGAAGTCACCCATCATGGTGTCCTGCCACCCCTCTTCCTGGAGCCCCCACAAGGCGAGGGTCTCTGTGACCGGATCTCTCCACAACCCTCGGCCTCCTGACACGCGCTGGACGGAGCCTTCAGTCAGTCACAGCATTTACGGTGTGCCACAAGGTGCCTCACCTGCTCACCCATCTAGAGCTGCTCCTTCCGCAGGGTGCCACTGGGTCACCCATTCATCATAAAGCACTGAGTCCCCAGAGGGGCCTCACTGGTTCATTCACTCATTCACAAACTCACTGTGCCCAAGAGATGTCCCACGTGCTCATCTGCCCACTCAATCAGTACTGCATACCTCCTTCCCTCCCCATTCCCAGGTACTGCTGTGCCCACAGGTGCCACCCAGGGACTCTCATCTCAGGAAAGCCACATGTGAAGCAAGTGGCTTTCCTTGGGTGAGGGTGGCAGGAGATGAAGGTGGTGGGACGGTAAGGACAGGAGTGCCCACAGAGCCAATGGCTACCTAAATGACACCCTCAGTGACTCCCCAAAGTGGCATGTCTGGCAAAGGTTCCCTCCCGCAGCACCCTAGACGCCCTCCAGCGAGTCTGCCGAGGCCCCTCACTAGCTGTGCCCACTCGAGACGGGCCGTCCTCGCAACAGGCTCCAGAGACTTCTGCATGTGAGCACAAGCACTTTCTCACACCAACTCCAGAGCTGAGTTCACGGCCCTCCACTTTTTTAAAAAGATGTTTTTAGTTGTAGGTGGACACAATACCCCCACTGCATTTACTTATTTTTAGTTGGTGGTGAGGGTGGAACCTAGTGCCTCACAGGTACTAGGCCAGCGCCGGGCCACTGAGCCCCAGCCCCTGGCTCTCCACTTTAAAATCCCCTAAATCATCACCTTTCAGAATCTCCGTGAAGGGGCTGGGGATGTAGCCCTGGGTCAGTCCCTCCCACCCAAAGGTGGCCCAGAATGCCTCTCAAGTGACTCCCTCGTGCTCTCACATCCCTTCAAATATGACCACGTCCCTCCAAAAGTCCTGCCAGACATTTCCTAATGTCAATGTCTCCCTTTAAGAATGTAGCCAGCAGCCAGGCGCGGTGGCTCACGCTTGTAATCCCAGCACTTAGGGAGGCTGAGACAGGAGAATCGCGAGTTCAAAGCCAGCCTCAGCAATGGCGAGGCACTAAGCAACTCAGTGAGACCCTGTCTCTACATAAAACACAAAATAGGGCTGGGGATGTGGCTCAGTGGTCGAGTGCCCCTGAGTTCAATCCCC
>CM053413.1:3509998-3522598 GCA_028644305.1 Xerus rutilus
GAATGTAGCCAGCGCGGTGGTGCAAGCCTGTCATCCCAGCACTTAGGGAGGCTGAGGCAGGAGGATCGTGAGTTCAAAGCCAGCCTCAGCAACGGCGAGGCGCTAAGCAACTCAGTGAGTCCCTGTCTCTACATAAAACACAAAATAGGGCTGGGGATGTGGCTCAGTGGTCGAGTGCCCCTGAGTTCAATCCCCGGTACCAAAAAAAAAAAAAAAAAAGAATGTACCGGAATGACCTCCCCTACTGTGCCCCCACTCCCTATCCCTCCAAGGGGCGCCCCACCTTGCACCTCAAACTCCCAACAATCAGCATCCAAGCTCGCCCCACGGACTTGCCCTTTCTCATGAAGAACCTCCATAACGACCTGGTGGGGACACCCCTTTGGCCCGGAGACCCCGAGGGCAGGTCAGCAGACCTGGCCTTGCAGCCGGGCTCCCAAACCCTCAGGGACGGTTCCCGCCGGGGAGAAGCGGAGAAGCTCACGTCAGTGTCACAGAACGTGCGGGCGGCGGGCGCGCTCCCTCGGTCTACGCGAACCCCAGCGCGTCCCAGAGGCGACTCAGGCCCTGCCAGGCCTCAGGAGGGGGCGGCCAGAGTACTTCCCACGGGGGCAGAGAATGAAGGGGCCGGCGCCGGCGACACACTCAGGCCCACCGCACCTAGGACCCTCTCGCGGCCCCGACAGAAGCCCCGGACACACCGACCACCCACCACCCTGGACCCTGGGAAGACCTCGTCGCACCCCAGAGCTTCCTCAAGCTGTGTCCCCGCTCCGGACACCGCAGTCACGGCACCCTCGAGTCCCAGCCCCGCAGGGCCCCGAGGCCCGCACCAGGCCCTCCCGGCTCGCCCGCGGTCCCGCGCCCGGAGCCGCCCTGACGCCCCCAGCGCCCGGCTTGTCACCCGAGCCGCGACCCCGCCAGGCCCCCACGCGCCGCCGCGGCCCCGTGACCTCCTGCTCCCTTGCGCCCCGCTGCCCGGGCCGGCCGGCGCTCACCCACTGCGCCGCTGATGCTGGTGGTGGCATAGGCTTTGCGGTGGCACTCGGTGCCGTCGGGGATGTCCGCGTACAGACGAAGAGGATCCTGCAACATGGCCGCACAGCCCCGGCCCCGCACCGCGGACCCCGCCGGCTCAGCGCTCCCAAGGGCAGCCGCCGCTGACTCTCGCGAGACTTCCTGGAGAGGCGCGCGCAACCTCTCTGACTGAGGGGCCGGCAACAAGCACACAACTTTATTGAGCTCCACGAACATGCACACGGGTCGCGCGCATGCGCAGGGGGCGGGCCTGGCGTAGGGAAGCACAGATACCTTAGGGCCCATGGACAGAGTTGAACACGCACGCCGCGACCGTGAAGACTGGTTTCACTGATCCCAGCTCAGGGAGTCCTAGGTTAGGACGGTTGACTATTGGAGGTGGGGTCTATTGTACGAGGGAGGACGGTGCTATGTCTACCGCCACGCACAGACTAGGTATGTGGCCCCTCCTAGCGCCAGAATCTGTATGGGGCGTTGTCATGCCCTGTGGCCATTATCCAACAGGAGTCCGAACCAGGTGTCACTAAACTTTGGGGTGTGGACAGGATAGAGGCGAAGTTAAATGGAAACGTGACCAGGGGCTGGGATTATGGCGCAGTGGTAGCGTGCTCGCCTAGCACGCGGGAGGCACTGGGTTCGATCCTCAGCACCACATAAAAATAAAGATATTGTGTCCACCTACAACTAAAAAATAAATATTAAAAAAAAAAATGGAAACGTGACCAATGCTGGGGTCTTAGTGGAAGCGATCTACGTCCAAACCGTGTAGGAAGAAGTGTGCGCTTCGTTTGAAGGCGTGGCCAGAACGGAGGAACCACCCGACGGGATGTGGCCAGTCCAGAGCGGCTGCTCCGACCCGCGTGTGCTAATTCACAGTGGCGGGCGGCGCTGGGGAAGAATGGAGGTTCTCTGCATTAGACGCAGGGGAGTGAAGGGAGCGGGGGGCGTGGGTAGGAAGGGTGGCAGAAGAAGCGGACGTTACTACCGTGTGCGTGTAGGATACCACCGGTGTAACTACAGCGTGTACGACCCGAGGAATGAGAAGTTACACTCCATTTATGTCTGATGTGTCAAAATGCATTCTGTCACGTGTAACTAGAACAAATAAAAAACATCGAAAAAAAGAAAAAGAAGAGAAAAATACTCTTGGTACAAAGTCTTTTTTAAGAGAAGTGCGTTTGTCTGAAGCGCCAGTCGGTGTTTGGACTGCCCCTGGCAAAGACGTGCCCAATCGTGTGCACGCCAAAGGAAAGCGGCACATTCCGGCGGGCGTGGTCGTGCTGGGCGTGGCCACGATTGGCCGAGTTACGGGCCAATCCTGGTGTCAGCTTCTAAGTAGGGCGGGGCTTTCCCGGAAAACGTGACCAGTCCTGTGAGCGGGACGAGTTGCCCGTGGACGAGGCCTACACGGGGGCGTGTTCGTCAAGATCTTGGCCAATCTTAGAGTTAGGCCGGACTTAAGGGTGGACTTTCAATATGCTAGAACCAGTGAGGGCTTTCGGGTTTCGGGAGGGCACAACCCAGCTCTGGAGGCGGGGCCTAGCAAATGGCTCCTGCCAATCGAGCCAAGGCCCCGAGGGGCGTGGCCCGAGTGGGGGCGTGGCCTGTCGGTTCCGGGCCGCCTGGAGGCGTGGCCAGCCTGGACCGCGGCGGGGGCCATGTCCGCGCCGCCTGCGTTGCAGATTCGCGAGGCGAACGCACACCTGGCTGCGGTTCACCGGCGCGCGGAAGAGTTGGAGGCGCGGCTGCTCGCCGCGGAGCGCACGGTGAGCGCCCAGGCAGAGCGCCTGGCTCTCCAAGACCAGCAGTTGCGCGCCGCGCTGGACGAGCTGGGCCACGCCAAAGACCGGTGAGGCCGGGGGCCGGCCAGGTGACTTCCGCGAGGAAGTGGGCGGAGGCGGGGCTGAGATTGGATGGAGAAGAAGGGTAGGAACCCTGTGAAGTCACGTGGGGAAAAAAAAGAAAACACACGCAAAACTCGAGTTAGTCGTCAGGATATAAAGTGGAGATACAAGTGTGAATTTGTAACTTCAAATGGCCAGTTTTCCTACAGGCAAAAGCAGCGGGTACTGATTGGCACGGAGAGCACAGACTCCCAGGCGTAGGCATTGGGAGCCATGGCAGGTTCTTGAGCAGGGGAAGATGTGATCATATCAGCATTTTTGAAGAGTTCCTTTCGGGAGCTAATGATTTAAAGGGATGAGATAAGGGTTCAAAGAGGAAGGAGGAGCTGGGGTCCAGATGGGAAACAAGGAATTCAGAGCTAATTGGGTTCATCCATTTGTCTTTACTGAGCACCTGCTATGTACCAGGTGCTATGTACCAGGTGCTGTCCTGGGTGCTGGAGCACATTGGTAAGAGACAGACATATCACTGGGTGGTTCCATCATGGGATGATCAAGGTTTGTGATTGGGGTGGGGGCGCAGATCACACAATCTCAGGGGACCAGAGGGAAGCTTCCTGGAGGAGGACCCATCAAAGAATTAGGAAAGGGGAAAGCAGGTGGGGATGAGCAGCTGCAGGAAGGTGGGCAGTGGTGAGCTTCTGAGCTTGGGCTGCCACGACAGTGCCACAGCTGGAGTCGCAGGAAACACATCTGTCCCCACAGTTCTGGAGGCTGGAAGCACGTGGCCAGGGTGCCTGCTGGGTTCTGGTGAGAGTGCTCCTTCTGGCTCACAGACTGACCCCTCTTGCTTGTCCTTGGTGGCAGAAGGACAGAGGGACAGAGCAAGCCCTCTCCTTGTAAGGGCACTAATTCAATCCTGGGGATCCCGTCCTCAGACCTCACTTAACCCTAATTACCTCCCAAAGGCTCTGCCTCAAAAGACCATCCCTTGGGTGGGCGTTTAGGGCTCTAGCACATGAACTGGGTGGAGAGAGTCCACAACCCGGAGGGGCCTGGAGGCAGTGGTGGGAACCTGGACTCCCTCTGGACAGCCGTGGGAGCAGGGGAGCTGCTCCTCCTCTCCCACCATTGTAACTGCCCCGCTTTGCCTTCCTGCAGTGAGATTGCCGCTCTCCAGGAGCAGCTGCTGACCTCGGAGGCTGCTGTCCACAGCCTGCAGGCTGCTGTGCGCCAGAGGGATGAACTCATCCGGCAGCTGCAGCCCCGGGCCAGGCTGCTGCAGGACATTTGTCGCCGGCGGCCACCCTTGGTTGCCCTGCTGGCTGACCTGGCTGAGGCCGAGCGTCTGGGGCCCTTGCCAGCCAGTGACCCAGGCCATCTGCTCCTTGGTGGGCCTGGTCCACCCATTGCCAACAGCACTGGTGAGAAGGTGGACCAGGACCACGTCCAGCCTGCGATGTTTGGGACCACTGTGTGAGCCTCAGAGCAGATTCCAAAATGAATGAGAAGGCCCCTTTGGGGATTTCCACTGCCATATGTGTCCTCAGGGGCCACCCGTGTCAAGGGGACCTGGGGCAGAGCCACGACCCTTTCCAAGCATCAGAACAGTCTAAAAAGGCCAAGTTTCCAATTGAGCCCACAGGCCCAATGCAGATGTTTAATTTGACAAGTTAAAACAAACAACAACACTTTGAATCTATCATTTTTATTGAAAAAGTGGTGACGCTTACATGAAAAGCTGGCTTCAGACCTGGCCGGCCTTGTCTGGCTCTGAGTTCCGGGTGCCCTTCAGCCAGGGTGAGTCCCAGTGCCTCACCTCGTAGGCTGTTGATCAGGCCCTGGAAGGCTCTGAGTTTGACACCTCTGTCTGCTGGAGACGGATGGCATCGAGGTCCACGAGACTAGTTTTCCTCCCATCTTTTCCTCTGCGCTGGTGCTCGTTCCTCCTGGAGTATCCCCATCCCAGGGCTGAAGCTGTTGCTAAGCTTTTACGCTGGACCGGAGCCAAGGCCCGCGAGCCTCATGCCATTCTGCATTGATTCTTCACTCATTTTCTTTTTTTCTTTTTTTGGCGGTGCTGGGATTGAACCCAGGCCTTGTGCGTGCGAGGCAAGCACTGTGCGGACTGAGCTGTGTCCCAGCCCCATTCTGCATCCATTGTGAAGACGTGTTTAATCCCAGATGTCTGTCCCCTAACTCTGTCCTTCCCTCCACCTGTACTCCCAAAGGACGAGCAGGCGGAGGAGGCAGCTGAGCTCTCTCATCAGGACGTGCTGCCTGGGACCTGTGCACAGGCTCTTCCCTCTGCCTATAACTTTCCCCAGATTGCCACATGATTGGCTCCTTGTCACTCGGGTCTTTGCTCAAATGTCACCTCCAAGAGGCCTTCTGTGACCATCTTACTTGAAGTAATTCCTCCTCCAACCCCGCCGCGCCCCACCCGCCATATTCCCCCGTTATTTCCTTTAATTTCCTTTGCGGAGCCTCGCACCATCTCAGGCAGTGTCGGCTCCTTGACTGCAGGGTGTTTGACTCTTGTTGTCACTAGTGCCTGACATTTCTCAGGAGCCTCCACAGGGACAGGGATGGCTCTGTGAGCCCTGGCTCCCCGGGACCAGCAGGCTTTTGTAGCCGCAGTGTCTGCTTTCTACACTCCGAGAGACACTATTTTCTAACTCCTTGTTTCCTGTCCTTGCCGCCCAAGGTGTTCAGGGTATTTTGCTTTTTGTCAAACCAGGGAGGGGAGAGAGGCCCTGTGGCTCCCATGCCCAGCCTGGTGGGCCGCCTTTCCTGGCTCCACGCTCAGGGAATTGTCATGCCAGCTAGTGCCAAGGAACAGGGTCTGTTTCAGTGGGAATGGCCGGTGGCCATTCACAGCCCTCAGGATGGTGCCGCCTTCCTGCCTGGCATCCAACAGTGACCCTCAGTGCAGTGACAATGGCCCCATTTCCCCCTCCAGATGAACAAGGGAGCTGCTGTTTGTACAAAGGGAAGGCAGGCTGGGGCCTGTCTGTGCTCAAGAATAAACCGTCTGCTTTCTCAGTAGGTCCTCCGTTCTCTTCCTGGCGCGGGCGGGAGCCCTCGCTGTTGTGCTTGGTCCTGGGTGGGGTCCTGCTGGCCTAGGAGACGAGTTCCGTCCAGTCCAGGGAGCTGGTACCAGGCAGGCGAGATACAGTTTAGTCTCGGCAGCCACGCGTGGACACTGGACTTGCCTCCTTCTTACAGCTGTGGGCGGAGGCCCCCAAGTAGAAGGAAACGGCCACTAGTTCTGCAGGGCTGGGGCAGCTTCCCATGTTGGGAGGTTGCTGGCTTTTTTCTTTTTTTTTGTGGTGCTGGGGATTGAACCCAGGGCCTCGTGCTGTGAGGCAAGCACTGTACCATCTGAGCCGTATCCCGTCTTGGAATTCTTATTTTTTTGGGGGGGCTGGGAGGGCACCCAGGGCCATACATTGGGCAAGTGCTCCAGCACTGAGCCGCACTCCCTGCCTGGCATCACATTTTATTTTTAAAAACAACCTTTATTTATGTATGTATTTTGTATGTGGTGCTGAGGATCAAACCCAGTGCCTCACGCGTGCAAGGCAAGCGCTCTACCACTGAGCCACGACCCCAGCCCCTGGCATCACATTTTTAAGAGTAAAAATTTCTAGGGGTCTAGTCCACTGGGTGTAGTCCAGCATGTACCTAGTTTGTGGGGGTCCTGCATTCCATCCCCAGTGCAAAAAAAAACCAAAACAATTATAAAAATTGATTATATTTTCTTTATATATATATATATATATATATTTTAGTTGTAGGCAGACACAATATCTTTACTTTTATTTTTATTTTTTTATGTGGTGCTGAGGATCGAACCCAGTGCCTCACCCACACTAGGCAAGCACTCTACCACTGAGCCACATCCCCAGCCCTATTTTGTGTTTTATGTAGAGACAGGGTCTCACTGAGTTGCTTAGCGCCTCGCTGTTGCTGAGGCTGCTTTGAACTCGTGATCCTCCTGCCTCAGCCTCACTAAGTGCTGGGATGACAGGCGTGTGCCACTGCACCCGGCCCTTGAGTCCTTTTGAACTTCAATCTCTTAGAAATTTCATCAGCCCTGGCTTTGCTTTGGCTGAGCTGTCCAGTAAAGCCCCGAGAGGGAGAGGGACCTGCCTGGGTCACGCAGTAGTCAGTCCTTGCTCTACCCAGGACTGCATGTTCCCCTGGGCTGTAGCCTGCCCCTGTTCCCCGTGGCCAGGAAAGGAGGCCCTGCCTGTCTGGGCCTGGCTCCAGCCCAGGCCTGGACCTCATGGGGCTGGGAGTGGGTGAGCAGACCTCTCAGCCCGGCCACCGGCCTCAGCACACGGAGAGTTAACAGCTGGGCCCTTCCCAGTCCCCAGAGCCACCGCCCTTAGCAACGGCTTGCCAGGCAGGACGCACAGTTAACACTTGGCAAAGTCAGCAGGACTTGGGGACAGACACAGGCCAGCTGAACAAGCGTGGGTTGGCAGCTCGAGGCTTGTGCCTGGCCAGCTGGGTGGGAAGTCCTAGCTGCCCAGAGACCTGACACAGCATGGACACCGCAGACACCACCGTGGAGAGGCTGCGGGCACAGTGCCTGTCCCGAGGGGTCTCGGGCATCCAGACCTTGGCCAGGTGATGGGGTCTTCTGCAAACCTTCCAGACTCCCTGGGAAGGCTGACACCCAACCATATCCCCCATCCCCTAGATTTTTCCGTCGCCTGGACAAGGATGGGAGCCGAGCCCTGGATGTGAGGGAGCTCCGGCAGGGCCTAGCGGAATTGGGGATGGTGCTGGACGAGGACGAGGCAGAGGCCGTGTGCAAGCGCTGGGACCGCGATGGCAGCGGGACACTGGACCTGGAGGAGTTTCTGCGGGCACTGAGGGTGAGGCCCACTTCTGGGTATCCAAGGGCATCGACCCAGCAAGGCTGACTCACCCCTGAGGGTTGCTAGCAGGAGGTGCCTGTCAGGGGTGACATCCTGTCTTGACAGTCTTTGTTGGGGGCGGGGGTTGGGGACACCCCACCCTCCAACTCCACTCACCACCTTCCCTCCCCCAGCCCCCCATGTCCCAGGCCCGGGAGGCAGTCATTGCAGCTGCCTTTGCCAAGCTGGACCGCAGTGGGGATGGCGTGGTGACTGTGGACGACCTCCGTGGGGTGTACAGTGGCCATGCCCACCCCAAGGTGCGGAGTGGGGAGTGGACTGAGGACGAGGTGCTCGGCCACTTCCTGGATACCTTCGACTCCTCTGAGAAAGATGGGCAGGTAGGTGCCTGTGCAGTACTCCCCTCCCGAGGTGGTGCCCAGCCTTGGCCCCCACTCACGGCCTGTTTGCTCACAGGTCACGCTGGCAGAATTCCAGGACTACTACAGTGGCCTCAGCGCCTCCGTGGACACAGATGAGGAGTTTGTGGCCATGATGACCAGCGCTTGGCAGCTGTGAGCTGTGCACCCTCACTCAGCTGGGGCTTGTAGCCGAGAACTCCCTCCCACCTGCCTGAGCCAGGGCCTCACCAGACAGCCCCAGCAGGGACATGGGGGAGGGGAGCATGGGAGATCTGAGACTGCAGAACTGGCGGGACCTGGCCACCTGCTGGGCTACCAGGCAGATGTGGGATGAAGGTTCTAAGGGGTCACTGGCTCAGGACCCCAGGGAGAGCAGCTTCCTGGCCCACTTGCTGACCAAGGACCCATACAGTCACTGCAGAAGCCCCCACAGCCCTCCCCACCGTGGATCCTGAAGAAAGCCAGATGACTCCTGGGTGGGAGGCAAACTGCAGGTCCAGGTGGAGGCTCTGCACAGAGGCCAGTTGGGAGGTGGTCTGGACACCCACCTAGGTGCAGAGTGAGGCAGGGCAGGGGCACTCGGGCAGCCAGGTCGCTCAGGCACCTCGCCCTGTGCAACGGAAGCTGTTCCTGGCTGAGCTGTCTGGCTTCCTGAGGCCCCTGGGGCATGCAGGAGGCGGGGGTTTTAGTTAAAAGTTTTAATGTAGTTCCCAAATACATTTCATATGACAATCTTACATAAATGTTTCAAAACACATGGGCATTGTCTGGTTTTCCTCGTCACTAGCTGGCTAAGGCGTAAAGCAGAGAAGTGTGACCAGATCTCCTGGGCAGGCCTCTGGTGTCTCCCCTGGCTCAGGCTTGCAGGGGGGCTGGGCAATGGAGGCCCTTTGAGCCACCCTGGCCCTGGGGCTTCTGGCTGCCCCTGGAGGTGTGGCTGGCACAGCTGCAGCTCGAGGCCTCTTCTTCACCCCGGGCCCAGGGCTGGGAAATTTCCTCTGAAGTCCTGAGGAGGACGAGTGTGCAGGCCCCACCTCTATGTTGCTCCAGGGAGGCGGTGCCTGGCACCCACTCCTGTGTGCTGCATGCACGGGGACAGCCTATTGTCTGGGACCTGGTCCCTGTGGCTGGCTAGGGCCCCTGCTGCCTCTCTCAGAGGTCGCAGCCCGTCTTGAGGGTATGACGTCTGGGGCTGTGCGAGGAATGGCCAACAGCAGGAAGCAGGCTAGTGCCTGGTGCCCAAGGACAGATGGGTCACATGATATGGACGGGGAAGAGGGTACTGGGGGTCCCTGGGGCCCCTCCCAGACTCTGGGGCCTTTTCTAGATAGCTGTCTCCAGTCCTAGGCCAGACGGAAGCAGAAACCCCATCGCCCCATGACTCCGCTTGTAGGAACCCAGGGGGTGCGGAGTGAGGGCCTCCTGACCCTGGCTCAGAGGCCAGGACCACAGGAGAATGAGCCCTCAAGGAGCTGTGCCTGCCCAGCCAAGAGAGTGTCTCAATCCCAGAACTGAAAACAAAGCCTTTAGGAAAAAAAAAAAAAAAAAAAGACCTGTCAAATAGAAACCCATCAAATCAGAATAGGGAGACAAGAGCCACGCAGAGCACCCAGGCCCAGTGCTGACTCCCGGAGCAGAGCCCAGGCTTGGCCGCTGCTCCCAGGCAGGTGCCACCCATGCAGGGGGCCGGGGGCCCAGGCTGCACCCAGAGGCTGCGACACGCGGGCGAAGAAACAAGGTCTCCCAGTCCCAGTGAGAAGCTGTGACAAGTCTTAATGTGCCATTTCAGAGGAGGGGCAGGGAGGAACGTGCTCTCTTGCTCATCAATATGATGAGGTCTCATGTCCCACACCACATCCAGGCAGCTCCTGAGTCTGCTTTCCAATGGACGCGGATCCAGACTGTGGTCAACCCGCGGGTGGTTCTGCCCGCAGTGCCGCTGCCTGCGGGGAGGGGCGGGCGGCAGACAGACGACAAAGCAGCAGCCTCCTGTGCGCCGGCTGCTATGTGCTCCCTGGCGTCTGCCCGTCCCCTTCCTCACCTGCGCCTGCGGGAAGAGCAATGTCACCTAGGGGCCAGTTCTGGCCCGGCCCACTGGGGCCAGGAGGTCAGCTCTGGGCCCCTCCTGGGCAGGCAGTGCCTGGCTCACCGGCCCCAGCAGCCCCTGAGGGAGCCAGCACATCATCATCGCTATCGTCTTCCTCGTGGGCCGGGGCGGTCCCAGGCTCGGGGGCGGGCATCTTGGCCTCCTGCTCCTGCTCCACACGGCTGCGAAGGGCCAAGATGCGGTGGTGCAGGGCAGCGTACAGCTGGCCGGTGTCCTTGGAGCTGGCCTGGGGGAGGCAGGGGCTGTGAGGGCCCTAGGACCCGTCCTGCCTGGGACGGGGTGGGAGGTGTCCCACTCACAAGGGGCTCTGGTTTGCCAGCCGGCTGTGTCCACAAGGCCACCCCCACCCCCAGGTGGCTGGGAGGGTGCAGGGGGTCAGGGCTGGCCTGGGGCCAAGACACATAGGTCAAGACTGCGGGACATGGGTGTCATCCACTCATGTGACACAGGATGGGGTGACCAACACAGAGGGCCATTTGTCCTAAGCACACCGCTGACCCTGGCCAGCCCCTAAGGGAAGCAGGGAGAAGGAAGCAGGGTGAGGCTTCCTCCTGGGTGTGCTGGACCACAGAGCCCCATCCCCACAGTCGGAGCACAAGTCTGGGTGACACCCCCAGAGGAGCCCACCTCCCCAAGTCCAGTGGTGCCCAGCATGCCAAGGGATCCCCATGTGGTAGGTAGGCTGTGGGGTGCAGCCTCCTTGCAGAGTCCAGCAGCCTGCCTGAGGGTGGCTCACCGAGATCAGGAAGACCTTCACGCCCTGGTCCTCGGTGTCCATGGCCGTGATGCGGATGCTCTTCTCGCTGGCCTTGTCCATCTGCATCTGGGCCCACAGCTTGGTGTTGAGGATCAGCCGCAGGCTGCCCTGGGTCCGCATCACTGTAACCAGCAAGGCCACTCAGCCCGGCACCCTGCCCGTCCCACCACCAGAGGGCCCAACCCGAAGAAGAACCCAACACCACCAGCCAGCAATTCTCCAGCCCAGCTCCTGCAGGAGCCTGGTGGATCAGTGGCTGCACAGGCCGGTGTGGCAGGCCAGTGGCTGGACACTATATCCAGCTTTGAGAGTTCTGTTTGGTCCACACAGGCAAGTGCCAGGACAGCCATTCCCTGGGGGGTGGAGGGGGGAGCACGAGACAGGCCGCACGAGGGAGTGCTGCACACCCGCGCTCTCTGCCCGTGACACATGCTGAGGGAGTCTGGGGCCCTCCTGACCGTCCCCACGCTTGGGCCCACAATCCTGGGCCCTGTCCTCTGGTGTTCTTAGGAAATAAAGACAGACCACTGCTTAGAGCTTCCACCAAAAGGAAGCCAGAATTGAGGGCAGCATACTGTGGAGGGAAGGGCAGGCCTTGCCTCTCTGGATGCTGGCCATACTGTCAGGGCCAACGCACCTGGCCTATGCCTACGGCACGGACACGGCTAAGTCCTGTCTTCCTGTCAGCCCAGCTCTGCCCACTCCAGGGTTAGAAGTTGTCACCTCTGCCAGGGGCCCTCTCAGCTAGATCTCCCTGTGCCCACATCCCTGGGCCAGGTGCCTGCCTCAGACATGGGGTTGGAGAAGGGACAGGGTGCCTGGGATGGCACTTGGTGAGGGTGGGGAGGGCTCCACTGCAGTGGGCCGGCCACACGGGCTGACGACAGCTGGGGCAGCCCCATCACCACGCACTACGCACACTCTGTCCACACACGTGGATGCTTCCGTGAGGAAAACGCAAAAGTAGATCGAAGCTGCACACAGTGGCACATGCCTGTAGTTCCAGTGACTCAGGAGGCTGAGGCAGGAGGACTGCTATTGTGAAGCCAGCATGCCCAGCTGCAAGCTTTGGCACCCTCACAGGATGGCTCTCATCCCGGCTCTGACCTCGGGGCTGTCTGAGTTGAACTGTGTAGAATAATGCTTCAAGGGCAACGTGAGCCACCGTGGGCAGAAACCCACATTTTTTTTTAAAAAGGCCCCAAATTACTTTGATTAGAGATGAAAAGATCAGCATGTACTCCTTTTAAACAGTTTTCTTCAAGTGTGTGTGTGTACACATATTCATTTTTATAAGAAGTTTACTTACGGAAATAAAATTCATGGGTAAAGATGGCTCAGTCTTGTTATCTACAATAGTTTAAAAAAACTGGAACAATCTATATGTCCATCAACAGAGAAGAGATTAAATATATTAATTAGCTGGGTGCGGTGGCGCAAGCCTGTAATCCCAGCACTTTGGGAGGCTGAGACAGGAGAATCGCAAGTTCAAAGCCACCCTCTGCAACGGCGAGGCGCTAAGCAACTCAGTGAGACCCTGTCTCTACATAAAACACAAAAT
>CM053413.1:3523098-3553200 GCA_028644305.1 Xerus rutilus
AACTCAGGGGCACTCGACCACTGAGCCACATCCCCAGCCCTATTCTGTGTTTTATGTAGAGACAGGGTCTCAATGAGTTGCTTAGCGCCTCGCCATTGCTGAGGCTGGCTTTGAACTCGCGATTCTCCTGTCTTAGCCTCTCAAGGTGCTGGGATGACAGGTGTGTGCCACTGCACCTGGCCATCCCCAGCCCTTTATAAAATTCATTTTGAGACAGAGACAGAGCCTCACTAAGTTGCCCAGACTGATTCTGAACTTGCAATCTTCCTGCCTCAGTGTCCTGAATGGCTGGGATGACAGGGATGACCACTGTGTCCAGCTGATAATCTCCACTTATTTTTTTGAGGTATCGGGAACTGACCTCAGAGGCACTTGACCACCGAGCCACATCCCCAGCCCTATTGTATATTTTACTTAGAGACAGGGTCTCACTGAGCTGCTTAGTGCCTCGCTGTTGCTTAGGCTGGCTTTGAACTCACGATCCTCCTGCCTCAGCCTCCTGAGCTGCTGGGATTACAGGTGTGTGCCACTGCACCTGGCTTGATAATCTTTATATTAAAGGGGAATTTAATGCTACTGGAAGATGTTCACAAATATCAAGTGAAACGAGCAGGATATAAAATTGCTCTATTTCCTTAAAAAAGGACCACAAAACAGGAGGAATGGACCATCAATACGTTTGAGCAGAGACTTCTCTCTTTATAAAGAAATTATAATAAAAGTTATATTTCTTCTTTTTCCTTTGTACCATGAAACTGCTAGTTTCTCAGCAAAAGTAAGTTCAAAAATTGCTAAATACTTTAACACTACGGAAAAGCCTTAGAAGGGCTGGCAGCCACTGGGTCAGGCCTGCTTTGAGGGTGCCCAGCTGGCAGGCTGACCGGGAGTGCTGGGGGCTACATTATCCTGCTAGGACCGGGTCTTCCGTTCCTAGGCCAGGTCAGGTTCCCCTTCACTCCTTCTGGAAAGGCACTTCTTGTCTGATCTTGGACAGCCCCAGTGCTCTCCACAGGCGCCCCGCACGCCCACCTTCAGGAGGCCTGGCACCCCTCCCTTGGCAGCTCACCCAGTCGGGACTGCAATGTCCCATCATCGGTCGATGCCATGTCGTTGAGTCTGAGCAGTCCCCGGCCTCGCTCCACCCATGACTGTGAAGTCTTGTCAAAGACAAACAGCTTACACTGGATCTGGAATGCACACAGCACTCAGGTGAGCAGGGCCCTGCAGGCTTACTGCCGTGGACACCCAGGCTCTGTCTGGACTACCAGGCAGCAAACTATGGCACAGGGCCATGGCAGGTCCTTGCCCAGATTTTTAATCCTGCTTTTAAACTAGGACAAGTCTAACAGTATTAAAGATAAATTTTTTAAAAACCATTTCAGAAACAAAGCAAACCACTAGATGCCCCTCCAACCCACCAGGGTGGCCAGAACCTGAGACCCTCAGCCACGGCTGTGGTGCAGCTGCTATGCAAGAACAGCCCAGCCGTTCCTCAAACACTGAACACCAAGCCTCCATGTGGCCCAGCAATTCCATGCCCAGGTGTCCACTGTGTCCACACGAAAGCTCACTCAGCATTGACTGGAGAATGGACAGGCAAGTGTGGTCCCAGCACACATGGAGTATTTCTCATCTGTGACAGGCTACGGCCTAGATGAGCCTGAAACATGCTCAGTGAGAGGAGCCAGCACAACAGGCCACAGAGCACACGATTCCACTAACAGGCAATGTCCAGAAAGGGCAGGAAGGGGATTCATGCTTGTCAGGGGCTGGGGAGGGCAAGGGGTGAGTGCTCATGCCAACGAGGCTTCTTTCTAGGGGCAGAAAATGTTCTGTATTAGAACATTTAATACATGTAGTGACGGCTGTACAACTCTGCGAATGTTCTAAAAAGCCTAAACTGTGTGCTGTAAAGGGCGACTTCACAGATACGCATCATCCCTCCACAAAGCTTTCACATGTTAACAAGAAAAAAACACACAACAGAAGCCGCATGTAGGCCTGCAGAGGAAAAATTTGCAGACCCTCCATCATGAACAGATTGAGGAAACAACGTTGGGCGGCAAAGCCCAGCAGAAGCCCCATGCAGCTCTGTGAGCCCGGTGACGCACATGCACAGCTATGTGGGGGAGAGAAGGCAGAGGGCGGTGTCCAGCACATCTGACGGGGTGCCTCTGGAGGGGTGCCCACATTCTGGCCACATCCGATCTCCCCCATGACCACACGAAGTGCCAGTGTGACAAGTAATTCAGCTGTTCAGTCTGGGTGAGGAGTGGAGGTGCCAGGACAGTCTCATCCCTGTACGGTCACGAAAAGCCTCTAACTCTGACACTGGCCAGCACCGAGAAGTGCCCGGGCAGGCAGCGTAACCTCAACAAACCCTGTGACGAGGCCCAAGGGCCACTGCTGGAGACACCGCCCCACGCATGTGCCCGCCAGGCCCCTCTGCAGCCCTCACCTGCAACACGTTGCTCTCCGCCTCTTCCCCAGTGATCACTTCGACTTTTTCCAACAAACACTTCCGCGCTGTGGCCTTGGTGTAGGCAGCTGCTGACTCGGCCAGGGACTCTGCAATGTTATTAGCTAAACAAGATGGACTATTTATTTGGTGAGGGGCGCGGGGATACCTCCCAGTGGATCAAGAGTCCTGGTCTGCCCTGGAGAGGCCAGCCACCCCTAGCAGGCCAGACGTGGTGTCTAGAGGGGAGCCTGCAGGGAACTCTCTGGAGCCACCACCTGCGGCTCTCCCATTCAGCAGAGGACAGCACAGTGAGGCTCCTGAGAGAGGACGCAGAGGACAGCCTTCCTGGCCTGCTGCCTCGAGCACCAGGCACAGCCGACCCCCCGGCCACGCACTGCAAGGTGCACAGCTGCCTCCGGCTGGAGCACAGAGCCCTGTGGTCACAGCCACGGCTCTCAGACTGTTCCTAACTGATTCTCATGTGGTCTTCACTGCTGGGGAGTCAGGCCCCACGTTCCTCCTGGGTGGGATGCAGATATACAGTGTCCTTTGTCCCTGGCCCCCTGAGCTGACCTGCAGGACTAGGATGTACCTTTCTCAGGGGTGGCCTCCTGGGAAGACGACTCAGATCCAGATTCTGCAGCTGCATTTTCCCTGCTGGCATCTGAGCCAACTTCGTTTAACTTGGGGGGACTCTGCAGGGAAACAAAAGCACCCCAGGAGGATGAGTGTGGTGCTGGTGGCGCACCCCAGAGGAGAAAGCCGAGGGCAGAGCAGCTGGGCTGCTGCTTCTTGGCTGGGCCCTCGGCTCCGCATGATGCTCTCCAGCACCACGTGGGGCCAGTACCAAGGGGGCCGCCTTGTGTGTCACGTGAACACCTGAGAGCTGCCCCGGAGCCCTGGGAACACAGCCTTGCCCAGCGTCACCGGGAGGCCTGCGCCACAGCACACTGCCAACCCGGGCTGGCTGTTCACCCTTGCACAGCGACCCGTGAGGAGACCCTGTGGACAGACGGCAGGGCGGGGAAAGGGCCGCACTGACTGAGCGAAGTACGCAGCTCACTGCAGACCAGGCAGCTGGGAAGAACGAGTGGCCATAAAGGGGCCTTCCGCAGTCACGCCTGGACCCGTGGCCGTGCGATTGGGAAGAGAAAGGAATGAACACGAGGCAGGACGGACAGCACTCTGGAGCCGCCTCCCACGCCAGCGGGGCTCTCTGGGAACAGAAAATGGCCTTTTCATGTACCCAAGTGCCCTGGCCATGGTGTGCACACGGCCACCCAGGCTGACCCTGTCCCACAGACAGGGCCTGGTTCTACTTCAGTAGGGAACAAAAGACCTACCCCATTGGCTACACACTTGTGGTCTGGGTGGGACTTGGGGGCCAGTAGCATGTGGCTGTCACTCATTCTAGTTGGCCTCACAGGAATGGAGCATGCACCCTGGCTGCCAGTCTGGCCCCATGGCTGCAAGGGAAGCCCATCTGAGGACCAAGTCAGCCTCAGGTGGCAGGAAGGAATACAGGAAGAGCAAAGGCTGGGAACTGGGCAGCCTCCTTGGGCCACCAGAGTGAAGGGCTTGGTCCATCTTCAAGCCAAGTCTAAGCCTGACCTTCTTTCCCTTGTTTACAACCTAAATATATGATTTTGTAGGAGGCCCGGCAGCCATAGCCATGTGCCTGCTCAATCAAGGGTTGGTGCTAAAAGCTTTTGGGGTCCAAGAAGAACAGTGCCAAGAGGGGCTGCTCACCAAAACACGCTCACTCATGTTCTGGCCAAAGACGAATTTGTTGCTGGAGGCATCGGCACTGTTGGCTGAGTTCTCTAAACTGGAGAGGAGGCGTGTAGTGAGTGTGCAGTCGGGTGGACGAGCACGCGCTGAACATGCGCACATGCACATCACGTGCAGGAACGCACACGTGGCCAAGAGCCAAACACCGGCAGCGAGCAGTCTGGACCCCTCTCCCTCTGCTGACGGGCTGGCAGCTAGTGGGATCCAGTCTCTGGGCCACGCACACTGCCAGGCAGGAGCACCAGCCTTAGCTTGCTTGGAGGGTCCCAATGGCACAGGGAAGGGCACATTCATTAGCTCTGCAGTCCTGTCTCCCAGGCAGGGAGCAGCAGCAACCAGAGCAAGCCAGAGCTTTCACCACACACAGCCAGACCTAGGCTAAGGGGCCCTGGGGTTGGCCTTTCATGGCTCCAGAAGGTGACCAAGCTGCCACTGGCCCTATCAGCTCCGCTCCAATCATTTGGTCAATGTGAGAGGGTCACTTTGAGGCTGGGCTGTACCCTCTATATGCCCCTGATGAACACACTGAACGCTGGTCCTGCCTGAGGTCGGTTGCTGTCTGGGACAACCCTGGCCCCAGGGCTTCACCCAGAAGGGGCAGTAAGGGAGGGCCTGGGGTACCTGGACTCTGGAGGCCTCTGCTTCCTCCTGCTCCACACCCCGAGGAAGGACTGAGCTGGCTCCCAGTCCAGCCACCAAAGTCCCCAGGCCCAGGCTGGAACGAGTGTGACTGGCCCCACTGTGGCTGAGGCTTTCTTCCGCCACCTCCCCCAGCACTGATGCTGGCCCTGGGGCGGGGACCTACCTGGAACTGATATACTGAAGAAAGTAGTTGGTCGCAGTTGACGTGTCTGAGCCGGGATGCCCGGCACGCTCTCTGCCGGCCATGTCAGTGTTCTCATTCATCAGCTGGAAACAAATGCTTCATTACAACAGCAGGGCCTGGGGCGCTAGGCTGCCCGTCTGCGGGGCCCTGCCCTGCGCGGCACAGCTCCGAGGCACGGCGCCTGCGGAGTGCACGCACGGCGTGTGGCAGAGCATGGGGCTGTAATCAACTTCACATTTTGCTTTTAGTGGGTAAGATACAAAAACAGAGCCCAGAGCATTAAGGAAGCTTTTCTACCTCGTCACAGACACCTGCACTGCGGCTGGTGTGGGGCCAGCACTTCCGATCGCGCCACAGAACCCAGAATAGCACATGGGGCCTTCCAAGGAGCTAATGATTACAGACAGAACACAAGTGCCAGCTCTGGAGGCTCTTTCTTTTTTTTGGTACTGAGGATTGAACTCAGGGGCACTCGACCACTGAGCCACACCCCAGCCCTATTTTGTGTTTTATGTAGAGACAGGGTCTCACTGAGTTGCTTAGCGCCTCACCATTGCTGAGGCTGGCTTTGAACTCGTGATGCTCCTGTCTCAGCCTCCCTAAGTGCTGGGATTACAGGCGTGAGCCACCGCGCCCGGCTCTGGAGGCTCTTTCAAGGGTGCCTTCAGTGGACATGCTGAGATCTGACTGTAAGACTCCAAGGCCCTGGACGTCGGTACAGACCCTGATCCCGCCCATTTCAAAGCAGCCACCCCCAAATTTGAGGGACAGAAAACTGGGCCTGAGTCCAGTGGCCAAGTCCAGGCAGTCCCAAGTGGCCTAGCATAGGTGAATTTCAAGTGCCTCGTTCTTCCCTAGATCGAGCAGGCAAGAGGCACTCATTACTTTGTTTGAAGGCTGTGGCAACATCAGCACCTACTTCCTTGTCTCTCAGGACTGGTACTTTTGCTGGACAGTGAGTTAACAAGCAGACAGCAGAAACACCATCCAGCACCTTCACAGCAGAGATTCTTGATTCTTAGCTTGGGCTGTCCCACTGAGCACTGTGGACACTGGGCTGGGTCATTCTCTGGGGGGCATCCTGTACACTGTATTTTGTTGCTGAACAGCATCCCTGGCCTCCACCCATTCCACGCCAGGACACCCCAGCTGTGACACCACACTTGTTCCAGAGATGGCCACTGATGCCACCTCTCAGGCTTCTAGAGAAGCTTCTTGCCAGATGAGCTGCTGACCAGCCATGGCAGGGCGTTCCGGCAGCTGCTAGGAAAGGCAGAGGTCTGGGCTTCCCAGGGCTCCAGTCCATGGGGCCCAGAGACGCTATCCCCCGATGCTGCCAGAGCTTCCCACTCAGAAGTCTCCAGACATGACTGACACACCTGGAGGGCAGACAGACGCCTGCTCTCACCCATCCTGCTGTTTTTGTTTTTGGTGGTACTGGGGACTGAGCCCAGGTGTGTTCTACCACTGAACTACATCTCCAGCCTTCTTTATTTTTTACTTTGAGACAGGGTTACCTAGGCTGGCCTTGAACTTGGGATCCTCCTGCCTTAGCCTCCCAAGTCACTGAGATCATATGTGTGTATCACCATGCCCAGCTCCCAACCTGTTTTTGAGAAAATAAGGTGGCCGTGCACAATGGTGGGTGCCTGCTATTCCGACTACTTCCAGGCTGAGACAGGAGGATCACGTGAGCCCAGGAGTTCAAGGCCAGCCTGGGCAACACAGTGAGAGCCTGTCTCAACTACAACAAAAATAAGGTGAAGATGGTTTGTTATGGCTGACCCCAAAGGTGGGTGCTGAAGGCCTGCCCTAATGCAGCAGCGTTCTGAGGGGGAGATTTGGAAGTGAGGCTCAACCTCTCAGTGGAGTGGCCCACCGAGGGACTCAGAGCTGAAAGGACTATTGGGGGTGCTCTCGGGGAGGTGGGGCCTAGTGGAGCAAGCAGGCCATGGTGTGTCCTGGAAGGGTGTTTCTCGTCTCCAGCCCCTTTCATCTCTGTTCCTGGCTGCTCTGGGCTGAGCAGCTTTCCTCTGCCATGCCCTCCCTCTAAGATGCGCTGCCTCACTCAGACCTGAAGTGACGGAGCAGGCTGAACGTGCTGGACACCTCTCAGACTGGGAGCCAGGATAAACCCTTCCTTCTGTATTGTCAGGTATTCTGGATAAAACTAAGAATCTACTGATTTTCTTGTTGACCATGAACTCATTGAAAAAAGAAAGAAAGAAATAAAAATCAACTCAGTAGTTCAATAGCTCATCCAACCCCCGATCACATACCTTAACTCTGTCCCTCAAGTTCTGCCCAAATACAAATGCTTGCTGTGCAACTTGATCTTTCTTCTCACAGTTTTCCTCATCAGAAGTATTGCTAGACTCATTTTTCTGGGGCTCTTTCTCCTGTTAAAAAGAAAACCACAAAAATCAGAAAAAGGTGACACATTAGCCCAGATAAACAGAACCAGAACCCTGTTTTGTACCCCATGTGGCTCCTTGGGGCATGGTCTTTGGGCCAGAGGGGCCCCAAGGACTCGCCAGCACACCTGCCTTGCCAGGAGCAGGGTCAGCTCTCCCTGGGTGGAGCCGTGGGAGAGACACAGACAAGGACCCATTCCATGTGCTCCAGGTTCCTTAAACAGGTGTAGGGCTCTGCTTTAGACAAAGGGTATATGAAGGACCAACCTGGAGACCAGTGGATTCCAGACACAGTCAAGAGATCCCCTTGCCTCAGCAGGGCAGAGGGCTGCCAGCCTCTTCCCATGCCTTGGCGGAGGTGGTTCCTAAGTGGACGGTGAGATGCGGTGGCCTGGATAGGCAATGCTGGAGGCCTCTGGGCGCCCTGGGGTTCTTGGAACCAAGGGTACCCTGGGTTATTTGACAGGAATTGGACCTTTGTAAGGCCAGGGTGGCCAAAATGTTATCAGGGCTTCAGGGTATAGAGTCAGACTAGGTTTTGGTTTTGAAAAGCCCACTGATGAGTGGTGGCCTTTCTGTCCAGGTGGATGAGATGCAGAAAGGGAACACACTCAACATGCCTGGAAGGTACTTCTAAGATCTTGTTCTCAGAAACACTTGGAGGAAGACTCTGGCAGAGACTGATGGGGCAAGGCAGAGAGCTGGAAATAACCGAGGTTCATCCTTAGCCCAAGCGCTACATAATTTAGGATTTAAAATACAATGGAGGGGAAAAACTCACAATGGAGCTGCTACCAAGAGAGAGGCAGGATCCCCTCAGCAGAGAGAAAAACAAGTTGTGAGATATGAAAGTGCAAATCAAAGCCGGGTGCGGTGGCGCAAGCCTGTAATCCCAGCACTTAGGGAGGCTGAGACAAGAGGATCGTGAGTTCAAATCCAGCCTCAGCAATGGCGAGGCGCTAAGCACCTCAGTGAGACCCTGTCTCTACATAAGACACAAAATAGGGCTGGGGATGTGGCTCAGTGGTCGAGTGCCCCTGAGCTCAATCTCCGGTAACAAAAAAAAAGTGTAAATCCATTTTGATCAAAAGTGAACTGAGAGGGGCTGGGATTGTGGCGCAGTGGTGGCGTGCTCGCCTAGCATGCGTGAGGCACTGGGTTCGATCCTCAGCACCACATAAAAATAAAATAAAGATATTCTGTCCACCCACAACTAAAAAAATAAATAAAATTAAAAAAAAAAAAAAAGTGAACTGAGGGCGGGGTGAGTTGTTAGCCCTTGTCTAGCATAGGGGAGCCTGGGTTCCATCCCAGCACTGCCACACACACAGAAAAAGTGGAGGGGGGAGGAGAAAAGAAAAGAAGAAAAGCAAATACAATCTCTGTGTGTTCAGAACTGCCAAGGAAAAAACCAGGGCAGAGTGAAGCACAGGACTGTTGACCCATCACCCTTGGGCCTCTCCAGCGGAGGCTGCTTTCCACCTCTGCACTTTTCACTTCATACATCTTCATATGGTTTAAATATTTTCAACTTTCAGGCATGACTTGTTTTTTTAGGGGGTGGGTACCGGGGATTGAACTCAGGGGCACTCGACCACTGAGCCACACCCCCAGCCCTATTTTGTGTTTTATGTAGAGACAGGGTCTCACTGAGTTGCTTAGCGCCTCGTCCTTGCTGAGGCTGGCTTTGAACTTGCGATTCTCCTGCCTCAGCCTCCCAGAGTGCAGGGATGACAGGCGTGCGCCACCGCACCCGGCTCACATATGACTTTTTAAGTAAAGATTTTAATAACTCATTCATTTATTTTGGGATAGTGGATTACACATTTGTTAGTAATTCGTGTTTTTCTTATACTACACAATAAAAGCTGTTGTCCAAATTGAAAATAAACTGAAGAAAAGCATAGGAGGTGATTCTCTGCGGATGGGCTTGGTAGACAAGACCCCAAGGGGCAGGGCTCTCCCAGGGACACTGAAGGGCCAGAAAGCAGCAGACCATGAGGTGAGAAGGGCTGTCTGGAGGCTGTAGACGCTGGTCAGTGCTTCCAGCTGGCAGGAAAAGCGGAGGTGGCCTCAGTGCCAGCCACTGTAATGCCATGCTAATCGCACTTTCTCACCCACCGTCGACAGTGTTTCTGCACTCACTCCCTATAGAAACTACCATTACTACTGCAGCCTCGCGCCTGTGGAGTGAACATGTCCTTTTAAAGTTAGGCACACAGCAGGCCGATTCCCAACCCACAGATGATCAGGTCTCCCTGCTACAGCTCGCAGGGGATATACTGCTAGCAGAACCACGGCCCTGGCTCTTGACTTCTGGGAGCTGTGTGCTCTAGTAGCACCTAGAGTGGTGCTACTCTCAGGTGGGGAGAGCACATGGGGTCCCCCTGAGGTCAGGGGGACACAAGCAATGGCAATACTGTGGACAAGAATGTTTCCGATCACACAGGGTGTGTTGGCGCACGCCTGTCATCCCAGCACTTTTGGAGGCTGAGGCAGGAGGATTGCCAGTTCAAAGCCAGCCTCAGCAACCGTGAGGCGCTATAAGCACCTCAGTGAGACCCTGTCTCTACATAAAACACAAAATAGGGCTGGGATGTGGCTCAGTGGTCGAGTGCCCCTGAGTTCAGTCCCCAGTACCAAAAAAAAAAAAAGAATGTTTCCGACTAGTTTCAGATCTGGTGGGCTCTGTTCAGAAAACAGGCCTGTGATTACAGTCTTCTGAAGGGTCACAGGTTTCTTCCTCATGTGAGCCAGGGAAGAAACTTGTGTAACCTTGGTGTGGACAGCCCCGGGCAGCTCTGCCTCGTGGTTCCCCATGGGCAGTGCCAGCATGTGCCATTTATCTGTGGCGACAGGAAAGACACAAGTCTGCCTGGTGAGCCCTGACCCCCTGCAGACCAGCAGCAAGGGCACCTCTGTCCTGTGTTAGCCACGTGCAGAACTGCTGGTGGCATGGTGTGCCCTGCGCAGCTCCACCCACACCCATGGGGAGCACTGGCTGTGTGGCAGGAAGGGGACGCCAGGAGGAACCGGCAGCCAGACAGAGAATGGTGCTCAGCCACAGGGGACGTGCAGCCCCTTGGAAGATGGAGAGGAACCACCTCAGCAGTCTGCAGGACTGTGCTCGCCTGCAACGCTGGGGAAGGACTAGATGCAGGTGGCAGCTCAGGCAGACCCTCTAGGTTGGGATGGGGTGAAACCCTCCAGCACGTGTGAGCTACAGTGGCTGGTGCCACCAGCACAGCCATGCACTCATTGTCGGGAAGCTCGTGGTGGCGGGGACGGGCAGGGTCTCTTCCAGGAGCCCTTCAACTCAGACCAGTGCTCCTGACCCACTGCCCTCAAGACTTCAGTGATTCCTATTTCCACATTTCCAACTGAGACCTGTGGTTTGAATGTGGGAGCTGAGGATGTTCTAGAACATAACTAAAGACAACCACGCTCCCACTGGAGTGGAGGGTTCAAAACCACAGGCAGCAGGTCTGCCCACCGGGCTGGAGTACAAAAGATGCATGGGATGCCATGCGGTGTGTTACTGCAAATGACCCACAGCCACTCGCCAACCTTGGGAGCAGCTGGTCACCCAAAGTCCCTCGCTTCAGCTGCTGTGAAATAAGACTGCCCTAGGCCTCTACAGTCCTGGAATCCTGGGAGACCTTTTATTATCCTTAAATGAACTATTTCTGAGCTGCCACCAGGCATGCTTTCCAACTCGATGGTACCACCCGATCCTCAAGAGCTGACCCTGTGTGTACACAGGGGGAGCTTCTTCTTCTTGCAAAATGTTGCAAGACAATCATCCACAAAAGCCACTCCTCTGGACCTAGTGACTCCCAGGGTTTGGAGTAAGGTACCCCAAAGGGCCACACACGCTGGGGGCCACATGCTCGGTGGCACCAGCTGCCCAGTAGGCTGCTCATGGCTGTTCAATGTGCTGATCTCCCCGAGGGAAAGGACCCCCCTTGGCAGGCTCATGGTTTGCCAGTGCTCTAGGGTCTGCACAGGCATAGGCTGACGGTTCTCGTGCTGGAAGCATGGTCCTCCATGTGGAAATGGGGAGATGCTGGAACCCTGAAAGGGTGGGGCCTAGCACAGGTGCTGGGGCACGGGGAGGGTGGGGGCACTGCCTTTGGAAGAAACTGATCGAGTTGTCAGGGGACCCTGGAAGTTCTCCCTAGGCAAGATGTTATCAAAGAATACGACTGATCCCTTGTGCTCCTGGCTTCCTGTCCTGCCTTTTGCTCTCTCCCTCTTGCTCCTGCCGCGAAGCTACTGCTACGAAGAAACATGGCCACAAGGCCCTCGGCAGAGCGGGTGCCCTGCTGTTTGGACTTTTAGCCTCTACAACTGTGTGCTGAATAAACCTCTTTCCTTTACGCATTCCTCAGCCTAGGTATTTTGCTAGACCACTGAGCAAATCCACAAACAGGCCCACAGTTAAACAGCTGTGAACTCAGTAAGACCCCGAGGAGCTGACTCTCCAGCCCTGCCTGCCCCAGAACACACTGACCTCAAGTGCATGTGCCTCATCAGCAGATTCAGAGGGACTTCTCCGTGCAGGGTTTTCTGGTGATAGTGACGTCGCTGGCCCCGTGCAGTCTGCTGGGATGCTGACTCCATTGGTGCCGCTGCTGGGGACTATGGAAAGAAAGGAGTGCGGAGTACTGGGCATCCAGCCAGGACCCCACCAGCCCTCCTCTCCTGTAGCCTGTAGAGGTGTTGCTCCCCATCTAGGGACCCCCTCTGGATGGTGAAGTGTAACGTCTCCTTAGTAAGAAAGGGCTAGGCATCTCTACTAAAAGCTACTTGCCCTTAGATAAAAGAGCAGTGAAAACCTCACAGAAGTGAGGAGGTCTTATCTTCATTCAAAAAAAGAACTGTGTGAATTTTCAGTGAGTTTAGAAGCATTACTGCTACTTAACCAAAACAAACGAAAAACAAGAGAACACATACGGGGAGCAATTCTTTATGAAACTATTATGCATTTTTCTTAGACAGTGGTCAGTGGGGAGTGCTTGCCTCGCTTGTTTGAGGGCCTGGGCTCTACCCCCAGCACCACACACACACACACACACACACACACACACACACACACACACACACACAAACCAGCAGCTGGGCGCAGTGGCACCCATCTGTGATCCCAGCAGCTCAGGAGGCTGAGGCAGGAGGATGGCAAGTTGCAGGCCAGCCTAAGTAACTTAGCAAGACTCTGTCTCAGAATAAAAAATAATATCCCTGGTACCAAACAAATAAACAAAAAACAAACAGCAACCACCACCCCCCCACCAAAAAACAAACAAACAAACAAACCAAAAAGCCCCTCTGGAGAGCATATGACTCAAACATTAAAATCTGGCCGGGCGCGGTGGCTCACGCCTGTAATCCCAGCATTTAGGGAGGCTGAGACAGGAGAATCTCGAGTTCAAAGCCAGCCTCAGCAATGGCGAGGCGCTAAGCAACTCAGTGAGACCCTGTCTCTACATAAAACACAAAATAGGGCTGGGGATGCGGCTCAGTGGTTGAGTGCCCCTGAGTTCAATTCCCAGTACCAAAAAAATAAAAATAAAAATAAAAATCTGGCTTTGTTAAACATCAGATTAAGACAATTTCCCCTATAATTAAAAACCTTTCAGAAATATTAACCAGCTCCCTGTGCTGGAGGTTGAGTGGTTTGTGATGAAGAGTTCTCAACTACAGGGAAAGACTAAGAAGAAAAGCTCACAAATATGAAGGTTAAGATTAACTGGAAATGGGGAAAGCTGCTCCTGGCGGGATGTGATGGAGCCGTGGCTCAGGAGCAGGGTGCAGTGGGCAGAGATGAGAGCACTGGCCCATGGCCACGACTGGGAAGTCTTCTGACCTGCGTGGCTCATGGCTAAGTTTTGTTTGCAGACATGCAGGGACAAATGTACACGTTCACAGGATCAGGTTGGCTTTTATGAGGATGGTGAGTGAGTAACGCCTGCCCAGAGCCATGGGGAGCCCCTCTTGGGGCTCTCCGGGGCAGGGGAGCACGGGCTGGTTTAAAGGGCCCTCTCCCCTCCTCTATTTCTGAGTGCACCCAGTGGTTGCCTGGGTTGCGCTGTTGCCCGGGCTGCATCTCTTACTGGTCTGCGACAGTGCTTTTGGCTGTGGGGCTTGCAGTACGGCCGGGCGGAGCACGCTGCGCTGCTGTTCCTTGGGCTTCTGGCTTGGCAAACCTGCAATGGAAATCAGCTTTCCTCGGGCTTTGGAAGCCCAGCAGAAATGCAGCACCCCTTGTCCCCCAGGCATTTCAGAGAAAAGTGACCCCAGTGACCTGTTCATGTCCCTTGCTGGCTGGATCAGGCAAGGAAGCAGCTTTTAGAAAACACACTTTTCTTTACAGCTAGACATGCAGATTCTGGCTATTTTTATGCAATTCCCACATAACCAGTCATGACTGTGAATGAACCCAGGTAGTGCACTCATCAAGTGACTGCTTTTTTCCTAGTATTGGGCTCAAGAGTGAAGAGAAGCCATGTGCATGCCTGCAATCCCAGCAGCTTGGGATGTTGAGGCAGGAGGATCACAAGTTCAAGGCCAGCCCCAGCAACTTAGTGAGACCTTGTCTCATAAAAAATAAAAAGGGCTGGGGCCCCAGGGTTCAATGCCCAGTTACCCCCCCCCCCAAAATAAGGTAGAGGGCAGGTGGCAAGGGGGAAGGGGAGAAGGGGGAGGGGGGGAAGAAGGGGAAGGCACGGAATTCAGAGCAGTTCCCCAGATTTCCAACTCCGTTTGGGGTCACATAAAGGCAACTTCTGCACCTACTTTCTAAAACCAACATGGAGAAGATCCCTCTGCCAAATGCAGGCTGGACAAGGACCCTGAGAGGTGGTGTCCTGTCCTTTTAGGCTTCCTTCTAAGTCCCTCCCTCGCTGGTCCCTGCTCATAAGCAGGATGCAGTGCTCTGGTCATCTGGTGAACCCTGGCACACTGGGTCAGGACATCTGGAGACACACTGGAACCACTGTGCTCCTGCGGAGCACAGCCCACACCTCCTTGCTCAGACAGGTTCTCTGTAAGCAGCTCTGCACGGTGCACAGGTCACGCCACACCCAGAGAGCAGGCTGCGAAGGAGCCTGGAAAGGTCTGAGAAAGCCACTCCCCTCCTTCCAGATGTGGGCCACCTACCTGCGCTGGGCGCCTGGCCATGGATCAGTGTCGGTGGCTTCAGCCGGAACCCGCTGCTCTTTTCCTCTATAAGCACAAGACAAAACATGAAAAGCAGACCTGCCTGGGGCAGAACAGCCAAGCCCGGAGGGCACAGGGCAGGAGGGTTCTGGCCTCAGTGATCATAGGCCTGGGGAACTCGGGAAACATTTCCAAATTAACACAGAAAGGCAGAAGCTTGGGCCAGTTGGCAGGGCTGGCTGGGCGGCCCAGGCTGTAGAAAGCACGTGCTCTAGGACCAAGTGCTGACAACAGGGGACAGGAGGATGAAGGTATCGGCGGAGTGATGAAATCCTCAAGGATCAGAGCCCTGCCTCCAGAGCGGGACGCAAGGCAGAGAGCTTGGGGCTCACACTCCAGGACAACAGGGAACCATAGAGCAAAGGTCCCAGGATTGGTCTCCTTTTCCCTAGATGACCTGTCCATCAGAGAACGTGCCCGAGGCCAGGAAAAGACCAAGGTAGCAGACACGGGTTTGCTCCCCACAGAGCTGTGCCTGGTGCTGGACGGGAGCACCCTCGGCCACCTGTGAGAAAAGTGAGCGCCAGGGCTCTGGGGAGGGCTGCAAAGCCTGGGCTTGGCTCAGCCTGTTGTCCAGTGATCCCTTAACTGGCACGTCTCAGCAACCTCGTCCATGGCAGGTGGAGAGGGCAATCTAATCTGATCCACGACAGGAGGGATGGTCACAAAGGCCTGGGTCTCTTCCTGGGGAAAGCAAGGGGCAATGGCATCACAAGCTACTGGAGGCAGCCTGGCTTTTGTGCTAAGGGTCAGCCCTGGCCAGGGAGCAGGGCACGAGACCAACATACAAAGATCAATTGTGTTTCTATACACTATGGTGAACACCCCGAAAAGGAAATTAAGAAAAAAATTCCATTTTCAACAGCACCAAGAGAAATAAAATACTTCAGAATAAATGTAACAAAAGAAAACTGTTAGAAGAAATTAAAACTCATAAAGGGAAAGATAACCCAAAAGGCCCCATAGTGTATGACTCCATTGATAAGAAATGTCCAGAACAGGTAAATCCACAGAGACAGGAAGTGGATTCATGGTTTCTGGGGCTGGGAGAGGATGGGGTGACTGCTCATGGGAATTGGCTTCTTTTTGGAGTAGTGGAAAAGTTCTAAAATTAACGATTACATTAGCTGCACTACCCTGTGTGTTTTTTAAGAGCCATTAAACTGTATAGGAAAACGACAACAAAACCCTAAGAATCTCACCAGATCAAACTCTCAGACATGAAACAAGATCAAGTCAGAATTTAGAACAAGCGGAAAGGCGTGGCCTACTGACAAAGCTCTGCTGAACCCACGATGTCCTGGGCAGCACCAGAGTGCCAAGGGGCTAAGCAGTGGTTGTGGCAGCCGCACTGTGAGGCCGGTCTCTGGTGTGACAGAGTGGCCACACAACCCCTAAGGAGGTGCCACAACATCAGGGAAAAAGCCTGCCAAGTGGTCCATTCTACAAGGCAAATGCTGAGCTACCTTCCTTCCAAAGAAGATGACTAGCAATTTAGTCACATTTTTCAAGTTGAGGTCAAACGCACAATTTAAGAAATTTTTCAGAAGCCCTGAGGGCTGGTGTAGAGCCTATGCCAGGCTGGGCTGGCAGGGGCAGAAGGCCTGGATCATCATAGCCACGGAATGGTCTGCCACTGGGCCCCAAACCTGGCCCACCCTACAGACACACAGAGAATCCATGCTGGGTGCAGCGTGAGTGGACAGAGCGTCTTGTCTTTTCCTTCACAATCACAGGACAAAATATAAAAAGTAGGCCTGTGTAGGGTGGGGGCGCTTCTAATGGCAACTGGGCACTCAAGGGACAGAGGGGCGCAAGGTAGCAGGGAAGTGTGCTTGTGGGGTGGTCAAGGTCTGGAGGCCCTGTTGTAGGACTCGTTTCAAGAAACAATTCTTCTGGAATGTGCTTTCTCTGCAACACAAAGCTGCTGCCTTGTGGGCTGACCCAAGATGCCCGCCACCCTCAAGTCCTGCTGGGTATAGGCATTGTTCCCATGGGCTCCACGGAAGAACAGAGTCCCGGGGCAGCCCCTGCCTGCCTGACAGGCAAGCCTGAGCAAGCAGGCTGCTGTCTGACATGCTTTCTGCCCACCTCCCAGGGACCCCAAGTGATGTCTGAAGGAAACGCCTGAGTTAATCAGGAACATACCCTGGAACTAAACCTGGCCTATACCAGCAGGTGGAGAGGATCCAAGAGCAGGAGGCTTGGTGGGAATGCGCACTGTGCAAGGGTGGGGCTGGTGCAGGGCAGGAGTGGCTGGGTGCTGAGAGGAAGGAGCAACCAGAGGACAGCTGAGAACAGGCGGGGCCAGGCTTCTTCCTTTCACAGGAGAGGTGGTGTACTGGATGAAGCCCCTACCTGGCCCCGCGTTATGCAAACAGGCAGAGAGACAGCGCAGTCCCTCAGGTGGACAGGCGTGCTTGTTCCCAGTCTGTCTACAAGATGCTCAGAGCCCAGGCCTTGGTTAAAAAGGCCATTCTCCACTGCAAAACACAGGGTCCCCCTGAGAAATGAGGAAGCGTCCAGGACTGAAACAGGGGAAGGTGATGAGCTCAGAGCCTCTTGTTGGGACAGAAAACGAAAGAAGTGTTAAAAGAATGAAGGGAACCTTGTTATACTGTGAACAAATCCCATTATGTACAACTACAACGCACCAATAAAAAAAACGTGACGAGAGAAAACAGGTAAAGTAGAATGAAGGGCACCTGACGCAGCAACACAGGGAACTGCCTGGCAAGGCTCCCACACAGCCAGATGCGGGGCAATTCTAGCTTCAAGGTAGAAACTAGTGAAAAACAGACAATATATCAACTACAACAGACGCCCCCATTCCACACTGCCATGATAAACCTGCAAACAGGTGGGGAGAAGGGGAAGGTGTCCCTTCCCGCGGAACGCCACAAGCAGGCAAGAGAAGCAGAGGGGACAGGAGCTCCCATGAGCAGCAGCAGAGCCCTGATTCGTGCAGCAAGGGGACACCACTAGACGAGGAGCGAGATTTCCTGAGGTCTCTCTGCAATCACCAACCACAGGAGCGGGGGAGGGGACTTCACATAATTAGTGTAACTGGTGAACTACGTTCAAAGCAAATGGTAAAATTGGATGATTCCACCTCCTCATGTGATCAAGGGGAACCCTACTAGCAAGAGGACAAAGCCAACACCGTGTGCACAAAGAACAGAGTGTCATCCCTGGGGGTTCCTACCCAAGACACTCCCTGGGTCTCATCACCAGGAAATGCTGGACACCACAAACCCAAGGACTTGTATAAGACCCACAACCTATAACCTTCACAGATGGAAATCTGACACTCTGGTTTTACAGATGGAAAGTGAGACACACAGGGTGTGACAGGGACACCATCCCTCTGCTATAAAGGATGCAGTGGACAATGAAGGACGTGGAAGGGAGTCTCTAGGTGAACGTGTATGCACACACTCTATGACTCTTCTCTAAGTACTGAAGGTTTTCAAAATTAAAGTTAAAAAAGGAGAAAAACAGGAAAGGACATGAAATTCACTGTGCAGGTGGCCTGACATGCCTCCCATGTGTTAGGCGTTAGGATATCGGGGACTTTAAACCAAGGCTGTGCCCAAGCTATGAGATGGGCCTGAGCCATCTTGGCTTCCTGGGGCACCTTCTCCTAATGATGCTAGTAGACAAAGGAGAAAGGGGAGGAGGCCACTACAGGCTGAGAGGTGGATCCTAAGAGCAACTTGTATCTGTGTTCAGTGCAAAAAGATCACGTTCTGTGGCTCCAATGGACAATGGAGACCAGAACCAGGGGCTGGCAGATTTTGCCCCCGTGGCTCAGAACCCCACCTGCCAAGTGATACCCAGGTACAACCTACTGCCTGGCCCTGAGGACCCTGAAGAACCAAGCTCCTCCTCAAGATGAGGTCAGGAGGTCAGTTGAGGACAGTTGACTTCGGAGTCAAAATGAATTCCACTGTTTGAAACGATGCCACCCAATCAATCTTCCAAGTTATAAAAACTCCTATCACCCTTTCCCTTGCCAGCATGGGACTAATCTCACAGTGCTCTTGAAGCTGGCAGTAGATTTATATAAGGCAGGTTGGGTTACAGAATGTGGGTTGTTAAACTTGCTCATTAAATATTTTATGGGGAATTCCAGCCACGTGGGAGAAATTTTCAGGAAACTCTGGAGTTGGTTCTCTAGCAAAAGACCAAAAAAGGCAGGCTCTTGTACTCTCCAGAAGGGATCCCACTGCTCCCCTAGCTGTAAGGTTGTGACGATACATGCTTATCTCAATGGATCCAGGCAGTATTAATGTGAAATTTTAATACACAGACACGGATCTGGAAAAACCACATGAACTTCATAGTAGCTATCTGGGGGTGGGAGAATGAGTGGAGAGGGGGCAAGAAAATTTTTCTTCCATTTTTTTTTTAACAATATTAATATATTATGTGAAAATTTGAAAACAAACACTTCTCTTTTTCTCTCTTGGTACTGGGGACTGAACCTAGGGAGCTAGGTTATCAGAGTTCTATCCCCTGCCCTTTTTTATTTTGAGACAGGGTCTTGCTAAGTTGCTGAGAATATCACTAAAGCTGCTGAGTCTGACTTGGAACTTGTGATCCTCCTGCATCAGCCTCCCAAGTTGCTGGGATGACAGGCATGTGCCACCGTGCCAGCTCTTCAACTATTTTTTTAAAGGATGTCAAACTCCTTACAACCAGGTCTTTCTAGGAAAAACAGAAACTTAAAGGCTTACTGAAGCCTTTTCTCATAATGGATTCCCAATCTACAAGCTGAGGACTAGGGGGAAACCCAACACATTTTGGAACTGAAAAAGAATCCTGACTTCAAATGCTCATTCCTGTTGAAGATCTCATTTGACAACAGCCACTGCTGTGCATCCCAGGAAAACCGCCAGGGACTGGGGGATGGGCAAAGGGACATGAGGGCTCACCTGGGTCTGAGTCAGAATTGCCTGCAGAGGACTCGCAGAAGGTTGATGGCATAAAAACATTGTGTCTTGACACTGTCAGCAAGGAGATGCAGGCAGGGGAGGAACAAGAGGGAGAAGAGCATGAGCAGGCGGGGCACACGGGGTGGGGGTCTTGCGAGCAGGAACATGCAGACAAGCACTTGAACTCTCTCAATGACAGCAGAGCCTGTCTTTAAAGAAAGAGTGTGGGCCTGTAGCCCGACAGCCTCAAGTGGCCTGCCAGCGGGCTGCCCATCCTGTCTCACGCTCCCAGCCCTACCTTGGCACTCTGGGCCCCAGCAGGGGCAGCCAGCCAGGACGCAGGCCACCTCAGCCCATTTCTCCTCAGCAGCCAGGTGCGCCCCCTACCCTGATGGTTTAAGATGTTTCTTTATAGGAGCAACTGCTTGCTGGGGTGAGGGCCAGCCCTCGGGGTCCACAAATGAAGTGGACTCACCGAGGAGCAGCTCGAGCACAGTGAGATGGGCTGCAGCAGAGTGGAACTGGCGGGCAGCGCAAAACAAATGCTCTCCAAACACCAGTTCCACTCCTGCCCCCATTCCCTGGGTGACTCAAAGTGCAGCACCCCTGGTGCCAGGGAGGGAAAGCAAGTGGCAGCTCCTCGGCCCTCTGAGCCATGGCCACAGCACAGAGCACTTCCTCTCTTCTTACGGTGCTTTCTGCTGCAGAAGTGTGGCTCAGCAGTGAGTGGTAAGGGAAGCTGCTTCCTCCTATAGGAACACCTGTCCAGGTGTGCAGAAAACTTTGAACAAGGATGCAGACCAACCAGGCAGCTCCTCAATATCTGGGGACAAATGACAGTGTGCCCACCCAGGGGCCTTGTGAAGCTGAGAAGAGATGTGGTAATGTCCAAAATCGACATCCAGGGCACCACAGCGATGCTTGCAAAGGACGCTGGACACTGCCCCTGCCCTGTGCTCCCACAGTGTGTGCGTTCTTTGTGAGCGGACACCACTGTCTTGAGGGATCTTTCCCTCACGGCGAGAGCCACAGCCGCAAAGTTCACAACTGCGAAATGTTCTCTGTGAACTTCCCAAGAATGCACCTCATGTTGTGTAACCAGAAGACCTCTCTAAACACATGTGTGCCTCCACACTGGTGAGACAGACAACCAGACCACAAGATGACAGCAGTGTGGATCACGTCACAACGGGGAAGAGGAACGGCCCAGGGTCAGCGGTTACCCTTGACCCTGCAGGACAGCTTCATGCTGGAGGCGAGGACCAGGCTTTCTGGGCTTCCTGAGTAGCCCCGACCATTGCCCCAGAACCTGCCTCTACCTAAGGGGCCTGCTGGCCTCCATGCTGCACCTGATGCCCTCTGGGCATGCGCTTCATATCCCAGCCTGGCCCTTCCTCCAAGGCCTCACCAAGTTCCCTTCCCTGGGAATCCATGGCATTGCGCCCAGGGCTCTGTGTGCACATGTTCATGTGTGTCTGGGCTGCTCCACTGGGCAGCTGGTACTACCACAGCTGGAGGTCAGGAGGCCACCTTCAGTGCACGGTGTCACAGTAACCTTAGGAAGGACTGGTAATGAATGGTCAGAGGTCCCAAAAGGGCCCTCCATGCTCAGCCCTGGTCTCCTACTTTAGAGGCACGATTTCTTTGTGGTCCTCCTCTGCCCCGTAAGTCTCACCATGCTGTTAAGTGTCACTGACTCACGTGAGGGACACCTGGTGCTATACTTGGGCAAGTTCTAACCTCACTCCTGACAGAGACCACATCTCAGACTGATTGCAACCAGGTCTGGGAAGGGGTCAGATGGTGGATGTGAGGTGTCAGAGGGGAACAGTAAGTGACAGAATGACAAAAGCTTCCATCATTTACCTGACTGTGAAGGTGGGAACTGGGTTAAAGATGACGTTCTTTCTCGCTTGACAGGAGGGCAGTAGTTGCCATCTTCTCGGTCAGAATCTGCGGAGGACAATGGGGAAGAGGAGGGACGTCAGGCTCCCTGCCTTCGCCACCGGAGCCAGCCGGACGCTTCAGGCGGCCTTACCTTCTCCTGCTTCAGGGCTGGAGCCTCCAGTTGGCCTCTGAAATAAGAGCACAGGGCAGGCTGGTGAGAGGGTGGTGGGCTCCCCAGGACCCCGCCCCCAGCTCTGGAGCCAGCGGTGCCAAGTGCACGACAGGAGCCGACTCCTGGCACCGTCACGCTCCCTTTGCAGCACTCCAGCCCACGCAGGTGACTTCTGACCGCTTTCTGTGGTGGCTTCCCAAACCCAGAATCTTCTTCAAAGCGTGCAGACGCCCAGCACGGACCAGGTCCTCTGCTTCTGCCCAAGTCACAGTTGACTGGCGCGCCCCCGACTCTAACACAGCGCAACTGCACCTGGCCGCAATTCATTCTGCCAAGAGCTGAAAAGCTACCCTCTTCCACCGCCAGGGCGGCAGGGCTGTTTGAAATGGTCACTCAACACTGGATCCACTCAGTGTCCACTACTTGCCCTGAACAGTCTACGGTTCAAGCTGGGCTATCACTCCCAGAGCAGGCGAAGCCTTTATGCTTGGGGTCAAAGTCTACTGCCAAGTGTTCAGAACAGAACCCTCAAACCCTGCACCACAAGTCTACGGACCGCACAACCACCACAGGCTGAGAAGGGGGCCTCAGAATTGCCTCCTTTTATGATTTTTAGTTCTAGAATATGAACAACTCGTCATTAAGATTTAGAATGAGTGCCCCCATACAATCCCTCATATAAGCCTCTTCTCCGTCATTCTCCAGACCTCAGCAGTCACCAGCGAACTCTGGGGAGAGCGCGAATACCACTCACTCCTCCTGGTGTGCTTCACGTAAGAGCCAGAAGAGCCAATTTCCTGGTTTTGAAAAATCTCAGGAGTCAAGTTTAGCCACATGAGGACTATCTGCCTCAATGAGCTGTTAGGGATTAAATGAGATGATGCACATCAAAGTTCTCTGCAAACTGCAGAGTGGTATGTAAAAGATAACTGAATAAATAAAACTGAAGATGGCGGGTACCAGGAGAGACCCTCTCAGGGGAGGGGTCCTGGCACTTTTCTCCATAAAGGGCCAGTCAGTGCTTTGGCTTGGCAGGCCACATTTGGTCTCTGCCACATTATTTGCTTTTGCCTTTATAATCCTTTAAAAATGTAAACAATGTCTCAGTTCCCCAGCTGTACAGAAACAGGCTGTGGGCTGGAGTCTGCAGCAGCAAGAACCCAGAGAGGGTAGGGGTTTCTTCAGAGTTACACAGCTAATTCACCACAGTCAGAAAAGAACAGCAATCTGGACTTTCCCCCTTACAATGGGGCTGACAGCTCAGGTTTGTGTTGGGAAATCAAGCCTACCTGAAGTCTGTTGAGAGCTCTCTGGAATCAGTCCTAGGAGACTGTGTGAAGTGAGGATGTTATCACTAACCCCATGTGTGCACCTGGGCAACTGAGAGAATCTGGTCACTGCTACCCAAGTACCCGGGAGATTAAATCTTCTTAATACCACGGAGGGAGTCTCTTTCATTTATTTATGTTTTTGGTGATACTGGGGATTGAACCCAGGGCTGCTCTACCACTAACCTACATCCCAGCCTTTTTAAAAATTTGAAACAGGGTCTCGTTAACTTGTAGAGGCTGGCCTTGAACTTGTGATCCTCCTGCCTCAGCCTCCTGAGAAGCTAGTATTATGGGTCTGTGCCTCTGGGCCCAGCCATGGTAGGTTCTCTCAGTGATGGGGCCACTGTGAAAATATCAGTGCTCCAAATGAAATGAAACCCTCATACCCAGTGTGCCAGCTCTGGGGTTGCACTGAGCAGATGCGAGAGCAGGCCCCAGGTCCTATCCATGCCTTCCCCCTCCCTAAGGTGTGCAGAGGCTCTGCTGACTCTATTTCTTCCAGAAGCTGGGGGGGCTGACCCCCCTGGGCCTTCAGAGATGAGGCAGGGGAGCCCAGCAGTGAGACAGGAGCTTAGCTCCTGGTGTGATTAAACTGTTTTCTGTGTGGCTAAACTCAAGCCAGCCCCTGCCAGCTGATACTAGGCCCCTGGGTTGCATAGGGGCAGGGCTTTCAAGCTCAGGGGACAGGCTAACTGGGAGAGCCAGGTCTTGTGAACTAAGTCCTGGGTCCAGCCACAAGGTGAGGAACCTGGATGGGGCCCGTCGAGGGGGCCAAGAGGGTCCCGACCCAGAACCTAGTGGGGCTGAGGTGCTCTCCTGCAGTGCTCTTGAGGCCACAGACTAGAGCCCGGTTACCAGACCGTACCACTGGCTTGTCATCAGGCCCACTCTTGGGATCATCTATTTCTAGAGTGACACTGGGGGATGTAGGCCCCAGGTACCCCCCACCTACTAGCAAAGGTGACAGGGAGAGAGGCAGAGACCACCTGCCCTGGTGACGCAGCCCAGGCTCCTGAGTGGGGCACAAGACCCAGGTCTGGGGAGCAGGTCATCCTAGCCGGGCCTCATGCCAGCTTCCCAGCCCCGCAGCTACAGAAGGGCAAGCACACATCTCATTCACCCGCTGAGCCCTGCAGCCTGCATTTGGCCTCCCAGTACTTGATGCAGGTCCCTGTGCGAGGCCAGCCACCTCTTCACAGCCTGATATCCTAGGAGGTGGCACTGGCTGCCTCCCATGTACTTCTGATAGGCGGCCCAGCATGTCCCCACCCCCATCTTAACCATGGGTCTAGGCTCTTCTGCCTATAATTTTTTTTTTTTTTTTTGGTACTGGAGATTGAACTCAGGGGCCTCGACCACTGAGCCACTTCCCCAGCCCTATTTTGTGTTTTATGTAGAGACAGGGTCTCACTGAGTTGCTTAGCACCTCGCCATTGCTGAGGCTGGTTTTGAACTCGCGATTCGCCTGTCTCAGCCTCCCTAAGTACTGAGATTACAGACTTGCGCCACCGTGTCCGGCTCTTCTGCCTATAATTTGACAGCATCTTGACTGTCCTGAGACCCTCTGTGGTCACCTCCTTGGTCCTGGGGAACCTGCCCTTTCCTGAATAGCTTCTGGGCCTGGAGATGGCCCTCTCTCAGAGTTCTGTGCCGCTGCAGATAACCTGCTCCCTCGTCCAGGGATGTCCTCTTTCCCTTCAGACAGGGATAAAAGGGATAAAAGCCGTGGTCACTCAGTCTCGTTGCTCCTTACATTTTCCCTTTGTGGCTTCAATTTTGACTCAGTGATCTGTGTTAGAGTCCCTGCACCAGACCGCAAGTTCTAAGAAGGTACTGGTCCTCAGAACTTGTTGGGATTTGTTCAACAAAGGGACATTGTCTCAGACACTCTGCAGGCCATGGAGAGACAGCGAAGGCTTGCGCCCTGGCCTCATCTGCTGGTGTCTGGGGGACCTGGGCGTCTTCCTGCTCTCTCGGCTCCCACAAGGGTACTTCTCTCACCACTGCCTGTGCATCTGACCACCTGTGACCACATGTGATCTCAGCACGTCTCCGTGCAAAGTTCCTGGTTCTCCCTCTGTTACGGATTTCTAATTTCATTCCACTGTGGCTGGAGAGTGTACTCGGCATGATTTCAATCCTTTTAAACTGGAGAGGTGTCCGTCCAGGCCGCAGAAGGTCCCTGCGCATGGGGAGGATGCATGCCCTGCTGCGGAGGCTGCTTGTCCCCAGGCTGCTGTGCTCCTCTTACCGTCATCTCTGCAGTAGTCCTACTGGAAGCGAGGTGTCTTCTTTCAGGCCTGTTGGTTTCTGCTCTGAGTATGTGGGGCTCTTTCCACGACACCCCGCCTCTTAGTGATCTGAGTCTCCTTAAGAACCTGATGGGTGCTACATATCTCCCCCAGAGCAGAGTAGCCAGGTCATGAGCTGACGCCTTTGGGGCTCCCGCCTGGCCTCTCGGCGCCTGTCCGCAGCTCGGGCAGCCCGCTGCTTGACACCCCGTCCTCCCCTCCAGCACACATCCAAGTCTGGTCAGCTCGAGCGCGACAGCATATCCACCTGGTCACACCTCCATGGCTCTTATTTGAAGCCAGTAGCTAGCCTCCCACCTGCTCCTGCAGATGGCCCACCCTGTACGCCTTGGCCACATCAGCCTGATCCTGTCCTGACTGCTGAGAGTCCTTGGTGGCCTCCTGCAGCACGGGATCCTCTTACTCTGCACACTTCTCCTCTTTGCCACCCTGGTTCCTTCCTGCTTTCTAAGAACACAGAGACGCTATACTCCTCCCACAGTGTGGGGCACCTTCCCCCTGGGCCTCTGCGGGGCTGCGATGCTGTCTCTCAGGGTCCACTACTGTGACAGCCACCTCCAGGGCACACCTGAGCTCATTCCCAGCCCAGCTCAGGTCGCTCTAGCCCCTCCCTGTCCTATTTGGCCAGCCTAGTCAGAAGTGACCTCATACGTCTGGCGTCCGTCTCCCATGACCACATGGCCCAGAGCAGCAGCCAGGGCCCTGGGCACAAAATACATTTGGTAAGGACTTGTAGCACACATGAGGTCCATGTCCTCTGCTGTACCTGCTTTGGTGACCCTGAGAAGAAAGGATGCCTGGCCGGACAAGACTCAGATGCTCCCTGACCCGACCTCAGGAGACCCTCAGAACCATGCCCTGAGTCTCTTCTAAGAACCTGCTCACAGGGAAGCAGTGGCCTCTTGGTCCTGGGAAGGGTGATGCAGGAGTCTTCCTCCTGGGGAACCTTCTAGGTGCTGCCGGAACCTCCAGTGAGGAAACTGCCACCACTGACTCCTCTGCAGGACCAGAGGAAGGATGGGGGAGAGGAACCTGAGAGAGCATTCTGTCTGCTGCTTATGGACATGCCAGCTCTTCTGAAGCCCTTCATGGCTGCCCACGGGAGGTGTCACCTGTCCCCCACCCTCACTGGGCCCACTTGCTCCACACCCTGCCAGATGGGAGGGCTTCTCTCTCAGGACAAGGCTCGGCTTGCTGTTCACTGGCTTGTACCACCTTCCCCAAGGCAGGACAAGGTTTGGAATGCAGGGGCCCCTCCAATCGCCTGGCCCCACACAAGGCCTACACCAGTGTCACCCTTTCCACCTCCCTTAGGCTCCTGGGTGCCAAGGCAACCTGGGGAGCACTGCTCAGCCTAACCAAGGGGGCAGGTTCTCAGAGGTCTGTCTGGGACGATGCGTGGGACACATGCGGAGTTGGGCTCCAGAGGGGTGCAACCCACAGCCCAGGAGCCACCAAGGAGATGTGTGTGAGAAATTTAAGAGTGCTTCTTGGGGAGCACTGAGGACAGAAGTAGGGGAAAAGAACCTCACTTCCTTCTCCACTTCTCCCCAAACTTGACTCCAGCACTGACGATTAGGACTCCAGGATAACACCTCAGGACACTGGGTTGACACTCGTTTGGGACACCACAATAAAACATTCCTCATTAACCACACCAGGAAGCAGAGGAGAAAGATGACCAATGACCAAACCACGCTTGGATTTATTTCTCAGGCCTCAGGAAGAACGCATGAAGCAGACTCATAAAGAAGACATCCCCACATGCCTGGGCTGAGGACAGGCCCGTGGCCCTGTTCAGTTGTGTAAGGTGCCTGAGTCCCTGTCGCCAAGTACAGATGGGGAGGTCACATCTAACTCACAATGGGACTGTGGATGTAGGGGCAGCTGTCTTTGTATAAAGGATAAAATGATGAACACTGTAATTAGTACATTTATTCAGAATCTGTCCCTCCAAAATACATGGCTCCTGGTGTGGCCTCAAGAATGAAAATGGGGCCAGGTTGACTTAGGGAAGAGGACAGAGCTGGAGCTGCCTTCAGAAGCTGACCCTACAGGTAAAGACAAGCGGGCAGTGAGCAGGAATGGAAGGCACTGTCTGTCCAGCCCCCTTGAAAAGGCCAGAGAGTAAGGCCCAGCCAGGTAACCCTCCTGTTAACAGCGCCTACTACTAGGCCTGACGGAGCCTCAGATGACCTCCGTCTGCACTGATTAGTTAGAAAGCCTGGCTGCTTGCAGCTGCAGGAACATGGGTGCCCAGGAGGAGAAACAGAATGTGGGCCACTTCAAAGCTGTTTGTTCTGTGATAGGCCACCAGCTCAAAAATGCTTACTGAAGAGACAGACACTGAAAAAACACTGAGGAGAGCAGAGAAGCCACTTTGAAGGTCTAGGTGTTGAGGGGCGACGAGGGCATGCCCTTGTGGGACCTGGGAGGAGAGAGGAAGCTGCCAGCCAGAGAGCTCGCTCCTGACTGCCTGCCTCTTCTTGGTGGGCCTAAAACACGTCTGAAGCTTGGCAGTGCCTGGCAGACTGCTGGTCCAGCATGATTCCAGCATGGAAAGCTGTCTGCTTCTCCAGAGACACCGGATTTAACCTGCGTGAGGTTTGGTCTTCTTTAGTCTGTCTTCTGAGAGCCAGAAGTCTGATATATAGAGACTCCTTCCTAGTACTGAGTCCTCAATGGCTAGAGCTCTGAGAGACTGGAAGATGATAAGGGCCTTTTATAAGCAAGCCGCTATTTATTATAAAGAACTCTAGGCTTTACATTCCTCCAGGGGGTCACAGAACAGAGAATAGACCAGACCTGATGGATGAGACCTGCTGGGTAACAGCGGGTGGTTTCCTGTGCACCAATGTGGGGCAAAAGCAAGACCCAAATTTGTTCTGATACAAAAGAAACAGTCTGCATTCACCAGAGAAAAACCTCAGCTTAAGGAGAAGTGGGATCATGTTCTACCTGACTTGATTTATGGACTAACTGACCTAAAACAAAGTTTAGTTTTCCTTGAACATGCCCAATCAGTAGAGAAAGCCAATTAAAGCCGGGCGCGGTGGCTCAAGCCTGTAATCCCAGCACTTAGGGAGGCTGAGACAGGAGAATCGTGAGTGCAAAGCCAGCCTCAGCAATGGCGAGGTGCTAAGCAACTCAGTGAGACCCTGTCTCTACATAAAACACAGAATAGGGCTGGGGATGTGGCTCAGTGGTCGAGTGCCTGAGTTCAATCCCCAGTACCAAAAAAAAAAAAGAAAGAAAGCCAATTTAGAGGAGCTGCTGGGAACCAGCCTAATTTCTCTGTGGAAAGCCCAAGGCAGCAAGCCCTGACTGGTTCAGAGCTGCCACCAAGTGCTGTGACAGTGCTGTGTCCAAGACCCCTGAGGCTACCAGCTACAGCACACGCATGCGCGCTGCATGGCTGGCTGCCAGTGCATTTACCACCTGCCGCCCTCAGCCCTGGGCCCTGGCTCTGTCCCACAATGGGTCGACTCATCTTGAGGCTCCCTGACAAGATGCTTCATGCTTTCTTGGCCAGTTTGGGAACGGCTTGCATTCCTCAGGATTAGAGTCTCTGACCTAAAGACCACAAGAATCAAGAAACCAGGTTTTACAGACACAGGCCACTGCCAGAGTTGGCTAGGTCTCAGGCGAGGCACATCATGGTAAGAAGTGAGACCCCACCAAAACAGGGGCCCCTGTGCTCTTGAAGAGCAGCTGCCATCTATCACAAAAGGTGTGACTGCCCCATTAGCTACTCTCACTCTGAAACCCACCACCTCAGTAGCTGCAGGATCCGCTGTGAGCTGCACTCCTCATCCTGGCCCCATCTGTTCTCAGAAGCTGTGCTCTTGAGGACTGAAGAAGACCAAAGGCACAGTAACTCACGTTATCCAAACTCTATCTGAAGTTCCCAGGAGCTGCTCTGCCAGCCCTCGAGCACTCCTGTGAGGGGCGCAGTCCTGGGGCACTGTGGTGCGCTTTCTCACAGCTTCTGCGTAAGTCTCATCACCCAAGCCCGCTTCTGCACTGTGAAGGGCAGCCCCTTCCCCCACAGGCCTTGGCACATGGCAGACTCTTGCTTCTTTTTCCGTTACACATCAAATTCCTCCAAAATGTTCAAAGAGGGCTCCAACCTTGCCACTTCCTTTTGCATGTCCCAGGGCTTGATGGCTGTAACTGAATCTTCATGGTTTCCTAAAAACAGCAACTGGTGGTGGAAGGAATCACTCAGGGGTGGGGAGGTATCTGGAGTCTGCTACGCTGGAAGACAGTCTGGTGTTTAGAGCAAGCAGTAGGGCCAGGTCCTCTGTTCCCTTGTTATATCATGAGGGCAGGGGTCTTCTGTCATTAGACACCCAAGGGACAGAGTTTTCAATCCTGAATGTAGGATAATGTTTACCTTTCCCAATGTATTAAACTTCAAAACCCCACAATGCTTTTGCTCACAAGAGTTTATGATTTTTTCCACATTTACCTTCAAAATCCTTTATAGCGCAAAGAGGAAGGGCACAAGGGGCTCCCCCTGCATTCAAAGGAGGGGCTTTTCTTTTTTTTTTCTTTTTTTTTTTGGTACTGGGGATTGAACTCAGGGGCACTCGACCACTGAGCCACATCCCCAGCCCTATTTTGTGTTTTATGTAGAGACAGGGTCTCACTGAGTTGCTTAGCACCTCGCCATTGCTGAGGCTGGCTTTGAACTCACGATCCTCCTGTCTCAGCCTCCCTAAGTGCTGGGATTACAGGCTTGCGCCACCAC